>JAKZAO010000006.1:8230423-8830423 GCA_023053555.1 Branchinecta lindahli | reverse complement strand
GCCAGTAAGAGCCAGCCGTAAGAATCGTAGCACCGCTTCGTTTACATTCAGTCTTTACTTTTCAGATGACCTGAGGTCCGGTACGGTCTTCAGATGTCTAGTAAGGAGATCAATATTCAGTCTTTCTAGAAGATCAGCTGATTTCGAGTTTGACTCGAAACAAGTAAACAAACCAATAGGCGAGCTAACCTTACGTTGAGAGAAGTGACTCCCTTCTTATGCTTATGAACATCCGCGATACAAACTGGGAGCAGCGGCCAACCACTAGAGGGCGATTCTGGCGATCTCTTGGATTCGCTTTCCGAAAAGCAAAGCGAGAATCCGCCGAGCGCAAGAATAAGCAAAAAGTCGTTGCGCCTTTATAACTTCTCGCTGATTTGCCGAAACCACTTTCCACTCGCGAAGTGGATTCGCTTTCCAAGTGCTTGCAGAAACTAGCGGAGCGCGAGAACAGCTCTGGAAAGCGAAGCGACTTTTAGTCGAAGTCGCAAGAACAGCCAACGCATAAGCTCGCGGAACTTTCCGGACCGCCAGAATCGCCCTTAGGACAGGCCAGTGCTTTCTGGGGTTGCCCTTACGTAGTTTATAGTATTATCGGTTTAATAAACTCCTCTCCCTCTCTAAACAGGCGGGCTAAACTTACGTTGAGAGAAGTGACACCCTTCTTATGCTTATAAACATCCGCGATACAAACTGGGAGCAGCGTTCGGTTCCAGTAGAGGAAAGAGAAGTCGTCTAGCCGATTCAGCTTCCTCTAAAACAAGGAAAAATCTCTCACGCTCGATCTCGACGGTAGTCACCCAAAATATTTCGTCCAGAGGTTCATTTGCCAAAAGTGGTGTCTCGACCGACGACCAACTACTGTAGGTTGGTCGACAGTGCAGTCCAAGACTTTCGCCGAAGCAGGAGTGGTCCGACTAAGTCGACATGAAAATAAATAGTGCTCATCCACAATCTTTCCTTCTTTTCCCTGGCCTTCTTTCTGTTTTCCCACAGACCTTGACCCACACAGCCTACTCATGGGCTTATTCGTCTGTTTGACTCTTGAGTAGATTTTGTTTGTATGTGTTTTGTTTTCCCTAATTATTCTTCTTACTTTCTTTTGCTGATTGCAAAATAGATATGACATCAGCTGTTTAAAAATATTTAGTTTGTTCTTTAATTTGGACCCACCCCCTCTAAGTTGACCCCACCCCTAAATGTAGGGCTACAGAACCCATCTAGAACTCGACCTCTCAACTTGACCCAAAGGATCCTCACACCAAGTTTCAGCAAAATATCTCATTCCCTTCGAGAGTTATCGTGCTCACAGACGGACAGACAGAAGGACAACTTTTGTGATGTCATAGGTATCCCTCCACTTACGTTTTGGGATCCCAATAACTCTTTTCGTTGGTTGCATGGGTTTAAATGGAACAGCAACACATCGTCAATGTTCGTTGGTGAAGGCCTTCCCTCTTTTCCGGATATTAGGCGCTTTTCTGCTCTTTCTCTGCAGAAGCGCATTCTCGAGTCTCCAAACCCGTTGCTGTCCTGACTGGGCCACATATCATCGCACTTGAGGCTGACGGTCCCAACCTGGCAGTCGTGATGGAAGTTGCTGTTTGAGTAGTGTTTATTAGTGTACTGTTATTTATTTTTGTTTTTGTTGTTGAAGTTTTATACGGCCCTTGCTGGCCGTTAATGAGTTAAAAATAAATAAATACGAAACCTAACGCTGGTTACACAGTATCGATGCTAGGCACCCCAATGCCGGGTACCCTAACCAAATAAAATATTGATGATTTAATGAAGTTTAGAAATCAACCAGTCAGAATTCCTTTTTGGCGGAACGTCAGGTTAGGGTACTCAAAAGTACTCGGCATTTGGCATAGTGTAACCAGCGTTTTTGGCACGGGTAAGCAGCCTATCCCAAAACCAGGGATTTGTGGTCGACTGTCCCCATACCCGTTAAAACTCAGAAAGTACAACTACCTCGAACGTAGAATACAGTTCCAACTTCCTTAACATCTCACCAACGGTTGACCTTTCTTCACTGGTGAGGGCGGGGCTTGAACCACAAGCACAGGCCAATGCCAGGCGAGCAATCATCTTTCTCTGCTCTGTGACTGGTCCACTTAAAGAGCGACAAGCCAATGACAAGAGGGAAGATAGGAGGATCTGGCGGTCTTTGTTCTTCTTGTCATCAACAATTCGTTTCTAGAACAACAGAGAAATATTAGGACAAGCATACCAGTAAATTTAACACCCTGGACACATTATATAGAGACACTTTTCCACTTTACTAATTTCCAGGCCTATTACGTCCATCTCTAGAAATCAATAGTATTCTATCCTGCTCTTACTTCAGCCTCGCTGCCATACAGATTGGGGATAAAAGGAGAGAAGCCGAGCTTTCGGATAAATCCAAGGACTCAGATGGCTCATCCTTTTTTTGGGATCCCAAAACGTTAGTGACGGATACCTATGACATCGCAAAAAGTTGTCCGTCTGTCCGTCTGTACGGTCTGTAACTTTCGAAGGGAATGAGATATTTTGATGAAACTTGGTGTGAGGATTCTTTGGGTCAAGAGTAAGGTCAAGTTCGTAGATGGGCTCTCTAGCCCTATATTTAGGGGTGGGGGAGGGGGTTTAAATTAAGGGGCAAACAAAATATTTTGAAACAGCTAATGTGATAGTCGATTATGGGGTAAGAAGACATGCTGAACACGATGGTGAAAACCATTTTCTCACCGGACGATTAGTTCGCCCGGGATCCGGCCAAAACCGGAAAGTCTGTTAAAAGTAAAAGTTTTATTTGAAGTTGATTAGATGTTCGATTTAGGGGTAAGATGACATGCTGAACACGATGGTGAAAACCATTTTCTCGCCAGACAAGTAGTTCGCCCGGAATCCGGCCAAAACCGGAAATTTTGTTAAAAATAAAAGTTTTATTTTAAGTTGATTAGAGGTTTGATTTAGGGGTAAGAAGACATGCTGAACACGATGGTGAAAACCATTTTCTTGCCGGGCAAGTAGTTCGCCCAGAATCCGGTCAAAACCGGAAAGTTTGTTAAAAGTAACAGTTTTATTGGAAGTTGATTAGACGTTCGATTTAGGGATAAGAAGAACACTTTTTCTACCCGGACAACTTGTTCGCCCGGAATCCGGCCAAAACCGGAAATTTGGCAGAAGTAAAGCAGGAAGTTTCGATCAGTATCGTCAAAATAGATATGGCTTATAGCGGTATATCTGAACTTGGTTTTCTCAGATGATTAGCCTGGCTAAGACTGGATCTGGCGAAGACAAGACCCGATTGTCTGGATCAATCATTAAATTTTTGGGATCCCATCGAAACCTTTGGTCTTGTTCCTTTGGCCATTACTAGGACCTACTTTCAAGCTTTATCCATGTACGACCTCCTTATAGTACTTACACCGCTCCCTGATGTTCTTGATTGAAAATAATACTATCTGCTACTCGGCTGTTTAATACGCGATGTATAGTATTCTATTCTGATCATACTTCAGCCTTGATGTCATTTAAGATTGGGCACTTGAAGAGCGACAAGCCAATGACAAGAGGAAAAAAAAAAAAGACTGGGCATAAAAGGAGGGAGGCCTCCTTTCGCTTGTGTATATCCGCTAAACTGCCCAGCCTCATCCTTATCCCCAAAACAGGCGACTTCTTTTGAAAATTTTAGCTAAAGATTTTTAGCTACGACCTGAAGAAGACCCTTGCCAAGAAGGACCGAACTATCGCAGCTGAAGAGACGATTATTTCCCAAGACACGGCCAAAACCGGTGGGTACACGTCGAGGACAGTTTAAAGGACTTTTATTGACAAGGTAAGCAGGGTGCTAGCGTGCAATATTTCTATGCAATTCAGTTGGAACAGGATTGTTTATCTATGATACAGCAACATATAAGCATTAAGTCTGGTGCCCTCACGCATTCGCTTAGAGGCGTATTCTCGCCGTTCCCTGAGGACTCGACTTGAGCAGTCCCTGCGTTTTTGTTTGTCCCGGGGACTCACTCCCCGTATTCTCGCGAGTCCCCACGGACGGGAAATGCTCCGATTATCATCACCATCATCAAAAAGTACACCCTTTCAGATTCGGAGGGGAATCAGTTTTTGCTGGTGTTGGTGCAATGTCAAATTAATTAAAAACAACCAGGATAAGCAAAACCAAAAATAAAGTGGATCCAAATAAATTTCGTCAATTGCATATTTTTTTTTTCGAACAAAATCCATTTCAGAAGCATTCCCTGTGTTTTCACCGTTTTCCGTACGCGGAGTCCGCGTGGAGTGACTCCCTCTATTCTCGCCATTCCCTTCGATTCCCCGAGGAGTCCTCGGGGAACGGCGAGAATACGCCTTAGAGCGGGCAGTTGTTTTTAGGAGACAATTTACCTATCCTCACCTGTACAGCAAGTAATGACGAAATGGCAGAATAAGCCACGTGTTCCTGACTAGTTACTAGCGTTTTCACCATCGACAATCCTTTCTTCTTTAAACATGCAATCAGCCAATCAGCAAGTTCAACGTGGCGCCAAACCGCCAATAGAAGAGCTTTACTGATCACAGGACAAAAATGAGCGTGCAGACTGAGCTGGAGCTCTGCAGTGTGCTTCAGCGTGTGTGCATACTTGTATCCCTGTAATTAATTACATATAATTAAATTACATATAAATAACAAATAATTAAATAAGACATACATATTACATATATTTGGCTCAATTATCCATTCTCGATCCCACAGTTTATCGTCAAGCACCCCCCCCCAAATTTCCAAACTATATCATCATTTTTCCGAAAACCACAATCGGTCCAGAACGGAAAGACTATTTATTATTATTATTATTATTTACTTTTGAAACGGCTAAGAGGAACCAAAAAACGAACAACAAATGGAACGAACACGAAAATGACTAAAAAAAAATGAAACAGGCCGTGATGTGCTGGAAATCTGAGATGGGGCCTTGTGCTTTTACTTGGGGCCCAACGTTTTACATATATTTTCGGAAGCTTGCATCGCGAAACCAGGGAGTAGGTAAGAACGAATCCTTTTTTGTTTTGTTTTATCAGAAAAAACAAATAGCTTTTTTTCTATCAACTTCGAATAAACCTGTTACTTTTAACAAACTTACCGGTTCTGGCCGGATTCCGGGCGAACTACTTGTCTGGCGAGAAAATGATTTTAATATTCATTTTCGGCATGCCTTCTTACCCCTATATCGAACATCTAATCAACTTCAAATGAAACTTTTACTTTAAACAAACTTTCCGGTTTTGGCCGGATTCCGGGCGAACTCCTTTTCCACCGAGAAAATGGTTTTCATGTTCGTGTTCAGCATGCCTTCTTACCCCCAAATCGAACATCTAATCAACTTCAAATAAAACTTTTACTTTTAACAAACTTTCCGGTTTTGGCCGGATTACGGCGAACTGCTTGTCCGGCGAGAAAATGAATTTCATATTCGTGCTTAGCATGTCTTCTTACCCCGTAATCGACTATCACATTAGCTGTTTAAAAATATTTTGCTTGCCCCTCAATTTGAACCCCCTTCCCCACCCCTAAATGTAGGGCTACAGAGCTCATCTACGAACTCGACTCTTGACCCAAAGAATCCTCACACCCAAGTTCCATCAAAATGTCTCATTCCCTTCGAGAGCTATCGTGCTCACAGACCGACGGACGGACAGACAGACGGACGTACAGACAGACAGGTATCCCTCCACTTAGGTTTTGGGATCCCAAAAGCGCAACCAATGAAATGAATGTTAGCATATACCCAACACGTACCGTTTGCATCAGTTCGGACATCTTCTCGATCTGCTCAATTGATGGGTTACCAACTTCAAATGATTCTTGAAACTTAGCATCCCATGCCGAAACCTAAAGCGATAATTTGCGTCATGAAGTGGATCTCGACAGGATTCAACGACATAACATATATGAGTGCAAGTTTTTGGGTTATAGCAAAACACGAGAGATCTGTTCGCATGCATAAAAGTCACAACCTGTGGTACTCGAAGATGCAGACAGGCCTTACGCCTCCGACGCAAAACTTAGCTTCTGACCGCTGACATTGAATATAGTCTTCTTGAAAGAATCCTTGTACTCCTCCTATACCCCCCCCCCACACACAACTATTCTGCTCGGCAGTCATACCAAGAACAAATAATCTGATAGAGCCTCCGTCTTTGGTCCCATTCAGCGACTATGGATACCCCGATAAAACTAAGCGGAGCTGGAGGTACATGCTATGAGGTTTTAGGTGATACCCGTCTATCTCCCTCTTCGCCGCTGCGCATACCGGGTGAAAAACCATAGGATGCCCGCAGGGGTGGAGTACCCAGTCTGCAGCGAGTTAAACGTGACGTAACAATGGTAGACAACCAATCATCTATAAAGGACGACTCACACGGCGTTCGTATTCTTCTGCGGAGTTATACTGTCATACAGCTGTTTGTAGAGGTAACAAATTATGATGTTCTACGTAGCTCCTCCTCCACTCGTTTGCATCGGGTAGGGTATCAGAATATATTCGACTCCGCATGATCGTATTACAGATATCGGATGACGTTGGTTCTTGTAGGTTATTAGTTCCTGGTCATACCGATACCCATTTACGGCTGTGACGCACGGAACACCGGAAGTAAATTCTCGCCACCACTGAGGAAAAGTGCAGGCTCTGAATCACGAGAATAACTCCCAAATGATTCACTACTTCAGCGCTTTCGGTACAAGACCATCACCTTGGAACGGGTCCACCTACAAGAAATGGGACCAGGCCAAGGTTAATCGTCCGCTATTCGACGTTCGCCTACGCGATCTTTTGAGTCTCTCTCCCCCTGGTCCTCTCAGGCTGGACAAAGACACGAGTGCATATAGGCAGCATATCCAAGTGTTGCGTTCGAAGATGCTAAATGGACTGGTCGGTTGACAGTTTATTTCCGCGACCATTTCTTGGCAAAGGTACTCTTCGGGTCACAGCTAAAATCAAACAATTGCCATGTAAGATGGGCCGAAATCTCACAGGAATAAATCTCGGCAGACCAGTCTATTTAGCACCACTAAACACCACTGGCCATCAGTTTGGGCTGAAAGGCAGCCTCCGCGGCCAGACGGAAACTTAATCGAGTAATCCATCTTGCTGAATCGCCTTACCTTAGATTCCCACTGGGGCAAGTCTTTAACAATTTCAGCATCTCTGAGTTGGACGAAACTCAGCTTGTCGTTTTCAGCTGATTTCAGCTGCTTGGAGTCGAAAAGCTTCTCGCTTCCCGGCAAGTGCTTCAGCAGATGATTACTAATAAGCCACAAATTGTGACAAGCAACCGGTACGGCAGGAATCTAGAAAATCGAACGCATTTCATCATTTGGAATCTAAAGCATGCTGGGCGTCGTGGGTGGTCACAAACATCCTAGTCGAAGGTAATTCAGGCCAAACGAACTGATCATCAATCTCAATTGCGGCCTGTGGGACGGTGATCAAACAAACAGCCCCCCAAACTCCATCTAAAAAGATTCCTCTACAACAAGAACATCTTCTCGTGATCATCCCTCAAGTCAATAAGATCAAAGAACATGCAGCGGAGTCTAGAAACCGCATCGTCTAACAAGGGGACTGCTTGGTATGCGGCGGCTCGATGTAGCTTCTCGTCACCCGACGCTCTCTCTCTATCGGATTAAACTTTTACAAGCTGGTCATTCACGCGCTTATTTGGGCTCTTGTTTGTGATTTCTGTTGCCAACTTGACCCGAAGTGGTTTTCATTCAGCCTTCACGCTATGTCCTCATTTTATGTCCAATCGGTCTACCACAAACCCCTGATTTTTGGATAGGCTACCCTATGCTAAATGCCGGGTACCCTAGCCAAATAAAATAGTGACGATTTGATTATAATTGATGATTTGACCGAGCTCAGAAATCAACCAATCAGAATTTATTTACAGAGGAGCACGTAAGGGTTAGGGTATCTACAGATATCCGGGGTTTGTGGCAGACTGGTTCCAATAGTGTAAATATGTACACATATGGATTTCTTGAGAATGGATAAAAGAGAATTAAAACATGGGCGCGGAGGATTAAGAAGCGCAAATTTTGTTCCTGGGATTGGAAACCTCGAACGACATAAAACGATTTACAGATGGCCGGCCAAATGTTTTCCCACATATTTTTCCATCCAGGGATTCCCACAGAAGTGGATCCTTCTATTCTCACGGTTCCCTAGACCTCTTAAAGGACCCCTCTTGCTTATTCTGCTTTTTATAATATATCTAGCTCCCATACAGAATTATAAGCTTCTAAAATCCCCACCTTTCTCCATTGTTTCGTTTAGTGCCTACGAAATTTTAGCGCTTTTTTGGCCTTGCCGAGTTTTGCCCGTCACACAACGAAACGTTTGCTGGGATCATCAACGTCTGCTGACAACTCTTTCACACATAAGGATCTGAGAAGCTTTTGTTTATTACTTATTTTATTTGCTTAGTTTTTCACACTTTTGAACCACGGCGCGATCAGTTTTCAAATGTTTTGCGCCCAGCCGCCGCGTCGGAGAGCAGGAAGGCTGGACATAGTCGACATGCGCTAACAAGAAAATCGCTAATTTCAGATGGAAAGTACTGGTATTTTCGGAAATGTTTTTTTCTGATCCATTTCATAGGGAAAATATTATTTCTAGTAAGAGTTGTGCTTTAAAGGAGTCCCCGGGGAACGGGGAAACCATGCTTTTTATCACCTGCGCTCTAAAATCACGAACGGTAAAACGGCCACGAGATGGCAGACTAACTGTTGTGGCTCAGTTGCCCCATCCAATACGCTTCATGACTATATCTCCTTGCCGACGCAAAATCTCCGGGTAGCAGCGGAAGAAAACAAGAAAAGCTGTCACAGCTGCTCCCGGAGATCGCCGTGATTCTTGGATCCAGGATTTGAGTCGTTGAGTCAAGAGTCGTTACAGATACGTTTACTCCTTCTTCCTGAGGGTCTCTGGCGTGTTTATGACTTAGTCATATAGAGTATTTCGCTGTTACTCCAAACCATGGTGTAAACACATATGCCATCTAGCATCTAGGCAATAAGTTCAGGTTATTGCCGTTAGATGGCGGATGTCTCTAATCGTCTTTGTGACCACGTTTGTTACCTGGATGAGGCTGATCACTCATCAGCATCATAACGTCCGGTAGCCATGAATCATCAACTTACCATCTGTTGACCTATGGAGACTGTTGTAAATAGTAGCTGAGAACACGTTTATTTATTTGAGAGAGAAAGAGAAGAGTGCGTCTGAGCCCTAGGATACCTAGGACATCCCTACCCCTCGTTTGCTGACTGGTTCTGAGAGTGAAAAACAAGGTCAAGCCCACCGGTCTACAGAAGATTTCCACGCTATTCACAGGGTCCCAGCGACCCTATTTCAAGACCTATAGCCACCACCCTCGAAACCACATCACTAACCTTTTTCCTCAAATCCCAAATCTGAGTCGACAATTTCTTATCCGTTGTATCTGCCAGTTTCATCCCGAGAGTGAAAAGACAGGTAATCCTCATTGCCTCCGCGGAGAGAAAGAGCAAATCCTCCTTAAGCAAGTCTGAAAGCCTTCCTCTGACGTTCGTAGTGATTTCAGAAACTACCACGTTGGAACACAGCGAGCCAAGGTTTGTTGCATTCTAGAAAGCAAGAAAATACATTAGCACGGTTGCGATACTAGTTTTGGAAACCTAACTGTTCATACATTACTGCAAAATCGGGATCCAGAACGTTAGTGAAAAGATATCAATGATTTCGTACAGTTTGTCAGTCCGTCTGTCTGTCGGCCTGTTAGCACTATAACTCTCGAAGGGGCTGAGATATGTTGATCAAACTTGGTGTGAGGATTAGGTCAAGTTCGTAGATGGGCCCTGTAGCTCATATTCAGGGCTGAAGGAGCTTTTTTTTTATTCATTTTTTTTAACTCGTAAGACAGTTGATTTACAGGTAAGGACGTGTGCTGAATACATTTCTGAAACCTATTTTCTTGCCGGATAAGTAGTTAGCCCGGGATCCGGCCGAAACCGGAAACTCGTAAAGAGTGAAATGTTTATCTGAAGTCGATTCGAGTATCGAAACAGGGGTAGAAAAATACGCAGGATCGGTGGCTGCTCAATTGATAGCTTAGTTGTTCAAAAAATCATAAGCGGGCTTGTACGGTGAGAGGAAACTGCCCTGCAATCTAGTGAACGCTTCTGGAGTGAGTGGAGTCTAGTACTTTTGTTCCGTTAACACTGGAAAAACGTGAGGGAAATGGATAGAGAATGTTTGATTCAAGGTTCACTGAAAAGCAATCCCTTTTGTCCAATTAGCCTACTATCTCAGAAAATTATTTCATATTCGCTACGTCTGTAGTAGATGTCAATCTTTCTTAATGACAGCAGTCTAGTCTAGTGGTCTTGCAACATATCTACACATTTGTAGTGACAATACATTAGTCTAACTTAACTCAGCGCATGTTCTATTTTGTGTAATTTCTCAGTGTGTTTTCTATATTTTTTGTGTTCCTTGCGTTTCTGGTGTTGTTTTCTTTCTTTGTCTTTTCTTCTTTATACAATTTGCCGGTTTTTTTTTACATTTGTGCACCATAATGGGAAACAAATCTATAACAATAAAAAAGGCTTTCTCTTCAACATATCGACCGGATGTCGGCCGTTGGGCATTTGGGAATAGAGTAGCCGTCCCGTGGAACTCCCCACCAGACAATATACTTGGAGCTGATACGGTAAAGAGTTCGAAAGAGCTGTAGATAGCATTCATCTGAACGACATGTTTTCGTGCTCAAAATTCCGCAGAGTTTTTATTTAGTTAGATTTCTCGCACAAAAGTTTGTCTTTGAACGAGTTTGTCTTTTTGTGAAGTAAAGCGTGAAAGCCTTTATCAGCATTATACTTATTTGTTTATTAATATATCGAACAAAAAAAAAATTTAAGCTTTTGTGCAGCATTAGGGGCATCTATATAGCCTACCTGGAAAATGTTCCCGCTCAGCAGCTCCCTCCTCACACCTCGAACAACCTCCGAGAGCTTCCTCAAGTCGTCACTTGTGACGTTAAACCTCCCAGGATCATGATTGGCTGTCTGGATGGAGTTGTCAAAATTTTTAAACTCATCTTGAAGCGTTTCATTGTTTTCGATGACTACATCCAGAGTTGCCAAAGTGCTAAGAAGTTCACTCAGCTTTTCATACACGGGCTAGGAAGTAAACGTTGCTCATCAGTAAAAGTTCAAGCGACGGAACTACGAGAAAATAAATCTGAAGCCGATTGACCGGTATCGGCGTTCCATTCACATTTTCAATATTTATCGCTTCTACCTGCGAAGACAAAGAGCGTGTTCCACCCTACTTACCGTAGTTACTACGCTAGTCGCCGTGGTTACTACGCTAGGCTGGAACGCTTTTTTAATTTTTTCGGTCAAATATCAGGCCGCGGGGTGATCCGACCAATCACGTTACAGAGATGCGTAGTTACTACGCTAACTACGCTCCCGAGCGTGGTAAGCAAATAGTTACTATTAGTTACTATTTTGAGAAGGTTGGAACGGTCAGCGTAGTAACTTTTCGTGAGGCTGGAACGGAAATAGTAACTAATAGTTACTATTGGTAGAGGGGTTGAACACGCTCAAAATAAGAATATGTGCCAACTTCCTGAGCATAACCATCATAATAATAATGAGGGAAAAAAGTATAGTTATAAGCATTTCTTTGCAAATTGACAAATTAGTCCCAAGTCCACGATGGTTCACGGGTCTCTCTATGTGTTTTGTATTGGACGTTTTGGTCCCTAGATTATTCCAAAATTTGTAGCTACGTTGTCTCTAAATGGGTAGTGCAGTGCATGTGGTTTCTTGTGAAGCAAGAGGGTTCAACAGCCTTATTTCAGCATCATATTTACTTATTTATTTAATTAAATAGTGCAGCACAAAAGACTTCACCTGGTCGTAACGCAAAGGAGGATTACACTTGAAGCTGTAAATCAATGGAGCATTAATTGCTTGCGTTTCTACTAGTATGACGGCTGTAGTTGAAGATAACAATACCGATCACTTCAAAGTGAGAACAAGTCCCTTTGCTTGTACGTACCAGCTCTTCTTTAACAAGACTGGTTGGTGTCTTAATAGTGCATCATTTCAACAACTCTGAAACATATTCTAAACTTCAGCAGCAGTCGTCATCATACACAGTGCCGTCTTCCCCCCTAGGCCGGTTAGGACAGTGCTGGGGGGCCAGGACAAACGAGAGGACAGTGGTCGGTGTAAATTGTTGGGTAAGGCCTTGGCTGCTATGGCCATATTGCCTTGTTCATTACGATCAAGGTCCAGTTACTAATATGTAGCCTACAATGTAGAAGCAAAAGCCGTTTTTTTTAATCCAACTGATTTTAGGCTTATTCTTTTCACAGTTTTGAAAATCTCACCTTTAAATAGACGCCTTTCGTCTCTAATATCTAATATATAATCTTTCGTTCCTAATATGTATATTGTATAATGTAGAAGCAAAAGCCGTTTTTTTTTTATCCAACTGATTATTACTGGGATCCCAAAACGTAAGTGGAGGGATACCTATGACATCGCAAAAGTTGTCCGTCCGTCCGTCTGTCCGTCTGTGAGCACGATAACTCAAAAAGGGAATGAGATATTTTGATGAAACTTGGTGTGAGCATTCTTTGGATCAAGAGTAAGGTCGAGTTCGTAGATGGGCTCTGTAGCACTACATTTAGGGGTGGGGCAGGGGGTTCAAATTAAAGGGCAAGCAAATTTTTTTTAAACAGCTAATGTGATAGTCGATTATGGGATAAGAAGACACGCTGAACACGAATATGAAAACCATTTTCTCGCCGGACAAGTAGTTCGTCCAGAATCCGGCCAAAACCGGAAAGTTTGTTAAAAGTAAAAGTTTTGTTTGAAGTTGATTAGATGTTTGAGTTAGGGGTAAGAAGGCATGCTGAACACGAATATGAAAACCATTTTCTTGCCGGAAAAGTAGTTCGCCCGGAATCCGGCAAAAACCAGAAAGTTTGTTAAGAGTGGAAGTCTTATTTGAAGTTGATTAGACGTTCGATATAGGGGTAAGAAGGCATGCTAAACACGAATATGAAAACCGTTTTTTCGCCAGACAAGAAGTTCGCCCGGAATCCGGCCAGAACCGGAAAGTTTGTTAAAAGTAAAAGTTTTATTTGAAGTTGATTAGATGTCCGATTTAGGGGTAAGACGAGACGCTGAATCCGTGTATGACAATAATTTTTTTGCCTGACATATAGTTCGTCCGGAATCCGGTTGAAACCGGAAAATTTGTGATAAGTTAAATTTTTACTTTAGTTGATTAGATGTTGGAAATAGGGGTATCTAGATACGCTGAATTCGTTTTTGAGCTTTAGTTTTTCGTCGGACAAGTAGTTCTGGAATTCCGCCAGTAACCGGAAAATTCGCAGAAGTAAGCCAGGATCGTTTCAATCGACTTATAGGGGTAAACACACAAGCTGAATCCATATCAGAACTTGGTTTTCTTAATGATTAGCTGTTTGGCCTTAATCTGTTTCTAAATTTTAAGAGTATAAATGTTCATGGAGTCTGGCGAAGACCGGATCTGACGAAGACAAAACCTAATTGTCTGGATCAAATATCGAAGTTTTGGGATCCCATCGGAACCTTTGGTCTTGTTATTACTGGTTTAGGCCTATTGTTTTCACAGTTTTGAAAAACACACCTTTAAATGGACGCCTTTCGTCTCTATTCCATGGTTCAGACATGTATAGAATGCGTCAATCTGCTTCAAAACATGTTCTATTACAGTCCGACATCTTCTGACATAAACCTGTAGTTTAAGCAATACCAGAAGAAATGATGAAACCGGTGCTTTCAACGTTTCAGCCGATTCATCGTCGATTGTTGCGGCTTCCCCAAACAACAGGAGTGGGAAGAGGAATTCCTCTTCTGCTTGATCTACTAAGCGTCTTAGCTCTTCGCAGAGGCTGACAAAGACTAGGATGACTTTCTGCGTAGGCTCATGCTGGACTTGCGTTAACGAGAATAAGTCAGTATATTCTTTGGGAGTTGCCTGAAAACAAATGTCAACAATCAAACTCTTGGCAAGCTAATCTCAACTCATCACCCAGAACACAGGGCAACAACTAGTATCGGGAAATTTGGAAACGCATTATGCTCAAACATTCTTTATCTACAATCTTCCTACAAAACTGTGCCACACAATTTGCGCGGAATCACACAAACTGGCCACCTATCTATCCTGTCACTCACAGAGGATAGGCCAATTTGAAACTGTCCACTTATGGCTACTGAAAGGTGTATGCTTGTCTACCACCATCCAGAGTGTGTTCCAAGCACCTGCCAATAGTTCTAAAAGCTGCCGCCGTCATTCCAAACTATATGAAGAAATATTCAGACGGTTCACGGCGATGGTCTTTTGTAATTTTGTGTAGGATGTTGGGACATACTCTATATACTGTAGCCTGCAACTTCAACATTCGAGGGGAACTTTCTATGCATGAGAGGGTGCCAGTTAGTTTGGCTACAAAGGGAACATTCAGTCAAAAGACCAAACAAATAGCTTTGTCTGGCTGGTTTTCTTGGTTTTTGACACTTTGCGAATGAGAACTAACAGACCTACTAAGAACCAAAAGTCCTAAACTGGCAAAACATACGACGAGTGTCGAGTGATAATTAGCCTATACTTGTTATTCGACAGCTGGCCAAAAATGGCTTTTTCCAGCATTTTCTTGGATTTGCCACTGCTTTGCTACTAAAAACTAAGAGAGCAAGGTAGGCGAAGGATGCTCTGATGATACAAAGGTAGCGTTCCAGTGAAGTTATTACAAGTTACGATGATAAGAAGAGGGGCGATCGCTGTATTGTGATAGTTATCACGCTCACTGGAACGAAAATAATAACAACGCGGACATACGTCATCACTCCTTACGGTAGTTCCTGCAGAACCGATAGTTATCATCGCTTTTGATGCTTGGGACCATCATAAGTAAATTGTAACGATCGTAGCAGTCGTGGAACGAAAATAATAAGTGGGAGGAGCCAATTTACTTATTACGGCGGGCTTTGGAACGGCAATAATAACAAGAATAGTAACGATCGTAACTAATACTACGTCGCTGCAACGCTACCAAACAACTATCGTTTATGACTCACAAGCAATCGAATTCTGTCCAGACCCTGTTTGTGTTGTGTTTCAACTTTTTTCTTGAAGGCTGTAGAGTAGTCAAGAGCAAGGTTGCCAAACCGAGTAAGAAGCTGCTCTCTTGCAGCAGCTAGAAAAGAGAAAGAAAAATTAATTGCTTCAACCTTTTCCTTTTCAGCAGGACAAAATTCTGTTCCCTGCAACTACTTATACTAAATTATGAACAACTTCTGAGTTCGGTTCCTGGAACAATCAATATCTTTAAAAACAACTACGGCAGGGCATCTATTCCCGCAACTGGGACGTTTCTGAGGTATTTAATAAACTAGACCAAAGTTTGTCAATGGTAATTCAATGAGGAATGAATTCTAATCTATAAAATAATGAATTTTAACTCTGAAAAAAGTTAAAACAAGAGCTACGAGTTCATAAGGCAGTTGTTACTAGTAGGCGGTACAAGAAAGTAAATGAGAACGTCACAAACTATACCAGCCATCCAAAAATGAGGTTCGGACCTAGAAATAGAATATGCAGTTTCATTCAAGTCTGAGCATTTCTGGCATCGCCTCGGATCAACTGGGGCAAATAACTGTTGTAATTCCCAAGTTTCAGCCCAATAATCCCACTTGTTTGATCCCTAGACGTGCCACACGGTTTCCGGTACCTCCCTCCAACTGCCCCTACCGCGCCCGAATCTGGCTCGGAATCGTGAATGAATCATCTGAAGCATCTTCTCTCATCACCTATCAAGTTCACTCGAATCTAGGCGTTTTTCGGTAGGTTCCGCCCCCCCCCCCCTCCCACCGCGGTCAGATCCGGTTCGGACAGTAAAATATGTCATCTAGGGCATATGCTTACTCTACATTCCAAGTCTCATTTAAATCGACTGCACTCTTTTGACCCCTATGCGAGCCACAAAATTTCCGGGTGTGGCCAAAACTGTGGCCGAATACGACTTGAAAACATAAAAGTCGCATCTCTGACATCTCTTCTTCCCATCCATCAAGTTCGAGTGGACTCGGAGCGTAGCCTATCCAATCTCTCAACTACAAGTGTTTCACGAGTTTTCTGGTGCCTAAGAGACGATATTTCTTTCCACATGCCAAGTTTCATTCAAATCCGATCACCCATTCAAAAGTTAAGCATGCCACTAGATTCCGGATTCCTCATCCATCCACTCCACCCACGATGGTCAGATCGGGGAAACCACCCTGATATGACTGCCAATTTTCATCGTCCTAGTACATCAGGAAGTACCGAACTCGCGGGATTGCCAGAAATCCGGACCCCCCCAACTGCCGCACACTGCCCGGATCCGGTCCGGTTATGTTAATGACGTATCTAGGACTTATAAATTGTTCTTCTCACCAAGTTTCATCCCGATCCCTTCACTCTATAAGCGTTTCCCAATATTTCCGGTTCCCCCTCTAACTCCCCCAAAAGTCACCGGATCCGGTCCGGTTTGAAATGAGACGTCTGAGACACGAGGTCTATCTAAATATCAGGTTTCATTAAGATCCAGTCATCCGTAAAAAGTTAAAATACCTCAACTTTCCGGATTCCCCTCCCTCCATCCCCCCCAGATGGTCGGATCGGGGAAACGACTATTCTCAAGTCAATCTGTTGGGGTCCCTGACACGCTTGCCAAGTTTCATCGTCCTAGCACATCAGGAAGTACCGAACTCGCGGGATCACTAGAAATTCGGATCCTCCCCAACTCTCCCACAGTGACCGGATCCGGCCCGGTTATGCCATTCACGTATCTAGGACTTCTGCTTGTTCTTCCCACCAAGTTTCATCCCGAACCCTCCACTCTAAGCATTTCCCAAGATTTCCGGTCCCCCCTCCAACTCTCCCCATGTCACCGGATCCGGTCCGGATTTTAAATGGGACATCTGAGACACGAGGGGTCTTTCTATATATCAAGTTTCACTAAGATCCGATCACCCGTTCTCAAGTTAAACCTCACTTTTCAGAATCAGAACTATTTATTTTTCCCAATATTCGTTAAAATAGCCTGGGATGTCAAAACGTTAAATAAAAGCATGAAATAAACACATTATAAGCACTATTGGTTTCCGGATTCCCCCTCCCTCCACCCCCTATAGATGATCGGATCGGGAAACGACTATTCTCAAGTCAATCTGTTCGGGTCCCACGCCTGCCAAGTTTCATCGCTTACGTGGAAGTGCCCGAACTAGCAAAACCGGGACCGACTGACCGGCCGACGGACGGACAGAAATTGCGGTCGCTATATGGCACTTGGCCTAAGGGCAAGTGCCATAAAAAGAAACTGTGTGAGCTACAGTTAGCCTACTTGAACAGGAGCTGTAAGCTGATGGGGCACTTGCAAGGGATAGTGAGCCTGTAAATGGAACATCTAAAACAAGTGCTCTTGCCAACTATCAAGTTCCATCCGCTTCGGATTGTGCGTTTGACTAGTATGCATGTCACAAAATATCCAGGAGCCCCCTTCTTCGACTCCTCCACAGTACCCGGATCTGTAAATGTACAGGCAAGGCTTGCGACTGTCCTGCCCGCAAATTCCCCTCCCGATCCCTCCACTCCAAGCGAGCCACAAGATATCCGGTACCGGCCCTCTAAC
Source organism: Branchinecta lindahli (assembly GCA_023053555.1). Taxonomy (NCBI): domain Eukaryota; kingdom Metazoa; phylum Arthropoda; class Branchiopoda; order Anostraca; family Branchinectidae; genus Branchinecta; species Branchinecta lindahli. The sequence goes on along the minus strand of JAKZAO010000006.1, from coordinate 8,812,651 downwards.
TCCCCAAATAGACGCCACATCCAGTAGGCTTACGGAGTTTTAAGGCGTTTTTCCGTGCTCCCACAAACAGGTTGTGGGTAGATTGTGGTTCGAAAAGAGCGTTTCCGCGGCCTTTTGTGCAGTCCACAAGTATGTTTCCGCGACCAACAAGATTTTCGTGGCTCGCTTTGTGGCTCAAATTCGACAAACAACTGCCGAGGTGATTTTCGATTTTGTGGCTTGATTTTGGCGGGAAATTCAAATTTAGCAGAAAATAATGTCAAAACAATAAAATTAAAAACCTTCTCAAGTATCTAGACATAAAACTGAAGATCCTTTTTGCACGGAATGGTAACGACGAAAGCCTGGAGTTCTGTTTATTGAGAATGATTTTTATTTATATATTCAGACATTTGAAATTACCGTCCAAAAAATAGACTAAACAGCGTTTTGCGAGTTTCAACTTGTGGCTCGACTGTGGCACACAATCGTGTTTCCGCGAAAACAACCAGAACTGTATGGCCCACAGTTGTGTCCCGGAAAAATGCCTTTAAACCTAACATCTGGGGCATGTGTCTAGGACCAGCAAAAAAAGTAGGACCAGCAAAAAAAGTAGTAAATCAAAATCAACCTTGAAACATTGATTCACATTAGCTGTATTTTTTAACAGCATCCAGTGGGCTATTACAGTTAAGCAACTTGCAGGATTTCCCACTACACTGTCAGAAGTTTCATAACAGATTGCGCATAACACTTTCAAGAATAACACCTTTTCACTTAGAAATAAAGTGTTACGACCAATTAAAGTTTACACTATTTCGTGCCTAGATCTCCAACAACACCTTCAACTGGTAAAAATACAACACTGTCAGAGGTTACATAACGACAACAGAAGGATGCCCGGTTTCAACAGATAACACTTTGGGATGTTATCTGTTATATTTCTTTCGTTCCCGTTAGTATTTTTGGGATCCTAAAACGTTAGTGACGGATACCTATGACATCGCAAAAGTTGTCCGTCTGTCCGTCCGTCCGTCTGTGAGCACGATAACTCTCGAAGGGAATGAGATATTTTGATGAAACTTAGTGTGAGGATTTTTTGTGTCAAGAGCAAGGTCGAGTTCGTAGACGGGCTCTGTAGCCCTACATTTAGGTGTGGGGGAAGGGGTTTAAATCAAGGGGCAAACAAAATATTTTGAAACAGCCAATGTGATAGTCGATTAAAGGGGAAAAAGACATGCTGAACACGATGGTGAAAACCATTTTCTCGCCAGACAAGTAGTTTGCCTGGAATATGGCCACAACCGGAAAGTTTGTTAAAAGCAAAATTTTTATCTGAAGTTGATTAGATGATAGATTTAAGGGTAAGAAGAGACGCTGAATCTGTATATGACAATCATTTTTTACCCGGACATATAGTTCGTCCGGAATCCAGTTGAAACCGGATTTTTTTTTATTAAGTTAAAGTTTTATTTGAAGTTGATTAGATGTTCGATTTAGGGGTAAGAAGACATGCTGAACACTTATGTGAAAAGCATTTTCTACTCGGAAAAGTAGTTAGGTCGGAATCCGGCCCAAACTGGAAAATTTGTTAAAAGCAGAAGTTGTATTTGTAGCTGATTAGATGTCTGATTTAGGGGCAAGAATAGATGCTGAATCCGTATATGACAATATTTTTTAGCCGGACATCTAGTCCGTCCGGAATCAAGCTGAAACCGGAAAATTTAGTATAAGTAAAATTTTTGTTTGAAAACTCGACAAAATTATCAAATTTGCGAATAATCGCCAACTACTTCAGGAAAGTTTTTCAGAGAGATTTTTGTCATCAACGTGCCATCTCTTGCCAATCTTGTAGTGTCAAGTCTAATCAGTACTGAGTACTTTCTTCATGGATCGCGTTCCACCCCTTACCAATGGTAACTATCTAGTTACTATTCCCGTTCCAGCCTCAGGAAAAGAGTTACGCTCGGGAGCGTAGTTAAGCATAGAACCTAAGCATCTCTATACGCTGAATTCGTTTTTGAGCTTTATTTTTTCACCGGACAAGTAGTTACGGAATTTCGCTGAAACCGGAAAATTCGCAGAAGTAAGGCAGGATCGTTTTGATCGGCTTTTAGGGGTAAACATAAATGCTGAATTCACATCTGAACTTGTTTTTTTTACATGATTAACTATTCGGCCTTAATCTGTTTCTAAGTTTTAAGAGTAAAAATGTTCAAGGAGTCTGGCGAAGACTGGATTTGGCTAAGACAAAACCTAATTGTCTTGATCAAATATTGAATTTTTGGGAACCCATCGAAACCTTTGATCTTGTTACCAATTGAAGATGTTGTTGGAGATCTAGGCACGAAATAGTGTAAACTTAATTGGTCATAACACTTTATTTCTAACTTCTAAGTGAACAGGTGTTATTCTTGAAAGTGTTATGTGCTATCTGTTATGAAACTTCTGACAGTGTATAAGCCTGTTTTCTTCCTTTTGGTTAACCGCTGGTTAACCATGTTTGGTTAACCTTAGGCCTGGCCTAGGCTATAATAAGCAGTTTATTCATTGCCATTTCCTGGTTTGTTAACTGACCTTAGCTAGGATAGCCACTAATTTTTTTTTTAATAAAACCTGAGCTTTTGAAGATCAGAAAGTGATTCTCCTATCTTTTAGCTTTGATTTGAGGCCAAAATCACCTCTCTATCTTGTCTCTAAGCATCTTAAATCTTCTTTAGAAAACAGTATTTTACATAAGGAAATGCCTATGTTCATCCATTGACTTTAGGGTTTTGTCCATCTAGTGACCAGCTTAGAACTATGTGCTTCAATGAAATTCTATGAAACTGGGTGATTTTGAGCTGGTTTTGAATGCATGGGGAGCCCTAGCAATTGAGTAAGATGAGTAAATATGAATATGATCATCAAGGTTACAGTCCAATAGACCTATTGCTGCTATAGGCTGCTGACTTTTCCTCCTTGGTATCAACAAATTTTTTTAGGCAAGTTCAGCTACTTTTTTTTACATCTAAATTTACATTGAAAATTTAGAAATAATATTAAATAGCTAAGACATCTTACTGTTAGCCTTATAAAATAGACAATTTTGTCCTGAATGCAATGGTATTTTTAAAATATTTTTTGGAGATGTTTTAGATAGGTAAAACTGATAAGGAAAATTCACAGCAATTTATGGATTCATTACAAAAAAATCGCCAACTTTTGCCACTAGGTGTTTTTGTGGCTACCCTACCTTAGCTTAGGACTGGGTTGAAGCTCATTCCAACCGACCTACTGTCGTTCTGAGGCAGGAAGTTCAAATCTTTCATGGAATGCTGGAGAATGGGAAATAAGTTATAACTTATAAACGGCTTCTATCTTCTATAATATTAGGGTGGCCACACGGAGCGCTCCCGCTAATTACGCGTATTTGCCGCTCGCTCGTGCTTGCCATAATAAGATTTGCCGCTAGGGGGTCTCGACCTTCTTTTCCTTCTAACTCAGCCAAAACTACCTCTACAATTTTTTTAGTCACACCATTAAACTCGCCAAAAAATTCTGCGTCTAAAACGCCCTTTGGCCGAAGTGCTTAGCTATTTTTATATTTATCATATTTTAACATGGAAAAAACAAGGCAAAAAATAAGACCAAACTTACACTGAAAAATATGATACTGGCATGGGTCATACGCACATCTGCAATATACCATCAATTTCTGCATTCTCTGCACTCTAAGATCATTTCAACACTTTTTCTTTAAATCAAGTCACCACTCCTCCCCAGACAAAAAACTAAAGACCACTAATTTCAGAAAATTTTCTGCCACTCTTTCCAATATTACAGGCGTCACCAGGTATCTCTGCTGCTTCGCTAAAAGAAACACAGCTAGGTAGCGCAGTTATCGAAACACTTTTTCAGGTCTTCTTCTCTTCTTGATGTCACCAGGTATCTCTCCCGTCGGTCACGCGAAACACCGCTAGTGAGCGCAGTCAACGGCTCATGATGTCGATAGATGCCGACGTCGACGGTGCCATTCCGAGACTGCAAGAAAATTACTTTGTTTCAACTCTGTGATTTGTTTGTTATTCTTTATATGCTCAGGAATAAAATCCCCAAAACCAAGAAAAGGAAATAATTCGTTTAATTAAACAAACGAGCTGTTTTTAAGACTGTTATTAAAGACTTTAATAACAGTCTTAAAAACAGCTTTAATAAAGTCTGACGCGCGAACTACTGGTCAGGCGAGAAAATAATTTTTTTTTAAGTTTCTTTTCAGCTTGTAACAAAAGGTTTCGACGGGTTATGTTAGTTATTGTGTTGCGGAGCAACACTACTGCTTTCATAGTTTTTTTTTTTTTTTTTTTTTTTTTTCACCGTGATCAGCGACCTGTAGCTCCGAAGTGGTAAGAGTTAAAAATTTGAGATTTTTCAGAGGGAAGGGAAACGTGAAACAGAGTAAAAAAGTTCCAGAGAAGTTCCTAAAATTTCTAACAGTTTTCCAGAAAAAAGATAAAACCGTTTTTTCTTAGAAACTCTGCGTTCGATGTTTGGCGTCAAGTTAAGACGACCCTAGCTTCGGAAATAAACTTGTTAGAAATACAGTTATGCTGAACTCATGTAGAACTTTCATTTGTCTCTTCGAGAACCGGAGCACAAAATTCCGTAGCTCTTACAGATTTCCCGGAAATAATTCCGGAAAAGTCCATCTCGTTCCGATTTTTTTTGGAATTTTCTCAAATTTTCGATTTTGATGTTTGTTATATTTTTATCGAGTAGTGCTATGAAAAGTATGCAAGAAGAAGTGAAGTGTTCTATATACCAAGTTGCTTCGTTCTCTAAGAAATAATTTCCGAAGTTTCGACGTTCTAGAGGTAACTTCTGTTCTGGACCAGCTAGAATTTTTTTTCCAACGCGGTTCGACAGGTCTCGATCTCCTAACATCTGGAGCCAGTGCTTCCATAGTCCCCGAATTTTCGGGGATTTCCCCGAAAATCCAGAAAACCCCCGACAAAAACTAAAAGTTCCCCGAATCCCCGAAAAGTCCCCGAATATCTTTCTTTTCCCCTAAAATTAACCGAAAATAGGGTTAGCACATGTCTCATCGCTAATTAATCTTTGCTCGAGGATGGAGCTTATCGCTTATAACTTTAATTTATACATTTCTGCCATTCAACTTGAAGTTTCTTGTCTTTCATGGGGATTTCAAAGCCGCGTTCGATTCGCGGAAGTCAACTACGTCGGCACCTGTGACCTGTCGCTGTCGGAAGCTTGTCCCGTGAGAGAGGAGACCATTGTGGGCATTGTGCTTGCTACTGGGTCGTGTTGATTTCGCGGGTTTGATCTTTGACGGTTTGAGGCATTGATGATTGGTTGAGTCTCAGTAACCTCAGTGAGTCAGTTCATCTGATGACATCTGTCTGTCAGCCCAGACTGTCCACTTTTAATTTGTGTATTATAGAGCTAACAATAAGGACCTGGCTGGTCTTACGTCACAAATCGTTTGAAGGTAAGGCGTAACTATAGTTGCGTTTTGCAGATACCATGGTATCTGATACCACGGTCTAAAGTCGTTTTTGCAGTTACCGTGGTATCTGATACCACGGTCAAAAGGCGTTTTTGCAGTTAAAGTGGTATCTGAAAAGTCTTCTCACTTCAAATTTTGTCAAATTGGCGAGTAAGAAGTTTTGCGCTTAGTGATGTAACTAGATATCAGTTTTTCTTTTGGGATGACTTCGAAAAGTACAATTTCGGCAACAGTCGTTATTGCAGTGCAACCGTTTATCAGACACCACGGTAACTGAAACTAGAGCTGGAAGCTCATATGGCACTTGCAAGGCTGGGTCAGAGGATGAAAGTAGGAATTCGTGGGTTTGTTGTGATCAAAACTCTTGAAGCAAAAATGATGATGAACTCATCGGGATCACGAAAATGTATATTTTGCTTAAAAGTATTTTTTGTCCGTTGCGGTTAGGATTAGTACTTTAAGGGATGGTCGGATAGGGGAGCTGACAATTTATAAGCCAATCCTGTCAAGTGTCTAATTTCTAAGCCAAGTTTCATCATCCTAGCACATCTGGAAATACCTTGATTCGAGATCACCGGAATTCCGGACCCCCCTAAACTCCCCCCTCCCACAGTGCCTGAACCCGGTCCGGTTCTGTTACTTATGTATCTAGAACTTGTGCTTGTTCTTCCAACCAAGTTTCATCCCAATTGCTCCACTGCGTGTCACACGATTTCCGGTTCTCCCCTCAAACTCCCCCCAAACATTCATCGGATTACATCCGGACTTTAACTATAGGACATTTGAGACATGAGGTCTTTCCAAATATCAAGTTTCAATAAGATCCGATCACCCGTTCAAAAGTTATACATACCTCACGATTCAGGATTCCCCCCCTCTCCTCTCCCCCCACGATGGTCGGATCAAGGAACCGATCACCCGTTCGAAAGTTATGCATACCACTGAATTCCGGATTCCGGCTCCCCTCCCTCACCCCACGATGGTCGGATCGGGCAAATGACTATTTCCAAGTGGACGCAAAACATTTGAAAACTGAATTTGAGAAAGATCCGTTTTCGTCGGGTAGGTTTCGGTCACGTCTTTTTGCAAAAACACGCGGCGGTGCTACGAAACTGCGTCCCCGATTTTGTCACCGAAATTCAAGTTTTGTCTCCCCGAAATCGCCCCGAATTTCTAAGGCTTGTTCCCGAATTTGGAAATCAGAAAGTGGAAGCACTGTCTGGAGCTTACAATAGTTTCTCCGAAATAAAATTCCTTCTTTGGGTTTTTCTATTTGGAAGTTTTGTCATGCCCTCGGGGCAATTTAAATTTTTTGGTGAATTTGGTTTGTTTTATATTTTCCTAGCTTAGACCATCAAAAGTTAAGCAGAAAACTATAAGACGTTATTTCCGTATCTCTTTCAGATTTCCCGGAAATAATTCCCGAAATGTGCGTCTCGAAACATAATACTCCGAATTGGCGTCAAGTTAAGACGGCCCTAGTTTCGGAAGTAAACGTTTTAGAGATAAAATAATTATGAACTCATATAGAACTTTTATTGATCTTTTCGAGAACTGAAGCATGAAATTCCTTAGCTCTTACAGATTTCCCGGAAATAATTCCGGAAAAGTCCATCTCGTTCCGATTTTTTAAAGACATAATGGAGACTGTTGCTCCGCAACTGTGTCCCGTAGGGCACAGTTGCACGTGTTGCTCCGCAACTGTGCCCTAAGGAACAGGGCACAGTTGCTGCAACACTTCTCGTTGCACAGGCAACGGAGGTCTAGTTATGGTCTGGTATGTGAACAAAATGGTTGCAGGCACCGACAGCCGAAAGGGATCGAACCCAATGCCAAGTCGCTCTCGTTCTAAAGCAAAAGGGTGACGAAGCGAACGGGAGCAGATCCTTCGACCTCTTAGGCGAGACCCTCAAGCTTTAACCATGACAGCTTTTCTTATAATGTGTTAATGCAGACGTGAGCGTGAGTAGAATTAGGTACTGTTTACGACCGACTCTAATCGAAATCATTTGACTTACAGTCTAAAGAAATTTACTTGTTTTAAGAAATAACTAGTCCTTAAATTACACATCTTTGGATAGTCAGCCTTATCTTTAACTTTCCCGAGGTATTTTCAAAAATAGATGGTCATTTCTTTTTAAGTAACTGCCGTTTGAAGATTTCCTAATAATTGAAGATTTCCTAAACCGATAATAATTGTGTCAACAAAGGACAGTGATAGGGGCGACTATATTATATAGTCGCCCCTATCACTGTCCTTGAGTCTGAGACTTGCAGTGATCACCTACCGATTGCGTTTAAGTTCACCCCTCCGGTTGATATACCAAAGAGCAAGTCCAAGTGGTACAACAAAAGGGACTGGTCAAAGTGCGACAACGCTCTATTTTACACATTTTACACAAAAACGTAACTTGATCAACTAAAGCGCGGCGAGGAAAAACGGAAGTCGGCCTATGCCTTTTTGAAAGAAAGTGGAAAATTATCAAACAGTTCCTGTTAAAACGGCAAGTGGAAAGGCGAACAAAATGCAACCAGCAATTGAAATCAACCGCTTGCTGATTCCGTTCTAACTGTCCTTTATTCTAGTTACGTTTAAATACTCCTTGACTCCAACCTCAATGACTCGAAACGGATTACACGAGTTTGGTCAGTTAGAATTATGTTATGTTAGGAAAAAAAAATTCAATATATATAAAAAACAAGAACTGGAAGCTTATTCTTTTACTTGCAAGGCTTGGTAAAAGCATGAAAGTAGGTTAATTTGTTGTGAGCAAGACTCTTGAGATAACAAGACCAAAGGTTTCGATGGGATCCCAAAAATTTAATATTTGATCAAGAGAACTAGGTCTTGATCCAGTCTTCGCCCGGCCAATCATCTGAAAAACAAGACCAAAGGTTCCGATGGGACCCCAAAAATTCGATATTTGATCCAGACAATTAGGCTAGGTTTTGTCTTCGCCAGATCCAGTCTTCGCCAGACTCCTTGAACATTTTTGCTCTTATAATTTAGAAACAGTTTAAGGCCAAATAGCTAATCATCTAAGAAAACCAAGTTCAGATATGGATTCAGCATGTGTGCATATCCCTAGAAGCCGATCGAAACGACCCTGCCTTACTTCTGCGAATTTTCCGGTTTTGGCAAAATCCAGAGCTACTTGTCCGGCGAAAAAAAGAAAGCTCAAAACGAATTCAGCATTTCTCCTTACCACCATATCCAACATCTAATCAACTTCTTATCAAAATTTAACTTTTAACAAATTTTCCGGTTTTAGCCGGATTCCGGAAGAACTATATATCCGGCTATAAAATGATTGTCATGTACGGATTCAGCATTTCTTCTTACCCCTAAACCAAACATATAATCAACTTCAAATAAAAATTTTACTTTTAACAAACATTCCGGTTTTGGCCGGATTCCGGACGACCTATTTGTCCGGCGAGAAAATGGTTTTCATATTCGTGTTCAGCATGCTTTCTTCCCCCTACTCCAAACATCTTATCAACTTCAAATAAAACTTTTACATTTAACAAACTTTCCGGTTTTGGCCGGATTCCGGGCGAACTACTTGTCCGGCAAGAAAATGATTTTCATATTCGTGTTCAGCATGCCGTCTTACCCCTATATCGAACATCTAATCAACTTTAAATAAAACTTCTACTTTTAACAAACTTTCCGGTTTTGGCCGGATTCCGGGCGAACTACTTGTCCGGCGACAAAATGGTTTTCATAGTCGTGATCACCATGTCTTCTTACCCCATAATCGATTATCACATTGGCTGTTTAAAACTATTTTGCTCGTCCCTTAATTTGAACCCCCTCCTTCACCCCTAAATGTAGGGCTACGGAGCCCATCTACGAACTCGACCTTACTCTTGACCCAAAGAATGCTCACACCAAGTTTCATCAAAATATCTCATTCCCTTCGAGAGTTATCGTGCTCACAGACAGACGGACGGACAGACGGACGGACGGACAGACGGACAACTTTTGCGATGTCATAGGTATCCCTCCGCTTACGTTTTGGGATCCCAACAAGTTCAGATATACCTGTATAAGCCATATCTATTTTGACGATACTGTTCGAAACTTCCTGGTTTACTTCTGCCAAATTTCCGGTTTCGGCCGAATTCCGAGCAAACTACTTGTCCAGCAAAAAAAAGATAGTTCAGAAACGAATTCAGCGTATCTCCTTATCCCTATAAAGAACATCTAATCAACTTAAATAAAACTTTAACTTATAAATAAAAAAATCCGGTTTCAACCGGATTCTGGACGAACTATATGTCCGGCTAAAAAAAAAAGATGGTCATACACAGATTCAGCGTCTCTTCTTACCCTTAAATCTGCCATCTAATCAACTTCAAATACAAATTTTGCTTTTAACAAATTTTCCTCTTTTGGCCGGATTCCGGGCGAACTACTGGTCCGGCGAGAAAATTGTTTTCACCATCGTGTTCAGCATGTCTTCTTATCCCATAATCGACTATCACATTAGCTGTTTCAAAACATTATGTTTTCCCCTTAATTTAAACCCCCTCCCCCACCCCTAGATGTAGGTACAGAGCCCATCTACGAACTCGACCTTACTCTTGACCCGAAGAATCCTCACACCGAAATCCATCAAAATATCTCATTCCCTTCGAGAGTTATCGTGCTCACAGACGGACGGACGGACAGACAGACGACTTTTGCGATGTCATAGGTATCCGTCACTAATGTTTGGGATCCCAAAAATGCCGATGGACCCTTGGTAATCACGAGAATGTAAAGTTTGGTAAAAAAAAAAGTTTTTTTGCACTTGGCTATGATGATGCGTACTGTAAGGGCGCTAGAAATTCATCTGTAATCAAACCCTTGACGGAAAAATTATCATGGGCCATTTAGGATCATGAATATATACGATATAAATATATAATATGAATATATTGGCGACCTGCCAAGTTTCATCGTCCTAGCACTTCTGGAAGTACCCTAACTCGACAACAGTGGACCGACAGACAGACCGACCGAAAAGTGATCGGTATATGGCATTGGTCTTCACCGTCTTTTCCGCCACACGGTCGGTCCTCGGGTCGGTCAGCCTGTTGGTCACAGAAAAAACATAATGTACTATAAAGAAGGAAGATGCAGAATATAATTCCGTATTATTAAATGAAGTTAGGGCAAGCTCTATACGTGGGTTTACCCTCTCCCCGGCACCTGATGTACACCATTTTCCCGGCACCAACCGATATAAGCGGTACTGGCACCGGTGCCGACTATAAATTAGGCGATTCTTCTTTCAAACGCTTCTAAAAATGTTTATTTTGATATTTAAACCTATAACAACCGTTGCCGACTTGTTTCATCCAGTGCCAGCACCGACCGGGCATCGCGGCACCTTGCTGCACATTAAATTCGAGAGTGGGCAACCCCTCGGCTCTATGCAGCGGAGAACCGGCTGTTCGAACACGAGCCCTCCTAGACAGTGTCTGGGTCTCTGAGTCATACTTGTTGTTCAGTGTCTGTCTGAGTCACTCAGTCACTCTGCGCACGGTAATCATGAAAGGCAAAGTAAGTGGTTAGTCACTTAGTGACGACATTTTTGTTAGGGAACGTGACGTACACAACAACTAGTAAATTACAAATGGAATTAATCCGTATCACTATCAGCTTAAAATTATAAGTGAGCTTATATATCTCTCTTTACGAATATAAATGTATTTTTCTGGATAGTACGGAGTAATATGAATATCAATAAGTTCCAAAAAGTTTAATAGTGCCCAGGATGTTCTACAAGATCATACTGCAAGTTTTCATACGTCATCAAGTACGCGATTGAAACGGATAAATTAAACAGGCTGCTTGCACATTCGTTCAGTGTCTTGTCATTTTCTCTTCTTTCTTTTTTGGATCCCGAAGCATAAGCGGAGGGACACCTATGATTCATAAAAGTTGTTCTTCTGTTCGTCCGTTCGTGTATAAACACGACAACTCTCAAAGGGAAAGATATATTTTGTTAAAGCTTGTTGTGAGAATTCTTTGGCTCAAAGGACAGGTCAAGTTTGTAGCTCTAGATTAAGGGGTGGTGCCAAACTAAGAGGCAAACCCCATATTCTTTAAAGTTTAACCGAAAAGGACTGGGATAGGGCAATCTAGTTACCCATCACTTATTCACTTAAACTGGATTGAAGACCCGCTGAAAATGCGTTACTTGGTTGTTCCGCTATTCAAGAATAATCGATTTCGAAAAAGTGGAATTTCCGTGTGATTTGTGGTACCTCTATGCGCTTGAATTTTTGTTCTATACCTTACAAGAAAGATTTATGACTTTTTTTTGTTCCGGCACTAAGTAATTTTCACCAATATCGCCACTGCCCACTACAAAGCCGCGTTTGTGTTGAGATAAAAATTTCTCCGTCTTAGTAGAATTTTCGCTGTTTTAGAATGTTAATTAGAGCAGATAGTGGAAAATAAAAAAATCCCTTTGCAGAATCCAAATAGTTCAGTGTATTCAACTAAACGACACAAAAATAAGTTGGCTTTTCAGTTAAACTTTAGCATGCTGAACACTTTAAGTGAAAAGCATTTTCAAGGTTGTTTCTGAAATCAATTAGAGATTCGGTATTGGGGCAAGCAGATATTCTGAATCCATTTTTGAACTTTATTTTAACTGTACAAATAAGGAATCTGACGAAGACGAAGACTGAACCCAATTGTTCTGAATCAAATGTTAGATTTTTGGGATCCCATCGAAAATTTTTGTCTTATTCGTTGGTTCGCAGTATCAGATACCATGGTATCTGCAAAAACGCAACTACTGATAAAATATGCTAGGCGCTAGGTACGGGGCGCTATGCGTGTTTTTATGGCACTTGCCCTTCGGCCAAGTTCCATATAGCGATCGCAATTTCTGTCCGTCCGTCGGTCGGTCGGTCGGTCCGGGTTTTGCTAGTTCGGGCACTTCCATATAAGCTAGGACGATGAAACCTGGCAGGCATATCAGGGACCCTAAATGATTAAGTTGGAAATAGCCACTTCCCCGATCCGAGCATCGTGGGGGGAGTGGAGGGAGGGGAATCCGGAATATTTCGGAATTTATAACTTTCGAACGGGTGATCGAATCTTAATGAAATTTGATATTTGGAAAGACCTCGTGCCCCAGACGACGTGATTAAAATCTGGACCGGATCCGGTGACTTTGGGGGGAGCTGGAGGGGGGAGCCGGAAATCTTGGGAAACGTTTGGAGTGGAGGGATTGGGATGAAACTTGGTGAGAAGAATAAGCACTAGTCCTAGATACGTGATTGACATAACCGAACCGGATCCGGTCACTGTGAGGGAGTTAGGGGGGGATTCGGATTTCTAGTGATCACGTGAGTTCGGTACATCCTGATGTGCTAGGACGATGAAACTTGGCAGGCGTGTCAGGGACCCGAGCAGATTGACTTGAGAATAGTCGTTTCCTCATCCGATCATCTGGTAGGGGGTGGAGGGAGGGGGAGTCCGAAAAGTGAGGTATTTTTAACTTACGAACGGGTGATCGGATCTTAATGAAACTTGATACATAGAAAGATCTCGTGTCTCAGATGCCTCATTTTAAATCCGGACCGGATCCGGGAGCGGAGAACCGTAAATCTCGAGAAACGCTTAGAATCGAGTGTTCGGGATGAAACTTGGTGGGCAGAACAAGCACAGGTCACAGATACGTGAATGGTATAACCGGGCCAGATCCGGTCACTGTGGGAGAGTTGCGGGGGGAGGGGTCCGAATTTCTAGTGATCCCGCGAGGTCGGTAGGCTACATCCTGATGTGCTAGAACGATGAAACTTGGCAGGCATGTCAGGGACCCGAACAGACGGACTTGAGAATAGTGGTTTTCTCGATCCGACCATCTGGGGGGAGTGGAGGGAGGGAAATCCGGAAAATGTAAATATTTTATAACTTTTTAACGGATGACCGGATCTTAATGAAACTTAATATTTAGAGAGATCTCGTGCCTCCGACGTCCCACTTCAAATCCGTTCGGGATTCGGTGACTTTCGAGAGAGTTAGAGGGAGGGCCGGAAAAATTAGGAAACTCCCATAGAGTGGAGGGATCGGGATGAGATTTGGTCGGAAGAACAATTATAAGTCCTAGATACATCAATAACATAACCGGACCGGATCCGGGCACTGTGCGAAAGTTGGGGGTCCCGGATTTCTGGCAATCCCGCGAGTTCGGTACGTATTGATATACCGTACTAGGACAATGGAAATTAAACTGACTTGAGAATAGTCGTTTCCCCGATCCGACCATCGTAGGGGAGTGGAGGGATAGGGAATCCGGAATCTAGTGTCGTGCATAACTTTTGAACGGGTGATGGGATATGAATGAAATAGGATCCGATACTTGTGCGGGGGTTGGAGACGGGCACAGGAAATTCGTAAAACACTTGCAGTCGAGGGATTGGATAGGCCACGCTCCGATTCCAGTCGAACCTGCTGGGCGGGAAGAGGAGATGTCAGAGATTCGGATTTTAAGTTTTCAAGTCGTATTCGGCCACAGTAGGGGGAGTCCTGTAAATCTTGTGGCTCGCATAGGGGTCAAACGAGTGCAGCGATTTAAATGCAACTTGGAATGTACAGTGAGCATGTGTCCTAGATGGCATATTTTATTGTCTGAACTGGATCCGACCACGGTGGGGGGGGGGGGGGCGGCACCTACCGAAAAACGCCCAGATTCGAGTGAAACTTGCTAGGTGGTGAGTAAAGATGCTTCAGCTGATCCATTCACGAATCGGAGCCGGATTCGGCCGCGGTAGGGGAAGTTGGAGGGAGGCACTGGAAACCGTGGCACGTCTAGGGATCAAACCAGTGGGTTTATTGGGATGATACTTGAAAATTACAACAGTCATTTGCCCCAGATGATCCGAGGCGAAGTCCGAACCGCATTTTGGATGGCGGGTTTAGTTTGTGACGTTCTCGTGTACTTTCTTGTACCGCCTACTCGTAACAAGTGCCATATGAGCTCGTAGCTCTTGTTTATGTTTTGTACACGCAACTGTTCCGGAACTCAGATAGTTCCAAATTCAGGTACTAAAAAAACATTTAAAGTTATTCTGATGCTTCAGTTCTGAGCCTGAACCCTGTGTTGATTAAAGCAGGAGCCCTGTTCTCAGCAGGAGTTATGGAACAGAAAAAAAGTTTTAGACTTAATTTCTTCATCTTATTTTACAGGCTGCGAAGAAAAGCTTCGACCTGCGGCAGGTCATTGCGGCCAATAGGAAAAAGACAGGAGTGGTAAGTCACTGAAATATTTGTCTATGTCCAACAATTGACCAAGTTCACCATATCTCCTTACCCCTATATCAAACCTCAAATCAACTTCCAAGTAAAACATTTACTTCTGAAAATTTCCATTTTTTGGTGGATTCCAGGCAAAACCTCTGTCCGGGGAGAAAATTATTTGTGCATATACGGATCCGGCATGTCTCCTTACCACACTGTATCAAAACCTCTAATCAACTTCAAGTAAAACTTTTACTTATGACAAATCTTCCGGTTTTGCCCGGATTCCGGGCGAACTATTTGTGAGATGAGAAAATAATTATCATATTCGGAATCAGCATGTCTGCCTACCCCTAAATTCGACTATCTCATTATCTTTTAAAATATATTTTGTTGGCCCCTTTATTTGAACCAAAACCCCAAATATGGAGCTACAGAACCCATCTTCGAACTTAGGCTGCTAGGCGACCATTTTCGCCATTGATTTCTCGTAGTTTAACGGCGAATGAAAAGTGATATCGTTCCATTTTTTGGTGGATTCCAGGCAAAACCTCTGATATTTCAATCTGATATTTCAATGCACTGAACAGAGGCTCTAGTAATAAGATTTAGAATGTGCGCTGCTTGCACAGTAACCCAAAATTCATCCAGACGCGGAAAATTCGAATTTAAAAAAGGCACCATTTCCAAGATTAAAGACGCTAAGCCGGGAAAATTAGTAGGAAAATTACGTTTTACACGGAATCTACGATTTTTAGTTGGTTTCTTTGCTTATGTTTACAGTTCAGTCAGTCTAGCACCGGATAGCTGGCGTACTAGCTTCCGAAATAAAAATCGTTTTTGGGATCTGAAAGTCAGTTTTTTTTTCTCGTTTCCAAAAGCCGCTCCCCTTTTCGAATTAATAAGTTCAATATAAGAGTCCAGTACCGGTCGGCACCAGCCGGCACCGGTCGGCACCTGCTGTGCACCCAAAAACTGAGTGGGCAACCCCTCGCTTCGAACTTAGGCTGCTAGGCGACCATTTTCGCCATAGATTTCTCGTAGTTTAACGGCGAATGAAAAGTGATATCGTTGAGGCATAGATCAAGCAAGTAGGCTAGGCTTAACAAGGTGCGGGGCGCTATGCTTGTTTTATACGCCTTGTACACGCCCTTGTTCCGGAACTCAGATAGTTCCGAATCCAGGGGATTGGAAACACTAAAGGTGTTCCGATGGTTCGTTTCTGAGCCGGGATAGTTCCGAATTCAGGTACTAAAAAAACATTTAAAGTTATTCTGATGCTTCAGTTCTGAGCCTGAACCCTGTGTTGATTAAAGCAGGAGCCCTGTTCTCAGTGGCAAGGGTAGGATCCTATGTTATGGAACAGAAAAAAAGTTTTAGACTTAATTTCTTCATCTTATTTTACAGGCTGCGAAGAAAAGCTTCGACCTGCGGCAGGTCATTGCGGCCAATAGGAAAAAGACAGGAGTGGTAAGTCACTGAAATATTTGTCTATGTCCAACAATTGACCAAGTTCACCATATCTCCTTACCCCTATATCAAACCTCAAATCAACTTCCAAGTAAAACATTTACTTCCGAAAATTTCCATTTTTTGGTGGATTCCAGGCAAAACCTCTGTCCGGGGAGAAAATTATTTGTGCATATACGGATCCGGCATGTCTCCTTACCACACTGTATCAAAACCTCTAATCAACTTCAAGTAAAACTTTTACTTATGACAAATCTTCCGGTTTTGCCCGGATTCCGGGCGAACTATTTGTGAGATGAGAAAATAATTATCATATTCGGAATCAGCATGTCTGCCTACCCCTAAATTCGACTATCTCATTATCTTTTAAAATATATTTTGTTGGCCCCTTTATTTGAACCAAAACCCCAAATATGGAGCTACAGAACCCATCTTTAATTTGAGCTGTATTTTGTCACAAGTTCCTTTTTCCAACTTGAGCGGGCTGGAGCCTGAAGAGGACCCTTGCCAAAAAGGGCCGAAATTTAGCTTAAATAATATTCAGCTGACGTATCCGTTTTGCACTGTCAGATGTGTAAGCTAACATTAAATATGCCTTTCAGGAATACAGTCTATTCACCGGCAAGATCCATCTCCGGAAATTCGCGAAAATTGTCTGCTGGCCGGTGCTGATCGGGCTAGCCAAGCTGTAAGGGAGCGCTCCAGTAGACTGATGCAAATATGACTCCGGCTCCTGCGGCAAGCCTACGAACAACGGAACAGGCCTACGACCAAGCAGCACGCACCCAGGTTAGTGCGACCGAACTGCGATCCTAGTAGGAAAAATAAAATATAGAAGACGATATGGTATCTCTATAGGAGGGTTTTCGCGAGTTGGAAAGCAAAGTCGGAATCACTTTCCAGTGGTATTCGCGCTACGTCGGAAAGTTGCCGAGCTTTCCACCCGGTTTTCGCGCTTTGGAAACCGAAGCAGCTTTCCTGGAAAGTGATTCCACGAAGTTAGTGGAAAGCTCCGCGGAAAGTTGATTTTTTCGGCGGGAATTTCAAAAGTATGGAAAAAAACAGTGGAAGTATCACTAATAAATAAAGAAAAATTGCAAGCGTTGTTAGGATGACTTCGGTGAATTGTATGAGATTCAAAGAAGTACTAAAGTGAATCATATTTATTCGAAAGAGCTTGTAATTCAATATTTTACCGGCGACGTCAGCTTTCCATGCGTGTTCGCGATCAGTCCAGCGGGAAAGTGGAAAGTGATTCCAGGAATCGCTTTCCCTCAGTTTTCACGATGCGCTTCGCTCGCCGGAAAGTGATTCCGAGATTTCGCGAAAACCCTCCTTATGCTTCCTTACGGCTTGGAACTTGGAAGGAAAGTCGGCTGCTACCAAAAACTGATGGTTTGACCTCGCCCACCATCTAGCAGTTATGAGAGGATCGCTGTTTAGCGGAAACCAATGATTAAGGAAGGAAACGAGTTTATTTCATTGCTGTTGTCAGCCTCCTTCAGTGTCCGTTCGCTTAGATATTGGATAACAAATTTGGCTAATTCTGCATAGCCGGCCTTCTTACTGGTCGATAAGAAAAATAAAATATAGAAGACGATATGGTATCTCTATGCTTCCTTACGGCTTGGAACTTGGAAGGAAAGTCGGCTGCTACCAAAAACTGATGGTTGGTTTGACCTCGCCCACCATCTAGCAGTTATGAGAGGATCGCTGTTTAGCGGAAACCAATGGTTAAGGAATGAAACCAAAAGACGGTTAAAATATGATAAATATAAAAATAGCTAAGCACTTCGGCCAAAGGGCGTTTTAGACGCAGAATTTTTTGGCGAGTTTAATGGTGTGACTAAAAAAATTGTAGAGGTAGTTTTGGCTGAGTTAGAAGGAAAAGAAGGTCGAGACCCCCTAGCGGCAAATCTTATTATGGCAAGCACGAGCGAGCGGCAAATACGCGTAATTAGCGGGAGCGCTCCGTGTGGCCACCCTAATATAGAAGACGATATGGTATCTCTATGCTTCCTTACGGCTTGGACCTTGAAAGGAAAGTCGGCTGCTACCAAAAACTGATGGTTGGTTTGACCTCGCCCACCATCTAGCAGTTATGAGAGGATCGCTGTTTAGCGGAAACCAATGGTTAAGGAAGGAAACGAAAAGTCGGTTCGTTTATTTCATTGCTGTTGTCAGCCTCCTTCAGTGTCCGTTTGATTCGATATTGGATAACAAATTCGGCTAATTCTGCATAGCCGGCCTTCGTACTGGTCGATAAGCTTTCGGAAACAGTTATCGGGAGGCAACAGATTCCAGCAGTCACCACACACTCAGCCATCTAGTTCTAAGTTGTATTGAGAGACGCCTGATAAGGCGACTCGTGTTTGGAAGAGCTTTTCGCCACGGCGAGGTCGGACCCTTTGGGTACCAGAAATGCGTAAGCTAACTCTTTCTTCAGCCCAAACTGACTGCGAATCATGATTGACAGAGCAAAACGGATACGTCAGCTGAATTTAATTTGAGCTGTATTTTGTCACAAGTTCCTTTTTCCAACTTGAGCGGGCTGGAGCCTGAAGAGGACCCTTGCCAAAAAGGGCCGAAATTTAGCTTAAATAATATTCAGCTGACGTATCCGTTTTGCACTGTCAGATGTGTAAGCTAACATTAAATATACCTTTCAGGAATACAGTCTATTCACCGGCAAGATCCATCTCCGGAAATTCGCGAAAATTGTCTGCTGGCCGGCGCTGATCGGGCTAGCCAAGCTGTAAGGGAGCGCTCCAGTAGACTGATGCAAATATGACTCCGGCTCCTGCGGCAAGCCTACGAACAACGGAACAGGCCTACGACCAAGCAGCACGCACCCAGGTTAGTGCGACCGAACTGTGATCCTAGTAGGAAAAATAAAATATAGAAGACGATATGGTATCTCTATGCTTCCTTACGGCTTGGAACTTGGAAGGAAAGTCGGCTGCTACCAAAAACTGATGGTTTGACCTCGCCCACCATCTAGCAGTTATGAGAGGATCGCTGTTTAGCGGAAACCAACGATTAAGGAAGGAAACGAAAAGACGGTTCGTTTATTTCATTGCTGTTGTCAGCCTCCTTCAGTGTCCGTTTGCTTAGATATTGGATAACAAATTTGGCTAATTCTGCATAGCCGGCCTTCTTACTGGTCGATAAGCTTCTCGGAAACAGTTATCGGGAGGCAACAGATTCCAGCAGTCACCACACACTCAGCCATCTAGTTCTAAGTTGTATTGAGAGACGCCTGGATAGGCGACTCGTGTTTGTGGACCCTTTGTAACAAACTTGGCAAACTCTGCACAACAGGCCTTTATAACCAGTGTAATGCCAATAAGGGTGTTAGGATTAGGCAGGTGTCTGGATACGCGACTTCGGAAGAGCTTCCTGCATGTTGAGGCCGGACCCGTTGTTCTGGTACCAGAAATGCGTAAGCTAACTCGTTCTTCAGCCCAAGCTGACTGCGAATCATAATTGACAGAGCAAAACGGATACGTCAGCTGAATTTGATTTGAGCTGTATTTTGTCACAAGTTCCTTTTTCCAACTTGAGCGGGCTGGAGCCTGAAGAGGACCCTTGCCAAAAAGGGCCGAAATTTAGCTTAAATAATATTCAGCTGACGTATCCGTTTTGCACTGTCAGATGTGTAAGCTAACATTAAATATACCTTTCAGGAATACAGTCTATTCACCGGCAAGATCCATCTCCGGAAATTCGCGAAAATTGTCTGCTGGCCGGTGCTGATCGGGCTAGCCAAGCTGTAAGGGAGCGCTCCAGTAGACTGATGCAATTATGACTCCGGCTCCTTTTAGGGCAGTTAGGATAGCCCAAGGAAGTACAGAATATGAGAAAGAACAATGACGGAACTATCCAATGCAAGGGGCAACAGATTCCTCCAGCATGGTCACCACACAACCACCTAGTGCTAGTTGTATTGAGAGATGTCTGGATAAGCGACTCATATTTGGAAAGAGCTTTCGGCACGTTGAGGCCGGGCCCTTTGTTGTGGTACCAGAATTGCGTATGCTAACAAATAATATTTTCTAGGAAGACAGTGGAGGAATTAAATTCGCGAAAACGTGTCTGCTGATCGGGCTAGACAAATGTCTTCGGGTCCGGCTAGAAAAGCTTACGACTCCGGTGCTTCTGGTGCTGCGGCAAGCAACGCCGGAACAGACCAACGAATAAGAATAAACGCTTCTGGTAAGTTTGCCGGACTGTGATCCTAGCAGGAAATATAAAGTACAGAATACGTTTCGGCCAAAACATTCGGGATGGTTCTAGCTCAGAAGGAAGTCGAGTGTGTCAGTGGTAGGCGAGAAAAAAAAAACAGCAATGAAATATCTGATATCTGGTTTTTGTCGAACCGTCTTTTATATTTCATTTTTCATGATGTGATCACAGCATGTTCTAGTTTAGAAGGAAAGTCGACTGCTCAATCATAGTTGTCAAGAAACGTTGAAGTAGAAAGAAACGAAGCGAAATGTTAGTCCTTGCAAACCATTTAGCCATGATGAAACGATTGTTTGTCCGCGATAATGGCTACGGTTGATGCATCTAAACCAACGATAAAGGAACGAGTTAAGGAAGGAAAGTCGACTGCTTAATCATAGTTGTAAAGAAACGTTGAAGTAGAAAGAAACGAAGCGAAATGTTAGTCCTTGCAAACCATTTAGCCATGATGAAACGATAGTTTGTCCGCGATAATGGCTACGGTTGGTGCGTCTAAACCAACGATAAAGGAACGAGTTAGATGGATTGTAAACGGCGTGCAATTACTACTACTGTTTATGACGCTTCGAGTTCCGGTCCGTCAATCTAACCCTCTCACAAATGATCAAGTTGGCCCCATGTTTTAGAAAGGAAGTCGAGTGATCCAGTCTGTCGAATCGTTAAGGATATGATGGTCGTACGGGATATTCTAGCCTATCTGATAACGGTTTATGGACAACGGTAAATAAGATCTTGATCATCTCATCTAGTGTTTATTTGATCTTGTATCAGCAGCTGCGGATTACTCTACGCTTTGGAATTTTAGAAGCGATGTAGAATTTCTCCATTATGTCGAATCGTATATATTCAATAACAATAGGGTTACCGAGAACCCCCCCCCCCCTTTATCCGCCGCCTTTAAACGTGTGCCGCTGTTTATGACAGCGGTATATCTTAGACAGGTTGCTTATTGTTTCTTTTTACAGAATATGCCTCGCCTGAAACATTGATGCTTGTCAGACATAGTATCGCCTGATGAAGATGAACTGATAAATCAAGAATATATTGTTACAGTGGTTTGAGTGTTAGTGATTTGCTGTCCGGTACATATCGATTCCGCCATGCGTGCGAAGAAGTTATTCATTGATTCTGACAGTGGATTTTTGCGTCTGGGTCGTGCATAATGTCAAGTCACTGTTTTGTGTTAATGTTACAGTGTAGTGTTAGACGAATAGACCCGATAGCGATTCTTGAATTATCGAACACAAGAATATATTGCTACAGTGAGATTTAGTGATTTGCTGTCCGGTATATATCGATTCCGCCATGCGTGCGAGGAAGTTATTCATTGATTCTGACAGTGGATTTTTGCGTCTGGATCGTGCATAATGTCAAGTCGCTGTTTTGTGTTGATTTTACAGTGTAGTGTTAGACGAATAGACCCGATAGCGATTCTTGAATAGTATGTTGCTCCAGTGAATTCCGTTATTTTAACTTCGCTCCAATGAATTCTGGAAGATTCCGCAGTGCGCATATTGCATATGGTTAAAAATGTCCAAGTTAATGTTTAACCGAAAAGGGCTGGGATAGGACAATCTAGTTATCCATCACTTATTCACTTGAATTGGCTTGAAGACCCGCTGAAAATGCGTTACTTCGTTGTTCACGAATAATCGATTTACAAATAGTGGAAATTTCTTGTGATTTATGGTACTGAATTTTTGTTGTATGCTTTACGAGAAAGATTTATAACTTTTTTTTGTTCAAGCACTAAGCAATCTTCACCAATCTCACCACTGCCCACTGAAAAGCTGCGTTTGTGTTGAGATTAAAATTTCCGGCGCCATAGTAGAATTTACGTTGTGGGGAGGGCCGCAGATATTCTGAACGTCGTAACTAGAGCAGATAGTGGAAAATAAAAAAATCCCTTTGCAAATCCAAATAATTCAGTGTGTTATCGAACACAAGTTATCGAACACAACTTTAAAATATAAACTAAAAGAGTGTGTAAAGGGGTTTGATCGGTCGTGTAATGGGGTAGTAGCCATTGCCAGGAATCTCCGTAACCTGTCCTTTTTAAAAAAGCTAAAAGTCATCGACCCTGATTGCCAGTTATTGCCGAAAAAGGTCACGGCTATGGGTTGTGATCCAGATGATTAAGTTTAAACTGTAGTTTCTGACCGGTCAGTCCAACCGTTGAATTCAGCGAAACAACAGCTAAATAATAGCCTGTATGTGATTGAGAAGTTTTTTGCCAAGTTGAGCTCGGGAACTAGCACGTCGGGGAAGGTATCTGGCAGGATGAAGTGTAACAACGACATCCGATTTCCACCGCAATTTGAAGGTTAGCGTTCTAATATTAGATTATTTGCCTTTTGGATTTTAATTTTGGCGTTTTGGCAACGTCAATTCAGATGAAACTTTACATGTTAAATGATCTTAACCTTGGTTGCAATTCTAAACTCAGTTCAGTTCAATTTGTTAAATGCAAAAATATAAGAACGAAAAGTCTCAACCCCTCAAAGCTCAGTGGCACGTTACGTAGGGGTTAACTCGGATCTAGAAAAGATTGGTCATCCTCAGGGGGGTGGTGAACCCCCTCCGAAATATACAAATGAATCGTTTTTTTTATGCTTTAATTCCTGATCTATATCTTCTTTTACTATTTGGCATGGAATAGGTACGACCCGCGGGTGATCCCCGAAATAGAAATCGTTTGTGACCGTTGGCACTGTGAGAGTGGGCGAGTAGTTTTGCGAATCACCCGTGGAAAGCTCTTCTGTTCAAGAGAGAGATGGCTCAGTGGCAACATAATTAGTGTGTCGTTTATTAGTGTTGTCTGTTCTTTCTTTCTTCATCCTTCATTTATGAGCTATAAACTGTTTTATCTGTATATTCGACTCACTTTGTTAAGGTCGGATTCGTATCCTCAGCCTGAAATGGTGGATTCGTACCTTAATACTGGATTCGGATACGAATCCCTTCATGGTCGGATTCGCCCATCTCTGCTCACTCCCCGTATTCTCGACGGGGAATGCTCCGATTATCATCACCATCATCAGAGAGGACTCTCTTTCAGTTTCGGAGGGAAATCGATTTTTGCTGGTTTTGGTGCAATGTAAAATTAATTTAAAATAATCAGAATAAACAAAACCAAAAATAAAGTAGATCCAGACTAATTTACGTCAGCAGCATATTATTTTTCGAACAAAATCCGTTTTGGAAGCTTCCCCGTGTTCTTGGCTCTTGCTGTTTTCTGCACGCGGAGTCCGCGTAGAGTGACTCCCTCTATTCTCGCCGTTCCCTTCGATTCCCCGAGGAGTCCTCGGGGAACGGCGAGAATATGCCTATATTCCTTGAAATTTTCATGTACTCCGTCCGATGATCTCGTAAGGAGTTTTTTGTGTCGGTCACAAATAACAAACCTCGTGAGTGTTTATAACTGCAGTAAAATCTTTATTTTCGGGGTAGCTCTTATGATCTTTTTGTCCCGTAATTGTACGAGACGTCTCATTAATCCTGTTTGTAATCCGTCTCTCCCCCTCTATACCCCAGCTGTGGGCATTCTTGTCCCTGACAATGTTGGAACCACGTTATCACAGACGAGGCATTTTCAGATAGAATCCGACTAGAACGCAAGGCGTGATTACATACGTTTTGGGATGACGAACGAAAGGAGAGGAACATCATCGAGAACTCTCTAGTACTTTGATTCCTGTTTAGGGATTGTGCCGAGTTTGTATATTATGTCCGTTTTATATTAAAAGATATCACACTGAAACACGTTTGCAGTCGTCTTCAGTTACAAAACTTCACGGTGAATCCTCTTGTTAGGTCCCCACTGCTTTCCAAAAGGTCAGAGAAGAACGCATTGCGCGGCTATGAGATGTCGAGAGGAGGAGAGGACCAGAATCTAGTCGACCGGAATGCACTAGTAGTAATGATTTCCCGGCGGGATTTTCATCAAAGTTGAAACAAATCCCAACTTGTCCACATGGTTGTGGTGACGATGCCAAAAATCTGGGAAGGAATTCCAGTTTGGGACAACCAACCATGAGCCATGATCGTGTTTTCGCACTCAAGATTCCTATTGTATTGGAAATTCAGCCCGGTTTTTGCGAGAAATCTCTTCCTATTTGGTTTATTTGCAAAGATATATCAGTTTTTAACAGTAAAAGAAATAATATCACAATGACACAATTGCAAGATTCTCCAGACCGGCTCGTTCTTCCCGTCGTTGCTGGTACTTTTCTCCCGTCAGTTGTAGATATCGCGAAAGCTTCATTCCCTCCTAGAAAGAAAGACATTTTACAATCCATCTATGAATTACCAACTAAATACTAATCGGCCTGTTCTTCCCGCCGGTGCTGGCATTTTTTCCGTGAATTGTAGCTATCTTCATTCCCTCGACATTTTCAAATTCGTCCGTGAATCAATTGCGGTTTACCAAAATTCCGCTCCGGCTGTCGAAGCGCTACGTGACGGAGCCACGGGGAACGCATGCTGGCCCATAATCATCGCAATGGCGTCGCTGCCGCGTTTGCTAATAGGAAGTGTGGTATTTTAAAAAAGGGATTAAAATACTTAGGAAGGTGGCAGAGAAGTAATTTTGACCTCAAACAACAGCTAAAAGGCAGGGTAACATTATTTTAGTAATTGAACAGTAAAAGTTTGGAAATAAATTTTAATGTGGCTACCCTAATAATATAATAAAAGCCGTTTTTTGTATTGATGGGTGAACTGGATAGGATGATGAAAAAATGGCATATAATGGTAAATAAGTCAGTCAACTGGATCACGGAAAATTGGAATAAAGCAGCTATTTACCTTCCAGGTTATTCTGTGAATTTGCCATATGACATGAATTAAAAATCAAGATTAGGGGACTCGTGCTTGGTCCATTTTGAATCAAGCGTTGCTGCCCAAAACCTAGAGGTAACAAAAATTTGTTCCCGCTAAATTTGTACCGCCAAATTCAAACTCGTTCTTCAAGGCTGCTTTTTGGAATCCGGATTCCAAAAAGGAGCTCTCAACTCTCAAGGTTAATTGCACAATTGCAGAGAGACTTTTTCTTAATGATGGGAGACTTGGAAAATGACGCTGTTCCAGCTGGAGAAATGAATGAAAGGTGGGTGAGAACGTCAGCCTCCCACTGTGAAAGAAATATAGCATATGCATGGAATCCCCACCATTTCTTTCCAGACTCTGCACTTACCAGATGTGTGAAATTGGGCCTTGATTAAAAGCTCTAATTGTCTCATTATTCTCTAATGAGTAATGTTTCTGTTTTTAATTTAAAACAAAGTTGCAGTGTTGCCAAACGCCAAAATCTAAACTTATCTGTATGAAATTTATGATGGCGTGGAAAATCCTAGCCATAATTCCAGTCCGCAAATCGCAATCTCTGACCCAAATAGTTAGTCCGCAGCATCAACCCTACGTCCTTATAAAGCCTGTATGGCAGCATGCCATATGGCCGCTGTATGGTTTCCTTGCTTCTGAAAGCAAAAAGAAATGTTTTACAAAGAACAGTGGTAGCAAATGAGTTGATTGTACTGTGAATCATAGACATTACAGAACTTAAAAGCTATTAAATAGCTAGCAAGTTAGAGTGCAGCTACATTTCTCCAGCATTCATTTTCAGTACTTAGTAAAGCCCACATGTTTCGGATACGTTGGAGTCCAGCTTCTTTTTCCATTTTTCCAGCATTCTGAAGGCAGTCTTCAGCATGGTAATTCAGAAATGCTAATGGCCTTTTTTCCAGTGAACTTCTAGAGAGGGCCCTAGAAATTGAAAGCTCTGGAAAGCGAAACCTAATCTCAGAAAACTTCATTGATGCAGTTGCAGATCTGAGTGAAGCATGCCAAATTTTTGGAGAACTATATGGAGATTCATCAGAGAAATGTGCCACACTTCAGTATTCTTATGGTGTTGCATTACTTGGACTAGCTCGAGAGGAGAATGCCGTTCTGGGAGGGACAGGTAATATTTCAGACTCTTCTGTATCTGTTAGGAGCTAGTGAATGTCCCCCCATACAGGGCAGCAGGGCTTTGTTGTTTCTTTGGCACAGATTGAGTGGTCAATCAATAAGGTTCAGGTTCATTTTTTTTTTCATTATTTTTTTCACACATAGTTTAACAAATACTCCCGGCAGAGGGCAAAGCACGAATGGCATGGGAGTGATAAATGAAAAACAATTACCTTCTTCAAAATACAAGAAAAAAACAGTAGTACTCACCAGTTCAAACTCACATATCCATAAAAATCATAGATAATAATAATTATGTAATAAATAGCTAATAAATACTAAAACCAACAAGAGGGGCGCATCCAGCATTACAGCAACAAAACAAAATCCTTCCCAACCCTAAAACTAGATAAATAATAATCTACAACAACATTCCGTTACAATAAGCCTGATGTACATCACACTGCTTCAAAGTGAACAGTCGAGTTTTTTTTAATAGTCTGCACTTCTGCATAATAAATATGAAGCGGAATGTCATCAAACAAATATTATTTTAATGAAACAAACACAGATTTGGGATTATTGTACAGCTTTACTAGGTATAAATGACAGTTGTCAGATCCCAAAAAGTTTAAACCTTCTTGGACCTCTTTTGCTCAGAAGGAAACTTCGCTAGAAAATACTGCTTTAGATTGTGAACATTGCTTTATTATCGTACAGCCTTAATTTTCAAATGCACTGAGTGACTTGTAATTTCGTTGACAAGGGACTTCTAAGAATTACTTAAGTAAGCTTGGTTAGAAGAATTGGGCCAAAGAATAATCCAAATAGGGAATTTTTTTATAACAGGTGATGAGTCTTCAGACGAGGAGAACCAGGAGGCAACCAATGGGGAAACACCTTCTGAAGCTGCCCCAGCTACAACTGAACCAGATGTGACAAATGGAGAAACAGAAGCTAACCCTGACGAAACTTTAAATGAAGATGAAGATGTATCGAGCTTGCAGCTTGCATGGGAGGTTTTGGATCTTGCTAGGAAAACTTTTGAAAGGTAACAATCAACCATTTTTCATTTATTTTTTAAACTCCTACTCTGCTATGATTGAAACTAGTCTGTTTTAGTCATTTAGTATCACCCACTCTTTCTAGAGAGACTTTCATTTACAGTTTCGGATTTCACAAATTCAAATCCATTTTTACTTTTTTTTTTTTTTTTTTTCTTTATTTTTAAATTTTTTTTTTTTTAAGAAGTTAAGTTTTTAAAATTGTTTATAATTTTTTGTTCATTGGTGCATATCAACTCGAATTTCACTTGCAAGCAGTAATGATGTAGAATCCCGATGAGTAGCTTGCATTGGTGTTACAGTTTTCCTTGTCCTCCAGTATGCGACCCGTCTTTACAAAGCTTAAGTTACCTCAGATTATTACTTATTCCCTTTGCCAGGTATAGAAAAGCCAGTGTTCTCTGTTACAAACTTGCTGATTTTTATTATAGTGGATACTCAGATGATAACCAGGAAAGTGGCCGGCGTCTCGCCAACACCCTTAGGTCCCTTGCAGAGGTAGCTATGGAAAGTGACAACTACTCACAAGCAATTGAAGATTTGCAAAGGTGCCTCGAAATCCAGGTAGACTTTTCTGACTTGTGTTTAGGCATAACTCGTCCCCCTCCCGCTGAAAATAGAATTTTCATATCCCAGACATCAATTCATGTGTTCTTCGTGTTATGGGATCGAGTGCTGTTGGGATAATAATAATAGTGTATTGCATTATAACTTTTTTTGAGCAGGCGTGTAGTGCATATCCTCCTATGACCCACGGTCAGTTATCTTACGGTAATCTTCACACAGAAAACGTAAAATATCACTCCACGGGATCATCCAGCCAATCACGTTACAGAATTAGTCATAACCGCCTCCGGAGAGGAGGATATAAGTCATATCCTCCTCCAACGTCATGCCGAGGTCGAAAAAGTTATAACAGTTAACACACCTCCATCTCGCTTGATATCGGAATGACAACCTCGATGGCCATTTAAAAATATCAACCTCGCCTTCGGCCCGGCTGATATTTTCCATAACCTGCCTCGCCTTCGGCTCGGACAGGTTATTTTCAATGGCTGTCTCGGTGTTATTTTCCGATATCGACCTCGATGTCTGAAGTTAACCTTTAATAAATAGACTTTTTCCTCTTAAGCTTTCACAACATGATCCTTCAGTCCGAATGAGTGAAAGCGTTCCGATAACTTACCGAATTCCAGCAATGAGTTGATAAAGAAAATGTTGGTACCAAAGCCAAAACTCAATTTTTTTTCATTTTTTTTTTTAGCTTTAGTCGAACTGGGCCAAAACTAGACTGTCCAAACAGCGAAGTCAATGCCGCGACATACAAAAAACACGACTGGTCAAAATTCAAATTCATTATATTCTCCAAATAAAAAGCGTTTATATTTTGCGATTTTTGATTTTGCGGTATTAATCAACGCTGTTTTTGCAGTTTTTGTTTTGTTTGTGCAGTACCTGTATTGACCTAATACCGTGAGAGTAACTAACTTTTAATAAATAGAGATAACAGGTTTTAGTTGTTGATAATGAAATCCGTTTGAAAAATTGTAAAGAAGCCGGAAAATGGTTGAGCAGGCCGGCTGCTTTAATGAGGTGTAGCCAACCCTCTACTGTTTTTTCAAGGTAAAGATCTTGAGCCCAGATGATCGTGCCTTGTCGGAAACTCACTTCAACATGGGTTCCGCATATGTGTGCATTGGAGATGCTGGGAAGGCGATAGAGGAATACAAGAACTCGATTGACGTCTTAGAACGAAGATTAGAAAGTCTTCGGAAAGAAGTGGAAAGCCCTGAGAAAGGTAGGAGAATATTGGGCACCCTACTACTCTCTCTCATCATTAACCCGTCGGCCGGTATCAACAGTTTCCAATATCTCTAGTCAGGGAGAATATTTTCTCCTCACATCTGGTCAAAAACAATTTGCCGAGGGCGAGCTGAGACGTGTCTAGTCTCTTTCAGACCTTGTCATCTGTTTACATCTTATGCCGGAAGAGAGCAAGAGCATATGTGACGACATTTTGAGCGTGTTCCACCTTTCTAACAATCGTAACTATATTAATTATTATTTTCGTCCCAGCCCCATGAAAAGTTACTACGCTGACCATTACAACCTTCTCGAAATGATAACTAATAGTAGCTATTTGCTTACCACGCTCGGGAGCGTAGTAAGCGTGGTAACTACGATCTCTGTGACGTGACTGGCCCGATTAGCCCGTGGCAAGGTATTTTGCAGAAAAAATGCGTTCCAGCACTTCCAGCCGTGACGCGAAGAAGCCGAAACCGTGACGTCATGCGTAGTAACTACGGTAAGTAGGGTGGAACACGCTCTTTATGACAGGCGGGATCCTGCACTTGCATAAGTTCCGACCGTGTACGGCTGATCGAGTTGATTCTTCTGTGAAAAAATGCGACAATAAAAGCTGTTGACTTTAACAAGGATTAAGGCGGCTTCACACTGACTTAAGACCCCTTTCACACTGGAGTACCTTAAGGTGGCTTCACACTGACTTAAGACCCCTTTCACACTGGAGTACTTAGGCCTCTTAAGTGTACTTTATGCGTCTAAAGTCGCACTTAACGTAAGAAATCTCACTAACTTCAGTATTTTTCAAAGTTGAAAATTTTTCAACTTTTAACACTCAAAGTTAAGTGCACTTAAGGCAACTTAAGGTCATCGCTGATCATCCATCATCACTGATGCTGATGATGAAAAGGGTGAAAATCTCGGAAGAAATGAAGAAAATGTACTTAGCTTCAGCTCCTTGGTGTGAAAGGCCCAAGTACAGTGTGAAAGGCTTACTGAACTTAACGTAACTTTTGCTACTTAACTTTAGTTCTTAAGTGGCAGTGTGAAGCCGCCTTTAGCTCCGCCTTCGTGCATCATGATCGTCATCATGATATGCCTTTTGTTGTGGATTTTTTTTTTTGTGGTTCCATGAATTGTCCTGAAAAAAAACAAAGAAACACTTTTTTTTCAGATGAGGAAGCTAAGAAATCCATCGCTGAAGAAGTTGAAGAACTGAGTAAAGTTGTCTTAGACATTCAAGAAAAGATTGAAGACACAGTTGAAATGAAACGAGAAGCTAAAGAGACTGTCGAACGGTTGAAACCGGTAAGTCAAAACCCGCTATGACTCTGATCAGGACATTCTTTCTAGGAAGCATTTGCACACTCGGAAACTTGATCGCTGTAATTTCTGCGAATCAAGTAAATCCTGGGAAAGACCGGGAATTATGAAAAGAGGTAAAGAAGTCACGGAATTTAGTAAATTTGTCAGAGAATACAGACAGATATAAAGAAGAGTCTTCGCGTTAAAGCTTAACTGAAAAGTCAACTTATTTTTGTATCGTCTAATCGAATACCCTGAATTTTTTGGATTCTGCTAATGGATTTTATTTTATTTTCTATCTGCTCTGGTAGTGACGTTCAGAATATCTACAGCGGAGCAACAAAGAAATGCATTTTCTCGGGTCTTCAAGCCTCTTTAGGTGAATAGGTAATAGATAACTAGATTGTCCTGTCTCAGCCCTTTTCGGTTAAGCTTTAAGCTTGGTGCTATTGTAACGAGAACTTGCATTCGCCTAGGCGAATTCGGCTTCACTAGCGGAAAAAATTTGCTTCGTCAGGTCTAAATTTTGTTCTAACTCCGTCGATTCTTTTTTTCGCGTCTTGTCTCAGTTTTCCTGGTGGAAACCAAAATAAATATTAGTTCTTAGATCCTCCTGAGCCGTCAGTGGTGCATAAGGCGTCCAAGGAGCTTCTCCATTCGTCACGAATCTGTGCGGCTGTAGTGATGTCATTGTGGAGTAAGGTAAAGGTTGGCCTCCTTCTGGTCCCGATCATACTGCGTCCGCAGAGTGTGCCTTGGTCGACCTCGTCTTCGTCTTCTTTCGAGCTCCCACTGATACACTTTTGAAGACCGTCTGTCTTTGGGCATGCGTGGAACCTAAACTCATAATTTCGGATACCAGTATAGTAGAAAAAGTAGAAAAGGATATTATTGACAGAAACGTTATAGCCTTATTGACATTTCTTTTCCCTGGTTTTTATTTTCCTAGCGAATTCGTTCAAGCATTCGCTTTCGGTGGGGCTAAGAAACGAATCCGTCGAGCGGCACGAACACAAAAAAAATCCTAAGTGGTAAAGATTCTCGTTCTGTGGGCACCAAGCTTTAGGGTCTGAATTCGTTTTGGCCTAAAAGGGCTCGCCAAACCATCACACTTTTGGCTGTCAAATGCCAATTATGCAAATTAAGGCTCCAGAACCCGGCACCAAAATAAATTAACTCCCGTACCAGCCCGAACAAATCGCTACTGCCACTCGTTTGTGCCATATTTCTGTGCAGTGTACAATAAGTCGTAGTCCAGTGATTAATACGTATACCCCATTGCTTTCTTTTCATTGTTGTAAAAAGCCTCGTCCAAGTCCATTAAGGTTGAAGACTGGTCCATACTCTGTCCTATATTGGTCCTATGTGTGGGTGCCTAGAGTGTGAGTCACATTACTATCGCTCTATGAAAGTATAGGTAGTGGGAGGCCCTTTCGAAGACCTAATTATGACACCTTACTTCTAGCAAGTTGAGCAGCAAGTCCTCTCCGCCGTGATTGGTGACGGCGCAGCCAATGGAGCTGAAACGTCCTTCGGATTCGGAGAGAGCAGCTCAGCCTTCGGGAAGTCTCCAGTTGCATCTTCCTCAGCAAAGCCACTTAACGTCATCACTAGTCTCAAACGCAAAGCCCCAGTAAGTTTAGCATACTGTCCGTCTAAAGTCGTTCTTCTCCAAAAGCCCGTTTAGCCGAGTCGAATTAGGGAAGGTGAGGCAAGCGTTAACGACTCAGGGATGAGGGGTGGTTGACATCCGAGCTTTTGACTAGATTTGTTCCAACACAGCGTGATAGTTTCCACAGTCGTATCCCATCCTAGCAACTACATGTGTTTTCCAACGCTTACGAACAGTTACCAAAAACTGCGGCCGTTGTTCCGTCCTCTAAGATGGTAGTTTTTAGTACGATTGGTAGGGGCTGGAGCACACCCTGTGTCTACAGTTGGCCACTACTGCTAACCATGCTCCGGGACGTGGTCAGTTTGGCAATCACACTGGCGGAAAGCTCATAATCCATTTTGAAAAGAGTTCATTAGACTTGCAGACTATTCATTACTTTAAATTTCGTGAAAATTTGCGTAGGTTGCCATGTGCGGTGTTTAAAAAGTAAGTATTTTCATGATCGGCCATTTGTTAAAGGACCCCTCTTTCTTATTATGCCTTATATATTATTATTGCTTATTATGCCTAGCTCGCTTTAAGCTTCTGAAATCCCCGACTTCCGCCATTGTTTCGTTTTGTAGCGACGACTTTTTAGCGTTTTTTCGGCCCAGCCTTTTGTCTGTCACGCAATCCAAACTTAGCCAGAAGCTTCAGGGTCCGCAGAACAACTCTTTCACACATAAGGACATGAGAGGCTTCAAATTGTAGTTTTTCATTTTGAAAGACATGGTAGGCCATCAGGTCTATCTTCTGTTTTGGACTTCTTCTCTTTGGCTTGGTTTTCCCACTTTTTAACCACGTCGCGTTCAGTTTTCAAATATTTTGCGTCCAGCCGCCGCGTTGGAGTGCCGGAAGGCTGGATAGAGCCGACAAGGGCTAACAAGAAAATCGCTAATTTCACGCGGCAAGTAATGATATTCTCGAAAACCGATATTTCTGAGCCATATCATCGTGCTGAAAAGATCATTTCTAGTAAGAGTTGTGCCTTAAGTTTTTGCGATCATTCACGACAAACCCATAATTGTTAGTAGAATGCTGCAAGTCTAGAATTCTCAGTCCACGATGTTGACTAGAATGAAAAGTAGAAATGACTGACTAGAATGACTGCTTCAAACTTTATCAAGGTCAATGCCTGGTTCCAGTTGATTCGTCTTCATGTTTATTTAGGTGGCGCCTAAAACGGCTATAAGCCGCTCACAGCTAAAGTTGCGCTCTTCCCGACAGCGCAAAGTCTCAACCTTAAAGCCAGGCTTCACCTTCCAGATTCCCAGACGTCCGGGGCTTCCGCATAGTCAAGCCAACCCTTCCAGATTTTCATGATTATGATGACAGCTAATTCCTAGGTATCCCCTTCGCATTGCAAATATCTTTTGCATACCAGTCACAGCTGTCAGTCATTTTCCGTTTCCTTTCTACATTTGCATATTTCTTCTGTCTCTCGAATGGATTCCCTCTATGGTACCTTCCAGACATCCGGGATCTTGGGTGTCCAACCCCCCGGACTTCTAGACGTTTTTGGCCTGGCTTCACCTTCCATATCCGTCGCTACGAAAACGGCTGTCTGAAATCCGGAAGAAAAATCTGGAAGATGAAGCCTGGCTTTTACTTGATCAGGCTTAGCTATTGTTGGCATCAGTACTCCCGTTATCTTCCTGATGGCGCAATGGCAGTTATAAAAGAACCGAGTTAAAAACAGGATACAGTAGAGGTACGGATAACTGAACGTTTGTCGATTTTGAACAGGGCCGTTTTCATGCACTTTCTGTGACAAAAGTCCAAGCTAAGCCAAGCAGTTGATTAAGGCTACTTTCAACTAATGTTAATTGAGAACACCTGAACAGGCGTTTTGGACCTTCATTTTACAATCTAGCCCAAAACTGCACTGTTCAGATTTAAGTAACTTTCAAGTAAACGTATCTGTAGTGTTCATCAGTAAGACGGAACATGGACCCAGTGAAGCCAGGCTTAGGATCAAGTGTCATCACACTGTCAGAAGTTTTATAACAGATGGCGCATAACACCTTCAAAGAATAACACATTTTCACTTAGAAATAAAATAAAAAAAAACAATTAAGTTTACACTATTTCGTGCCTAGATCTCCAACAGCACCTTCAATTGCTAAAAAATACTAACGGGAACGAAAGAAACATAACAGATAACATCCCAAAGTGTTATCTGTTGAAACCGGGCATCCTTCTGTTGTCGTTATGTAACTTCTGACAGACAGTGTAGTATTTTTACCAATTGAAGGTGTTGTTAGAGATCTAGGCACGAAATAGTGTAAACGTAATTGGCCATAACACTTTATTTCTAAGTGAAAAGGTGTTATTCTTAGAAGCGTTATGCGCGATCTGTTATGAAACTTCTGACAGTGCAGTATCTTGCTTTATCAGGTTTAGCTGTTGTTGTCACTATCACAGCAGCCTTGCACTTTTGCATTGGTGTTCTGTCCATTTTCAGTAACGTTTTATTTCTTTTGCAGAAAAGCGAAGACGTTGCTGAAAGTGAAGAGAAGAAAGGCAAAGTTGATGCCTGAACTTGTCGACCACCTGAAAACCGTCCTCCTGCATTATCTGACGTTTTTTACGAAAAGTCTATATTCCTACCGAAATAAAAATCAATCTTCTGTATAGTCAGCTGGTGGTGTCTCGTGCGTACAAGTATATACTTTACTGGGCTCTTAAGGCGTATTCTCGCCGTTCCCCGAGGGCTCCGGGGAATCGAAGGGAACGGCGAGAATAGAGGGAGGCACTCCACGCGGACTCCGACAGAGAACACGGGGAATGCTTCCAAAATGGATTTTGTTCGAAAAAGAAATATGCAGTTGACGAAATTAGTCTGCATCCACTTTATTTTTGGTTTTGTTTATTCTGATTGTTTTTAATTAATTTTACATTGCACAAACACCAGCAAAAATTGATTCCCCTCCGAATCTGAAAGGGAGTCCTTTCTGATGATGGTGATGATAATCTGAGCATTCCCCGTCCGTGAGGACTCGCGAGAATACGGGGGGTGAGTCCCCGGGACAGACAAAAACGCGGGGACTCCTCAAGCTGAGTCCTCGGGGAACGGCAAGAATACGCCTTTAGTGTTTTCTTTTCTGAGAGGTTTTAGCCGAAGTCTCACAAAGTGTTTGTGGCTCGAAAAGAGTGTTCGCGGTCGTTCGTGTTGCCCACAAGTGTGGTTCCGCGACCGACAAGGTTTTTGTGGCTAGAAATTGTTAAGCTTGTGTGAGAGGCGTGATCTCGCCATTTCCCGGGGACTCCCTTGGGAGTCGAAGGGAACCACGAAAATAGAGGGAACTGGGGACACCTCGAATGGGAAAGAGCAAGAACACGAGGAATCCCTCCAAACTGGATTTTGTAGGCTGCTCCCAGAATCAACTCCCCGCCGAATCTGAACTGGAGACCGTTTTTGATGATGGTGATGATCAGAGCCGTCACTACTGGGGGGAGGGGGGGGACGCCCCCCCCAATGTTGTCGGCCAGTCGGTAAAAAATAACCGAGTCGTCGCGAAGCGCCGCGATTTTTAGTAAAAACAGTGGATTTTTTTCTCGGTAATAGTCATTTTTTCCTAAAAACAATAAAAAACCGTCGGTTTTTCGTAAAAGTAGTCGATTTTTTCTTAAAAGTAGTCGTTTTTTCTTAGAATAAGCCGATTTTCGTCAACACAGTCGTTTTTATCCGCAAAAATAGTCGGTAAAAATGACCAGCCAGTCGGTAAATACCTTGTCCCCCCCCCAAACATTTTGGCTAGTAACGCCTCTGGTGATGATTATCGGACCATTCCCTGTCCATGGGGACTCGCTAGAATACGGGGAGTGAGCCGCTTGGAGAAACTAGAACTCGGGTTATTTATATTGTAAGGCATATTGTAAGACATTGTTTGTCGGCAAGTTTTCTTTCGGAATTTATGAGGAGCGCACCGATCAAGACGAAATCAGATCGGCCAGAAACTCATGAGTTTCTGGATCGGCGGTATAAAAGCTGTCTTTCTACAGCCGTCGCGTTTTTGCGCTGGATCCAGGGTTACCAAAACGCTCTTCTTCTCAAATCTTTTCTTCTCTTTTTTCCCAGGAAATACGGCCATTTTGGAAAATACGGCATTGTGTTTGACCGGCAAATTTGCCTAATTTTGGACTTACCTCCTGTTTAATAGTTAGTGTAAGTTGAGAATAGTGCAGCTGTTTCCACAGCTAAGTTCTCTATTCAGTTGCATCCGATAAGAGACATCGGACTCTGTTTTTTTTTCTGTCTATAGGCTAGGCTTTTCTGATTGTGATTCCACATCCTGACCTTCGCTAGGTCTAGGTTTCAGCTATGGTTGTTTGATGTGCAGTCTCTTATTGTCCCTTGAAAGCAGTGCTACCACTTTGTCATATTTGGATAACCAATAGACAGGAGATGTACCCAACTAGGGTAGCCACAAAAACACCTAGTGGCAAAAGTTGGCGATTTTTTTTTAATGAATGCATGAATTGCTGTGAATTTTCCTTATCGGTTTTACCTATCTAAAACATCTCCAAAAAATATTTTAAAAATACCATTGCATTCAGGACAAAATTGTCTATTTTATAAGGCTAACAGTAAGATGTCCTAGCTATTTAATATTATTTCTTAAAATTCAATGTAAATTTAGATGTAAAAAAAAGTAGCTGAACTTGCCTACAAAAATTTGTTGATACTAAGGAGGAAAAGTCAGCAGCCTATAGCAGCAATAGGTCTATTGGATTGTAACCTTGATGATCATATTCATATTTTCTCATCTAACTCACTTGCTGGGGCTCCCCATGCACTCAAAACCAACTCAAAATCACCCAGTTTCATAGAATTTCATTGAAGCACATAGTTTCAAGCTGGTCACTAGATGGACAAAACCCTAAAGTCAATGGATGAACAAAGGCATTTTCTTATGTAAAATAATGTTTTCTAAAGAAGATTTAAGATGCTTAGAGACAAGATAGAGAGGTGATTTTGGCCTCAAATCAAAGCTAAAAAATAGGAGAATCACTTTCTGATCTTCAAAAGCTCAGGTTTGATTATTTGTTTTTTTAGTGGCTACCCTAACCCAACCTCAGACAAGATTTCAAATTTCCAGAGAAATCTTTTTTTAGTGAGATATATCTGGCTTTAAACAGTTGGGCACCAGACTTTTTGGAGATGTCTCCTGGTCAAGGAACTCTCCTAGTGAGGAGACGCTGAGGTCCCCCGTGTAGGGGATTCAGGGTTATTTGCTGCTGAGGCTGCTAGAAAAAAAATCTTTGGTTGTTTCAGTTCTAGAGACACTAGGGAACCATATATTAAGTCTCCCTTCCTCTCCCCCCACCCTGTCTCTAGAAATCCTGTAAAATAGGCCAGAAAGCAGTAAAATTGCATTTTTTGGGTTTACCTGTCACCCAAGAGAGTTTCTTGATACCAGTGTGCATGACTGCCTTTATAGTGAAACTTGAGAAGGCTATTCCATACCTTTTAACTTTTTCCTTCCTTTCATATCGCATAGTCCACTTGTCCAAGTGCTTTCCCCTGGCGTGGAGAAATTACCAAAGCATGAGAATTCATCTCGACTGTAGATGTCATCTTAGTGGAGGAACTCACTTGGGCAGGTTGTTTCACTTCTGAAGCTGGAGTTCCTTGTCCAGGAGAAATCAACTGGCCAGTAGGAATCACCTCAACGTTAGAATTCTCTTGGACAGGTGGTGTCACTTGCTGTGTTGGATTTCCTTGTCTAGTAGGATTCACAAAGGTTATTCAGTGTAGGGGCTGCAGCATGTGAACATCACTGCAGAAGTGGTCAATATGACAGAAAAAAATGGAAATTGGTTTTTGAAAAGGGTGATTGATTGTTTGTGAATTATTATTTAACATCATTAACATTTATTTTATAGATTTATAATTTAACATTTATTATTTCACATTAACATATTTTTAACATCGGATCAGATTAATTTATGGGTGCGCCATGAACAAGAAGGTTGATAAAACTGGAAATGTTTGTCCCACTTCAACAGAACGGAAGTTGGTTTTTGGGATCCCAAAATGTAAGTGGAGTAAATCCTATGACACTATGACAAAGTTGTCCAGCTGTCCGTCCGTTTGCCTGTTTTCCATCTGTGAGCATGATAACTATCGAAGGGAATGATATATTTTGATGATACTTGGTGTGAGGATAAGAGTAAGGTCAAGTTCGTAGACAGGCTCTGTCACCCTACGTTTAAGGGTGGGGAGGGCGTTCAAATTAAGGGGCAAGCAAAATATTTTTTAATGTGATAGTCTATTACGGGGTAAAAATTCATTCTGAACACGATGGTGAAAACTATTTGCTCGCCAGACAATGAGTTCGTCTGGAATCCGCCAAAAACGGAAGGTTTGCTGAAAGTGAAAGTTTTATCTGATAGATGTTCAGTTGAGGGGTAAGAAGACATGCTGAACACGATGGTGAAAACCATTTTCTCGCCAGACAAGGAGTCCGGCGAAAACAGGACACACAATTTGTCGACGAATTTTCGGCTATGGCAGTCCCTATCCCATTTTGCACAAACCAGTATTGGATGACGTAATACTTTGTTTCTTCTATGGACATCGGAGAGATCTATTGTAATCAAAGGTCGAAGGGGTTGATATATATTGTTCAAACAAGGAAAAATGTTGTTCAACCGATGATGTTGTTCAATGAGGATTCACTGGTAAAGTACAGGTCAAGTTCACAGATGGGTCAAAATCTCATCTTGTGAAAAGTTAATCGAAGAAGTAATCGAAAAGTAATCGAAGTTTGTAGTTTTAGGTGCGGCTTGAACAGCACTTTCGCGAATTGTTTCTTAAACAAAAAACAGAATATTGCAATTCCGAAACCTCGCTCAACATAGATCTCAGTTCTTTGTGGCTGCATGAACCTCGACTTGAACGGTCCGAAACCACGCCAGTGAATCTCGGTAAGAACGAGAAACCTCGCCCAAAGGATGAACAAATTCTGCGTTAACCAATAAGCGGCGTTAGTTGGGAAGAGCCGGCGATGACGCTTCCGACTCTTCCGGTATGTACACGGCGATGCTTCATCGGTACATAGAGGATAAAGTTAACTCTGCAATTTTGTTTTGTAACGGTAGGCCTAATAGACGTTTCGCAGTTGCGCCTTGAGGAGTACTTCTGCTAATTATTAATTAAAAAAAGAAATATCGTTATTTCGAGAAACGTCTAACAGAAATCTTTGTTTTTCCGGCTGCCGGAACAGGACCCCTTCCAAGAAGGGACGAAATAACCAAAATATTTTTTGGTGGCTGCGTGAACAGAACCATTGCCAACAAGGGTCGAATAAACTAAACCCGGAATGTTGGATCTTTAGAAAGGCCAATTGCTCCTAAGTTCACTGAACCACGGAAAGAACGAGCAACCTCGCCCAATAGAAATGGTAATTTTTTCTTACGGGTGCCTCGACAGGCCATTTCCCAAGAAGTTCCTTAACAACCAAAACGATTTTTGTTTCGATCGATAATTCACACCCTGTGTGAATTACTAACAGCCCAACAGTTAAACTGAAAAGTTTTCACCGAGGTTTTCCTCTCGTGACCAAGCAGTACCATGTTGCACACTATAACGTGCTTCTTTCCGCATTGTTTCCTTCCCGTCCCGCCTAAAAGTCTTCCATTTCAGTTATATTTTAATTAGTTTGTCCCTTCAGTCGTTGCCGTCCTTGCGCTGCGTCTCACCTGCGAAAATAAATAACTATTTACCTTCCCTCCGACCCGTTCTATCCGTGTTGCGTATTTACGCTTCAGTTGTAACGCCTAGGGGCGAATTATTGATTTCGTAAACAATAATCCAAGTCAAGGCACCAGCCAGATTCTCTCTGTCGCTCATGACGGAAGGTGAATATTGCTTTACTTTGAGACGTTCATCCTAAACCAAGAATTCCCGGATTTTGGATTGTTGGCTTTCAGTGCTATTACGAAAGCTTCATCCTAACAAACCACCGTTCATCCTAAACCAAGAATTCCCGGATTTCGGATTGTTGGCTTTCATTGCTATTAGCTTGTTGCAAAAACTGAACTTGACATAGTGTTTTTTCTCTGTAGAGAAAAAATTCTGTATTCAAGTAGATTTATTTTATGATTGCTAAGATTCACAAATGTGATTTTCGAACTGATTATATCCTTGTTATTTATGGTTCTCAGTTTTAATACTTAGTAATCCGAGGTGGGAAATACTTGATTGATACAATCTTGTCTGATTCATTGTGGTTGTACGCGAGGGCCAAAGAGACATGGGGGGAGGAGATTTATTTTAAGGTGGGGATTCCAGCAGATCATTAGAGGTTGCCCCGGCAACGTAGGTCTAGTTGATGTTGACAACCTCGGGAGCCACTTCTCGACATTGTGTACCTGTCCTAATGTGTGAATTCTTGGTTTGTGGTGAATTGTTAGAATTTTTGGAATTGTTTCAATTTTTGCAACAAGCTTTCGTAATAGCACAATAATGATAAGCTACTGCCTGAAGGGAAGGTCCAAAATAAAATCCCTGCTTCATATCTTTAGAGCTGTGGCCTTAAGAGGGCCCTTGAGAAGAGCAGCCGAAATCCCAAATTCGTATTTCATATTTGTGTCTACTATCTGAAGAAGACCCTTGCGAAAAGGCAGTCGATGACTTTAGCGGCAGTCTGAGGAAAACACTTAGGAAAAGGGGCCGAAACCCCTAAAACCACAATTTCATAAACTTTTCTCCGGCCACACTTGCCAAGAACGACAAACATACAGAAAACATTAGTAAATTGAGGGCGGAAGACGAAAAATATGCAACAATTGAAATGTGGGAAACAAAGAAGTTACATAACGGCAAAAAAAGCAAACTGGATTTGGAAAATTTTCGCCTGAAGCGCTCGATATAATTTCGTCTTGTGGATAATAAATAAAAGCTGCTACTGAATTCTTGCAAAGACGTACTGTCCAAGTAGGCTTCGCGAAAACAATCAAATCAGTGGTGCACCTCACATACAAATCGCAGACCCCTCATAAATGAAAAATAAAAAACTAAATTCAGCTTAACTTGTTGGGGGGAGCTTAACAAATCCCCCAACCCTTGAAGCTTTCTATGCAATTTTTGTCATATTCTACAACCTTTTTTTTTTTACAAATTATAGTGAAACTAGAAAAAGGGTTCCCCGATTCGAAATTAAAAATCATCTTCCCGTCGAGCTCGATTTGCTCTTTCGAACGGAGAGCTGATACCTCGGAAGTGCCAGAACGGTTAAAACTCACTCTACGATATTCGTTTTCTGCGACTCATTAATCCACTTCTCGGCATTGTGTAAATCATCCAAATGCAGGAATTCTTGGTTTGACGTAACCATTGAAAGCCAACAGTCCAAAATCCGGGAATTCTCGGATTATGATGAAAGTATAAAATCAATATGCACCTTCCGTCACGGGTATCAAGAGAAATTAGCGAGATACAGAATCTGGATGGTGCAGTGCCTTGACATGGATTATTCTTTCCGAAATCAATTCGCCCCTTGGCTTCAAACAAGTTACAACATAAGTCTAGAATCACGAGACGAATATAACGGCGGGGGGGGGGGGGTAGGTAGATGGTTATTATCGCACGTGTGGCGCAGCGCATGGAAGGCAACGCTTCAAGGGGAAAAGTATTTAAAAGATAATGGATTATTTTTATGTAGATATACAGATTTTCATGGGGGACGGGAAAAGATAAACGTCTAAAAGCAGGTGCAATTCCTGTTTCGTGATGATCAGCCAGAAACTCGGAATTCTGGTTTATAGTAGACCGCTATGAGCGGGAAAAAAACACGATGTGGAATTTTGATTGTTTATCTGACGAACGGGGAGAAACGAGGGACACCGGACAGAATGGGAGGGAGGAGGAAAAAAGGGGTGACGTAAATTTTGTAACAAGTGGTACTGCGCATCCTTGCGTTTTATGTTATGAAATTTCTGGCAGTGTAGCTACTCGATCGTTTGGCGACGTTTCAGGTTCATTTCGAGATTTGTTTTTTGACATCGGCCCTTCTAAAGATACAAAATCCCGAGTTTAGTTAATACGGCAATAGCGTCACCAAAGCTCCCCCCATACCAACGCCGTTGATTGGATGACAAAAAATTGGTTTGGACGTCGTTTCTCGTTCTTCTTGAGATGCACTGGCGTATTTCGGACTTGGTCAGAGAATATTCGGTCGTAAAGACAAGGATTCTGTTCCGGGAGACGCCGAAAAAAATTTCGAGTTTAGCCAGTCGTCTTGATGATCGGCTAGAGAGGACCCTTACCAAGAGGGGCCGAAATGTAGCTCTAATAAAATTTAGCTGACATATCCGTTTTGCACCGTCATCGAGTAAGCTTGGGCTGAATGAATATTTAGAATTTTAGCATTCATTTGGGCGAAGTTCCTCGTTCTCCCCAACATTCACTGGCGTGTGGGAGAATCACAGTTCTACCAAACAACACCGTTGATTGTTGATTGACACAGAGTTTGACAAACAAAACTCAGAGCTTGGTTAGTCCTCTTGATAACCAACTCCAAAAGTGTCACCACAGTTCTCCCAACAAACATTGTTTATTGGTTGACAAATAAT
Source organism: Branchinecta lindahli (assembly GCA_023053555.1). Taxonomy (NCBI): domain Eukaryota; kingdom Metazoa; phylum Arthropoda; class Branchiopoda; order Anostraca; family Branchinectidae; genus Branchinecta; species Branchinecta lindahli. The sequence goes on along the minus strand of JAKZAO010000006.1, from coordinate 8,769,845 downwards.
TTGAGCGATTGTTAGGGAACAGTTCTTACCATGATTGACTGGCATATTTTAGACCTGGTCATACAGAGTATAAGGCAACAGTGTCACCACAACTCTCTCGAACCAACTGCCGTTGATTGGTTAACACATAGGCTAAATTAAGTTATCCTCTGGGCGACATTTCTCTTTATTCCGACATTCACCGGCATGTTTTGGACTTGGTCATTGTGTAATTGGCTGTCTTCGCAAGGGTCCTGTTCAGTTAGGGCAACCATACAAAAATACTATGTTATGGGTAGGCTACCATACAAACATTATAGGGCAAGTTATAAAATAAGGACAAAAATGATTTCTCGAAATATTAAATTATCCTCTTGATTTAAAATCAACTTCCATTTTGTTCTGTTAAAATGGGACGATTATTTTTAGTTTTCATCAACCTTCTTGTTCATGCTGCACTTATAAAAATAATCTGATCTGATGCTGAAAACAACATAAAAAATAATTCATAAACGATCAGTCAACTAATTTCCAACTAATTTTAATTCTTTTCAAAAACTAATTTCCATATTTTCACTACATTCACATATGTTAACGTGAAATAATAAATGTTAAATTATTAATCTATAAAATAAATGTTAATGATAAATAATAATTCACAAACAATCAATCATCCTGTTCAAAAACCAATTTCCATTTTTTTCTGTCATATTGACCACTTCTGCAGTGATGTTCACATGCTGCAGCCCCTACACTGAATAACCTTTGTGAATCCTACTAGACAAGGGAATCCAACACAGCAAGTGACACCACCTGTCCAAGAGAATTCTAACGTTGAGGTGATTCCTACTGGCCAGTTGATTTCTCCTGGACAAGGAACTCCAGCTTCAGAAGTGAAACAACCTGCCCAAGTGAGTTCCTCCACTAAGATGACATCTACAGTCGAGATGAATTCTCATGCTTTGGTAATTTCTCCACGCCAGGGGAAAGCACTTGGACAAGTGGACTATGCGATATGAAAGGAAGGAAAAAGTTAAAAGGTATGGAATAGTCTTCTCAAGTTTCACTATAAAGGCAGTCATGCACACTGGTATCAAGAAACTCTCTTGGGTGACAGGTAAACCCAAAAAATGCAATTTTACTGCTTCTTGGCCTATTTTACAGGATTTCTAGAGACAGGGTGAGGGGAGAGGAAGGGGGACTTAATATATGGTTCCCTAGTGTCTCTAGAACTGAAATAACCAAAGATTTTTTTTCTAGCAGCCTCAGCAGCAAATAACCCTGAATCCCCTACACAGGGGACCTCAGCGTCTCCTCACTAGGAGAGTTCCTTGACCAGGAGACATCTCCAAAAAGTCTGGTGCCCAACTGTTAAAAAGGAACCAAAAAACATGACAAAAATACTAGAGTGAAGCTAATAATAGAATGGTTTACATGTCGGGGAAATAAATTCTACTTCAATTAGGGTAGCCACAAAAACACCTAGTGGCAAAAATTGGCGATTTTTTTGTAATGAATGCATGAATTGCTGTGAATTTTCCTTATCAGTTTTACCTATCTAAAACATCTCCAAAAAATATTTTAAAAATACCATTGCATTCAGGACAAAATTGTCTATTTTATAAGGCTAACAGTAAGATGTCCTAGCTATTTAATATTATTTCTTAATATTCAATGTAAATTTAGATGTAAAAAAAAGTAGCCTAACTTGCCTACAAAAATTTGTTGATACTAAGGAGGAAAAGTCAGCAGCCTATAGCAGCAATAGGTCTATTGGACTATAACCTTGATGATCATATTCATATTTTCTCATCTAACTCACTTGCTGGGGCTCCCCATGCACTCAAAACCAGATCAAAATCACCCAGTTTCATAGAATTTCATTGAAGCACATAGTTCCAAGCTGGTCACTAGATGGACAAAACCCTAAAGTCAATGGATGAACATAGGCATTTTTTATGTAAAATACTGTTTTCTAAAGAAGATTTAAGATGCTTAGAGACAAGATAGAGAGGTGATTTTGGCCTCAAATCAAAGCTAAAAGATAGGAGAATCACATTATGATCTTCAAAAGCTCAGGTTTGATTAATTTTTTTTTTAGTGGCTACCCTACTTCAATATTTCCAGTTAAATATAATTTTCTTTTCAAACAGTTTCACCCATTTTTACATGAGGTCAGATTGCTTGCAAAGTGATGAAAAGATAGAGGTAATAAGGCTAATAACCAGAAAATCCCTTTTTAAACCAGGTCAAAACAAAGAAAAGACAAATAATTGTAATATTTTGGGACATAACTATTGAAAAAAAATTCAGTATTTGCTTCTTGACTGTCAGGATAGCACTGAACTTTCATTTTAACATCTTCGCAGTCAAGCACAAATCCTCAGTTTTTGGGCATGGTGCCCCAACGTCAGGGCATGCCCCAAGGTATGGGCATGGTGCCCATACGTTGGGGCACCATGCCCTGGAGCGTGGGCATGGTACTAGCATGGCACCCCCATGATATTTGTTTGAACTGAGATTGATTACATACCTAAATAGGGCCTTCTTCCTCTCCTAGACCACAAGATACTTGATCTTATGTTCTATCTAACCTCTTTTTCCAATTTTAAAAATATTAGAGAGCTTCCAAGAAATGAATGAATTCCCCTTTTTCCCTTGAAATGGATAGGTAAACCATGGTAAACCAATAGGAAAAACTGGTCTTCATTAAAGGCTAAATTTCTTGGAAGTTCTCTAGTATTTTTAAAATTGGAAAAAGAGGTTAGATAGAACATAAGATCAAGTATCTTGTGGTCTAGGAGAGGAAGAAGGCCCTATTTAGGTATGTAATCAATCTCAGTTCAACCAAATATCATGGGGGTGCCATGCTAGTACCATGCCCATGCTCCAGGGCATGGTGCCCCAACGTATGGGCACCATGCCCATACCTTGAGGCATGCCCTGACGTTGGGGCACCATGCCCAAAAATTGAGGATTTGTGCATGACTGCATCTTCGTGGCAAAATTCGAGGTTGCGTAAAAACGAGGTCAGGTACCCCTCCTATATTTGTTGGTTCCTTTTTAAGCCAGATGGACTATTCAGAAGGAAAGACTTGCCTGGAAATTTGAAATCTTGTCTGAGGTTGGATACTCCTCCTGTAGCTGTGTTTTATGATTTTTGATGACGCTAGACCTCATTTTACACAACCTCGAATGTTGCCTCAAAATGTTAAAATGAATTTCCAGGCTGTCCTGACAGTCAGGAGGCAAAATCTGATTTTTTTTAACAGTCATGTGTCTGAAAATATTCATATTCTTTGCTTTTTCGTTGTTTTGAGGCTGGAATGATAAGGAATTTTCTAGTTGTTAACTTAGGTAGCTTTATCTTTTTCATCATTTTGTAAATTAGGGCGAGGAAGATGAGCTCAGGTAACAATGAGGAGGTTTTGTTTAAAAATAAAAATATGTTAATCTAGAAATATTGAAGCTAAAATTTTTTCCCCAGTACATAAACCATTCTATAAGCTTCAGTTCAGTCTACCACAAAGCCGTGATTTTGTGAAAGCCTATGCCAAGTGCTGGGTATATCTAGCATTTGTATACCCTATGCCTAACGCTGGATACACTATGTCAAATGCTGGATACTGGGACCCAATTAAAATACTGGTGATTTGAGGAAGCTCAGAAATCAATCAATCAGAATTCATCTGTAGTGAGTTAGGTCAGGGTTAGGGTGCCAGTAGCTATCCAGTGTTTGGCATAGCGGATCCAAAAATCAGGGGTTTGTAGTTGACTGCTTCAGTCTAGTATGTTTGTCATATTTTTTGGTTCCTTATAGCCAGATAGATTTTTCTGAAGGAAAAACTTGTCCGGAAATTCAAATCTTGTTTGAGGTTGGGTACCTCTCCTGTATTTCAGATAGGTTGTGATGCATCCTAGTCACATTGGAGCCAGAAAACTGATCTTTGGGTAGGAAACCATGTAAAAATTGTAAATGTGAGTCTTTGGAGATTGTTGTTTGTCAGCAATTTCAGGCTACCAATTGTATTGTGGAACCACTGCTTGAAAGAGGACTTACCAGTAGCAGTTTACCAGAAATCCCTGAGTCTGGGATATCTTATGCCTAATGCTGGATCAAACAAGTGCTATACGCCCTTTTTGATAATCATGCTCAAGTGCTGGATTGTTGCCCCCCCAAATTTCTCCAACTCAGGCCATCTTTTTTCGTTTTAGTAGCAGGTCCACTGCTCCAAGTGCCTGGTCCCTAACTGTTCTCAGACAGTCATTCCATAGTACAGTGTAATTTTTGGCTTACCAGCATTGCTAATGATAGTGGGTGGATCACTGGTCCACACTGTCTAAAATAGCCTAAATAAATGTTCAAAAGGCAGCTGCCTCTAAATATCTCATCAGAATTAATGGTGTTGAAGCTCATAGTTTTTTAGTTCTTTTCTGCACTGACCAAGTCACTCAACCTGTATGGAATGAAAAGGCTGTAGAAGGAACATGACAGATCTTTTGGGGGATAAGTGTGACACCTGTATTGCTGTCTGTTGAAATAGGTTTTAGATAACACTTTCTAAGTAGTGTCTGTAAGCCATTAGTCATATTATCCATGTTTCTGTTCGGGAAACTTTGAGTAAATTCTGGCAGACAACCTTTATTTGCAATTCAGAACAGCTATCTTGTGTCATTTTTGATGTTTGTCTAAAGGTGGTGCTTGAGACATCGGCCACAGATTTTGCAGATACAGGAATTTCCGAATATAGTTTCTTTCTCTGTAGAGTATACATAATATTCTGCTATGTGTGCTATAATTATGTTTTCTGTATTCCAGTCATTAACATGAATGCTGAAAAATTAGCCAAGCTTCAGTCCCAAGTCAGAATCGGAGGACCCGGCACTGCCAGGAGGAAGAAGAAGGTGATCCACAGGACAGCAACCACAGATGACAAGAAGTTGCAAAGCTCACTCAAGAAATTGTCGGTCAACAATATCCCAGGCATCGAGGAGGTAAATCTTGACCCCACTCTATACCACAGTTGGTACCATTTTTTGTAGAACCATGAAATTTTCTGTAAGCAAACCTACACGAACAGATCTGAAGAAGTTGAAACTAGCTAGACAAAATAATCCTTGAAGATAGAGGCTAAATGTTAAGCTAAAGCTGAGTGAAGAAGGGCAAATACCATAACTGAGTACACACAATTGGAAATTGTATTCAGTCTTACTGCCAGTACTTGCGTCACCTAAAAATAAATATGTGACAAACATATTTGAGGGCCTATGGCCAGTTACCCTTGCGCTCATTTATGGATATGTACCGGAGTACAGGGGCCAACTAAATTTTGTCTATTTATTAGGTGAACATGTTCAAGGATGATGGAACAATCATTCACTTCAATAACCCCAAGGTCCAGGCATCATTGGCAGCCAACACTTTTGCTGTTAGTGGACATGCTGAACACAAACGTAAGTTAAGTTCTTAGTGTGGCCATTCGGTGAGTTGCTTCAAAAGCTTCAACGACAGTAGAGGGATGCTTATTTGAATGTTTGTTGACTTCGACATTTGCCATTTCCTTGCACTTACTGTGACAAAAGTTCACTACCAGTTAGCCAAACTAGGTAATTAAGGGCCACTGGAAACAGCCCGAAACTGCACTGTTCACATTTAAGTAACTGTTCAAATAAGCATACCTCTACAGTACCCGCCATGGCTTATTCAGGCAGATTTTTGAACTACAAGCATCCAGGAATGTATCCTTCACATTGTGTTAGAATTCTGCTAGGTTTATGGTAGTTATCATGCTCGCAGCCTTGTTACAGAAATTAAGGGAAGTTCTTGGACTCTTTACTTCTTTGACATTAATTCATTTACCATAGTCTCTATAAGCTGTCTTGTGAACCTGACTTTAGTAAAATGTTGTTCCTTTCTGTAATCAGTGGCAGGACTGTAGCTCGAGGGGAAGGAATCAGAGACCTGGTATTGAGCCTGTGAAGGGTCAAAAACGTGTGATATCCACTATTAATTATATATTGCAAAAAATCAACTGTTTAGTAAGGATCTAGTACTGAAGCTGAAGCTACATTGTTATTCTTTGTGAAAGCAAAATAGTTGCATTGCCTTGACAGTTTTTTTCACCTTTATTTGCTATTCAGTATCTCCAAGTCGATCAAGTATTTATGCATGCTAAAAAGAAGTGATAACAAGAAATAACTCTATGGGCTCCAGCAAGCGATTGCAGTGTTTTCTTTTCATGTAGTCTCTGTATAATATTTCAGGTGCTGAACATAGTAATGGTCATTTGGCTTTTGAATTCCTAATATATTTAGTCCCTCAGAGCCATTTGTATGGTTTGCTGTATGATATGCTCTTCTTTATTTACTTTCACAACATAATTCCTTGTTTTGTTTGTTTCAGTCTAAGGGATCTTTAGTGTGTTTGTCTCTATTTTTCTGTAGTTTCTCCATCTTTTCTACAACTGAACTGAACTGTTGAAACACTCTTTCAAGATTGCTGTGGAACATCAGAGTAAGAAATGTATTTTAATTTAGCAATTGCTGAGATGCTCCCATCGATATTGAACCAGCTGCCCACTGGCAGCTTACACCACCTAAAGGAACGAATTGTTGGTGGCTTGGGAAGCCTTGGTGGACTCGGAGCAGCTGCTGGCATCGAAGAAGATGATGAAGTCCCAGCGCTAGTGGAGAATTTCGATGAAGCCAGCAAGGCTGAAGCACCCGCTGCTGCCGGTAAGAATTGTCATTCATTTCTTTGGTAACAAAAACTGCTCTCTGTACAGAGGATGCACACAAACTGACGTGATATGAAAAATCTCAATACCTGTGGCCTCTAAAGGGGGGGGGGACACTATTACGTACCTGCTCCGATTTCCCGTTCCTTTTCAGATCACAACTAAGCATCTGTTACTATTTCAGGAACCGAATTGTATCCATCTTATTTTACTGCGGTTTGCAGAGCATACAAACAGGAAAAAATAAACAAATAATAGCTGCGCATAGCATTTTATCAAGATTGGAGGTTACCTAAAAACTCGGAAGTTCTCTTCTTAAATACCGTTTTTTTTCGCCGGTCGCCGTTCCCCTGTCGGCGTAGCTGTCCTCCCCATTTTTTTTTTCTTTTCTTTTAAAGATTGACCGTCGAACTAACTTTGTGAGTTTGCCTGCAAGGTGGACGATGCAGCGACCGTGTGATGATTTGCCAGAGTCGAAAAAAAACGCTAACTGAGCAAACGGCGTTTTCTTTTAAAGATTGACCGTCGAACTTTGTGAGTTTGCCTGCAAGGTGGACGATGCAGCGACCGTGTGATGATTTGCCAGAGTCGAAAAAAACGCTAACTGAGCAAACGGCGTTTGAAAACACGCAAATTAATCAACCGGTTCGAAAAAAAAACTGGCTATAGTTTTGTTTACGCCGCTTGTTCAACGCTACCCAGCATGGTACAGACATCTGCAGCCAGACTGAGCAGAGGGTCACCAGAAGCGAGTTTTCTGACGCATTCAACTTCGTCAAGGATTATCTGCCTTTTACTTGCAGCTGAGAAACGTTGAGAACGCGCGTTTTAAAACATTCGCTCTCCTTCAGTTACCTTGACTTTCATTAAGACACCATGTGACTACTTGACATGACTAACTCCAGCACCTATTCGTTCATACCGTACCGTCCCCTCCTTGGGGCGTGTGGCATTTGACTACGTATTACACACAAATTTCGCATTTGTAATATCAAGAACAAATAAGCAAATAGAACCTCTTGTCTTTGGTCCCATGCCATGCACCGGCTATGTATACCCCGACAAAACAGAGCAGAGCTAGAGCGCGTCTACTTCCCTCTTCGCTGCTGCGCATATCAGAGGAAAAGACTGTAGCAGGCGTGCATAATCCGCTCTGCAGCGCGTCACTTTTGACACCACAATGGTAGACAACCAATCGGCTTTTATCTCGACATTTCTTCTTCGGGGCTCTACTAAGATATAGCTGTTTGTAGAGGCAACGAATTGTGATGTTCCGCGTAGCTCCTTCCCTCCGCCCGTTCGAGTTGGGCAGTGTATCGGGAATATATGCGACACCGCATGGTTGTATTTTACAGAGATAGGGAGACGGAGGTTCTTGTGCTTATTTATTCTTTGTAATATTCAGTAGTAACAGGGACAGTATCTGGCATAGTACCCTTCCACCTTTTGCTTTAATTGTCATGTGCAAGTATTGTGTGTCCGCCGTTCTGTGAACACAAGTGACATAGCTATTGTTGAGTTTGGAGGATGGGACTGACTGTTGGCGATCCTTTTACTCAGTAACTGGTTTAAAGACACCCCGCACTATGGTTCCGGTATACAAAACTATCAGAATACTATAAAACTAAGCTCTCCTTTTAACAAATTATCCACCGCTTTGGTGGTTTTTAGCATTTTCCGAGACCCATTGACATATAGCAAAAATTGCAGTATTCAGAGAAACGGGTTTACGCATCAGTAGCATGATACGCGAACACCTGCCGGGAGGATACTGCGCATGGAAACTAGTAAATGTTGGCAAGTTCAAAGATTAGCGAGTGCCGTTAGCAGGTTCAGAATGTAACGTATGAAATTCGAGCCTCCGGGTTTAAGAATTAATCAGTGCATTTATGGAAGTAGGTTTCATTGGTATTATAGGTGCGACGGGTCATTTAAAGTTAGTTAGACTACAGCTTCTGTGTCCTGTTTCTGACTTTCAGGTTCTTCCACCTTTCTGACTTTGAATTTTTTTTTTCAGCCAAGGCTGACGAGACCCCAAAAGATGAGGTAAAACCTGAAACCCCCGCGGTCCCGGCCGAAAATGGGAAGCCGGAGACCAAACCAGAAGAAAAGAAAGAGTGAATAAAATGAAGTCAATCGACAAAAATCGGGATTGGAAAGCTTATTACTAGTGAATTTAAACTGAGGCCCGTGTGAAAAAATGCCGATGCCTTCTTCTGCTAATTTTCCTCCTTTCTTCTATCCTTTGTGAAACAAACTGTAGCTAGAGGGTTGTTCGGCCCTGGGGGCTCCCCTCCAGAAGGGGGGCTTCGCAGGGTCCACGGTGACTCCCATATCCAGTGAAACTGGCCTCTAGCCAGTAGAGACAATATTCAGTGCCAGAATTGGGCATGGGTGTTTGATATATGCGACAATGCCGGAGGGAGGGGGGTTTAAAGGATTTGTTATGTTGTTGCTTCCACACAACCCGAGATTCTTTGTGTGCATCTGATATGTCGTAGGAACGATTTTTTTGGCCTCGGTCCATTCAAAGTGAACAGTGTTAAGATAGGCTGTCTGTTCTTTTGATAAACTTGGTCAGAAATATAACTTTGAGTCTATCTTATGTTTGGATCGTATAATAGGATTGCCCACTGTCATAAACTTGATAACCTGTCGGTTAGTAATAATAATTATATAAATGTAAGTAAACAGGCTTTCGCCTATAAAGAAATGTTTAATGTTACAGAAAATTCGTGCTATGCTGGCCCGAACGAGAAACGGTATAAGGCAGGGTCTGTTTTAGTGCCGCCTCCTTTGCAGATTTCAAGTGTTACGTTTCCGTCAAACAACACACTTAAGACTTTAAACGAAAAATAACACTTGAGTCGATAATGGAAATAATCTGTAACATTTACCAGTCATGGATTCGGACAGTGGAGGAGAAGATGAGCCAGCTGACCCGTTACTACAAAGAAGAGGAGCCGATGGCAGTTGGTTCTCGTTGCCGTGTTGCAGGATTGATGAAAGACAACCAAGGTGCTATCTCCAAAAATCCTTATATGCAGTGTTATCAAAACTTCTGACAGTGTAATTGTAATTACTGTTTTTGGGATCCCAAAACGTAAGTGGCGGGATACCTATGACATCGAAGGAATTGAGATATTTTGACGAAACTGAGTGGGAGGCTCCTTTGGGTCAAAGTACAAGTCAAGTTCGAAGATGGGCTGTGTAGTCGTATATTTGAGGGTGGGGGAGGGGTTTCAAATAAAGGGGCAAAAAAAATATTTTTTTAAAGCTATTTAGATAGTTGATTTAGGGGTAAGGAGACACGCCGAATCCGAATATGAAAGTTATTTTCTCGCTGGACAAGTAGTTCGCCCGGAATCCGGCCAAAACCAGAAAGTTTGTTAAAAGTAAAAGTTTTATTTGCAGTTTATTAGATGTTTGATTTAGGGGTAAGAAGACATGGTGAACACGGTGGTGAAAACCATTTTCTTGTCGGACAAGTAGTTCGCCTGGAATCCGGCGAAGACCGGAAAATTTGATAAAAATTATTAGCCTGGCGAAGACACGACCTAGTTGTCTGGATCAAATATTAAATTTTTGGGATCCTATCGAACCTTTGGTCTTGTTGTTGACTGGTTCCAGAAACGTTAGTTTTAAAGGGGACTTTTTAAGGAAGGAACCGAGGTCCTAGGAATACAGGGAAGCACTGGATAGGGTTTAAGGTTGACTCCATATGTCATACTACCAGCCCGTGCATGCGAGGGTGTGAATATAGTACTATTCTCACCCTCGGAGGCACGGGCAAAACCAGTTCATAGCGAATGCGCAAAGCACAGGGTGGCGAGCGGCTGATGGCTGGTGGACAGCTGTCTCGCGCGCAATTTCTCTAGGCAAGAAGAACTCAGCTCAGCACCACTTCAAGCTGTGGATGCATAGGGTGTTCTCTTTGTGGATTCTCTGCACGCCCTTTCAACAACACCCTTGTGGCGGTGTTGTTTAGAACAAGTACTTATTCATGTTTGCACTATCAGAAGTTTGACAGCACTTAACACATGGATGCGCATCGTTGTGTAAAATGTCGTGTTGGATGCCGAGATTATTCATGTTGTCACCCTTTTAAGTCTCGGTAGTTTTCTTAGTAGTTGTTCATAAATCTATCAGAAATAGTTTAAAATACAACACTGAAGTATAAGAGAAAAAAATAAAATAGAATAAAAAAAAATAAAAAAATAATAATTACAATTTACGTGTTATTTGGAGAGTCAAAATGTCACTATTCTCGGCATCCAACATGTTAAACAAAAGGTGTTCATCCATGTGCTATCGAACTTTTGACGAATGTTACCAAGTTGTGTTTTCCTTGGCGTCCTCGGTTCAACAAACGGGACGTCGGTCGTTTAGCAAACATTAAACTACGTTCCCACGAATACCGTAATGCGAGAGGCGTCGAAATATACTCTCATACTCTATATGACTAAGTCCAAAACACACCAGTGATCCTCAGGAAGAAGGAGTAAACGTTTCCGTAATGACTCAAATTCAACGACTCAAATCCTGCGTCAAACAATCACGGCGCTCTTTGGGAGCAGCTGTGACACCGTTTCTTTCTTTCTTCCGCTGGTACCCGGAGATTTAACATCGGCAAGGAGAGATAGTCATAAGGCTTATGTAATCCCAGGATGTTGGAAGTTTCATAACATATCACAAGGATGCGTGGTCTCGACACATAACACTTAGCGTGTTAGCTGTCTTGTTTTTCAAACGTTGCGCATCAAAAGATTATGCACACAAGAAGAGCCGAAAAAACATCTGCTGACTTTTTTGTTTGTCTTCATGATATCGGGAAAGTCGGTAAATGCTTGTTCGTCGGTTGTTGGCTCTTCCTGGCAATGATTGTTATGCATAACATTATAATGCGTAACTTTTGAAAAACATAACAGCTAACACCCCAAGTGTTATCCGCTGAAACCGCGCACCCTTGTGTTATCTGTTATGAAACTTCTCACTGTGTAGTCGCCAAAAGGTGTTAGATAGGGAAAGGCTTTCTCTTCGGCAAAGGCTTTCACGAAAGATGGATAAGATTGTCCGGACGCCCCGGGAGAGGCCCTTCATTACCTGAATACCTTAATTCGCACTTCGGAGCGAATATATAGCAAAATAAATTTTGCTCCGCTTCTTGTTGCTTTCTTGGTTGGATATTCTCAACAGGACTTATGGTCCCATTGGTACTTGCATGGTTGTTTCTCCCACTCCTTGTCCAGACGAGCTCGTGTAAAAGTCTGGGAATTCAGTAATGGTGGGACATATATACAATCGGATATGGCGATATCTGACTGGAATTCCTGCCAGGATTTTCAGGACCATAGTCGCCACTTTTCAGGACCAGCTTTCCCGACGGACATTGACAAGAACAAAAAAATCGACGCGATTTCCGCATCCTGCATTCTAGTTTTCAGACACTGCGACTCATGGTACAATAGAGTTACGTTACTTAAAGTTTAATCGAATAGGGCTGAGATCCGAAAGTCTAGTTACACAGAAAACCCGATAAAAATGCGTTGCTTCGTTTGTCCATTATCCACAGATAATCGATTTCATCGAATGGACTTATTCTTTCCGATTTGTGGTACCTCGATGTGCTTGTTCCTCTACGTTTGAATTATTTACCAACTACAAAAGTAAGCCATAAAAATGTTATATTCCTTGCAAGACGTATCTTAACATCATGTTCCTACTTTCTACAGGCGGAACTTTTCCGAGCTTAGAATCTTTAACCCTGGAAATACCCTTGTTGGAATTAAATTTTAAATCTCCGCGCCTGGGTGAATTTTTGGCTGTCGTGCAAGCAGCGCACACTATGAACGTTATTACTAGAGCCCAGGTGAAACAAACAAAACAAAATCCCTTAGATGAGTCAGAATATTTCAGTGTGTTCAAATATCAGATGTGAAAATAAACTGCTTTTTCAGTTAAACTTTAAGGCGTTTTTGAAAGTCTGACGGCGCGGCTTTGGGCTATTGGTAAACCCAAGCCCTGCCAACGCAAATGTTTATGAGAAGTTAAGAGCCTGTTCCATCCTACTTGCCGTGGTTACTACGCTAGTCGCCGTAGAATTACTACGCTAGGCTGGAACGCTTTTTTATTTTTTCGGTCAAATATCAGGCCGCGGGCTGATCCGACCAATCACGTTACGGAGATGCGTAGTTACTACGCTCCCGAGCATGGTAAGCAAATAGTTTCTATTTTGAGAAGGTTGGAAAGGTCAGCGTAGTAACTTTTCGTGAGGCTGGAACGGAAATAGTAACTAATAGTTACTATTGATAGAGGGGTGGAACACGCTCTAAGTAATAAATTTGTCTCGCCGTTAGTTGACTCTTTGTCAAGGGCGGGATGGAAATTGCAACGTGTCAGTTTGAACAATTGTACTCTATTGTACTTCAGCTGTTCAGCGAAATCTAGACGTATCTTTTTCGTTGGAAGTTTCTTTCAAATAAACCGAAGAAGGTCGCGAAAAATTGCCGTCAAAGATCCGTACAAAACCTGGGTATGACCAGGGTTCAGATATAGATATTTAAAGAAAGTAAGATTAAGGTGGACAAATAAATCCTAACAGTATCTGGGAACGAAAGGTCTAAGATGGGTTAGGCCTACACCACTGCCCAATCTGCCACGCACTTGCACTCTTGATGTAATCATTAAAGACAGCTTTTTATAGTAAAAATGTGTATTTCCACGTTGATACAAAAGTGAGGTTAGCAGAGTGCATTAACATATACATGACTCGTGTATAAACATATACAAATTGACTTGAAACGGCTTTGGTCCCTTGCATACAACATTTACGCACTTTAGGAACTTAACGATTACTTGAAATGAATACGAAATCCATTTTGAACATGACAACTCTAAAATATCGCACATCTTTAACCACATGAGCAAGAGTTTCCAAATATCCAAGTGAGTCGGTTTATCTACTATTCATCGACAGTTGTGCCTTTGTGCCTCTTGTCTCAGTTGACGGTTGGCACAATCGTACAATCCGACGGTTGACGGCGTACAATCCGAGCGCATTTTGAAATCCGAGCGTATTTATATACAAAACGGACCGATTTCTCAAATATCTCCGTATTGCTAGAGATCTTTTCAAGCCCAAATACGTGCGTGAAATACGCTCTGAGCCGCGTTCGATTCACTTCTCAAGTTAACTGAGATGCTCAGTCAGACGTTTTATTTGCGATTCTCGGTTAACTGGGAGCGTTCGATTCATCAACGTCGACGTGAAGGTTGACGAAAAGTTAACTTTCAACGACGCGGAGAAATTGTCAGTTGTTAAGTTAACCAAGAAAGAAAGTGAAAGTCAAAATTATTCTTGCTCGGTCGACTTCTGGTCAACTTCTTGCTAGATAAAACGGCAGGAGCGAAAAAAGTCAACTCTGGGGTTGACTTCCGCGAGTCGAATCGAACGCGGCTCTGATTTACGCAGTGTGTAAACGTAGCATGACACTTTTCCTACAGTGTTTTTAGCTAGGTTCTCACCCACAGTTCGACCGGACAAAATTTTGGCCTGAAATCCGAATGAGGAAACTTCGGCCCAATATTTTCACACAAATATTTGAAAGTCCTTGAGGACCAAAAATAGTCAGAATCGGACAAATTTCGCGCTCAAACCCAGTTACTAAGATGTATTTCGAGTAAGTTATACGACACTGCTAAAACTGGTCACTAAAACGCTGACTAGTAAAATATAAATAACACAAGGAAATAGCACTAAGAGTATATGAAACTGCTAGATCTGACAAAATTATTAGCTACCATTGTCGATCGAGGCAGGCACGAAAAATAACGTTTACAAACGATCCATAACATTTCTGATCGGTCGCTGTGAATACTCTACATGACTAAAGCCCAATTCACACAGAGGGCGAATTTCGCCACGCCTGACGATATTCGTCACGCCAGCAGGCGTTGAGAAACGGCTTCGTCAGGCTTCGGCTCTGAGCCGAAAAATTCGCAACGCCAGGCAAATAATTTGACGCCCTCTGTGTGAATTCCGCTTAAGTCTTCGGACGTGAACCTCGTGGAGAAAAAAAAAAAGTCACAAAACGAACCCTCTAAATTGATTCCAGTCCTGTGTAAACCAATCAACAGCGTTTGTTGTCGTGACGTTTCGATTCTTCATCGACACGGAAGAGTTATTCATCAAGAGTATACTCAACCAGAAGTTTCGAATGCTCTACAACAAATACAGTTTTATCTACAAATGTTTCATGCCTAACGAATGCGCGGGCGTTCTCCTATAGCTTTTAAACGTGGCTGTTGAGCTTGAAGACAAATCCGCAGGGGGACACTGGCGTCTATAAGGGGGCGGGACTTCCTGGTACGGCGAGAGCCGATTGGGCGAAATACTCATAGCACGTTTTGGCGTTTGCGGCTCAGCGGTGGTGGCCGGACGCGGGAGAGTATAAGGCGCGGTGCGCGGCGTAATTTCGGAGAAGGGATGATAGCGGTTTGCGACGGCGCGCGGTTTTAGTGTCTCGATGTTGAGTATTACAGGGTCGCGTTTTCCGAAGGGCAGGGCCCGGTTCAGGATCATCGGGTTCTCGATCTTTTTCGGGTAGGGAGACATCTTCACGTTCTTTGGTGGTAGATGAGAAAGGCTAATGACCTGAAATGAAAGTGGGTATGAGGAAAAGAAAGTATAACCATCGACAGAAACTATCAAGGGCTCTTTTACCATCGCGTATTTTTCTATCTATTTCTTAATCTTTTTTAGTCTATAGGCAGTCCATGGGAGTATTCTCGCTGTTTCCCGGGGACTCCCACAGCAGAGTCCCCGTGTTTTTGTTTGTCGCTATTCTCGCGAGTCCCGCGGACGGGAAATGCTCCGATTATCATCTCTATCATCAATAAGGGACTCCTTTTCGGATTCGGCGGGGGGTCGATATGGGGAGTTGCTGGTATCGTGTCTTTGGAGAAAGAGATGTTAGGGATGTTCAAAAGAAACTTCTGAAATTAGTATTGAGTTTAGTTGAGGCATAAGACGGATTTTGAGAAAAAAGGAATCAAATTTATTGTGATTTTATCTTGTATTGTTTTAAGAAATACATCTCTAAAATCAAGTTAGGAGTCCCCGGAGATCGTTAGGCGCGTGGAGCGTGAGATTCAACTAGGGTCCAAGAAGACTATCATCGAGGAACGTAGGGAGCGACATCCTCTCTGAAGCGGAGATGCCTTACGAACAACCCGCCCCCCACCTTTCTCGCAGTATATCTTTTAGAAAAACGACTTTATGATTTAATAGAGGTTGCGGTCCTCTCCACTCATGCCTTCGACCTGAATCCGCAAATTTTCCATCCAGAGATCTCTTTGCTAATTAAAGTACGATTCGGAATGCTTACCCAATAGACGCCTAAAACTTTTCGCTAAAGCTCATGTTTCTGGTCCTGATGTTTATTTATCATTGACTATTGCTTTTAGCTTGCCACTCTTTTATTCAGCTTTTTACCAATCACCTAGACTGAAATTCCTTGAGTTTACATTCTTGTTTTGGTGAGGAGTTTCACTCGTCAACACAAAGTGTTGGTTTCAATCGTACGTACTTTACTATGCTAGGAACACTGAATCGACGACTTGCAAATTCTTTCCAGCTTACAAACGAAAAGAATATTACCTTGGGTATGAACACAGTTCCAAGCAGGACACAGCTTAGAACGATGAACAAAATACTGGTCGCCACATCTACGAAGCTCCCCGGCGCTAGGAAGCAAATCATCCCCCAGACCACCAAAAAGGGGGTTGAGCTTAGAGCAGCAGCTGTGATCCACCGAGCCTCCTGCTTCGACCGCAAGATGACTCCGTAAACAGCGACGATCATGAGAAGCACCAAAGGATAAATGTGGAGGCAAGCGAGGTCTTCGGGGGTGGCGGAACAACCCGCTTCTTCAGCTCTGTAAGAAAGGCTCCTTTAAAACTTATTATTCTAGGCAATTTGAGACACAAAATGGCGATCCAACAAATTTTCCTTAAAGCAGAACTGAAAGCAATTTATTCCTCAACATCACTGGCCAGCCTAGTCTCTGAGTATATGTTTTGTTCATCAGTTTCAGATTAAATCCGTCCGTTTTCCTCCTTGGACGCGCAATACCTACATGACCAAGAAATATGGTATCGTTGACCCGATTCTTAAACTCGACGAGCTTTGTCAACGACTAAAATGTAAACAGAGCGGCCATGAGTGGCAAGGGATTGTTCTCTGATATTCTTTGAATACAAGTGTGATTTTCTCTTTGTGATCTGTCTTTTGTTTTTCTTTGGTTGTGTGATCTGTTTTGTGTGTTTCTTCTACTTTTCTTCTTATACTCCATCATTTTTTCTTTCTTGTACGATGGGTCATAAATAAATATTACATTACATTACTCCCGTCGTGTGAAACTTGCCCTATCTTTTGGAAACAAAATTCTCTCTCACCCTATTCACCAGAATATCCTCCCGCCTCAACATGAGCTGAACTGTTAAAGTCAATCAGGTTCTCTGCAGAGCTGGTGTCGAAACTCTTCCTGTTACTATTTTGTATGCTCGATGTGAGCAAAGCTTTACGCCTTTATTTAATGTCGGGTCCACAGTGTAACCTAGGTTTATATTTGTTCACTGTACATACTGATATTTCTATTTGAATTACTATCCTATTTGTGAAAGCAAAAAAAACCTCCAATCGGCTTTGTCCGTCGCATGTTTTTTGAATAAAGTGAAAATGAACTGAATTGATTAAACCAGACGAAGTGCGGTCAGAAATAATCGAATGGATACTTACACTAAAGCATATTTAGGGTCCTGATGCGAGTACCACCCAGAGCTGATAGCAACCTGAACTGCCAATGCCAGGACGAGGGTCACATAAAGTGGGAATGAAGGGGTGCGAACATGTCGTGTTGAGCTCGCAATGTTGAAAGCGAGCGGCTGACAGTTAACATGCATCAACTATGAAAGATAACAAAAATTACACGTTGTTGAATATATACGAGGCAGAAAAAGTAAAGCTCTGTAAAGTTAAACTGAAGAGGTATGAAGTCCGCTTTACTCCTGTCCCAAGATCCCACCTGGGATCCGCAGTTTTTCTTTCGTTCTGAAATCCGAGGTGTATTTCGTCCACACACTGTCATAAGTTCCATAACGTTTACATGCTCTACCAGTGGGTGCAAGAAGAAAATATATTGGTAGGATTAAGTGCGGTTCTGGTCCTTATTTTTGCCCATTATGCGGAAAGATGGATGAAGATGTGAGAGAGAGAGAGAGAGAGAGGTACTTTAATTTAAAAAACGACTATCACAGCGCATGGCGCCGAACTTGCGCTTCACGTCAAGTAATTAACTAATCAGGTAAAAACCGATCGTCGACAGTAAAATGAATCAACAACAAAAACTAAATAGCCTAAATCACTGGTTAATAATATTTACAAACGACGGGATGAAGCTTTTCCTATATCTCTCGTGGATTGGTGGGAGAGGTTGAAGGGTGGGGACTTTCTGGGAGTTGGGTCTTTGAGGTCGGGATCGTAAGGGTTAAAAAGGCGGGGGGAATAAATCTTGGAAACGGGGATCTGTCATGGCTTTATTGCCAAACCGGGTACACAGGAGGGTTCTTCTGTCCGATAAAGTCGTGACCTGGAAATGCTTAAGAAGGAAGTGATATGGGAGTTTACCCTGACCATAAATAATTCTTAATGCTCGCTTCTGGACTGACTCTATTGAATTAGATTGGGAAACAGTTAAACCAAAATGCCAAACCGGACAAGAATACTCAACGATAGGGCGGATAAAACTTGAATAAGTTCTTAAAAGTTGGATTTTAGGACAAGAAAACTTGGAGAAAAATTTAAGCGTAGAAAGTGCCAAATTAGCTTGCTTTGTGATGTTGGCGACGTGGGCCTCCCACTTTAGATCGCTCGAGATGGTGATACCGAGGAGCTTGCACTGCTGGACAGACATCTCCGGAGGGACTGGTTGCTTGAACGAGGGCGTACTCTTCAAGAAACAGATAGTCATGATATTTGACTTTTTGGCATTGACAGACATGTCGGCCCGAGCAGCTTCGCTGGTAATATCCTCCATAATTTCCATGGCTGAGCTCTTCAAGTTTTTCCGGCATTTTAAATGTGAATGTGGAACACTTGGTTTGTTTCTGTGAGGTATTTGAAAGATTTGATGGGGAGTAAAGTGTTCCACGAGCTGCGTCGGTTGGGTAGGTTCCTGAAGATCGCCATGGAGCACCGTGAAAGTGTTATGATAGGTTAAAGTTGTGGTTTAGGGTAAGTGGTTGGTTTATAGGTAATGTATGTTTGTGAGTTATTTAGTTATTATAGTTACCAGTTGAATATTTGTAATGGTATAGCTGGAGTGGAGTGATTATTTATTTTTGTACCTTTGTCCCGCCATGGCCCAAAGGGCTTTTTTGGGAATATATTTATTCATTCTTAAGTTATGTATATAACACCAGTACACCGTGCAGTCCCATGATATCAGTCCTATTCTACCCAGTGCCAAAATTCTCTGGTATTCCTCTGATGTTAAAAGAAAAAGGTTCCAACCGTGCGATAACAACTATTATCGCCCTTGAATCAGGAAGGGCGATAATACATAATGTCTGTCAGAAGTGTATGATGAGCGAGACCGGTCGCATGATTTCGACCGCCTGGGGGCCTCTATAGGGCACAATCCGGCACTACACACAACAGCGTTCACGATTCCCAAACATACTGCAAGGAGGAATGCCTTTCTTTCGTGATTGAGAAATAATATAATAAGTTTTTATAAGAGAAGAAAAACTGAAGCAAGTAATTTGTTTTCGTTGATGTTTCATGGTTAACACTCTGGGCATTGAAGCGTGAGGTTTTTTATTCTGAAAAAAAAAAGAGTTTTTCTTTTTCAGTAGTTGTGGAATTAGTCGTTTAACAAATCCAGATACCGTAATATCAGTTACCATACTATCCACAGTTACATATAATTACTTACTTGTACAAGCAGGACGGAATAGCAAGTGGACATCGCTAGCGGTGTCAAGAAAACTCGAAAGGCGCAGATATTCTCGCTAGGTGGCAGGACGTACAAGGAGACAGTGCAGCACATACCAATGATCGAAAAGAGCAGCATGATGGTGAAACCTAGAAAGAAAAAACAGTCAGTCATCTGATGAACTGGAGTGGATTGCGACTTCATTTGGCTGTATCTGTTTTTCCCTTTTCGTTTTTCTTACCATCCTCAAGAAGGGTGATAAATAATCTAGGCCTATAACATTTTTGGAAGTAAATAATCTTTGAGCCCAAGCTGACTTGGAAACATATTTTCATCCAATGGATGAAACCGGAAAATTGAAATCCGATGAAATGAACCTGTAACGACGATTTAGTGCAGCTTATCGCTGCCAAAGCATCGCAGCAGACGTTTCCCTTTTCATCCATTGTACGAATATATTCTTGGAAGTGTAAATTATCTATGTACTCAAACTACAAACTTGACAACCCCCCCATCTGACTTTTCTAAAGAGTGAAAAAGTTTTATTTATATTTTCTGAAATTCCACAAGAACGCTATGTGCCTTGACATCGTAATGGAACATAAAACCCTTCCTTGCTCATACTGATTGTATGTGTTTATATTTTATGCGCATTTTTTTTTGTAGTGACCAAAACCAATTATCGGCTGCGTTCGGTTTCGGTTTTGGAATAATTGAAATAATACCTAAATATCTACCTAATACCAGGGACCCATAAATTTCCTTTACAGGGGGCTTGTCATTTCCTATGCTTCTATGTTGCTATGTTGTCCGATCCTTGCCTACTTTCCGAAAATCCCACTTGGGTCGAATCGGCATTCTTGTTTGCCTCATTTGACGTGCGCGCCAAAGAGACTCCTCCTCAAGGTGCCAGCAGCCAATCCCAAATTTTGTCTATCTGGCCTTGGACGTGATTGGACCGTGGATATTTCTCGAACTATCTTCCGTTCGGTCAACATAGCATCAGAAATCTCTTATTGACAAGTCTCCTGAATGGCGAGTCATTACAGGAAATTTATGGGTCCCTGCTAATACCTAATTATAAAACAAATAATACCTTGATGTCCTCTTAGGGTTCCATCGTGCATCTTCACAGAGAGGAAAGTCAGGATATAAACTGCTCCCAGGATGACCGTAACAGCAACAGCAATTAGGGCAGCGGCCCAAGTTCGCGACATTGAAATCTCGGAAACGGGTCGGGCAGCAACTAGAGGGCTGTCTTCCAGCAGAGCAGCCGGGCGCCCTGTACTCTGATTGGTTATGAGATCTTTCTTGCGGATGATGTTCGGAATCGGTGGTAGGAATGTCGATTTTCGTCTTGCATCTGAAATAATTATTGATATTTAGAGTCTGTAGGCTACTACGCGGTAGAAAACATGGAGCATTTTCTTAGGAGACACAAATCAAACCTGCTCCTTTTAGTTAATACATTCGACGTTAAGCATAACTTGTGCCACCACCAGACAGAAAAATACATTTAAACTTAACTAGCAGTGTTCTACAAAAGACAGGAGGAAAAACAAACAACTCTAAATAAAACGATTTTTAAAACTTATGATCTTGCTCGAAATTGAGAAAGATTCGATCGAGTAAATCTGCTGTTTTAAATCATTTTTCAACTGTTACGAAGGTACGCCTCGTAGATACGGTCTTGCTCCCCTATCAAGCCTGTTTTCCAAAACCTAAGGGGCCGATCGTTGTGACAGTAAAAAGTAACTAAAATGGAGTCAAGGTAGATGAAGGATACCCTTACGATCTTCAAAGTTTCGGGCCTGAATGTATGAGGCGATTGATATCTCAATTACTCATGAGCATACGAGGCACAGTCAAAGGTGGAGATTGTTATCTTCGCACAGGTAGTACTCAACCCCCACCCCCCAGGACCCATATTGGTTGTGTGAATATCATACCTTGCTTTCGTAATATCATGGGTCGGACGGAGTCGGCATCCCCGATTTGTATTAATTCTCGTTCATTTTCCAGCTCCATTGGAACAATAACGCCTTTTCCAGTGGTAAGTCTGAAAGGAAAAAGTAAAGTTACTGACAGCACCAACAGAATTGCTGGAATTCTAACCCACCTGTGAGTACACTTAACTAAACCAATGTAGGCTATATGGTTCAAGTTTTTTTTTTTTTTTTTTTATTACAAAACTGGCACATCGCATTTCACAACAACTGCGGATGAACAAAATTTATTCAGGCAGTGCTTGTCCTAGTATAAGATAGTAATATAAATAAAATTTTAAAATAAAATTTTATTTATTAGATTTAACAGAATTTCACTCGTAGGGTTTGACGAGTTTCGAATGGTTTTATACAGTAGTAAATTATTGGGGAAGTAAGAAAATAGTGAATGAACGTGTAATTGGTTCTTTAAATCCTCAGGGAGGGGGAGAGAGGGAGTTCAGCTTACAAAGACACACCGTTTCTTTAGCGACCCAACTGCCCCCCTCCCGCCGTCGCGTAAGCGACAAAAAGTATGACAGGTAAGTTGAATAAATCAACAGATTAAACTGAGTTTGAGGTTAATCGCAAGTGCCAATGGAAGTTTGAGCAAGCAAATACGAAACTATTGGTGAATGAATAGCGAATACCGATAATGTAAGTTATGGTTCAATTCTCAATTCAGTTGGAGCTGCAAAATCCAAGGTAAAAAAAAATCTGGCACCCGTAAACCAAACGTCAACTATGGTACCCGTACCCGTCAACTACGGTAGTGGTAGTACCAACTGGTACAATAAACGCAGGTATACTTACTTTGAAGCTTGTGTAGAAAGACTTTCGATAATCGTCTCTATCTCGCTGAGTTCGTCGAGCACGGCGAAAGGCGGCACGGCGCTGAGGGCCGGACCTCCGTGTGAATGGCCGAACACGAAACTCCTACCATTGGCTGAGTGGGAAATAGCGGCGAGGACAAGGCCTTCTTCGTCAGAATACCAAGCAGCCTAAAGACCAAGTAGGTTCTAGTTATAACAGCCCATGGGGTTGAAAATCAGAGCATGTTCCACCACTTCCATCCTTCTTAACTATTAGTTACTATTTTCGTACCAAGCTCGTGAAAAGTTCCTACGCCGACCGTTCCACCTTTTCGAAAACATAACTATTTGCTTACCACGCTCGGGAGCGTAAAGTAAATACGACATCTGTATTAAGTTACTCTTAATGTTATTGGGTTGCAAACTGACGCCCTTTCAGTAACCCTTAGGGGGGGGGGGGTCAATTTTATTGTAGGCTCCGATCGGAAGTTTATTACACAGACTCAAAACTGAACTACTCTTTGAAGGGTCATGCTAAGGTTCCAAACAATCCCAGCGCTACTGTAGTGGTCCCAATTGAAAAAGGGGTAAGGCAAGGGTCTCTGACCTCCCCCGATCTCTTCAATAATAGCGTCCTGGATGCACAATCAAAAGTTCCCTCTTCCTGTGTGCTAAAAAAAATTGATGTCTCCCTGCTAACTTATGCTGACGACGTACTTAACTTAAGTAGGTCAACTTTAAGCATTGAAAGAAATTTCAGTATTCTAGAGACTGAGTACAGGTTGATCGGACTCAAGTTCAATGCTTCAAAGTCGGAAGTATTATTCTTTAATGATCGAGAAAAAATGAGCAGACCAGTCCAACTTGGTAGTTCTATGCTCAGTCCGACAGAGTCGATTACGTACCTTGGTGTTCCCATAGGAAGGACCCTAAAAGAGACTCGGTCTCTCCTTTTACAAAACGCGGAAAAGAAGCTTCGAATCGCTTACGCTTCCATCGTGACAAACAAGGTCCACTTTGCACGCAGTCTATTGGCTAAACTCTACAACGCGGTGGCGTTACCCCATGTTTTATATCTAGCTCCATTCTGGAAACTATTTACAACTACCGAGCAGTCTCGAGTCCGGTCGCTTTACTTTCGTTACTTGAAATACTTATTAAAAATGCCACCCTGGACACGCAACAGGTACCTAGTAAGAAAATTCTGCCTGGTAGAACCCATCGAGGCTGTAGATAAGCTAGTTCAACAAGTTCTTCGAACGGCCGCACACCCATGGTTACCAATACTCTGTGCCCAATGGATGACAACTAATTAACTCGCCTTTTGTGTTTTTCTTCATTTGTAGTGCTGTACATATTTGTCATTGATTAACTGTCTTTTCTCTTTTGTTCTTTTCTTCCTTTTACTCCGTTCTTGTTCAATTTGAATGTAACGGGTTACAAAGAATACATACATACGTACATACTGAACCACTCTTTTGGGGGTAAATTTAGAAGTTGTTTCCGATTATACCTCGAACTTAAGTCTTTGCTTCGCATGTTGCCTTTTGAAACGGATGTAGCGGCAAAAAAGCACGGAGGAGGAAAATTCTGAAAATTATGGGGGAAACGTATTCAAACAATTGCTAAAATTTCAGCCATTGTTTGAATATATGTTTCCCAGTCAGCTGGGGCTCAATGAGTATTTATCCATGAAGGGGGGAGGCTCCCCTCCCGTAGGGAAAAAAGGTACCCGGATTCCCGTAAAGGTGTCCGGAATTTTGGAACAACATTCCGGGCACGGAAAACGTAACGGAAATCCCGCCTGGGGAGTCTTGTTTCCTGGAATTCCGCAGTTTAACGCGGAATTCCTGTCAAACCGCGGAATTCCGGGACGTTTTCCGTGCCCGGAATGTTGTTCCAAAATTCCGGACACCTTTACGGGAATCCGGGTACCTTTTTTCCCTACGGGCTCCCAAAATGCGCCCCTGGTTCTGTTCCTCTTAGCGAGTTAAAAAATGTATGAATAAAATATAAAATAATTACCGGGTCCACATCATCACCACCAGGTGACAGCCTGTACACCACATGTCCATTGTTCGAGAGCTTACCATTGTGACTAATATGCCTTGTCACGCCATTCAGCTCTCTTGGCCCCCACTCACTACTTTTCGACAGAGGCAGGCTTAGCTTTTTCAGCTCACGTAGGATCCGGCGCTGGAGGGTCATGTTATCAAAAGGGGAAACGCATGGTATAGTAAGCTGTTCGACTGTGTTATTGTGCAGGAAGCTGATCTGCGTGCAGTTGTTCATGTCCATGAGCTGTAGGGCTGCGCCGAGTGTAGAAATGGCTTGAACGACGTACGGAACCTGGAACAACGAAGACATGTCAAGAATTTACCTAATCTCTGTCTGCCACAGTGGCTGATGTATAACAATAGTTGCCTTTTTGCGGATACCATGGTATCTGTTACCACGGTAACTGGATCTGCAATTACTCGTTTTTGCAGTTACCGTGGTATCTGATATACGGTGCTCTGCAAAAACGACAATTGCCGAATGTGCGCTTTTCGAAGTCATCCCAAAAGATAAACTGATATCCAGTTACATCACTAAGTACTGAACTTCTTTCTCACCAATTTGACAAAATTTGATGAAAGTGAGATGACTTTTCAGATACCACGACCAGGTACCACGGTCGGACCGTGATATCTGAATATCTGTTACCACGGTTACTGGCAGATACCACGACAACTGCAACAAGACCAAAGGTTCCGATGGGATCCCAAAAATCTTCGCCAGGCCAAACAGCTGATCATTAAGAAATCCAAGCTCAGATATGGATTCAGCATGTGCGTTTACCTCTATAAGCCGATCGAAATGATCCTGGCTTACTTCTGTGAATTTTGCGGTTTTGGTGAACTTCAAGAACTACTTGTCCGGCGAAAAACTAAAGCTCAAAAACGGATTCAGCGTATCTCCTTACAGCGTATATCCAACATCTAATCAACTTCAAATAAAAATTTAACTTCTAACAAATTTTCCGGTTTCAGCCGGATTCCGGACGAACTATATGTCCGGCTAAACAGTGATTTTCATATACGGATTCTGCATCTCTTCTTACCCCCAAATCTATCATCTAATCAACTTAAAATAAAACTTTTACTTTTAACAAATTTCCGGTTTTGGCCGGATTCCGGGCGAACTACTTGTCCGGCGATAAAATGGTTTTCGTATTCTTGTTCAGCATGTCTTCTTACCCCTACATCAAACGTCTAATCAACTTCAGATAAAACTTTAACTTCTAACAAACTTTCCGGTCTTGGCCGGATTCCGGGCGAACTACTTGTCCGGCGAGAAAATGGTTTTCATATTCGTGTTCAGCGTGGCTTCTTACCCCTAAATCAAACATCTAGTCAACTTCAAATAAAACTTTTACTTTTAACAAACTTTCCGGTTTCGGCCGGATTCCGGGCGAACTACTTGTCCGGCGCGAAAATGGTTTTCATATTCTTGTTCAGCATGTCTTCTTACCCCATAATCGACTATCACATTAGCTGTTTAAAAATATTTTGCTTGTCCCTTAATTTGAACCCCCTCCCCCACCCCTAAATGTAGGGGTACAGGGCCCATCTACGAACTCGACCTTACTCTTGACCCAAAGAATGCTCACACCAAGTTTCATCAAAATATCTCATTCCCTTCGAGAGTTATCGTGCTCACAGACGGACGGACGGACGGACGGACGGACGGACGGACGGACGGACAGACAACTTTTGCGATGTCATAGGTATCCGTCACTAACGTTTTGGGATCCCGAAAACGCCTTTTGACCGTGGTATCAGATACCACGGTAACTGCAAAACGACTTTAGACCGTATATCAGATACCATGGTATCTGCAAAAACGCAACTAATATTAGTGTTCGGAATGGTCTTCTCAAAATTGGCGGTGCAAAGCAATACTCTCGATGACTAACTCTTCGTGCCGATGAAGAATCACCGTGTGCCTAGCGAAGAGCCAGACACGTCACCACAACAGACGTTGATGATTGGTTTATATAGGATATGAATCAATTTCAAGGAATCGTTCGGGTGACGTTTCTTGTACTTCACGAGGTTCACTGGCGTGTTTCCGACTTGGTCATATAGGGTATTAAATCCATCCACGCTGTGAAATCAGTACAATGCCATCTATTACATGACTTGGGAAGGCACTGGAAGAACTCCGAGTTACCTGAACGCCATCAAAAGAATAACAAGGTCGGATTAAGTCCTGTTGCATTAAAGTTGAAGTCAGTTATTATTTAGTCACTATTATTTCAGTTATTATATCAGTTATTATTAAGTCATTCTAAAGGTCGGGCTTCACTACCCAGACGCCCCAGAATCTGGGGTCCGGATTATGTGAAGACGGTCCCAAACAGAAATCAAATCAAATGTCTTCTCAACAGTCCACTTTTGAGTATTTTTCAGCACTTCTGTCATTTTCTTAGATTTTACCACCTCAGCACAATAAATTCTCCAAGTCAAATGAAAACTATTTTCAAATTCCCGTTTCTTTTCACCCAGAATCCGGGAGTCTGGTAGATTTTTCTACCAGATTCCCGGACGCGTCCGGGGTGTTTTCAGACCGTTTCAGACCTGTCTTCACTACCCATACCGATATCGAAGAAAATGGAACCCAGAATCCGGACGAAAAATCTGGGTAGTGAAGCCCGACCTTACGTTATTATTTTGCCAGTTATTATTAACGCTAGGGGAGACAGGGACGAATTCAGATTTCAGACTGGAGAAATCGAACCCTTCGGCAAATGCCTGTCACTATTTTGCGCCTGAACATTGTCACGAGATGGTGCGACAGTAGCGCACATTTGGAGGGAAGTTACGATCCAAACACGACGGAAAACAGTAATTTTTCGTTGACATCCAAACGTTTTGGAGGAGAAATTAATTGGCTTCGAAATTAACCTTCGCAAAAGAAACCCGTTGAAATTCATCATTCACGGGTGCATAGAAGGATCTCTCTCAAAGAGCTGATGCAAGCTGCAAGTGATTTCGTTTAGCAATTTTTTTTGCGGAAATTTTGTTGGGAATGGTCCGCGTGGGGTGACTCCGGACGGTTTTCATGGGGCGAGTTCGGACAGTAATTTAAGCTGTCGCCATGACGAGTCTTTGTATCTAGGCTGTAAAAATTATGTGCAAAAGATGACTTTAAAACACCGAATATGACTTCTTTGTTTTCTTCAAGCTTAGTCCAGTCCAGGATATCAAAAGATAAAAAGGTCTTTCACGATTTAGGCACGGACGGACCACGCGCTTAACTAGCCAGCAAAATCAACAATCATTTGTCATCTTCGCAAAATCCATTTCCGTGTCATGCCAGTCGTCGTCGCTTGACAAGAGGGGGATTTATTCCAACATCGCAGAATGAAATAACTTCCGGAAACCTCGATAAATGATGATTTGAGGTACGTTACTATGGTCACCCAAGATCCTAACAACGAGGTACTATCGGCTCTTAGGACCACACTTTGTCCAGACTATTGGCGAGCCTTTGAAATCCAGCTTATACGGCAACCACAGTAAGACTCGTACGTAAAGTCGACTGCCGCAGGATGCCACTGACCGCTGATGTAACCAAAGCTGATTGGTTGTAAGAGGATCCGTTTCCCTTAAAGTCCGAATCAAAACCTAGACATTGGGGTCATAATCCAATTTTTAGCTTCTGCCGGACACAAGCCTACTATCTCTTGTTGAGCACCGTCAATGCCGGCCAAGATTTCAGGCACGGAATATTCTTGTCTTTCATAGTAACCAAATTCCAGCAAGAACAAAAATAACAAGACCAAAGGTTCCGATGGGATCCCAAAAATTCAATATTTGATCCAGACAATCAAGTTTTGTCTTCGCCAGATCCAATGTTCGTCAGGCCAAACAGCATAGCCTATCATTAAGAAAACCAAGTTCAGATATGGATTCAGCATGTGTGTTTACCCCTATAAGCCGATCGAAACGATCCTACCTTACTTCTGGGAATTTTGCGGTTTTGGTTAGATGTTGGATATAGGGTAAGGAGATACGCTGAATTCGTTTTTGATGTTTAGTTTTTCGCCGGACAAGTAGTTCTTGAATTTCAACTTCAAATAAAAATTTAACTTCTAACAAATTTTCCGGTTTCAGCCGGATTCCGGACGAACTATATGTCCGGCTGAAAAATGATTGTCATATACGGATTCAGCATCTCTTCTTACCCCTAAATCTATGATCTAATTAACTTCAAATAAAACTTCTACTTTTAACACATTTTCCGGTTTTGGCCGGATTCCGAGCGAACTACTTTTCCGGCGAGAAAATGGTTTTCGTATTTTTGTTCAGCATGCCTTCTTACATCCACATCGAACATCTAATCAACTTCAGATAAAACTTTTACTTTTAACAAACTTTCCGGTTTTGGCCGGATTCCGGGCGAACTACTTGTCCGGCGAGAAAATGGTTTTCATATTTGTGTTCCGCATGCCTTCTTACCCCTCGATCAGACATCTAATAAACTTCAAATAAAACTTTTACTTTTAACAAACTTTCCGGTTTTGGCCGGATTCCGGACGAACTACCTGTCCGGCGAGAAAATGGTTTTCATATTCGTGTTCAGCGTGTCTTCTTACCCCATAATCGACTATCACATTAGCTGTTTAAAAATATTTTGCTTGTCTCTTAATTTGAACCCCCTCCCCCACCCCTAAATGTAGGGCTACAGAGCCCATCTACGAACTCGACCTTACTCTTGAACCAAAGAATGCTCACACCAAGTTTCATCAAAATATCTCATTCCCTTCGAGAGTTATCGTGCTTACAGACGGAGAGTTATCGTGCTTTCCAATTCCAAAACTGCAACCTGTCCAATGCACCCACGTAAGATACAGTAATAGTTTTGTTCCGGCTTTCGTTAAACTGTTTAACGCTTCACCCTCCATTCAAGAGCCCACATGATTTTATTGGTTTTTAAGTGCATATGTTTGATTTTTTAGGTTAGTTTGTATTTATATTGACGTTGGAATCAGTAAGTTTCCGTAAGTTTTAAGTATTTTGTAAGTTTCCTAATGAATAAACGATTTGAATTTGACGGACGGACGGACAACTTTTGCTATGTCATAGGTATCCCTCCACTTACGTTTTGGGATCCCAAAAATTAAAGGAGACACTGAAAATATTCGCACAGATGAAGTTTTCTGCTGGATTTCATTGAAAACATTTCGCACATGGCTGGGATTTCTGTTATCCGTGACCGGCTGGATCTCATTTTTCCGCATGGAAAAATAAATAGAAGCTAAGGACGGCTCAGACAGAGTTCTAAGTGCGTAAAGTCGTTCCCAAGTTCGTAAAGCTGTTCTGTAAACAGGCGTTAAGTCCTTTACGGCAGTACGCCGTGCTGGTATTTGTGTTTGTTTTAATTGTTGATTTATTTTTTATTTATTTATTTTATTTCTTCAACGACCAACAAGGGCCATAAACACAAAAATAAACAACAACATACAAACAGAAACAAAAGCAAAAAAATTTCGTAAAGATTGTCTTGTCCTAAAATTCTCGTGTTGATGTGTGTTAGTTTTTGTTTTAATTCTTAATGCCTTAGGCTGGGCTTTATTTATTTTTGGTTAAAAACCAGTCAGAATTAAGAAAGCGGAATTTTCGCATTATCTGTCTTTTTTATGCCACTTGATTTTTTTTTACCATTGTCAATAAATTGTACTTTACCTCAGGCACAACTTCAGTGAAGAGATCAAAGAATATATTAAACAAATTAAAAAATGTGCAAGGAAACTAAATACATGTACAGTTTTGCCATACTTTGAGGCATCTTCGGTTGGTTTGGAGCAGAAATAGCAGACACAGAGCGAGGGGTTACTGGCTCCGAAAAGGGCTGTACAGAACGTGCCTGATGGTGCCCAGCCGATGCCCACTGAGGCTTGTACAGTTGTGCCCAACATCAGCACTTTGAGCTGTCTTTAAACACTGGTTCGTAACAATGTTGGCCTATGACTTTTAAGTACGTGGTCCCTCAGAAACAAATTCACGCCATTACAGTGGGAAAACAATCTATATGGCCGGATGCTAGAAGAAAGTTACAAGACCGATTTTCACGAAGTTAAGTAACGTAGAACACGGACAACTATTATCACGCGGAAACGTTGCGAAATAAGACACGAAAGGAGTGGACAAATCAGGAAAAGCAGTTACGAACAGCAAAAACAAGCAGTCTAAGGGCTAGTTTCTAAGCCCGTCCCGTTTAACATCCAATCATGGAACAAGAAAACGATGAGAAGTAAAGAGGATAAAGCTCCCGATAACGGCAAAACTCCAGGAGCTTCATGATAATTTATCTGCAAAAGCATATCAAAGGCTTACTCCATATCACGGGCTCATCCGTTTGTTCTGTTGATTTTTGTTGTCTATTTTGTACTGGTGTTTTTCTGTTGTTTGTTTGTTTGTTTCTCTTTTTACATCTGATAACAAACTACAGATTTTCGTGGGGATACTGTCCCCTTGCTCCAGGGCCAATGTTAACATCGACGCGAATCGAGAAGCAAGAAATTTTTCGTACAACTTCATATTACTATTTTGAGATAATCCCTCAGAGAAAATTAAACGTCGACATGTCGCTGGCATAAAATCAGTCATGACCAGAATGAAATTTCCGCACTATAAGCTTTCACCTCCGTCTAAAAATCAACTCCAAAAGCTGAGTATTTATGATTTTTGAGGCTAGCGATGGAACACAGAAGTAGATTTTTGAAATAAGTAAAACAATTTAAACGGAAATTTACGTTCGAGTATTATTATATGTCAGTGTTTGTGTTTTTTTGTTTTTTTTTCTTTTGTCTGTTAAATTTTTGCCATGGCCCTTGGGCTGCTTATAGCAATAAACTATCTATCTATCTATCTATAGTTGATTGAGACCAGGGCCGTATCCAGGAATTTATTTCGGGGGGGGGTTTGTCCACGGATCGGACCAAAAAGTACAAAAAATACATAGATCAGAGGTTAAAACCTGCAAAAAACTATTACTTTTGTGGGTTTCGGGGGGGGGGGGGGGGGTTGAACCCCCTAACCCCCCCCCCCCTGGATACGGCCTTGATTGAGACTTAATTTATGTTTTTAGCGGGCTCACAATAGCTACGGCCTAAAGAGAACCCTTTCCGACGACATTTATGTATTTAGGCCGAAATGTCGCTGGAATAAAATCACAGCTGACTTATCAGTATAAGACCCCCAGACAAAAGACAAAACCCCCTTCGAGTTTTCCAGTGCTCCAATTAAACTGCGCATCTTTGGAAAGAATTTTCCAGAATATCCGGGACGTAATGAGCACATGCCTCTAACAACGAACTCCAAGTTTGTGGAAATTCCAAGGGCGGTTTCTTTCATCAAGGGTGCGAACAAAGGCCGGATATAGGTGTCGGAAAGGCCACTTCAGCGGAAATACCGAATTCTGCATTTAGATTATTCAATCCAAATAATCCAAATGCAGATATTAAAAGTTGCGTTTTTGCAGACACCATGGTATCTGAAATAGGTCTAAAGTCGTTTTTGCAGTTATCGTGGTATCTGATACCACGGTCACTAGGCGTTTTTGCAGTTGTCGTGGTATATGGCCAGTTACCGTGGTAACTGATATTCAGAGTTCCGACCGTGATATCTGGAAAGTAATCTCACTTTCATCAAATCTTGTCAACTTGGTGAGAAAGAAGTTCAGCACTTAGTGATGTATTTCAGTTTTTCTTTTGGGATGACATCGTAAAGTGCAATTTCGGCAATAGTCGTTTTTGCAGTGGACCGTATATCAGATACCACGGTAACTGAAAAAAACGACTAATTGCAGATCAGTTACCGTGGCAACACAAGTTCGTTTTTCCACAAGTTCGTTTTTCCAACTTGAGCGGTTTTGAGCCTGAAGAGGACCCTTGCCAAGACGGGCCGAAATATAGCTCGAATAAAATTTAGCTGACGTATCCGTATCAGAGCAAACTAACTCTAGAGAGTACCGCGCAAACTTTGGAAAAGTGACACAGAGTCAATCGCAGCGGAACTAGCTCCGCTAGCGGGACTGAACGTCCCTACTAAAACTCAATCATTCGCGCACCAGTGCTGGCTTCAATAACTTCAAATTCTGAACACAGTAAAAAAAAGGTATCTGCAAAATGGTATCTGCAAAAACGCAACTAAAGAAACATCGACATGAGTTGAGAGCATATTGTGAATCAAACTTGGTCTGGAACTTGGAAATGACGAAAATCTCAAGATTACATAACAGAATCTTAGTAACAGTTCAGATAGACTAGCAGAAAGGGATTACCGACGACAAAAAACCCAAACAGGTTCAGTATACCGTCAAAAGCGGCCGAGAGATCCTATGAAGAGTTGCTATGTAAATTTGAGACCCCCTTACATGAACGAAGGCTGAAACTCTGTATGGTGTTTTGTATCAAATCTTTAAATCACCCAATCCTTCTGAAAAGCTGGCAAAAAGCTCAAGAAATAAGACTTATGGCTAATGGTTCAGGAGAACGCCCGCCTAGCGAGTAGAAAGATCTAGACCAGGGCTCGCAAGCTCTAGGCTACTGCTCTATAAATATGATTTAGAGTTGATGATGCCCAACTGACTGACAGCCGATCAAACAAAGACAGCAATT
Source organism: Branchinecta lindahli (assembly GCA_023053555.1). Taxonomy (NCBI): domain Eukaryota; kingdom Metazoa; phylum Arthropoda; class Branchiopoda; order Anostraca; family Branchinectidae; genus Branchinecta; species Branchinecta lindahli. The sequence continues at coordinate 8,736,668 of JAKZAO010000006.1, read as the reverse complement.
ATCCGACTTCTCGCTCTGATAACATCTAAAACGTGAATGACTGAGGTTTCTATTTCAACTTCAAAAGCTGCATGGTTGCTTAATTACTGGATCAAAACAACAAGAAATCTGTGTCAAAATGCGTAGTCTACAATGAAATAAGGCGACAGTGTGACAGCAAGGTGGCGAAAAGATAGTTATAGATCACCCGGTGGAGCCGAAAGTGTGTTGAAATATGAGCTATTGTTGTCAAAATGCTCGGCTAGAATTAAACTTTTGACCCATATTGTCTATCATAACGATACATCTGTCAGGCCGGGCTATAGTAAACGAATAGTATCGCAACACGGGGTACGACGTTTTTAATTGTGTATTTTTTTCTTTCAGAAAATAATGTTTTTTATTCATTTTTTCAGGCCAGCTTTTTAGTTTCAGTATTTGAGGAAAAGTGCTCGATGAACCTCTGCGGAGGTTGATACGATATCGTATCAGCCTGACCGGAGGTTGACGATGTCGTCAACCTCGTCAAAAGTTACTGTACTACCTGTGGGACATAGGAAGATATGCATTAAAATCCTATCCATGTAATCCAGTTCTTCCTCAGAATTCAATTTTCTACCGGATTGAACAGAAAAATTCGATCACCTACCTCTGGGGCTTGCTTGAACTCCTTCCCATATTCCTTCCATCCCTGCTTTAAAGAGTACTCCTTAAAGCCTTCAAGTTGGGGCATATGAGGTTCAATCAGAAAGTGGGTGGAGCCAAGGTTCATCGACCAATCCCGGGCTGCCGATTTGTCAACGCTGCCAAGACAGCCGAGTAGCCACGTGCTTGGCTCTGATTGGTAGCTACCATGTCGCTCCAGAAGGCTGATCAGTCGCGACATCTCGTGAGGTTCAAGAAAAGCGGCGATCACCTGGTCTTTATCCTGAAAAGGAAAATATAAATATAATACAAAAGAGGAAACGACCGGTCTCGCTAAGTAATGGCCTGATACGCAGTAGACAGAAGATTTGCAATATTTTTTTTTGGGGGGGGGGCAAATGCACCCGAGTAGACTATCGTTAATAAGATTTTTGGCTGGCGGATGGTCGGATTGGACAAAAACACCGCATTCTCAGTCCGCTAAATATCCTCTAAAAAAGGAAAAAAAAAGTTAGTTCTTGCTTTTGAAGTCAAGGGCCAATGAACGCAAAAAAGATCACACGGTGTGCTAAGAAATGTAGAAATGCGTCATTTTGAGAGGTCTCGCAGAAGAGACGAATAGACGAAACTAATGAAGAGATAATACCGTTGCACTTTAACGGCAAAATGGAGGATAACCGCAAACAATAATAAGAAAAGAGAAAAAAAATGGTATTTTTAGTAGGTCGTTTTCCCATCATCGCCGGTGTAGAGTTTACAGGGAAAAAAAATAGAACACCTAATCATGAGATGTGATATATTTTGTGAGATAAGGCAGATGATACTCGAACCGAAAAAAAAAAAATCTATCACCGAAGTACGGAACTTCAAATAGCCCACACATGCCGCCGACAAGTATCCATCTTTGCTGGAAAGAAGAAGAAGAAACAAGTGACTCCAAAACCAAAATGCAGAAGAATCTTTACCCTTTCGAAGACTCAATCGAGCACAAAAATCAGCAGCCATGTCCAAAATGAAATCACAGCAGCAGCTTCAACTCCAAGCCGTTTTCCGGCAAGAAGTTCCCAAAATTAGATATTTAAAGACGAATCTTCTAGTGTTTTTCTACAAGTTAATTTTCCAGCTTGTGCGGCCTGAGCCTGAAGAGGACCCTTGCTAAGAAGGGCCAAAATATAGCTCCAATAAAATGTAGCTGACTTATCCGTATCAGAGCAAACTAACTCTAGAGCAGAGCAAACTAACTCTAGAGAGTACCGCGCAAACTTTGGAAAAGTGACACAGAGTCAATCGCAGCGACACTAGCTCCGCTAGCGGGACTGAACGTCCCTACTGAAACTCAATCATTCATGCACCAGTGCTGGCTTCAATAACTTAAAATTCTGAACACAGCAAAAAAAAGATACAACCTCCCATGTTTCTTCGATGTTTGCAGACCCCATCTTAGCTTTACTGGAAATTTCTAAGCTCGCAAGTTTGTCTCACTTTAAATGCCACAAGCGTGGTGGGCGACGCTACAAGTATGGCCCGATTGTGAAGCATAGAAAGCATAGGTCTTGGCGCTACTCCTTAGCGTTATTTTGCTCTGCTCTAGAGAGTACCGCGCAAACTTTGGAAAAGTGACACAGAGTCAATCGCAGCGGAACTAGCTCCGCTAGCGGGACTGAACGTCCCTACTAAAACTCAATCATTCGCGCACCAGTGCTGGCTTCAATAACTTCAAATTCTGAACACAGCAAAAAAAAGATACAACCTCTCCTGTTTCTTCGATGTGTGCTGACCGCATCTTAGCTTTACGGGACATTTCTAAGCCCGCAAGTTTGTCTCGCTTTAAACGCCCCAAGTGTGTGGGCGACGCTACAAGTATGGCCCGATTGCGGAGCATAGAAAGCATAGGTCTTCGCGTTACTCCTTAGTGTTATTTTGCTCTGATCCGTATTGCATCGTCAAATATAAAAAAAAAACTTGAATTTTATTATTTGCCGTTTTCCCGCCATCTCCAAGCTTGATGACGAAATCGACTGAACCCGTCATTTTCGACACTTCGGGTAAATCCAGGACACCCGCCTTTTCATCAGACTCAATCTATTCAGGCAGAATAAATCAATCTATTAGGGCCTTTCAAACAAATAATAAACCTCGTAAATATGTCCTAATGTTATCATAATGAGTTCGCGGCATCCAATGGCTCCTACCACCCGCGGTGTTTCTGCCGACCTTTACCTTTGCCTACCCCCCGGTCAAAATCATTACCCAAAATCAATCACAGGCATAGGAAGTTGAAAAGACATTAGAGGAATTTGATACCTAACGGGTACGAAAAAATGTACCCATGAGAAACCGAATTTACAAAGGTCTTCAATAGTCCGACTATGTACCAGAAAATTCAGAGAAAATTCAGGAAAAAAGAGGAATCTGTAGGTAAGAATTCACTTAGTAGCTGGAATATCACAACAAACAGAGAATGAAATAAAAAACCAAGTAAATGTTAAAAATACTGAGCAAGGTTAAGATTGCTAAAATGAGTAAATGTTGAAACGTTGAACGAAAACAAAGTTACTGAAAGTAAGATACAATATACTAATTTCTGGAAGTGAACATAAAATTCGCACTATTTCTATTGGACACACAAGTTGTGGGGTGCGATCTGATTTCGTCGAAAACATCTTTATAGCAGAAATTAAAAGGACAAAAGGAAAAAAAATTGGATGCAACTCCCACAAACGGGGCACTTTCGCTGTTTACAATAATTATGCTCAAGGAAATGGCGGAGTTGCAGAAGCGAAAGATTCAACAGATATTTAGTAGAGTAATAAAACTAATGAAATCTGTTTAAACATTTTGAAAAATTGGAACACATTTTTCTTAACAGGAAAACCACGAAACTTTCCCCTGAAACAACCTACTTGAAAAAAAAAGAAACTCACTGAATCAGTGCACATTTTATCTGTACGCTGCAGTCTATGATAATGTCGCCATAGTATTAGAGACCAGTCGTATAGTCTTAACAAAAGCTCAATTAGACACTTTGCAATTAAATTAAAATAAGCCACTGCCTAAATGACATGTGAAAGACAAGCCCCATTAAAATTCAAAACTCCATTTTTTGATTTAGTTAGATTTCTGGTGTCAAAGTTTGTCCCTAAATGAACTTGTTTATGTTTTTTTGTCAAGTAAGAGGCGTGAAAGCCTTTATCATCATTATATTTATTAAAACATAAAAACAACAAAATTTGCCAGGGCAAAAACAAACATACTCATACCCAGTACACATAGAAGCCCATTCTCTGCCGCTAAATAAACTTCATGTATGTCGAAAAAGTACCTTATTTCTTCGGAATGAAAGTCGTTAAACAAACGCTAAAAAAGCATAAAAACAAAATAAAATTACGATGCAATTTATGATGACGTCGCCGTATAAATAGTATTGGAGACCAATCGTATTTTAGCCATCACAAAGACTCAACTAGACACTTTGCCATTAAATTAAAATAAGCCACTGCCTAAATTCTAAACAAAAGAAAGACATATTAAAGCACAAAAACAGCAAAATATGTCCGGACGAAACGAGACATATTCAGATTCAGACAGATTCATAGCAGCTCATACTCCGAAATTAAAGTCGTTAAATAAACGCTAAAAAGGGCATAAACTTAAACTGTAATCACTCGGCTGTCAATTAGTGAAAGACGATATAATGAGCTTCATGGCTATCGAATAGAGATTTCAAGCATGCTTCCGCCCAACTAATAAAGCGGAATTTATGATCGCTCTGGACTTATGAAAGGATTTCAGCTACCGGATGGGGGAAATTTTATGCCCCTTCTGCTTCCTGTCTGCTGTTTCCTTTGTATGAGAGTGTTAAGGGAGTTTCCACTAACAACGAAAGAAATTTTGCATTTTAGCAAAAATTCAAATAAAAAGAAATACCATATTTTGTTTTTGTATTTGCAAAACGGGCGTTCCAAGTTTTTGCTGCGAAAGACTTAGCCGAAATGAGTAGACAAACATACGATTCGTGGAAAATTGACACAAAATAATCAATTTGAGCGTCAAAATGGACCCGCTAGAAACTAAAGTCAATTTGGGTGTTCGCAACTCAGGTTAAGCTACTGCATGGAAATAATCTGGACATTTTTCTGCAGCCCAGACAACTTATTTATTCACTCGGCTAACATGAGACAATAATAAGTAAGTTGCTTTTTGTCGTTGTTGTTATCTATGTTAGATAATGCATGTTTAAGAACTTCTATTCCAATTACTCCTTTTATTTTATCTTTTCTAATTACTTTTAATGAATGCTGAATACTTGAGACTGATACATTCTGGTTTCAGCAATAGCCATTCTTACCACGGAACAAAAGGGAACAAGACCAAAAGTTTCGACGGGATCCAAAAGGGGAATATTTACACAAACCTAGCCTGGACTTTGATCCAAAGGATCCTCACAAGTTCGAAGAAAATATCTCCATTACTTCGAGAGTTCCCGCGCTAACAGACAGACGGACAAACTTTATGACATCATAGGCAGGTCCGTATCCAGAAATTTATTTGGGGGGGGGGGTTGCCCGCGGGTCGGACCAAAAGGTACAAAAAGGACATATCAGAGCTTACAGCCTATAAAAAAAGATTATTTTTGTATGTTTCGGGGGGGGGGGGGGTTGAACCCCCTAACCAAGGCCGTATCCAAGGGGGTGCTAGGGGGTTCGAACCCCCCCCCCAAACCCACAAAAGTAATAGTTTTTTGTATGCTTTAACCTCTGATCTATGTATTTTTTGTACTTTTTGGTCCGACCCGTGGGCAAACCCCCCCCCCCCGAAATAAATCCCGCGGGCAAAAACCCATCCGAAATAAATTCTTGGATACGGGCCTGCCCCTAACCCCCCTGGATACGGCCTGGTCATAGGTAAACGTCACCATGTTTCAAGATCCCCAAAAAGCAAAGGAAATCAAAGGCAGACTCAACCAAAGGGGCACTTCGCAGTTAATAATTATACTCAGCAAAACGGTGAAAGTCATTTCACTGGAAATTTCAAACTGGACTTTGCTGCCAACCAACTATATCTTCTCACATCATTTTCTGACCTCAGCACGACCTTCGTAAGACCAAAAGCTTGTCGCAATTTTTCTCGCACTAAGCTTTAAACTGGTGTTATAAACAGCTTTACTGCTTTTAACCATAGATATAATCTTGAATGATGGTGTTTCGGTCACCCACGACTGATTTATGGAGCGCTTTCAATGGACGCAGCAAGCTGAAGATAAAAGGGACGGGCGGAATCTAGTCCAGCTTCGTGACCAGCGTTACATGACGGGGACAGTATTATTCACGGCTAACAGGATCATAATAAGAGGTTGTCAAGCTTTCAAAACCTCACGTTACTCCCCCCTAATATACACCCACTTTTGAGAATCCGATTCCTGCACGTGGAAAATGGGAAACTTAAAGGAGTTGCATCATAAGCACTCTAGCACTTGCAACGTCTATAACCCCCCCACCCAAGATGAAGACACGACTCGATCCGACCGCTGGGTCATCTAGTGGCGCGGGTCGGAAGTGCACGACATGGGGAGGCTGGGATCATAGTTTGACTATGACAAACTAATTATTTGCATTATCGATTTCTTTGAGTATTTTGTTTTCTGTTTTTTCTTGTTAATTCCCGTAAGTCCAAAGAATTAAGGATGTAAACCAGATCACAATAAACAAACGCCGTAAATTATACTAAATTCGTTATAACGATTTCTTAGAGATTATGAAAACTAAGCTAAATAATATTCAGCTTCCGAGACAAAAAATTGTCAAACTGGCCGAGGGTTTCTACTTCTGACATATCTAAACGTCCACAGGGTGATATACTTCGTTGTTTTAATCCTCTTACACGCCCCTCGATCTTCTCGAAGATTTTAGTATACGTCTGACCCGCGTCAGGAGATCAGTGAATATTTAATTAGTAATGGCGAGTTGACGACCTTGTTTTCAAGAGTGAAAGTAATTTGTGAATAACCTTGGATACCATGAAGATTTTGGAGCAAACAAAGGTAACAATGTGTTCGTAAATATTCCACCCATCGTAAAATGATAGTGTCTCCCACCTTCTCGGCCCACATGAATCAACTACTTTAAATGACCCTTCGCAATATTTACTGTTAATGTTCTAGTATTTTAAGATAGCTGAATCCTTTAAAAGTAGGCTCTGCTTTCAACAAATTTCCCACTGCTTTGGCTGTTTAAAGACTTTTTCCAGTTCCGTTGCCTTTCGTCCTTCTAGCAAAAACAGGTAAACATTTATATAACTGACTTTTTATGAATAAACTTCTCGTAAACAACCATTCACATCATGAAACGTATTGACCATGGCGAAACAAGGCAGGTGATAAAATCAATGAGGTGTCGTGGGGGCGGGGGGTAGGGGTATAGGAAGGCCTACCGTACGAAATTCAGGTCTGCGGGTTTAAGGACGGGTGCTCTACGGATTGTGGAAGTAGGTTGCATCAGCATTATAGGTAAGACAGGTCCTTTAACTGATTTTCGAGTTGAAACTGCGTCAAGTAGTTTCAACTCGAATGTAACTGCGTCAAGGAGGTTAAATGGCATAAGAAGTTTTGGTAGAGGAACACTCATGTGGACATAATTATATATATTTGGTGGAAAAATGGATTCGGTTGACTGGACGAGTACTACACTGTCAGAAGTTTCATAACAGATCGCGCATAACACTTTTAAGAATAACACCTTTTCACTTAGAAATAAAGTGTTATGACCAATTAAGTTTACACTATTTCGTGCCTAGATCTCCAACAACACCTTTAATTGGTAAAAATACTACTGTCAGAAGTTACATAACGACAACAGAAGGATGCCTGGTTTCAACAGATAACACTTTGGGATGTTATCTGTTATGTGTATTTCGTTCCCGTTAGTATTTTTACCAATTGAAGGTGTTGTTGGAGATCTAGGCACGAAATAGTGTAAACTTAATTGGTCATAACTCTTTATTTCTAAGTGAAAGGGTGTTATTCTTGAAAGTGTTATGCGCTATCTGTTATGAAACTTCTGACAGTGTGCCACTGAAGTACTTCTTCTCAAACCACAGTTATCGTTTCAACTCTTCAAGCCGGCAAACTACTGCCAAGACCACTCTGGGCAAGGTACCGATTTGAGGTTCAATTACTGTTGCCTCCAGGACGTACTGGACGTAGTATATTTATTCGTAATTGACAATGTGCAAGGTACACTCTCTCTTTGTTACCCGAAGTTACGCTAAGTAAACAATGCACATCAAACTGCGCATCAGTGTTTGGCTGTCGAAAAACTACGACTTTGAGGTGAATTGCTTTTAAGATAATCTTGGTCGGTATTTGTACGATATTGTCTGTAGCCTACCGTAAGTGCATAGTCGTGATTTTTGGGATCCCAAAACGTAAGTGGAGGGATACCTATGACATCGCAAAAGTTGTCCGTCTGTCCGTCCGTCCGTCCGTCCGTCCGTCTGTCCGTCTGTCCGTCTGTCTGTAAGCACGATAACTCTCGAAGGCAGTGAGATATTTTGATGAAACTTGGTGTGGGGATTCTTTGGGTCAAGAGTAAGGTCGAGTTCGTAGATGGGCCCTTTAGCTTTACATTTAGGGGTGGGGGAGGGGGTTTAAATTAAGGGGCAAGCAAAATTTTTTTAAACAGCTAATGTGATAGTCGATTATGGGGTAAGAAGACACGCTGAACACGAATATGAAAACCGTTTTCTCGCCGGACAAGTAGTTCGTCCGGAATCCGGCCAAAACCGGAAAGTTTGTTAAAAGTAAAATTTTTATTTGAGGTTGATTAGATGTTTGATTTTGGGGTAAGAAGCCATGCTGAACACGAATATGAAAACCATTTTCTCGCCGGACAAGCAGTTCGCCCAGAATCCGGCCAAAACCGGAAAGTTTGTTAGAAGTTAAAGTTTTATCTGAAGTTGATCAGATGTTTGATGTAGGGGTAAGAAGGCATGCTGAACAAGAATACGAAAACCATTTTATCGCCAGACAAGTAGTTTGCCCGGAATCCGGCCAAAACCGGAAAATTTGTTAAAAGTAAAAGTTTTATTTGAAGTTGATTAGATGATAGATTTAGGGGTAAGAAGAGATCCAGAATCCGTATATGACAATCACTATTTAGCCGGACATATAGTTCGTCCGGAATCCGGCTGAAACCGGAAAATTTGTTAGAAGTTAAATTTTTATTTGAAGTTGATTAGATGTTGGATATAAGGGTAAGGAGATACGCTGAATCCGTTTTTGAGCTTTAGCTTTTCGCCGGACAAGTACACTGTCAGAAGTTTCATAACAGATCGCGCATAACACTTTCAAGAATAACACCCTTTCACTTAGAAATAAAGTGTTATAACCAGTTAAGTTTACACTATTTTGTGCCTAGATCTCCAACAACACCTTCAATTGGTAAAAATACTACACTGTCAGAAGTTACATAACGACAACAGAAGGATGCCCGGTTTCAACAGATAACACTTTGGGATGCCCGGTTTCAACAGATAACACTTTGGGATGTTATCTGTTTATGTTTATTTCGTTCCCGTTAGTATTTTTACCAATTGAAGGTGTTGTTGGAGATCTAGGCACGAACGAAAAAGCACGAAAAAGCACGAAAAAGTGTAAACTTAATTGGTCATACACTTTATTTCTAATTGAAAAAGTGTTATTCTAGAAAGTGTTATGCGCTATCTGTTATGAAACTTCTGACAGTGTAGTTCTTGAATTTCGCCAAAACCGCAAAATTCACAAAAGTAGCTAGGATCGTTTCGATCGGCTTATAGAGGTAAACGCACATGCTGAATCCATATCTGAGCTTGGATTTTTTAATGAGTAGCTGTTTGGCCCGGCGAAGAATGGATCTGGCAAAGACAAAACCTAATTGTCTGGATCATAAATATTGAAATTTTTGGGATCCCATCGGAACCTTTGGTCTTGTTTTTTACGGCTACTCTTCGATCTTGACACAGGCGCTAAGAGTGCCTCACCCCTGGGCCACTTTCCGCTGACAATTTTTAAGATCCCTGAGAACTAAGAGGCACTTTAAGCGTTCCATTTTAATCCAAACGTGACCAAGAAATTATACTCAAGAAATAGAACAAAGACGTCCACCCAAATTCTTAAGTCCAAACCCTAAGTCTCGACTCCCAATCGTTTGAACATGGACGGACAACGGGAGTCAAATCCTGATTTGTGAGCTGCATTACTTAGCAGAATTTTCAGACCATCCCAACTTATCAAGAGTCATGACGTCAAATCTCATCACAAAAGCAGTTTGGAACAATGGAATCGGGACCATTCCAAAGTAGTTATGGGCAGAGCTTCTGACAGGAAAGCGCGAAATTTGCCAAATTCAATTACTAGACTGAAAAACCCAAGCGTAGCTTTGTAACGCTTCTAATGAATGACACTTCCCGAAACTCAAGGTTCCTGGGTCGCCGCAAATTTCCTGGTAATAAGCATGTTTCTAGGAATTATTCTCAAACAAAAATAATCTAGTTAAAGTACTAAGTCACGGATCTTGGACAAACTGTATTAAACAAATCTTACAATGTAGTGACTTTCTACTATATTACATTTCGGCCAAGTTTTATGCGAATCTTTTGGATACGCTAAGAGCGGTCAGGATGGGTTTTCATTCGGATGAAAGATGCGTTTGAATGCTTCTACTATTTGATTTTATCAATTAACCGTAAATATTCCTTCAGCTCAAGCTGACTGCGAATAATTTTTGATAGCACTAAACGGAAAAATCAGCTGAGATTTTCAGCGATATTTCGACCCTTCGTGGCAACGATCCTCTTCGGGTTCTAGTTAAAAAGAAGGTTTCAGGCGAGGGGTCAACGACTCTCCCGGAATGGTGTACACGTCCCGAAGGAATAATCCGGAATGGTCAGGATTATTCCGTTATTCCGGAATGGTGTAAATAAAACATGAGAGTCGTCGACCCCTCGTTCGCCGCAGGACAGACCGAGTGGGGTGAAATAAATGCGGACTAAACAAAAGTTGGTGAATTACCAAACTCGATAAAGAATGGGAGGATATGGAATGGTTAGGAATAATCCGGGATGGCCAGGAATAATCCGGAATGGTCAGGATTATTCCGGAATCGTGTACATAAAAAATGAGAGTCGCGATCCCTCGGTTTCAGGTTCGCTTTTCGAGTTCGAGTCTGTAGTGGATACTTGCCAAGTCGGACATAAATAGCCAGCATAAATCTCAGCAAGGGGTTGCCCACTCTAAATTTTTAGTGTACAGCAAGTACTCGGTGCCAGCACCGGCTGCACCGGTTGCCACGTGTTATAACATTAAAATCAGCACGTTTAGAAGCGGAATCGCCTAATTCATGGCAGGCACCAGCCAATGCCGGGAAATGGTGTATGGCAGGTGCCGTGGAGTGGGTAACCCCTAGAGCCTCATCCGTTTAGCGCCATCAAATATCAATTAGCCGACTTGGCCTGATAACAATAAACTGCAATGCCTGGAATAAGAATTACTGTCAATAATTATGATCTGTTGTAATGAGGTCCCTACTCCAGCAAATCAAGTCTCAACCGCCACAAAAGATTGTTATTTAAAGGAAAATTTCTGAAAATCCGTTAACTAAGTCGCATCGGCCGTGTTTAGTGACTTCAACGTTTATCCACAACCCGACTGCTTCAATTGACATCACTAAGATATATATACTTTCCGCCAGGAGATGGACTCCTACCCAAGGTTGCGATGTCAAAAAAAAAATATAAATCACCTGCTCTTAAAAACAACCAAAGAAGATATCGCAGCGAAGTCGCAAGAAAATGTTGGTGTTTTTTGGAAACCTGGTGTTTTTTTTGCATTTTACGTGAAAATCACTAAACTGAGTAATTTTGGTGATGCAAGCAAGAAAAAGCACAAAATATGGTGATAATTCACCACGCGTGGCAATCCTGTCCCTATCTATCCGTGATCCAAATCCCATTCTGTGGCCATTATAATGGCCACAAAACTAATGTAAATGTTAGCTAAAGGCGGCTACCGATTCGAAAATCTCCTATAATCCCATCACGAACTGTCACTTACCACCCAAGAAAGGTACAGCTCGAACGTGCATATGCATGCGACCCTCAAAACCACCCCATCTTTCCCATAGGCATTCAACCCCTCGATACAAAAGAGGCTAATCCCCACCATTGTCCGCTTTAAAGCTACAGAAACTTTGCGACAACAGGAAAAGGTCTGAAAGGATATCCGCAAATGGTTTATCCAAACTTAGTCCAGGAAGTTTACCTATTGTGCGTCGACTACCCTTCGAACAAATCTAGAGCTATTTACACATTCAGTACTAGAGAAAGCAAACCTTAAACCCTTAGGTCTAGCCGTTCACTTCCTTTTCACGAATTACTACCAAGATGTTATACTTTAGAAAGGTTTCGGTTTCGCGAAATTAGCCCTTGCAAATGCAGCATCACATAGCAGAACTCTGCAGTCCTTTTTCCAAAACTCAGTTAGTTCCGAGGAACGGGATTGGCCGTCGCGTGACTTACCCTTCTTGTGAGTTTCTGGTAGCCTATGGGCTTCGTTGTCTATGTATTATACTAAAATGTTTTTCTCTTTTATACTCGTCCTATTCGATATACTCGTTCTAGTGCACTTTATCGAGATATGATACTCAAGAAATCTTACATTATGCCTACAGATTTCGCGAAAGCGGCCCTAAGAAATTAATTCCATATTTTTTTTTTACGAATATCCTAAAATGTGTTTCTTTTTTTTAATCCAATTCAGAAAACAAAATATCTCTTTTTACAAGATTAGGATATGAATCGTCTCACTGGGTAAACCGGTCTCCCCAGCGTACAGCTACGAAGATCTAAAATCTCTTCTAGGAAAGAATGAATGGAGAAATTAGGAAAAAAAGCGCGGACACAAAATATCAGATTACTTTAACCATATTTGTTTGTGCAAGGTCCACGCACACACAAAAACCACGACGTAAAGTTTTAGTATTGTTCTATCCAGGCAGTGTGCCTCATTAGTAATGTGGTGACTTGATCGTTCCATCAAGTGTTCTGTATTCTCAAGTGAGTCACCACAATCACTTAAGTAAAGCATGACAATATCAGCATATCATCACTCGGCAGAGGACATCCTCTTTGACACATCTATGCGCATTTCAAGTTTTTGGGTTATATACCACTTTAAGGCAGGATCGGTTGAAACGCCATTACGGATTTATGGCGGAAGAGGCACGCATTTATGACCAAACACTTTGCTTCAAACGGTTTTATTGTCGATTTGAGGAGAGTGACCTTATGGAAAAATGGTCATCCGCGAAGTGCATTATGGTCAAACCTGTGAACTGTAGCCACCTAATGACCAGTGTCATTAGCTTTACTTTCTTCCCTGGGTTCTTTCCCTAGTTCCCACAACTCTTGTTATTACCATGCTGGAGCGGATAACGCCCTTACTATTGTATAACGTTGATGGACTCCGCGTCTTGATTCGGCTGTCGGCGCGGGAGACAGGTCAAGGTTTAATCGAGTGCGTGATCCTGTTTGTTATAATCTGTGTGGTTGCTATGGCCAGTCGACTTTTTCCAATAAATATCTATTTATACAAAACGAAGACGAAATAACTTTATGAGATGGTAGGCGAAGAAATAGGATTGCTTTTAGTGAACCTTTAATAGTGTGCTGTTGTTTGTCGCTTTCTTCAAACTGCAAATCCACAGAAGACCGTGGAACATCTAACTTAATACGGATTCCACAATTTGAATTTATCTCAAGGAAAGCTGAAGTCAAATCAAATCGTTCACTGAAAACCAAACTTCACAGCCTTCTTCCGTACAAGATGCGAAAGTACACTGGTCTTTATAATTATAAAATAAGATAAATTAAACTATATTTATTCACTTTGTTGAAAATCTCTGCACAAAAGGAACGAACGAGTTCACAAACCTTGAGGTTCGTCTTCTGACATGTACTTATTTTGTCGTCTTGTCCTGCTACTTTTCGAGGCATCAAGTTCTACCCAAAGGCCGTATCCAGGGGGGAGGGGGTTAGGGGGTTCAACCCCCCCCCCCGAAAACCACAAATTTAATCGTTTTTTCTAGGCTTTAACATGGGGCCTATGTCTTTTTTGTACTTTTTGGTCCAACCCGCAGGCAAGCCCCCCCCCGAAGGGAAATCCCCCTCCCCCCCCAAATAAATTCTTGGATACGGGCCTGGTTCTACCATCCGTTATTTCTTCCGCTGCCACCCGAGTCTGAGAGGTGTCAAAGTAACTAACTAGTCCTTTGTTTCAAGATTTCCTTTTACTCTTTGGACGGAGTGCAGCTTCGAAGCAGTACCATCACACGGTGGGTGGTTCGTTTTCGCGAATTAACCCTTTTCTAGGGATTCCCACATCCTAACCGAAAATTTTAACCCCACAACCGTATATTACTTGTGGGGATTCGGAAAAGCCTTGACTCAATTATAGTTACCCCTTCTGGTCATCACATCCGCAGCGCGCATAGGACTTAATTACTGCCTTCAGCTCAAGTTACCCCTGCACCCTCGGTCCACCGGCCCACCCCGTCCAGCCACCCTGACGTGTGACAAGACCAAGGCACAGATCTCGGCACGAACGGAAACAAGGGGTATCTCGCTCGACAAAACGCCCTGACGGAGATCCCACCGTCTGCCTACTGCGAATCGTCGTCGTCAATTGATTCCTCTCCTTGTTAAGTTCCGACAATGCAATCAAGAACAAATAAGCAAAACAACCTCTGCCTCCCGATCTCTGTAACACGACCATGCGGAGTCGAACAGATTCCCGATGCCCTGCCCGATGCAAACGAGCTGAGGTCACGAGCTACGCGGAACATCACAATTCGTTACCTCTACACTCAACGCAGTAGAGCCCCGGAGAAGAAAAGTCGAGAGTAAGCGACTATTGGTTGTTTAATATTGTGACGTCACTGCAAAGGGGATGCATACACGCCTGCTACGGTCTTTTCCTCTCAATGCGTAGCGGTTAAGGGGAAAGTAGACGTGCGTCAATCCAAAGCTCAGCAAGTAACTCTAGCTCTGCTCAGTTTTGTCGGGGTATTTATAAAAAGACGGAGGTTCTATTGGCTTATCTGTTCTTGATAAACTGAATGTGTCTTCCAGTCGCCAAAGAATTTCACGACAATTTAAGCTTCAGTGTTTCTCCTTCAATGGCGAAAAAATCATAAGATCTCCTGTTTCTGTTCAAAACCAACTTACTCACTATAGTTATTATGCGTGTGAAGTTTTACTTTCACCGAAGTTATTTGGATAAATATTGTAATGCAAAAAGAAAAAAAACGTGGACCGTGTGCAAAAATATATACGTATATTAATCATGACAGAACTGATAACCTATATAATCCTTTCATAATAGTGTCGTGAGAAATTTACAGAGGCGAAAGCATTTTTGCTGCAGTTATATTATTATTATTCACTCATGCTGCTGATGGCAGAATCTAGAAACCCTTTACTTCTCATGTCCAAGCCTTTTACATGGTTAGGAGTCTCAGGGTTTCTAAAACGTGTTCCGGCCGATTCGATTGCAAATTCGGTCATTTAAATTAATCGTTTTTAAAGTCGTTTAATATGAACTTTTTTTTCAAATAAATTGTTTAATGTGACTTAACATGACTATGAGTATGACGGATAAAATATCAAAATTCTTGCACGAACAGCTGGGGCTAAAATCCAACTCATTGGAAAAACTTGTGTCGTAAAAACATTTCCAGCAAAAGCGTCCACCTCTAAATGACATACCGACCATGACGCATTTTTACCTCGGTGACAATGGCGAATCAAACTTTGGCATATAACAATGAGATAATTTGGGAAGAGAGACATGGCAGCCAAGTGAGGAACAGAAACTCTAAATATAGGTTATCTGAAGATGTAGAGCTTCGCTGGATTTTAAAAGGCTTAAAATAAACATGGATCTTCGTAGAATAACTGGGATAGAGGCAGAAAGCCCAACACGTAGGGAATCACCAGGAATACAGAAATTAAAGTCACTGACTTTGCTGAAGAAAAAAAGGTGCACAATTATGGTAAACAATAATTTACATCTTAGGCTTTGGTGGGATTAGAATCTTCGTGATCGATCATAACATTTTAGCGAGGGCACTGGTGCTAAATTTCTTAATATCAGGCCTAGCTGGGAGAGTTTATATCCAGCAAAACCGTTTGCTGCTTATTGCCAGGCAGCTATTTTGGGAAACTAAATTTTTGTTTTGTTTTAACCAGCTTATAATCAGACATATGCATGCTCTTAAAGGATTTTATACCGCGGTATTCCGATCATTGTTACAGGTAGGTTTTAGACATCAAACATTCACATCCTAAATAGATACTAGTTCGAACAAGAAAGATAATAACAATGAAAGAAGACATTCGAAGTATTGGTAAGGATGAAGAGTTTACGAGACGATGTCTGAAACCCACCATTAATTACTCGCTGGTAATTCATTTCGTTAGTGACGGGAATTTGGCAATCGGCGTTGCAAAACAACGGAACAGAACGAAGGGAGGTTAGCAAAGGGGTTAGAGGCTCTGCGATCAACAACGTAAAGGATGTGATGACGTGTACAGTTGCGTCCCTATTATGACGCTTTGTTAGAAGAAAAAGCATATGACTGCATCGCGAAATAGGGTGTCAGGCAAATACAGCATATTTTGAGGCTGTCTTTTAAACAGTGTTGGTAGGTAAATTTTGGGATCTTTTGATTATGTGAGCAGTATGCTCCGTAGCCTTACTGTATTTACTTGGATCAGTAAAATGTCAATATTAATGATCCTACAATTTCAACTGAAACATAGGTTGAAATATAAAGAGTCGTTTGATCCTTCTCATAGTTTATACCCACTATTGCTACAACCGGGCAAGTAGTTAAAGTGTGTTTGTTTGTGTTCTAGGGTTCATGTTTTACACCATATTTAATTACAAATGTTTTTTTCTCTTTTTCGTGTTCTTTTCTGTCCTCCATCTTTCCCATTTTGATACTACTATGGGTAAAAAACACACACATATATATTAGGCTCCCCAAAAATTCATACATTTGAAGTAGATTTTATCATTTTAGAAAGTAAATATTCCTTCAGCCAAACTGACTGCGAATTATGTTTGACAGTGCAAAACGGATACGTCAGCCAAATTTTAGCTCAAACTGGAAAATGAAAATCACAAGTTCATTTTCCATTCTGAGCGGCTTGAGCCTGAAGAGGACCCTTGCCAAGAAGGGCCGAAACATAGCTCTAATAAAATTCAGCTGACGTATCCGTTTTGCACTGTCAAATAGGGTCAGAAGTAGCCTAAAAGTCAAATTAATTGAAAGCAAGAACAAAATTCTACCAAAGACCCATACCCTACTACCATCTGCCTTAAAAGAACAAGTCTGTCGCAAGCTGGATATCAAATTACTCCAAGAAATTGAAAGATTGTCATTGTTCCTTAGCCAGCTTACCGGTAATTCGAGAAGACTCTGAAGCGCGCCATTGTTCGACGCCAGAAGTGCGTCTCCTTCCAACAGCTGCACGTCTGCTACGTTCATCGATAAGCGCCGCGACGTCTTCGACGCTTCCTGCAGCGCCTGGGCACACGTTCCTACTAGGCGGAGGGATTTGGCATGTAATGCCTTGGCGACAGCTACGGTAGCCTAGAACGAAAAACGAGTTTAGCCTTCATCGATAAGCGTCACGACGTCTTCGACGCTTCCTGCAGCGCCTGGGCACACGTTCCTACTAGGCGGAGGGATTTGGCACGTAAAGCCTTTGCGACAGCTACGGTAGCCTAGAACGAAAAACGCGTTTCGCCTTCGATAAGCGTCACGACGTCTCCGACGCTTCCTGCAGCGCCAGGGCACACGTTCCTACTAGGCGGAGGGATTTGGAACGTAAAGCCTTGGCGACAGCTACGGTAGCCTAGAACGAAAAACGCGTTTAGCCTTCATCGATAAGCGTCACGGCGTCTCTGACCGTTCCTACAGCACCTGGGAACACGTTCCTACTAGACCGAGGGATTTGGCGCGCAAAGCCTTGGCAACAGCTACTGTGACCTAGAAGGAAGAAACGCGCTCAGAAAAAATGAGCCTTGATTGAAGTGATACCGGAGAGTTAATCTGAAGCCTTTTGAAACCTATTTCCCAAAAATGTTAATTCCCGTTGATTTGAAAGATCTTCATGAGCTGTACGTATAGTAAACACGAAAGGTGTATTTATATTATTGTGTTATTTGCGTGAATGACAACCCAGTGCTAGCATGTCGAATACAAGCGATTTAAGAAATAAAGTACGAGATTCATTTGGGAGCTCGGCTCCACGATTAGCTCATGATCCCTACCAGGCCCGTATCCAGGAATTTATTTCGGGGGGGGGGGGTGCCCACGGGTCGGACCAAAAGTAAAAAAAAGACATGGTTAAAGCATACAAAAAACTATTACTTTTGTGGGTTTCGGCCCGGATCCCTACTTACCCTCGCTACAGCCTCAACTCCCGGGGCCGCAGCTACGACGTACCGCGATGAGTTCGTATCGTGGAGCAACGTCTCCGTCGCTCTTGGCGATGCTGTCATCAGTACGATGTCGTGGACCGTCAGCGCTGATGCTACATCGGCAAGCAGCTTAGGGTCACCCACACCGATGGCACCTAGAATATATTATATTATTTATTTAATAATTAGGCGTTAAGATTAGCTTATCGCAATCACTCCAGATATTAACACATATCAAGTTACATGAATTACAAGAATAAGGCGATGGCAAAGTTCGCTTCACTCAACGGAAATAGCGCGGATGATCCGTCAAGCCAGCCGACAAATTCATAATGATTGTCAAATAAAATTTGAATGAACGGTTAGACATTTTTGGAGCAAATGAAAGACGGGTGGATGAAGAATGGATGTGCAGGGTTATGGGGAATAGTTGCTTTATAAGTACTAAACAGTTGGCGAGGTTCCTCAGGATAGCCCTAGCCCATAGGGATAGGTGCTTATGGAAGTTATTATGTTTGTTTGTTTGTGTTAATTTTTCATGTATTTGCCATGTCCTTTGGCTCTTAGTGTAACTAAATCTTATCTTACCTTATTCGCAAAAAGAAACAAACCAAACAAGACCTGAGATTAGAGTAGAAGTCCAGGCTTCGATCTGAGGGCTTTTTTTCAAGGTGACTAGAGGCGGGAGAAATGACAGGGACATACTGGAAAGCGTTGGTTGGTCGAGTATCACTGTTATCGTTTTGTTAAAAACGCACCTGACCGCTGACAGTGTTAGAGTCGGTGTTGCCACATGTCGCACGATAGTGTGAATTTTCACTCTATTTTGTTTTTGTCACTCTTGTCCTACGTAGAACAAAACATTCACTCTATTTCAGAAAACCTCCAGATTTGTAATTTTCTAGCTGTGATCCTGACCAAAAGTGATTATCTCGCGTTTTTTCATCAACACAAAATTAACATCTGTCATTTTTGCAGCAGTGATTCTGACCCAAAGTGAGTTTTTTCATGAAAATAAAATTTCACTCGCAGGTCACTCTGTTTTCGGCCAAAAGTCACTCTCTAATTTTATTCAATGTGGCAACCCCGGTTAGAGTTAACTTCCACTGTTCAGGATCTACGTTACAGCTGCAGATCTTTCTTATAATAGTCCAACAAAAGCCTTGCTTACGCTGGTAAAGCTTCAAACGCTCAACCGAGCCGTGACAAAAGCACAAACCGTCTGAAGACAAGTCCTTCAATGCACGACTCGAAATTTTACTTATTGTTTCTATTTTCTGCTTTACTTGGCCGAAACAAAAGATGGAATTTTTCAGTAGTGCAAAATCTCCAGTTTATTCTATCACGGATATTGGGCAACGAAGGAAGAACGCGGACTCAGGGAAGGCTCATTCCCACCTCCATCTGTATACAACTCCTACCTAGACCTGTACATCCCCAAACATAATGCCACGTGTGCGTAGCTTACACTTTTTCGATCTATTATAGAAGTTTGAAGTCTTTCTAAAAGCGGTTATAATCTTCACAAATTCCACAACATGTCCCCTTTTTCCAGATTCTTCTTCATTCTTTATTGTGTTATATTTCTTCTCCGAATTTAATGTTCAGGCCTACTGAGACTCATACTCTTGCTGTGGGATAAATCTAAGTTGACAGCCACTGCATTTACTTATGTGTAGGCTACTCTACTCTTCGTCTTTCGAGGGAAATAAATAACAGAAACAGTGCAAAAGTTCATGTTTGCTGAAAGCTATTTGTTCTCTGGCATACCCATCTAACTAAACATCAAAGTATACCGTACAGCTCCCACCAAATTTCACTCTTATCAAGTCACATGCCGGAGATAAGGTAAGGTCTGTATACTTTCCGGTTCTCCACCAGGTTAACGATAGACCAAACTTCTCGACATCTCTATACTGTTTTTGGACCTCAAGTTTTACTGAGATAAAAAAAAGATGTTATCAAACAGATCATTTTAGATTTTAAAGCAGAAGTGAAGGCATACATAATTTCCCTATTTAGTGCTCACTAACTGCTCCCTCGCCAGCATGCAGTAGTGGTTTTTCTTTGACAGTCGATCTCGTACTTCCGAAGTGCAGTTTAGGCCACTTCCATGAGGAACAGTTACGCAGTGCGCCGGGCTGCAAATCGTCTCTCATTGGTTAATGAGGAGGCATGAATCACGCAAGTCAATCACTGACAATGCCCAATGAGACGTTCAATCGCTGGTAACAGGATTAAGTGTTAGATTTATTTAATTTTCATCCAAGGCTTTCGGGTTGAAATGTGGAAACTGTACGCACATTCAGAGGAACTGGACTTTCACTAAGCCTTTAAAGGTTCGCGGAAACCTTGTCTTCTGTTTTTAACTTATTTGTCAGAAGATCGCTGTCTCCCCAGTCAGCAAGAATAAATTTGGTCATCTTCAAACGAGCACCGAAGAGGGGCAACAGAAATCACAAACAAGAACCCAAGCCAGTATAAAAGCAACTACCAGCTTGTTCCAATCTATAACCTTGCAAGGAGCGCGTTAGGTGACGAGATGCTCTCTCCACTGTCACACGATAAAAGAATCTCTAGACACCGAAACTTTGGGGCGACCAGTCCAGGAAACTCGACGTGTTATAGGGGAAAGGCGAACGGGGTCTTTCGACCGGAGTTTTGAGGGCTGATTATGTAAAGGTGGTTCATACGTAACTAGGCCCGTATCCAGGAATTTATTTCGGGGGGGGGGGGGGTTGCCTGCGGAATTTATTTCGGGGAGGTTTTGCCCACGGGTCGGACCAAAAAGTACAAAAAAGACATTGATCAGAGACAAAAAACGATTACTTTTGTGGGTTTCGGGGGGGGGGGGCGAACCCCCTACCCCCCTGGATACGGCCCTGTACGTAACTGAAGTAATGAGCAATCCGTCAGAACACAGAAGTCTGATCCGTTCAAGTGCAAACCTCTGAATCACAAAGATGGGGAATGGCTGGAGTCAGCCACTCCAGCCATTCCCCAACGAGATAAACAACGCGAGGAAAACACCCTCGCCCCTCTATATTAGATTGATCATAGCAGGCGTTCTAATCACGCAAAGCCAAGTCCATCTGCCCTAATACCCTCCTAACTACCCCTAAACTTGTCGAAACAACACACCGAGTTTCCGCACATTAGACCATTCAATGAGCCATAAAAAATCTAGCAGCTGCGGTATTGAGACCCCTTCCCCCGTCAGGGTACAGCGCATCTGGTCATCAGTCAATATTTACGTCCGCCCCTTTCGTGATATATGCCGAGTAAAACCCCTACTTCTTAATGGGTCAATTTCAAACCATAGTTTCCGGGAATAGGACCAGCAAAGTTTTAGCGATTTCCGAAACACGGTTTTCAATAGGGTTGTGCAAATGTTTTCCGAGCACGCTCACGTCGGAGTCTGAGGGGAAAAAATCTAGCTCTCTGCCAGGACCGTATCCAGGCATTTATTTCGGGGGGGGGGGGGGGGGGGTTGCCCAAGGGTCGGACCAAAAAGTACAACAAAGACATAGATCAGATTTTTAAACCTACAAAAAACGAATACTTTTGTGGGTTTCGGGAGGGGGGGTCGAACCCCCTAAACTCCCCCTGGATACGGCCTTGCTATTTGCGAAACGTGGTTTTCTTTAGGAGCTTTCTCATGACGTGCTGCTGGAGTTGAGGGGAGTAGGATGGATTTAAACTGGGATCTCACCGCCGATGTAAACACTATACTCTATATGACACACGCCAAAACACGCCAGTGAACCTCGAGAAGAACTAGAAACGTCGCCCGAATGATGACTCAAATCCCATGTCAACCAATCAACGGCGTTGCTTGGGGACGGCTGTGTTGACGCTTCCGGCTCTTCGCTAGGCACACGGCAATTCTTCATCGGCGCGAAGAGTTAGTCATCAAGAGTATTGGTCTCAAGTGTTTCTCTACTCACGGCCGAATAAGAAGCTGACCAAATCAAACTTGTAAACTATTGTTTCTATTTTGCTGTTACCGATTTTTTGTTAAGACCAGGAAACCTTTGGATCCGAATTCCAAGCTGTAAATTTTCGTGCCAAAATTATCATTATTTGTGCTTGGCTGTTTTTGTTCAGTTGTTAATGGCTTAGGCTAGGATTTACTATCGAATCACAAAAATAATTTTTATTAACAAACTACAAGTTTTGTATGTCATTGGTATGTCTGGTACTTTACCGGTCCTATTGTTATTTCAATCTCAGCAAAATTCTACTTTACCCCCCTTAAAAAGCGCACCACGCTGTTTCTCGTCATTTTAGCGGAATAAAACCATTTATTATAATTTGTAACCTATTTTTTATTTTATTTTACTGTTACAATGTATTGGTTAATCCCGACCCGGCTGATCAATTCCCGTACAGCCTCAACTCCAAATTCCATCTCCCATTATTTTTATTTTATTGTTAGCCTACAGATGTATTGGTTTAAGACCAAAAAAAGTCTCGATCAGCCTTGTTTGTATTTATTCCTTTATAACTCGTCATTTTAGCGGAATAAAAGCCTTCACTGTTTGTTATAATTACGACACAGCTGTTCAATCCCGGCTCGGCTGGTAGATTCCCGTACAGCTCCAAATCGGAATTCCATCTCCCTATTATTTGTATTTTATTGTTACAGTATAGATGTACTGGTTTTTGGCTTGAAAACGTCTGGATCTGAATTATAAGCGCACAATCTTGTTTGTATTTATTCCTTTGTGTCTCATAATTTTAGCGGATAAAAGCCTTTATTGTTTATTATAATTGCGACACAGCTGTATAATCCCGACCCGGCTGATGAATTCCCGTACAGCTTCAACTCGAATTCGATCTCCAAATTATTCTTATTTTATTGTTACAGATGTATTGGTTTTTGACCAGAAAACGTCTGGATCTGAATTATAAGCGCACAACCTTGTTTGTATTTATTCCCTTGTGTCTCATCATTTTAGCGAATAAAGCCTTTATTGTTTATCATAATTGCGACACAGCTGTATAATCCCGGCTCGCCTGATCAATTTCCCGTACAGCTTCAAATCGAAATTCCATCTCCCGTTTCCGTCCGCGAGCGAGCGCTGAACCCGTCCACATGTTTCGCACGTTGGAAAAACAAAAGGCGGATGTTTCTCCGGAAACGCCAGAAGGCATTTCCCTTTTTCCAGACGTGGCGGAATCAGCTCTCGATCGTCCGCTGGCTCAAGTGCTACTTGACTTGGGGTTAGTGGCTACTTAAGCCACTTGGGAAATTTCCAGTTGGGAGGGGGGAGGATGGCATAATAATGAGGCAAATGCGGCATTCTTTCCTGATCTACTAAGGCAACGAATTTTGTAGACCACGAAATTTTGTATTGTTCTTTGGACTGCAGGAATTCCCCTGTAACCAATCTTGTCAATTATGGGATGGTTCTGCTGCCGTTTAAAGTTGTATTTGAGGTCTGCAAACACTTTCTTTTCCTTTCTAAGTATGCTTAAATAAATAAAAAGTACGTCCAATAAATACAAAAATAAAGTAATTTTGTTTTGCTCATTTATATACTAAAAGGCGAGCCCCACTCTTAACTGACAGGTAGATCGAGAGTTTATTTTATAAATCGACTTTCGTGGTTACAACCAAATGTGCGATAATTGTCAAAAAATATTTACACTATCTGTGTAATTTCACTTAAAAATCAATCATGCTTCGTTGAAAAGTCTTTAGAATTCTGGAATGAAACTTTGTGTAAATGTAACTCGCATCACCCGGAGAGTTCCTGCAATGCTGAGCTGGACATGTTTCACACTCTATCAATTCTTATTACCATAGAGATAACTCTTCCAATCGTTACTCTGAATAACACAGCCACAGTCGAAGAAAAAGCAAATGTTTCGTTCAGACAAAGGAGATCAGGAAAACCACAGCTATTTCTTATTTTCGCAAAAAAAAACTTTTTGAGGTAATCAACCGGCCTCCACGATAACCAAAAAACGCCTAGAGTGGACGTGAACAAAACCGCAGACCGATTGGCCGAAGGCGAGCGGATCAATTCCGCGCTCAAAGGGGTGGAACCCACTGTCCGCAGGGATTTCCGCTCGGGAGGGAACTTCAAATGAGCTGGACCATGAATAATCAGTCTGGCACGGAAAATGTTACAAATTTTCGGAAGAGGATATGAAAGACAAACGGGAGCGAAAGGACACAACGACACGAAGACTACATCCTTTACTCCGTGTGTTTATTTGCCGGAAATTCGAACAGAAGCCGCTTTTATGTACATTTGCAAACGTTGCGATCAATGCAAATCTGAGACCGAGACAGCGATTTTTATCCCGAACTCAAATCGATCTCTGACATTTCTGATTTTATGACTTTTATAGAAATAGACCCGAATTTATTTGCGGTATTGGATCCAATTGCGGGCCAACTGTCTGTCAGTGCATATAATATAGACATAGTTATTTTTAAAGAGAACAGATGAAGACCAGCCATCCGGGTGTGCTTGCCCTCTGTGTGGTAATGGAGTTGATGACTTGGTCCACGTTCTGTGCCGGTGTCCAGAGCTTTCTGGGTTAAGAAGGGAATTGTTGGGAGGTGAGGAAATGTTACTTCCTGACATCTTAAAGAGCACGACGCCAAGCGTTATATGTAAAATATGCAGATTTTTTTATGGTGTTGTGTAATTTCGGGAGAGCGATGGCGAAGTTTAGTTCATGTAAAGTTATTTTTTTCTGTTGTTTTATATGTATCTTCTTGTATATGACCTTTGGCTTTGAATACAATTATTATTGTTTAGAAGCTACTTTAACCTGAGGTGACAGGATCGATTAACGCACTCGTCAAAAGACAGTTCGTCACACAGAAGCTTCGGCAAATGGTCCGTGTGACCAAGGATAAATGGTGTGACGGGTTGCCCTGCGACAAACTGCCTCCTATTTGACAGTGCAAAACGGGTTTATCCACAAGTTCATTTTCCAGTTTGAGAAGTTTGAGCCTGAAGAGGACCCTTGCCAAGAAGGACGAAATATAGGTCTAATAAAATTCAGCTGACGTATCCGTTTGCACTGTCAAATATGACTCACAGTCAGCTTGGGCTGAATAAATATTTAAACTGCCTCAAACTATCCGATTCTTTTTTTGGAGACGGGTTGTACTTCGGTCAAAGGATCTAATTGCTTCTTCTGTTGAATTAGTAGTTATACGATTTCATAGTACAACCTATCTGTAATCTATGCAACGAACCTGGAATCGAAAGATTTCGTTAAAAATAACAAAAATACAAACTATGTTTAGCGGTAGCCTACGGTTTACGAAAGATAAATTTGTCTTGAACTTTAAAAGATGGTACGTTAATAAT
Organism: Branchinecta lindahli; assembly: GCA_023053555.1. NCBI lineage: Eukaryota > Metazoa > Arthropoda > Branchiopoda > Anostraca > Branchinectidae > Branchinecta > Branchinecta lindahli. The sequence continues at coordinate 8,711,183 of JAKZAO010000006.1, read as the reverse complement.
AAGATTTAATTAATCTATAAGATTTGCGAAACGGAGTCGGCAATGTAATAAATATTTAAGTTTTAGTCTTTTATTTTTAAAGAAACCGAAGTTGATCAAAATGCAGAAGAAAATTTCTCCTGTCTTCGCCCCAACCGTGCAGTAAAAATGGCAGCCATTTTTTAAAGATTAGATCTCAAGAATAGTATTTTCCTTACAGTGGTCTTTAAAAGTAATTTTCCCGAATAAGATATTTATAATTGGTAGAATTTTCAGTTATTTATTGCAGGTTTGTTTCTTTCCCCAGCGTTGGCCCAGAAGAATAAGAGCCTGAAGAGGACCCTTGTCAAGAAGGGCAGAAATATCGCTTCATAAGCATCACTTAGCTGACGAATCCGTTTTGTATATATCAAATGAATATATGGTACGTTGTTTGCTGACACTGATAAAAAAAAATACGCAAAACGGAAAAACCAGACAAGATTTGCTCAAGCATTTGTTCTACAGCCTGATGAGGACCCTTGCCAAGAAGGGCCGAAATATCGCTGGAGAAAATCTTAGCTGATAAATCTGTTGGCGCTGAATGATTACCTTGTGCTAGATGTTATGAGACTTCTGACGGTAGATTAATCCTTCCAATATACTGAAGGTTATCCATTCAGGACTGAACAAAATAAGAAAAAAAACAGCAATAAAAAAAACGAAAAAAAAATCGAGTGTTATCTATTGTAACTGCGCATCCCTGCCATAGATTCTCCGAAACTTTTTGACAGTTAATCAATCCATCAATTATGTCCGGCTCATTCAGGACTGAACAAAAAGGAGGAATAAAAACAGCAGAAAGAAGAAAGAAACAGGTCCGTTTGTACAAAATCGCCAACATCATTAAGTTGCTCCAGTCACTTAGTGACAGGCGAATACTTTTAAGTGCCAGCTTCCTTAGTTTAACTGTACTATTTCCGCTCAAATTCACGGTGTGCACCTGCCTAATGGTTAAAGGGTTTATTCAAGTGTTATTTAACGTCGAATCTAATTAGGAAAGGAGGGGCTTACCTATCAATGGGCTTGTCTGATTTCCTTTCTGAATCATTTCTTCCAGAAGACTCATTGCCTCCTCTGGTGATGAAAACGATGTAAGCGGTCGTATGTCTGCAAAGCAATAAAGAAGATGACAAAGGCGTCTTCAGCGGCTAATTCCGGAACGGCCTAACCCTTCCAAAAAACTGATACTGCCGAAGTTTGGCAGTTGCCAAGACAGTCGCCTGTCACTCTCCAGACTTAGTAGTTGCTTGGTTCTCGTCTTTAGTAATCCACGAGGGTTGATTTTCAAATTCAAAATTCTCTTCACTATTTTGTGACCAGTCTCGTTGACATTTAGATTTATTTTGATGCTTTTATTCATGAACTGAGTGCTTATAACATTGACACATCCAAAGATACATTTACAGATACATACACAGACACATACACATTTTAAAGATATTACGTGTAAAATCATTATTTATTAAATGGCAGAAGCCATCAAAATTCAATCAGCGCATGTTTTTGTTTTAAGACATGAACAAAAATCGACTTCGTTAGAGTCAACATTGGATGCTCTGCAGAGATGGGTGAATCCGAATCCGGATTCGATTCCGGATTCAAATCATCAGCATGAAATGGTGGATTCGGATTCGCAACCGGATTCATAGCTACCGGATTCATCAGCATGAAATGGTGGATTCGGAACCGGATTCATACCTTGCCCTGGATTCGGATTCGAATCATTTCATTATCGGAATCGCCTCTGATGCTCTGAAACTTCCTAGCATTTACCCGAAAACGCTGGTAAAATCCTATTGAACCCAAAACTGTAGTGCAGCTGCGACACGGCTTTATAATGAATGAACGAAATTTCTTACGCACTACCCTGGGGCATGTGTGCAATACTAATAAGAATTCAGGAAAGCAAAAACTTGTGAGGTTCGGATCACAAGTGTTTCAATGAGTCAAATGCACAAGGTATGGCCAAATTGTCATCGCCGTTTCATAAGGGTCGCTTCCTGCAAGTCGACAATTATCTCCAGTAACTACTACGTTGCTCAGCTGAAGGATCGGATGATCCAGCGATTGGCGCTTGCGAAGCCGTTCTCCGAATTCATGGAATTTCGGAAGGCATGGTAGCGTAGTTTATTTTATTGCAATGTTTTTAAGTGAAAAGCAGGCGAACCTTGTTTTAAAGCATTATTAGGGGTTTAGGTTATATAATCCATTGAATCTGCAACTTGCCTATTTTAGTATGATGAGGTCCAGTCTGGTTGTTGACAACTTCAGCTGCCCACTGAGCTGCCACTTCCAACTGCGTTGGGACTCGAGACGCAACATCAGCCCCGCGTTCGACATGCTCACCGTCAACAATAACAGCTAGAAATGGAACAAAATTAGCGATCGGAGAAGCAAACAGCGAGGGTTGCCTACTCTCGATTTGAGTGTACAGCAAGTGCCCGGTGCCGCGACGCCCGGTCGGTGCCGGCTGAAAGAAGCCGGCACCGGTGTCACGTGTTGAAACATCAAAATAAGCATTTTTAAACGAGTTTGAAAGATGAATCGCCCGATTTATTGTCGGCACCGGTGCCGGCACTGTCTATTTCGGTTGGTGCCGGCCGGTGCCGGGAAAGGGTGTACAGCAGGTGCCGGGTAGTGGGTAACCCCTCGGCAAACAGACTGTCAAAACTAGTAGTTAGTACAGTGGTAGTTCCAAACTGTCAGAAGTATCAGAACAGATAAACCAAGAACACGCACTTTCAACTGAACAGTCTAATGTCTGTATGCTTCTGTCTACTGCTGTCTGGTTTCGTAAAAACACCGTATACAGTCGAAATCTCGGGAAGTAATAATGGCAGAGCTGCTGCGAGTCCAGCAAATCCGAGTCGTTGAAGAAGGCGTCTCGACGAGTCCACCAGCTCTGGCGGACGGACAGCTCCGTGAAAGACGAGTCCGAGTACTTGAAAAAGGCGTCTCGAGACGAGTCCGAGTCCACCAGTTCTGAATAATGTACGGAAGAGTCGGGGGAAAAGAGGGGATAGGTCTATGAGCAGGTGCGGCTGCTGCTTTGGGTACCCCTCGCACTCTTCTACCATGCTTGTCCAAACACGCAAGCACAATTTAATGAAAAATGCACAAGAAAACAGTTAGGCTATTGTTCGTCGATCAACCTATGCCATGGGAGATCAGGCCGCATCCCTCGGGGATTTACGGTCTCGTTATCTTTCTCGAGACACTCGTCCCGATAACCTCTAATTCGTTGTAAAATAGCGGATTAAATCATGGGATTACCTTTCCCAGTCCTTTTTTCGAAACGAACAGCATTACTGTGAGACAATAACGAACTCCACTGGGAATACTTCTACTCAAAAAGGGAAATACCAATATTACTGAGGAGTGTTTCAAACGTGAAAAAAAAGAACGTAAACGCAAAGGGAACATCAGTCACTGACTGGCAATGAGCCTAATCTGAGGATTGTCGGCTAGACCACAGCCCCACAGGCCACAGCTCTCAAACGGGTCTCCCTTCATTACGCTCAGACTACCTTAAAGAAACCCCACTTTACACGGTATAACGAACTCCACTGAGAATCCTTCTACTCAAAAAGGGAAATACCAATATTACTGAGGAGTGTTTCAAACGTGAAAAAAGGAATGTAAACGCAAAGGGACTGGCAATGAGCCTAATCTGAGGATTGTCGGCTAGACCACAGCCCCACAGCTCTCCCTTCGTTACGCTCAGACTGTATCTAAAGAAACCCCACTTTACACGGTATGGGCTGGGTTGAGACTGCCCAGAGCAAAATAACACTAGGGAGTAGCACCAAGACCCATGCTTTCCGTGCATTGGAAATGGGCCTTACTCGTAGGGCCGCCCACTGCACTCGCGACATATAAAGAGAGACAAACTTGCGGGCTTAGAAAATTCTAGGACGGCAACGATGCATTCTGCATCAGGGGAGGTTTTGTATCTTTTTTTTTCGCTGTGTTCGGAATATTGAGTTATCGGAGCCAGCGCTGGTGCACGACTGATTGAGTTTCAGTGGGGACGTTACCTATCACTAGTGGTGCTATTGTCGCAGCTATTCGGGTGTGTCACTTTTCTCGAGTTTTGGCGCTACTAACTAGTGTTATTCTGCTCTGAGACCGCCATTACAGCGCTCTCGCTTGCGACACCCCATACTTACTGGAAGAATATACCTCGGAATCTGCTACCAGCACCGCATTTGATTAAAAGCCTAATGAACATAAAAACAAAAGAAAAACTTTATATGACACATAATAAAAAAAAGACAGGCCACCTGCTACCGTTTTTCCGTCACGGTCCGCCGGTCGGTTCCTGTCCGCCCGTACCACCGCAAGTGAAGAATTGACCGGATGCTCCCACAGGAGCTGAAAACCAACGAGAAGGAACTGATTACACCAGGTCATGCCTGGCTGAATTTTGTCATTAGTGGGTGCTCACTTTCCGTGAAAGATGTAAGCTTCATGCAAACGATTAGCTAGTGCGTAAGCGATCCAACTGAAGGCGTGTTCTCGCCGTTTCCCGAGGACTCAACTTGAGAAGTCCCCGCGTTGTGGTTTTGTCCCGGGGACTCACTCCCAGTATTCTCGCGAGTCCCCACAGACAGGGAATGCACCAATTATCGTCAGCATCATCAAAAAGGACTCCCTTTCAGATTCGGAGGGGAATCAATTTCTGCTCCTAATGGTGCAATGTAAAATTAATTAAAAGCAATCACAATAAACAAAACCAAAGATAAAGTGGATCCAGACTAATTTCGTCAACTGCGTATTTTTTTAATTTTTTTTTTTAACAAAATCCATTTTGAAAGCATTCCCCGTGTACTCGTTGTTTTCCGTACACGGACTCCGCGCTGAGTGACTCCCTCTATTCTCGCCATTCCCTTCGATTCCCCGAGGAGTCATCGGGGAACGGCGAGAATGCACCTTGAGTGTGGAAGTAGTAGCGTACTTGCTTGATAATATCAGAATTCAAACTTCCCGAAAGAGTTCGAGCTATAAAATCGACGATCAGCCCAGGAATTGTCAGATTTGATTGTTGTTAGACTTGTCAAGTCTGAGCAATACGAATCTTCGAACAGATCTTTGGGCCACACAATCGGCCGCGGAAAGGCAAATTTAAACCCACCCATAACCATTACGTGGAACCACAGAAAAACGCCGTCGAATTGCTGATGAGCTCCAGCGTTACTGACAGTTTTCGCGGGGTTTAAGAAATTTTTCACAGTGAGACAAGCGCGTCGTAATTGTCACTGAAAACGCATTCCAGGGATCACTTTTTCATTTTCTCGGCCACAAAAAAAAAATATCAAAATTTAAAATTCTATAAATAAATAAACTATGTTCAGGGGATTTGGCCAGTTAGTTTATACAAGGATTCTGAAGTTAGTCTGTTCCGACAGGGTCACTCTTATCTGACATAGGGAACTACAAAATATGTAACTACTTAAAGAATCACCGACCAAGTTCCTCAGTGTTACCCCTTCGTAGATCCGGACATAAGTGAATACCGAATGTTGCTTCCGGAAACCCCCTAATGTCACAAGGAATAGACAGAAACAGAACTACCATGAATTATCATTATTATTTTGCTATATTATATTCCTCTCCTTCGAAACAGACGAGATGTCGAGTAAACTCGAAAGATAAATAACAGATCACGATACTACGTATTTAACGGCACAGACAAATCTCAATCAAGATTATTTAAGTCTTTGACAGTTTTATTCCCAACTGGAACAAGTCGTCTTGTTTTCTGAAGCCAGTTTTGTTTCGAGACCTTCCGGAAAACGATGCTTGAAGCGAATAGGCAGCGATCCTGATTTGTGCCAGAATGGAACCACCCGAAAAACTCCCTGAGTAGCCCATTCGTCACCTCTGACAACACGAATTTTCTCACCTATCGTCACTCTCTTCGGTTCATCTTCAGCACCTCCACGTCGAATCAAACATAATATCCAAATACATATCCAAAAGAACCTCATTGATCCACCACCTTCAGGCATTTTTACCACACTTCAAATCCTCTGCATCGGAAGCACTTCGACGAAGAACTAACTAACTGCTGAGGTCTCTTGATTGGCACCACAGGAAGAGGAAATGGTGAGCGCGCCGAACAGAGGTGGAGACAACTCGACTCCAGGTGATAATCTCGTCTCCAGGTGATAATGGTGGGTCGAACGAAAGGTAATTTGGGGCAACAGTCGTTAAAGTTTAACTGAAAAGCCAGCATTTTTTTTATACTGGATTAAAATACACTGAATCGGCTAAGGAATTTTTCATATTTTCACCTTGGGCTCTAGTATAGGGACGTTCAAAATATGCACTGCTGTCCCACAAGACAAAGTTCACCCCGACGCGGAGAATTCGGCAAGATGTTAAATTCTGATTCCAGATTGTGAGGTTACTTCTGAAGAAACAAGACCAAAGGTTCCGATGGGATCCCAAAAATCCAATATTTGATCCAGACAAATAGGTTTTGTCTTCGCCAGATCCAGTTTTCGCCAGACTCCTTGAACATTTTTACTCTTAAAATTTAGAAACAGGTTAAGGCCAAACAGCTAATCATTAAGAAAACGATGTTCAGATATGGATTCAGCATGTGTGTGCCTTACTTCTGCGAATTTTCCGGTTTCGGCGAAATTCCAGTACTAATTGTCCGGCGAAAAAATAAAGCTCAATCTCCATATCCCTATATCCAACATCTAATCAACTTCCAATAAAAATTTAACTTATAACAAATTTTCCGGTTTCAGACGGATTCCGTACTGATTCAGCATCTCTTCTTACCCCTTAATCGGACATCTTATCAACTTCGAATACAACTTTTACTTTTAACAAACTTTCCGGTTTTTGCCGGATTCCGGGCGAACTACTTGTCCGGCGAGAAAATAATTTTCATATTCATGTTCAGCATACCTTCTTACCCCTATATCGAACATCTATTCAACTTCAAACAAAACTTTTACATTTAACAAACTTTCCGGTTTTGGCCGGATTCCGGGCGAACTACTTATCCTGCGAGAAAATTGTTTTCATATTCGTGTTCAGCATGCCTTCTTATCCTTAAATCGAACATCTAATCAACTTCAAATAAAACTTTTACTTTTAACAAACTTTCCGGTTTTGGCCGGATTCCGGGCCAACTACTTGTCCGGCAAGAAAACAGTTTTCACCATCGTGCTCAGCATGTCTCCTTACTTCTAAATCAAACACCTATTCAACTTCAAATAAAACTTTTACTTCTAACAAACTTTCCGGTTTTGGCCGGATTCCGGGCGAACTACTTGTCCGGCAAGAAAATAACTTTCATATTCGGATTCAGCGTGTTTCCTTACCCCTAAATCAACTATCTAAACAGCTTTCAAAAAATATTTTTTTTGCCCCTTAATTTGAAACCCCTCCCCCACCCTCAAATATAGGGCTACTGAGCCCATCTTCGAACTTGACTTTTACTTTGACCCGAAGGATCCTCCCACCAAGTTTCGTCAAAATATCTCAATCCCTTCGAGAGTTATCGTGCTAACAGACGTACAGACGGACAGACAGACGGACAACTTTTGCGATGTCATAGGTATCCCGCCACTGACGTTTTGGGATCCCAAAAACACTTTTGCGTGGACACAAAAATATGTATTATTCGGCAACCGTTTACCGTTGTAGTTGATAGTATTTCAAGCATAGAGGTACAAGCGAACAGAGGTACCACAAATCCGGAAGAAAAAGTTCACTCGATGAAAACTGACTGAATGGGCAGCGGAGCGACGAAGTAACACATTTTCATCGGGTGTTCAAGCCTATTCAAGTGACTAGGTGATGGGTAACTAGACTGTCGTATCTCGGCCCTGTACGGTAAAAGGACGAGTCGTGTCTATAATACAAATGCAACCTAATTCCGTAATAGCATTCATTAATTCCCGGAGACCCACATTTAATGTTACATTATAACCCGCTAACGATACCTCAATAATCTTTGCCCTTGCCACGATTCACTACTTTCCATGAGCATTATGCTTCCGACGAGTATTCGTGCATCATGTTACTGATGCGTAAAACCGGTTATCTGAATTTTGCCGAGTTTTTGCTAGAATTCAATGGGCTTGGGAAAGGCTTAAAACAGCCAAAGCCGTTGATAATGTGTTAAAAGCATAGCGTAGTTTTACAGCATTCAAATACTTTTGAAAACTGGAACACAGTGGCGCCATTTGGGGGGGGGGCAGGGGGGGGGTCCATGCCCCCCCTGAATTTCAAAGGGGCCTAAAATCTGAGTTTTTTTGTTAATATTTCTTGTTGTCTGACATACTGAGATAAAGGATTAACCAAATCATGAATTTCATACTGCATCGCATAGTTTGAAATCTGGTTTTGAACCAAAATCTTTGTATTTTAGCAGAAAACAGGCTGATTTTTTTTTTGCCTGCGGCGCTCAGTTCCAATATAATTTGCTGTTGAGATCTCTGTATTTTAGCGGAATAGGTTTATTTTTTAAATATTTCGTCCTGTAAGGCAAGGTTTTAACAATAAAAGCGTTGTGAATCACATTAAAAAAAAATGTAAATTCAGAACAAATCTACTTTGTATTTACTTTGTTCTGAACGACCACTGCTTGTTTTGAAAAGGGTTGCGTGGAATAGCATTGCCAGGGTACCAACTTTTGGCAAAGTACCTCGCTTCATTCGGACGTTATCCTGGGCACAAAGGGAACCTTGTGATCCCAAAAAGATGGTCTGATCGTAAAATGCTTCATGCAGTTTTGCCTGCGGCACCTTTCTTAGTATTCTCTATGTATTCGAAGAGCACGTCACTTGGGTGCGGTTTTATGCATGGAATTCTGGGGTTTGAGCCGCTTCAGAAGCTAGAATTTATTTTTGAGATGTTTTAAGATGTTAACCCCATATCTGAACTCAAAAGATTTCATGAATCCAGATCTACCTCTCGAGATCGCGACAAATCTCACTAGGGTTTCGATCGAAGCCCCAGAAAGTTTAATGTAGCTTATTCTAACATAAAGGCAGGCGTCAAACTCCAGCTCACAGCATGCTCCAATGAAAATTTTTATTTGTAAAGGATCTTCGAACAACGCGTGACTCTCGAATTTGTTCCTCATGGCATATTCAAAATCTGCTTTAATTTTACCGCAAAAAGAGCAATTATATTTTGTTTTACGTAAAAAAAAAAAAAAAATCTAGGATGGGGGCCCAAAATGGAGGTCTGGTCCCCCTCTGAGGTTTACTGAAATGGCGCCACTGCTGGAACATAAACATTAAATAGTGCGAGGTGTGCTTTAAACTTCAAAATACGATTTAGTAAGCCGAGCTGTGCCCTCCCAAGGCTATATGCTCCACAGGCCATCCATTAATGTGTCCTATTCCAGAGTATAAGAGAGAGCGACCTTACCTTGCCTTAGACCTTAGGTACTCCGCAGCAGAAACAAAATAACACTAGGAAGTAGCGTCAAGACTCGAAAAACGTGACACACACTCGAAGAGCAGCGATATTAGCACCACTAGCGATGAAAACCTCCCTTTTCCGAAACTCATACAGTCGTTCACCAGCCAGCGCTGGCTCTGATAACTTCATTTTCTGGACACAGCAACAAAATAATACAGCCTCCATTGTATGCTTGGTGTGTGCAGACCGCACCTTTGCTTTACTAGAAATTTCGACACGTGCAAGTTCGTCTCGCTTTAAATGCCGCAAGCGTAGTGGGTGGCGCTACGAATATGACCCGTTTGCGAAGCACGCAAGACGCAAGCATAGGTTTTGGCGCTACTCCCTAGTGTTATTCTCCTCTACTCCGCAGCCATCGGTGGCGCGTGGGGTGGCGACGAAGCTTCTCCGTCCGTCCCAAAGAGAGGCTGCCGCAGAGACGCCCTCCCATTCAGGTACTAACGAGGTCCCTGGCTAAAAAAAGTTGTCGGTCAGTTTGGTGATGACTTGTGTTCTATGGCTGGCTAACCGAACTGTCATAATTATTTCGCACTTCTTCTCTCTTCGTTTCTGGGATCCCAAAACGTAAGTGGAGGGATACCTATGACTACACACAAGTTGTCCGTCTGTCCGTCCGTCTGTCAGCACGATAACTCTCGAAGGGGTAGAGATATTTTCTTCAAACTTGGTACGGGGATCCACTGGGTCAAAATTACAGGGAAAATTCGTAGACCCATACAAATTCTGTAGCCCCATACTTCGGGGTGGGGGAGGGGTCAAATTAAGCCAATGAGATAGTCGATATAGGCGTAAGGAGACATGATGAATCCACATCTGAAACTTATTTTCTCGCCGGACAATTAGTTCGTCCGGAATCCGGCCAAAACCGGAAAATTTGTTAAAAGTAGAAGTTATATTTGAGGTTGATTAAATGCTCGATTTAGTGGTAAGAAGACATGCTGAATCCGTATAACAATTGTCTTCTACCCAGACAAATAGTTCGCCCAGAATCCGGCCAAAACCGGAAAAAATTGTTAAAAGTAAAAGTTTTATTTGAAGTTCAATATAAGGGTAAGAGGATGTGCTTAATTCATTTTGAGCTTTACTTTTTGCTGGACAAGTAGTTGTCTCGGAATCCGGCCGAAACCGGATATTTGGCAGAAGTAAGGCAGGAAGTTTTGATCGACTTCGTCAAAGCAGATATGACTTATAGGGTAAACACATATGCTGAATCCATACCTGAACTTTGTTTTCTCAGAAGACTAGTCATTGGTCAAATTTTAATAGCAAAAAAATATTCAAGGAGTCTCGCGAAGACCGGATCTAGAAGACGCAATTGCCTGGATCAAATATTACATTTTTGGGATCCCATCGAAACCTTTGGTCTTGTTAATGTCCAAAACGCATTAAAATTAAAATTTTTAATCCACGCGTACGGCTTGACCATAAAATGTTCCTAGTCTTGCCATCACTTTTGACGTCATCGGCTTTCAGATCAGCGTTCGATCCTGATGAGGACAAAACATTTTGCTCAAAAATGGGCACAGTAATGGGAAAGACTTTTGTGACCCCAGGTAGGAAAAACAAAGTATGTGGAAATGAGAGTTTGGTGACCGAAAATACCACAACCGGAGTAGAGACAAAGAACGAATGGTCATAGTCAATGGCATGGCTGCTTTAAGTCATTCTGGCAATTGCACATTGTGGCTACGGTCCCTCTTCTCTATCCTTAGTGTGACAATGTTACTTTATCAGTATAAAACGTGGATTTGAGAGCCCTTTGAAAAGGATATACATCAAAGAAGGACATACCCGTATTTCGTCAACACACGGATCATGCTGACTGTAGAGTGGAGTGTCAACTGTAACGTTCTTATCAGAAAACGCAAGAACATTTGTCCTCTACTCTATAAAATACCTCTTCCATTTAGTATTTCCTGCGCGCATTTAAAGCAGAACTGAAACCTGACATTATTCCAATATTTTTATTATAAATAACAAGCAACATCAGCATTCCGCCTGTTTTCGATTTTCCTTTCACAGTTGTATTCATGCGCTATATTGCTCAATTGCCACACGAAAAGATTTCACTGAACAACTTCCTGCTGACTGGACTTGCAATAAGCCACGCATAAATTCACTGTAACCTTCTGATATCATTCAATCAATCGACAACTTTAATCCCAAATAGACCAAAGCTAGAAGGGGTAAACAGCGAAATATTTACAAAATATATTTAAAAGACAACAGATTAATGAATACAACTTTACTAAAAATGACCAGAAATAAATTTTGGAACGAAACTGTCTGAGAATTGGGCTGACAAATTGGCAGGACACGTTAAAACCGATTGCCAGAGTTCCTCTCGAACCGACGCACGGACGAAGGGAGGGGAGGCGGGATGCACGCCATCTTTGCTCCATAATTTTTGAAAGTATAGTTTTACGGTCAGTTAATTTAGGAAGGCCTAGCTTAATGAGAGCCTCTTCATGTGAAATGTTGTAGTTACCCAAAAAGACTCTCGCTGCTCTCTTTCGCACATTTTCTAGGCGATCAGAGAGCTCTGCAGAAATAGAAGAATATATGCGAAGCAGGCTGTAATCGTTATGATCAGAAGACGTGTTGTAGTGGGACATTGCAAATTAATCAGTGGGTTTGCAGATTAATTTTATAAAGCCATCGAAAGTAATACAGGAATAAATTATCGTCTAACTGGTGGTTACGAGTTAAGGTTTAAGGTTTAATGGAAAAATTGCTACAATAGTAAAAGCTAAATAATAGGCAACAAAAAGAAAACAAACAAACACACATTAATAACTAACAAAATCTAAATATTATACCATCAACAACAAAACTTAAGACAAAATAAACCAAAATTACCAGATTCAAATTACCAGGTACTTTTCTGAGCGGTACAATAGTCTAAACTACGACCTAAGTGTCACTATTTAGTCGAATGGTTAGAAGATGGTGTTTTATTTATGTTCAATTACTTTTTTTCGGTATAATTATTTTAAATTGTTTAAACAAAATCCATCGTTATCGTTATTTTACGATCAGTTATAAGCAAGTTAGTATCAACAAAGTTTTCTCGAACAGGCAGTCTATAATGCATAATATCCTATGTCAGACAGCAAGCTCTATCATGACTAGGTTTTTTTTTAAACAAGGGGAAGATGGGCCCACCTTCCCCTTGTTTTCCCTTGTCTTCCCCTCTTCCCCGTATACAGTAGTATGTAGGTGTATATAGTTTCATGCAGAGCCGTTACTAGCCAAAATGTTTGGGGGGGGGGACAAGGTATTTACCGACTGGCTGGTCATTTTTACCGACTATTTTTGCCGATAAAAACGGCTATTATCGGCTGATTTGAAGAAAAAATTACTATTTTTAAGAAAAAATCTACTATTTTTACGAAAAACCGACTGTTTTTGATTGTTTTTATGAAAAAACGACTATTTCTAAGAAAAAAATCGACTGTTTTTACTAAATATCGCGGCGCTTCGCGCCGACTCGGCTATTTTTTACAGACTGGCCGACAACATTGGGGGGGGGGGGGGGGGGGGCGTCCCCCCACTCCCCCCCCCCCAGTAGTGACGCCTCTGGTTTCATGAATCATATGCAATACCATGTGCAACTCCGCGGCGACTTTATCAAGAGTATGAAAGACTATCAGTGCTACTCTAAGCGACTGCTTCAACAATGCTCAGTAGTATATATAGTAGTATAAATACTTTCATATAATTGCATTTAGCGTCGGATAATCTTAAGCAGTAGCATGCAGTAACATGGTAGTCTTGACATAGAAGCATGTAGTAGCATCAGTTGATACTTCATGCTACTTTTTCGTACTACTACATACTACTGTTTTGAGAGAATTTTTCATCGGGGGGATCTAAGACTGATGACTTTTGGCGATGCGGATACGACTTATGTCGAGGTGGAACGACTTTTCTCGACGTGGATACGCCTTCTCCGGAGGTGATACAACTTTGGTGGTTACGCTAGAAGGTGGATCTTGAGATGGGAACCTCACACGAAGAAAATGGTAGAGCGTGGACATACCGACATCACATGCTGAAATTACTCGCTATAATAGGTTCCCTAACACAAGATCTTCTTCGTTTAAACGTTTCTTTCTTTATTCGGCGCTAGAATACCTGGTGGAAGTTTGGCATTTTGGCCTTAGTGAGGAACAGGCTAATCGGATCGAAAAAATACAGAAGCGTGCCCTACTGATCCTACCGATCCTGTCAAGATCCCCTAAAACTTTCTTAGAATAAGCTCCTCCAGAAATTTTAATTCGAGTCCCGTAGGTTGAAACTGTGCATGACATTTTTGACAGTGCAAAACGGATACGTCAGCTAAATTTTATTCCAGCTATATTTCGGCCCTTCTTGGCAAGGGTCCTCTTCAGGCTCAACACCGCTCAAGTTGGAAAAACGAACTTAGTTAAAGTTTAACTGAAAAGCCAACTCATTTGTGTGTCATTTAATTGGATACACTGAATTATTTGGATTCTGCAAAAGGATTTTTTGATTTTCCACTATCTGCTCTAGTTATGAGGCTCAGAATATCTCCAGCCGTCCCACAGCGTAAATTCTACTATGACGCGGCAAATTTTAATCTCAACAAAAATGCGGCTTTTCAGTGGGCAGTGGTGAGATTCGTGAAGATTGCTTAGTGCCTGAACAATTTTTTTTATATAAATCTTTCTCGTAGGCATACAGCAAAATACAAGCGCATAGAGGCACCACGGATCACACGGAAATTCCACTATTTGAAAATCGATTATTCGCGAATAGCGGAACAATGAAGTAACTCATTTTCAGCGGGTCTTCAAGCCAATTTAAAGGAACAGTAAACTTGACTCAAACTTGGCTCAGGGAGCTAGTTGACATATCAAGAATGTACCCTGAGTCGATATTGAGAGTTAGAAAAATTCTTGTTACGACCATTGCAGTTTCCGGGCAGTTCCGAGAGTTCGACTTTTGAGTTAGTAGAACAAAAAAAAAAAAAAGCAAAAGGTTTGTGTGCCGGGAGTAGGACTCGAACCCACGATCTTTGCCTCAACTTGGCCTTTTGAAACAAAGTAATACAATGTATATCAACAGGGTTGCCACCGGTAGTACAATTGTGCTCACAATAGAACTTTCTTTTTACTTTGGCAGCAGATTTTAAGAAAAAAGTAGTTGTCAGGTTTTATTTCCAAGGCGACTATGACCCAGCAACACGTTCTGAGTACTTTTCTTGTTTGGTATTACTTTTTTCCTTTTGCATAGTGAATTTATTTTAGTAAAGTGGCAACCCTGTATGTTGATAACACAGACAATCGCAAACTTTTACAGTGCAGGAGTGCGTAACTACAGTGCATAAGGGGCAAGGCCCTGCCAGCTAGCTCTGGAAACAATAAGGAGGGGTTTTGAGATAACAAAGATGGGGGGTCCTGTCGACAATAAGTCCCTGTACATTTATCTAAGCCCCCCAGGCCGGTTTGATGGCCGAAAGTTGCCTAGTCAAGTTTTAAGTTAAAAAAAAAGTTTTTCCACAAGTTCATTTTTCCAACTTGAGCGGTTTTGAGCCTGAAGAGGACCCTTGCCAAGACGGGCCGAAATATAGCTCGAATAAAATTTAGCTGACGCATCCGTTTTGCACTGTCAAATATGTTAAATATGATTCACAGTCAGCTTGGGCTGAAGGAATATTTGTGCATGGCTTCTGGTAAGAAAATGCTTGACCTGCAAGAGCGGCCTCAGTGGCGATCCCGAAACTCCAACATATAAAATGTGATCATGAGCGGTATGAAAACGTGACCAAAGGTTTCGATGGGATCTCAAAAATGTAATATTTGTCCAGACAATTGGGTCTTGTCTTCGCCAGGCTAATCATCTGAGAGAACCAAGTTTAGATATACCTCTATACAGATCTATTTTGAAAATACTGATCGAAAACTTCCTACTTTACTTCTGCCAAATTTCCAGTTTCGGCCGAATTCCGAGCGGACTACTTGTCCAGCAAAAAAAAAAAGAAAGTTCAGAAACGAATTCAGCGTATCTCTTTATCCCAATAAAGAACATCTAATCAACTTCAAATAAAACTTTCTTCTTACCCCTAAATCTGTCATCTAATCAACTTTCGGCCAGATTCCGGGCGAACAAGTTGTCCGGGTAGAAAATGCTTTTCACATAAGAGTTCAGCATTTCTTCTTACCCCTAAATCGAACATCTAACCAACTTCAAATAAAACTTTTACTTTTAACAAACTTTTCAGTTTTGGCCGGATCCCGGGCGAACTACTTGTCCAGCGAGAAAATGGTTTTCACCATCGTGTTCAGTAGACAACTTTTGCGATGTCATAGGTATTCCTCCACTTACGTTTTGGAACCCAAAAACGTGTGTATCGTCATGAAAAAAGGTGTGTAGGTACCGTCATTCGTGAAATTTTTTATAATCTTCGTTAGTGTTTATGCTTTGTAGGCTTTATACTGACGACCTCGATAAATTTGTTTTACCATGACATTTCCGAGTAAAAGAAATGCGATATCTATCTATCTATACAGAACGAAGTAAGTATCCTGTGTCTAGGCGATCCCCCCCCTCCCGCCAGCTACCAGAACCCCCCTGGCGAAAAACACCCGGGTACCAAACCCCCCTGGGCGACCCCCCCCCCCCCCCCACCCAATGCAAATTTATAGGAAATTAGAAAATATTAATAAAACAGCAATTTAACTGCGAGCACATAAGTTTTCCTTAGACATGCGAGTTAAATGTAAACGCGTGACGGCGGCTCGCTGGCCGCTCGCTGTATTTTATTAACACTGTGTGTGTGTGCGGGAGGGGGGGGGGGTCAGAGAAACTGAAAAATGAAAAACAGATTTTTCGGAGGGCACCATGCCGTTGCTAAAGGGCACGGTGCCCTAACGAATGAGCATCATGCCCAGGCGTTGGGGCATGCCCAGACGTTGGAGCACCATGTCCAAAAATTTAGGATCTGTGTATGACTGGGGGGGGGGGGGGGGGGTATGTCCGGGAGGCGGGTTTACCCGGATCGTAAGTATTCCGTATGGCCGCATAAGCTCTCCATAGAAAATTGAAGAGCGCCAGATGACGCCAGAAGCGCGCCAAGTGACACCCGCAGCGTCATCTAGGTTCGTTTCAATATTGCTTGCTACTGCTGGTAGGAAGCGCAGCAGTCTGGTTTCAAATGTATAGGTGTTCGTTCGTGTTATCAAATAAACTCCATACTGTTTCCTTTGCTCTGATTAGTTTCAGTGTAACAGATACTGTATCAACTTGACTTCAAAACATGACTTTCTGTTTGAAATTTTTTTTAACAATTAACTTTCGTCAATCTCGGTTGACATCGGAATAACAATCTCGGCGGCCATTTCAGAATATCAACCTCGGTTTTTGATCGGTATAATAGATATTTTCACAAAAACTCGCCTTCGGCTTGGATAGTCTCAATGCGCTATTTTCTTCTCCTTGTTTAGTGCGTTAATAAAATTTCATCATCAATATATCCGTCTCGATGTTATTTTGCGTTATCAACCTCGATGTCAGAAGTTAACCTTTATTATTTAGCATGTGAACTGTTCTGACATCACCCAATTAACCCAAACTCCCAAACTGAAAAGAACAAAACGTCTGAGAGATCTAGTCTATAAGGGTTGCCACTTGACTCAAATAAAATGCACTGCCCAAGTAGCAAAAAAGTACTATACTAGAGGAGAGAATGTACTACCTAAAAAAAAAAAAAATCCGCGCAATACGCGCAATGTTTTCCACTTTTACCGCTGCAAATCACTTTAGTCTGACCAGAGTCTGACCCTACCAGTATGACCCGAATAGAACATTCGTCAAAAATAGGGGTTTCATTTCGGTTTCATTCAGAACCAGATTCATATCAAAGTAATCAGATCAAATGTTTCAGATAAAATGGGCAAAATGTAACTAGGCCAAAACTTTGACAGAAACGATATTTTTTTTCAAATAGTACTACCTTTCTTAAAATGTATAACTACATAAGTACTACTTTTTCAGATGTACTACTAACTCACTGCTTTGAAAAATAAATTTACTAAAATGAGTACAATTGTACTACTGGTGGCAACCCTGATCTGGTCATGAGTAGTAAAAGCTAGGATGGCCGCATGCCAGGATTTTGGTTGTTTGTTATGTTCGCCCTCGGTTCGCCCATGCGCAGTCACGTTAACCCCATCTATGCATTTCGTAGAAGTTCTGAATAGAGATTATTTTTGTTTCTCAGAATATTTTTCTTTTTCGGGTTAGGGATTCCATACAAATGACCTGGCAGATA
This sequence comes from Branchinecta lindahli, assembly GCA_023053555.1. Classification (NCBI taxonomy): domain Eukaryota; kingdom Metazoa; phylum Arthropoda; class Branchiopoda; order Anostraca; family Branchinectidae; genus Branchinecta; species Branchinecta lindahli. The sequence goes on along the minus strand of JAKZAO010000006.1, from coordinate 8,693,410 downwards.
AGCTGAACGGTTGTTTAGTCATCAAGTTCAAATAATTTTTACCTTAGTTAGTTTAATTCGCCTTTGGAGCGATCAAGTTCCGACGGATTTGTGTTGCACAGTGGGTGATAATGGGTGACCTCAGTTTCTGGTCTGGATCGTTCCAGCGACTTCTTGTTCCTCGAAAGATGTCACCAGTGACACCGTGGATCTGAAAAGGTCAAGTTCCAGCGACTTCTTGTTCCTCGAAAGATGTCACCAGTGACACCGTGGATCTGAAAAGGTCATAAAGATGCAGGCAAACCAGTTTCTGAAACTTCAAATGATAATAATAACATCTCAGGAAGAGAAAAGAGATAATAATACCCCAGAATTATAATAATAATAAATACTACCAGAAGCAACAACATAATAACGGTAACAATAAATAGGCGTCCCAATCGCTCCACTCTAAGCGTCTCACAGAATTTCCGGTCCCCCCCCCCCCACATTCATCGGATCCGGTCCGGACTTGAAATGGGACATCCGAGACACGAGGTCTTTCCTATTTTTCGTCAACACAGTCGTTTTTTTTCCAATAATAGTCGTTTTTATCCGCAAACACAGTCGGAAAAAATTACCAGCCTGTCGGTAAAGGGTTCCGGCTAAAACCCCCCCGGCGAAAACCCCCCCGGACAAAACCCCCCCGCCAAAACCCCCCCGGCGAAAACCCCCCCGGTACCAAAACCCCCCCGGCTAAAACCCCCCCCGTGACCAAAACCCCCCCGGCGAAAACCCCCCCGTGACCAAAACCCCCCCGGCGAAAACCCCCCCGTGACCAAAACCCCCCGGCGAAAACCCCCCGGTACCAAACCCCCCCCGATACCAAAACCCCACGGGTACCAAAACACCCCGGTACCAGAACCCCCCGGGGAAAATAATCTTACAAAAAAATCTTAAAAAAAGTAAAACCCCCCGGCTAAACCCCCCCCCCCCGGTACCAAAACCCCCCCGGCTAAAACCCCCCCGGTACCAAACCCCCCCCGATACCAAAACCCCACGGGTACCAAAACACCCCGGTACCAGAACCCCCCGGGGAAAATAATCTTACAAAAAAATCTTAAAAAAAGTATTAAAAAAAAAATCTTGAAAAAAAATCTAGACATAACTATAATCGGAAAAAAGTGCCTTATTATTGTACCTAGCCTTAATTGGACCGAAGTAATAGCCTAGTTGTTAAACTTGTAAAAAAAATGTTTTCCCTTGGAACCAAAAAAAAAAAAAAAAAAAAAAATGCCCCTTAATGGTATGAATTGCAACTTTCACTGCTGCAACTCGTACAATTTTCCCAGTGAGCGCGTCCTCGTCGCAAGGGGCGGACTAATTCCAGTGGAAGTACAACTGAGAACTGACTAAGCTTCACTGTCTTGTTGTACCAGAATTCCATTTGAATTAGAACAAGATCACGGGAAGTCAAGTGAAATTTTTTGGATTCGTGTTAAATGTAAATGAATCGAGCTTTTGGTACCGGGGGGTTTTCGCCGGGGGGGGTTTGTTACCGGGGGGGTTTTCGCCGGGGGGGGTTTTGGTCACGGGGGGGTTTTCGCCGGGGGGGTTTTGGTACCGGGGGGGGTTTTCGCCGGGGGGGTTTTGGTCACGGGGGGGTTTTCGCCGGGGGGGTTTTGGTCACGGGGGGGTTTTCGCCGGGGGGGGTTTGGTCACGGGGGGTTTTTCGCCGGGGGGGTTTTGGCGGGGGGGTTTTCGCCGGGGGGGTTTTCGCCGGGGGGGTTTTAGCCTAGACCCGTCGGTAAATACCTAGTCCCCACCCCAAACATTTTGGCTAGTAACGCCTCTGGCTGCAAGTGCCATAAAACTCAAATGGCATATACGAGAAAGACATGCCAGTGGCATACCAAAATGAGGCTCTGTTAATTCTAATTTATTTGTAGTTGTCAAGATAGGCGCCGCCGAGTCCTCCCCCGGTTTGCAAAAGCGGAGTTTCTTAAAACATTCAGCATGAAACAGACATGCCTGTTATTATGGCACTTGCAGCCTCTGGCTCAAGTGCCATATATCGATCGCAATTCCGTCCGTCAGTCTGTCGGTCGATCCGAGTTTTCTTGTCACACTTTTCCGAGTTAGGGTACTTCCAGATGTGCTAGGACGACGAAACTTGGCAGGCGTATCAGGGACCCGACCAAACTAACCTGGAAATGATTAAGTTTCCCGATTCGACTATTTGGGGGGGGGAGTAGAGGGCGGGGGAAACTTGGCAGGCGTATCAGGGACCAGACCAAACTAACCTGGAAATATCAGTTTCCCGATCCGACTATCTGGGGGGGGGGGTAGAGGGCGGGGGGAATCCAGGAAATTGAGTAGTTTTTGTTACACTTTTTCGAGTTAGGCTACTTCCAGATGTGCTAGGACGATGAAACTTGGCAGGCACATCAGGGACCCGACCAAACTAACCTGGAAATAATCAGTTTACCGATCCGACCAGCTGGGGGGGGAGGGGGGAGGGAGTGGAGGGCGGAGAATCCGGAAAATTGAGTGATGTGTAACTTTCGAACGGGTGATCGGATTGGAATGAAACTTAATACCTGAATAAATGACATATCTATGATGTCCCATTTGAAGTTCGAACCGGATTCGACAGCTATGGGGGAGAGAGACCGGAAATCTCGAGAAACTGTTAGAATGGACGGATCGGAGTGAAAGTTGCTGGGAAGAACAAGCATCTGCTCCAGACATTTACACATTTGGACTGGATCCGGACATTTGGGGGGGGGGGGGGTGGAGGGGAGTTTCCCGTAATTCCGGTGCTGGCGGTTTTGGGGATTTTGGGAACTGACTTGTGAATAAAAATTTCCTGATCCGATAGTCGTGGGGGGCCGGGAGGGGGAATCCGGAATACTGAGTCATGCGTAACTTTGGAACGGTTGATCGGATTTGAGTGAAATTTAATAATTGAACAGAGGACATGTTTCTGGTGAACTTTTTCATGTCCGGACCGGATCCGACAACAATTCGGGGGGGGGGAATACGTGACCGGCTTAGACTGGAGAGATCGGGATGGAACTTTGTGGGAATAACAAACAAATGCTCCCAAAACCACTTACAGAACCGGGCCGGATTGGCTCCGGCGACTGTGGGGGGAGTCTGAGGGGGGGGGGTCCGGATTCCGGTGATCGCGAGTTAAGGTACTTCCAGATGTGCTAGGACGATGGAACTTGGCTGGAATATTAGAAATTCGACAAGATTGGCTTAGAAATCGCCACTTTCCAAATCCGACCATTCCTTAAAATACCAATCATGACCGCAAATTGAGAAAAATATTTTTAAGCAAAATATAAATTTTATTGATCCCCATGCGCCCATTATCGTTTTTGCCTCAAGGGTTTTGCTTACAAATGAAGTTCTAGCCTCCTTAAAGTGCGCATCATAACCACAAGGTCGAAAAGTACTTTTTATCAAACGATATACATCTCCACCCATGATCAATTGTGCCACAAGGGTTATTCTAAAAATAAAATATCACCCTTAAAGTGCGCATTTTAACCGAAAGTGAAAAAAATACTTTTGACCAAACGGTATATATCAATGATCCCTAAAGGCACGCTATTGTTTTTGCCTCAAGGGTTTTGCTTCCATATGAATCTCTAGCGCTTTTAAAGTGCGCATCATTACAGCCAAGTTCAAAAATAAAATACTTTTTCTCTAGCTCCCTTAAAGTGCACATCTTAACCGCAAAGTCGAAAAGTACTTTTGAACAAACAATACATCTCAACCCATGCAATGCCATATGAGTCATTTCCCGAGTGCGAGAATGGCAGAAAAGGTACGTTTCCTGTAGCGTTTGCGTTGATGTGAGAACAATCATGCGGGTCCTGCGAACATCGGAAAATCACGAAAAACCGTGTCGCTTATAATGCAGCATTGTCCCTTGTGAACAAAGGGTCTCACCAAAGGTTAGACGGGTACGGCAACCCCCCCCCCCGGACATATCCCCCCGGCACCAAACCCCCCTGACGACCCCCCCCCCCCCCCCCCGGGTACCAAAACCCTTCGAGCCCCCCCACAGTGATAATAAAATGCAATATATTTTTATGAAAAGTATATAGAGGCGAGCGGCAGCAAGCCGCTGTCACGCGTTTACATTTAACTCGCGTGTCTAGGGAAAATGAAGTGCTCATCGCGGTCCAAACTGCAGTTTTTAACACGATTTTCTAATTTCTTATATAACTGTATTCGGGGGGGGGGGGGTCGCCAGGGGGTTGATACCGGGGGAGGGTATGTCTGGTGGGCGGTCGCCCAGACCCAGGTTGGGTCTAGGCTAAAACCCCCCCGGCGAACCCCCCCCCCCCCCGGACAAACCCCCCCCCCGCCAAAACCCCCCCCGGCTAAAAACCCCCCCGTGACCAAAACCCCCCCGACCAAACCCCCCCCCCCCCAGTACCAAAACCCCCCCGACCAAAACCCCCCCCCCGCATAAAAAAGACGGGTATAAGTAGAGTAACTGGTAGTTAGAGAGTAAGAGTAAATAAACTTCTTTCACAAACTTGACTCTACAATAATGTCTGAAGTACAGTGGGTATCAGAACAATGATAAACAAAGAGATTGTAAGGCGAAGGTGAAGGTTGATGGTTTTGCTGAAGTCACCAAACACCCGCATTCATTAACTGAAGCTGTTGTCAGTGAGGTGTTAAATGTGAATGATCAAATCAAAGCCAGTTCCACTCTGTGTATCGATCCCCCCAACAAATCCTTTCCCAATGCCTCCTCCTCTTGGCAAGGAAGCTGCAGTTAGGATGCCACCCATTGGTGCAATGTGAAGCTCCCTTTGCCTGATTGCTCTTTAGTTATCCCTGATTCATACCAGAAACTCAAAGATGGGCAGTAAGCGGAGGAAAACCTATGACACCGCAAAAGTTGTCCTACTTTCCGTCTGTGAGCAGGATAACTTTCGAAGGGAATGAGATATTTTGATGAGACTTAATGGGAGGATCCTTTGGGTCAAGGGAAATGTTGAGCTCGTTTTGTGATAGCACTTTCAAGATAGTCCCAGAAATATTCTATCAGCGCTTCACCTTCGTGCTTGTCAATGGTAAAACTGTCACATGGTTGTTCGTTTTGTTGCCCAGTAAATCCCAGTCTAAATATGTGTGAGTGTCTAAGGATTCGGGGGGGGGGGGGGGGTACCGGGGGGGGGGGGGGGGTCTATTCTTCTCTTACTCTCTACCTAACAGTTACTTTACTCATACATACCCGCCTTTTTTTATGCGGGGGGGTTTTGGTACCGGGGGGGGTTTGGTCGGGGGGGGGGTTTGGTCACGGGGGGGGTTTGTCCGGGGGGGTTTTAGCCGGAACCCACCCAGGTTAGAGGTACAGACAGAACCGTATTGCAAAATAACCTATCTTCTATGCTGAAACTAACTCGGTTAGCATGCACGGTGTCTTGATTAGAATCAGTAGCTTTCAGATAACCTGTCTAGTTAATCCTAAGTAGGCCTAGTATAGGTTAGTCGACTGCAGCTTTCTCCGTTTCAACACATACACAGTTTTCACCCTTTTTGAGGATTTCCGACAAGGGTGCAGCAATTCTAGCAAAATCCGGAACGTATCCTCTAAAGAGTGAAGTCCAAACGCAGATCTTAATAGCTTTACATCCTTCGGTTACGCACTCGGACACGCAATCTGTTTTACAGCTTTTGTTTTCTCGTCTGTTGAGCTAATTGCGCCTCCTGTCAAATAATATGACTCCTGTCATAGCCTTTCCCATTAGGGTGATTTCTTTTGCTAGAAAAACATTTTTAACGGCCGTATCCGGAGATTGAAAAAATTGTAGCCTGTGACTTAAATTCGCAACTTAACCACGGTTTGAGTCACGACAGTAAAATTTCGCTTACTTAAAGATCCCAGGGTCTAAAGCCCGTGTTAGAGTTACACCTTCCCCCTCCTCCCCGTTCGTGGCCAACGGACCAACGGACGTGGCCAACGGTCCAGTGATTTAAGTTTGTGCTAGGTTAGCGTTTGTGCTATGTTAGCGAGCCCCCCCCGCCCCTTTATTGGCAATTGGACTCAGATTGCTCAGTGAGTTAAGTTCATGGCCTGACAACGGGCATCAAGTTCAGATTGTATACTTGACTCCTTGGGGGGGGGGGGATTATATATCAGCATTAAAGAATATCCTAGATGACTTTCCCGTTTTGTGTAATTTCTTGCATATTGGTATACTTGGTGGTCTTAGGATCTAAATATACTTTATGGAGGATACCCCCACCCCACCCTCCCGATTTAGAGACAACTGGGCCCAGTGACCTAGTTCGTAACTTGGAAACGAGTACAGGAAAGTCCGCCCTGCTGGTGTTTTTCGGAGCAGTAGGGCGGCACAATCGTCGTTAAACCCTGGATCAACTCGTGGATGATAGCCGCTTCCGGAACTCCACTACCAAACTTTTCAACACAAGCTGCCCTAACCTGCGAAGAAAATTCGACCAATCACTGTTGAGGTCGGAGAAAACTCGACCAATGACTGTTGAGGTCGGAGGTGCGGCTTTGAGTATTTAGGATTTCCAGAAGAAAAACGACTTTCAAACCCTTTTCTGTATTGCTCAAAGTAGCACATAGAGACGATGGGCAGAAGGTGAAGGCCTCCTTTTCAAACTTTAACCCCACAAACTGCGAATCAATCCATAATTTGTCCAATTATTCCAACCTTTCTTATAAATTAGGTTACATCCGAGACTCCCGAACACAGAGGTCCGACCGGATCGATGACGAATTCTGAACACCTGACTTCACGAAATGTTTACAATAGAGAGATTGTAGCCTATCCGACGAAAACGAAAGGAGCATGAAAGGGTAATTTAACATTATGAGGTATAGGACTTTCGGCTTTGAGACTGAATTCCACGTTTGATAACTATTCTGAGCCTGTAAATAACTGGAAACATTTCGCTGGCTCTTTATTAATTGTATAGCACTGTTTCAAGGCTTCAAACTTTCCCTAAAAAAACGAATTTTGCTTCCTATTGGTTGGTTTTTGAATGACGCCCCTATAGGATGTGAAACTCCGTTTTTGTGTTCATACTTTGAAGCCTTCAAGCTCTCATTTCCAAGGAAACTCTTTCCAAAAAATGAGATTATAAAAACAAGAAATAGTCAGATTAATATTTCCAGCAATTCACTGGCTCAGAATGATGACCAAACGCCGACAATTTAGTCTCAAAGTCGAAAGTCCTATACCTCCCAATGTCAAATTAAATGGTTATGCCCCTCTGATGATGGTGTAGAAATGTCCGTTTTTGTCGGATGGGGTGCAATCTCTCTATGCGCACATCTAACCTAATTTCAGCATTGACCTGCAACGTCATTCACCTTATCTCGCAAATCATAACTGGACTGGAATTTCCGCCAGGATTTTCTGCACCATCATCAATTCCATGCAGAAACGTTGAGGTTTGTTCAACTGTATGATAAAGTGCAGAAGATCAGGCCGGGAAACCCCGATCATCTGTCCGCAGCATCACTGGGGCTTCCAAGCTTTGTTTACTCGCTGGAATACTACATTCCGTAATGTGCGGTATGCGACTGGATAGGGTCCACGAAAGTCGGTAACGCGCCCCGGCTCGAACATAGAGGTCCAGGGCCAATAGTTAGTTGACACAGTTGTTTGTGATTACACAAAAAACCTTACTTTTTTTTTATTCAACGTACACTGAGTATAGAAAATAGAACAAGAGCTGTAAGCTCATATGGCACTTGCACGGGTTGAGATGTATTGTTTGATCAAAAGTAATTTTCGACTGTGCGGTTCAGATGCGCACTTTAAGGGAGCTAGAGAAAAAGTATTTTATCGTTGAACTTGGCTGTGGTGATGCGCACTTTAAAGGCACTAGAAATTCATCTGTAAGCAAGGCTCTTGAGGCAAAAACGGTAGCAGGCTCTTAGGGATCATTGATATATACGTTTAGCCAAAAGTATTTTTTTCCACTTTGCGGTTAAAATGCGCACTTTAAGGGTGCTAGAAATAATTTTTTTTTTGCAAAACCCTTGTGGTACAAATGATCATGGGTTGAGATGTATCGTTTGATAAAAAGTACTTTTCGACCTTGCGATTAAGGTGCGCAATTTAAGGGAGCTAGAACTTCATTTGTAAGCAAAACCCTTGAGGCAAAAATGAGAATGGGCTCATGGGGATCATGAAAATGCATATTTACTTAAAAGTATTTTTCTTAATTGGCCGTCATGATTGGTACTTTAAGGAATGGTCGGATTTGAAAAGTGACGTTTTCTAAGCCAATCTTGTCGAATTTCTAGTATTCCAGCCAAGTTTCATCGTCCTAGCACATCCAAGCCGGTCACGTATTTTCCGGTCCCCCTTCCACCTTTTGTCGGATCCGGTCACCACAGACATGTCCTCTGTTCAATTACTAAATTTCACTCGAATCCAATGACCCGTTCCAAAGTTACGCATGGCTCAATATTCCGGATTCCCCTCCCTCCGCTCCCCCCACGACTTTCGGAACGAGTGAATTTTGATTTACAAGTCAGTTTGATCGGGTCCCAAGTTTCGTCGTGAAAATCCAAAAAACCGCCATTACCGGAATTCCGGGAAACAACCATCCACCCCCCCCCCCCAAGTGTCCGGGTCCAGTCCAAATGTGTAAACGATTTGTCTGGAGCAGATGATGGTTCTTCCCAGCAAGTTTTACTCCGATCCCTCCATTATAACCGTTTCTCGATATTTCCGGTCTTCCTCTCCCAACTCCCCCATAGCTGTCGAATCCGGTTCGGACTCTAATATGGGGACCCTTTCATCGTCCTAGCACATCTGGAAGTGCCCTAACTCGAGATGAGTGGACCGACCGACCGAAAAGTGATCGGTATATGGCACTTGAGCGAAGCTGCAAGTGCCATAAAAACTGACTTGGAAATGGAACAGACAAGTGACAACTATACTTTTGTTTAAATATTATAATTTTAATTTTTACATACTATACCCTGTCGCTGGCTGGGGCCCCTTTCGGAGGGCCGGTACCCTGGGCAGCTACTTTATTTGACTAGGCAGAAGTTCACCCTGTTCACCACTGATCGTGCTCCAAATACCTCCATGAGCTGTAAACAAGATTTTCCAAAGTCGAGCGGCCCAAAAAACATCTGGGAAAAGAAGGACGTCACTAGAAACCCTAGCCCGCATGACAACGAAAAAAACTTAAGAAAACATCCCCAGATAAAGAAAAAATGACCAGTTGTCGAAAAAAACAGATGGTTCAAGCGTATAAAAGATGTCACTCAGTTCTGAAAATGCAACATTGTCTGCCCAGTCACTCTTTAGAGAAGATGATACCGATTTGTGTTTTTCTAGTGGGAATCTCCCTTCTGAGAGATTCAGAGGGACATGGAATGATGGAGGAACCACCCGCACGAAATACCCTCTGGCGGACCGACAGCACTGCTATTATCAACTATACAGACAACGAACTGAACTGCGGCGGAGCTGCGGTAAGTGAACAGTAGTTGCAGTCAGTTGCAGAAATGCAAAAGCCCACAAAGGCTAGTTTAAGTCGAAAATGTTCGGAATTACGTTCTTGCATGGTATCATCGCCTCTCCGGGACTTGATCATTTTGTGCCCGTAAAGATCCCAAGTTTTCATGGTGCGGACCACCAAAAGAGATATCCAACGAAAACGGATATTTCACGATCACCAATGGTGTTTTTCGGAGCAGCAGCCACCATTTCACTGATGGCTGAAAATATTCGCCAAAGCCACGGTTTCTGATTCTCTATGGCCATATTTTTTCTTTTAATCTTGCTTGGTGTTGAGTATTCCGCGTCAACTCGGAGTAACGTTTCCAATCGTACTTTTATCCGCTAATTGCGCTGAACTGGGAAAGGGCGAATAGAGAGATTGCACCCACCAGACGAAAACGGAAAGGGGCGTTAAATATAGTTTAACATGTGAGTTATAGCTTTGAGACTAACTTGCCGGGGTTTGGTAACGAACCTGAGCCTGTAAATACCTGGACACGTTAATTGGCTCTTTTTTGTTTGTATAATCTAATTTTTGTAAAGAAGTTTCATTAGAAATGGCGACATGAAGGCTTCAAATCTTGCATCCTATTGGCCGGTTATGACGCGTCGTGCAAAAAAACAACCAATATGAAGCAAGATTCGTTTTTGTACTAAAGGTTTGAAACCTTCAAGCTCTCATTTCTGATGAAACATTTCTACAGAATTGTAATTAAACAACCAAGAAAGAGCCAGAAAGACGTTTCCAATCATTTAAAGAATTATCAAACGCCGATAGTTCAGTCCAAGTTGAAAGTCCTATACCTCATGTTAAATTATATTTTACGCCGCTTTGCATTATCTCTATTCGAACTTTCCCGACTCGGCACAATTAGCCGATAAAAATAAAATTAGAAACGTCACTCCCACTGAACACGGAGTACTCACCACCAAGCAAGATTAAAAAAGGAATATAGCCATAAAGAATCAGAAACCGTGGCTTTGGCAAATATTTTAATCCATTAATTAGCATTTTGTAATGTTTCCATTCGTATTCAATTTGCTAGGAGCGATCAAACAGAAAATAGCTAATTCTAGTCCGCGACTGCCAGACTCTGATCTGCTATCTGCTCCATGTGTTGTGCACAGCTGAAAACTGAAATAAAAAAATGGAGAAATCCCCAAGGGAAAACCCAATTGCCCGTCTGCACTCTTGAGGTTTGGCCGGACAAGGGTTGGGCGCTCGGGACTGAAACTCGGAACCGTCATGGATTCTCTATAGTCGCGTTTTCGCTGATACCATGGTATCTGATACCATGGTCTAAAGTCATTTTTGCAGTTATCGTGGTATTTGATGCCACGGTCAAAATACATTTGCAATTATCGTGGTATCTGATATTCAGATACCACGGTCCGACCGTGGCAACTGATCGTGGTATCTGAAAAAGTCATCTTACTTTCATCAATTTTGTCAAATTGGAGGGCAAGAAGTTTGGCACTTAGTGATGTAACTGGATATCAGTTTTTCTTTTGGGATGACTTCGAAAAGCGCAATTTCGGCAATTGTCGTTTTTGCAGAGCAACCGTGTATCAGATACCACGGTAACTGCAAAAATGACTAATTGCAGATTCACTTACCATGGTAACTGATACCATGGTATCTGCAAAAACGCAACTTATGTTGCCGTAAGTTGACATTTTTCAGCTCTAATAGTTCGAACACACGATCAGAATCGGGAGCTTCCGGACTGGAATTCCCGCCCAGATTTTCGGTACAATCATCACTTCCACACGGAAATAGTTGAATTTTTTTCAATTTGATGATGAAAGTGCAGGAAATCCGGCCGGGAAATCCTGAACGTGTGTTGGCACTATAAGTTGACGTGTATTTCCGGCCCACAGACCTGATCGTTTCTTTTCACCACTAATGTTAGACCCATGAGAAGATCAGTTTTTTTCCAGGCGAAATTTCTCCATTCTCATAATTTCTGGCCGGAAAGCTGGACTTTCCCGTACTACTGTAGAAAGACGATCAGGTTTTACTAGCCTGATTTTCTGCACTTTCATTATGAAGTTGGGGAAATCACAACTTTGGAACTGATGGATCACGAACATGGTGCGGAAAATCCTGTCCATCTTTGAAAACCCTTCTCCTTTTCTAGGTTCAGTGGGAAACAAACGGCGGAAAATGCGGCGAATGCGGTGATAGTTTCAGCATGTCCAGACCTCGACCGAACGAAGAAGGAGGCGCCTATGGAAACCAACAGAAAGTCCCGAGAACTTACACAGTTGGACAGGTAAGATTTCTGAGACAACTTTCCCTAGGCCACAACCACTGCTAACAGCATCTCCAGCTTTCGCTTTACAGAAACGTAACCCTTAAAAGGGCCATAACATAAATTTTCTTGGCTCTCGTCGGAGGAGGTATTTAGGGAGGGTGAGGTGGGAAGTTGGTCTCTGTTTTTGTCCGATGTGAGAAAAAAGTAATCAAGATTTAGTGCTTTTTCCGTGTTTTTGTAAAGAATTAAAAGAGCTGAGTCAGGAAATTTCTTCAAGGTGTTTGAAAATGGAGGAATGAGTGGAGACTAGTTTGAGGGATACACATTTTTGGGGATAGAGAAATGTTTCTACAGATACTGTTTCTCTTCTTTTTTATTGTTTTCTTTTTTTGTGTATGAAAGAAAGGGTTAATTTTGGTTTATAAGAATATTAATAATAATCTCATTGCAATAATAAGGCTTTCGCCTCTATAACATCATTGGAAATTTATTTGGTTGGATTGTTTGGAGTTTGTTTGTTAGTTATTTTGTTGTATATTTGTATCAACCAATATTAACCATGGCCCGATAGGGCTTTTTCTATACAATTTAACAAAAGGATGAGCGTCAATGTGTTAGATTTTGTCAAACTTGTGACAGTGTACGTAGCCTACGTGGCAAAAGTTACGGGCAAGAAAGGAAATACCAATGAAAGAAGAAGTTCATGCAATTCGCAGGGACGAAACTTCTTGGGAGCTGTTTCTTCAATTCAATTATTTACTGATAGCGGATTATACTCAGCTCACAGTAAAATCCCACTAGTTTCTTTCTTTTTGAACTGAACACAAAGCCGTTCACTGCTTCTGCTTTCTCTGCGTTGACCTAATATCCTTTTAAACGTGGACCACAATGACGAGATTGCTAGACGCACCTCCAACATCAGACAGTGAATCCCCTGTGAATGACTGAGCGAGACAGCAATACTTTTATGAATAAATAGTGGAATTTCCCTGTCGGATTTGTGGTACCTACGGGCTAGTACCTGTGTTATATGCTTGACTGTAATGATTTACGAAAAATAAGTGATCACACAGTGAGACCTTTCGCAAGCTGATCACTGCGGCCACTAAAACCCGCGTTTGTGTTGGGATTCAAATTTTCCGCGTCATAGAAGAATTTTGCGCTGTGAGGACAGCCGTAGATGTTCTGAACGTCATACTAGAGCAAATAGTGAAAAATAAAAAAAAGTCCTTAACACAATCTAAATAATGCAGTGTTTTCAATATTCCTTCAGCCCAAGCTGACTGCGAATCATATTTGACAGTGCGAAAACGGATAAGTCAGCTGAAATTTATTGGAGCTATATTTCGGCCCTTCTTGGCAAGGGTCCTCTTCAGGCTCAAAGCCGCTCAAGGTGGAGAGAATGTCCCTTGTTGTGGTTATCACAAGTTTCGTTCTTTCCACCTTGAGCGGCTTTGAGCCTGAAGAGGACCCTTGCCAAGAAGGGCCGAAATATAGCTCCAATAAATTTCAGGTGACTTATCTGTTTTCGCACTGTCAAACAATGTATTCAGTTAAATGATCCAAAAATAAGTTGGCCTTTCAGTTAAACTTTAAGCAGGGAAAACTAGTAAGGAAGATCAAGACTAGAAATATCCGCAAAACGGATAAATCCCCTGAAATCCCATACAACAACTTTGTACGACACAAACTAGCAACAAAAACAGCAACCGTGTTCAAAATAACATCTCAGAAGGGACTGAAAACTCCTCTTTGCAGCTGCATGAACCTTCATTGGTTTTAGTGTAGGTTTTGTTCTTCTAACTCGGGCTGATAACCAATCAAATAGTGATCGCAACCAGCTTGGCTCAAGGAGTGTTTAAGATACTATAGGTATAGTTACAGAAAAAGAAACTTATCGAACAGATTCAATTACCGATTCACTTGAAAAGACACATCGAATTTCTTTCAGACTGTGAGGACCACTATCAAACTCACCGCGGGTCACATGGGATACTTCGAGTTTCGTCTCTGTCCTCGGCCGACCTACCTAACGCTTACAAACCAAAACTGCCTGGACTCAAATCTCCTAACAATTAGAAACGGCCAAGGGACAAGGTACAATATTCCACAGGGCGCTCTTGGAGCCTTATACCCCGAGATTCAACTGCCAGCTAACATTGCCTGCGAGTACTGCACACTCCAGTGGCACTACTTTGGAGGTAAGCAGAAACAAATATATCGATCATGTTGTCGATAACGCAGTTTCTAAGAGCGTGTTCCAACCCTCTAACATAGTAACTATACTAGTTACTATTTTCGTTCCATCCTCGTAAAAAGTTACTACTCTGGCCGTTCCAACCTTCTCAAAATAGTAACTATTGGCTTGCCACGCTCGGGAGCGTAATAAGCGTGGTAACTACGATGACGTGATTGGCTCGATTAGCCCGTGGCGCAATATTTTACCGAAAAAGAAAAATGCCTTTCAGCCTTTACGTCGAGAAGCCAGTATTTGTGTCATCAAGCGTAGTAACTACGATAAGAAGGGTGGAACACGCTTTAAGAGCTCACTACCTTTCCTTTAAAGTTTAACTGAAAAGGGCCGAGGTAAGACAGTCTAGTTACCCCTCACTGATTCACTTAAAGAGGCTAGAAGACCCGATGGAAGTGCGTTACTTCGTTGCTCCGCTATTCACGAATAATCAGTTTTCAAATAGTGGAATTTCCCTGTCATATTTGTGGTACCTCCTTGCGCTTACCTGTGCTGTATAATTGATGAAGAAGATATGCGAAAAATTTGTGTTCAGGCACTGAGCAGTCTTCACCAAGCTCACCACTGTCTCCTGAAAAGCCATGTTTATGCCGAAACTCAAATTTCCCGCGTCATAGTAGAATTTCCGCTGAGGGGATGGCCGTAGATATTCTAAACGTCACCACTAGAGCAGATAGTGGAAAATCAAAAAATACCTTTGCAGAACTCAAATAATTCAGTGTATTGAACTAAATGATACAAAAATAAGTTGGCTTTTAAGTTAAACTTTAACAGAGCGGTTTTCTTCCCCTTAAAGTTTAACTGAAAAGCCAACTTATTTTTGTGTCATCGCCAATTCAATAATTTAACAGGTGATCGCAAATTTAATAAAATAATTGAATCGATGACATGTCTGTGGTGATCTTTTTCATGTCCGGAACGGATCCGACAACAATTGGGGGGGGGGGATACCTGACCGGCTTGAACTGGAGAGATCGGGATGGAACTTTGTGGGAACAACAAACAGGTGTTTCGGATAAATCATTTACAAAACCGGATTGGCTCCGGTGACTGTGGGGGGAGTTTGAGGGACGGGTCCAGAATTCCGGTGATCGCGAGTTAAGGTACTTCCACATGTGCTAGATCCATGAAACTTGGCTGGAATATTAGAAATTCCACAAGATTGGCTTAGAAATCGCCACTTTCCAAATCCGACCATTCCTTAAAGTACCAATCATGACCGCAAATTAAGAAAAATACTTTTAAGCAAAATATTCATTTTCATGATCCCGATGACCCCACTATCATTTTTGCCTCAAGGGTTTTGCTTACAAACGAAGTTTTAGCTCCCTTAAAGTGCGCATCTTACCCGCAAGGTCGAAAAGTATTTTTTGTCAAACGATACATATCAAACCATGATCATTTGTGCCACAAGGGTTTTGCAAAAAATTGTTTCTAGCACCCTGAAAGTTTAACTGAAAAGCCAACTTATTTTTGTGTCATTTAGTTAAATACACTGAATTATTTGGATTCTGCAAAGGGATTTTTTTGTTTTCCACTATCTGCGGCCATCCCCACAGCGAAAATTCTACTATGGCGCGGGAAATTTTTATCTAAACACCAAGAAGGCCTTTCAGTGGGCAGTGGCGATATTGGTGAAGATTGCTTAGTGCCTGAACAAAAAAAAAGTCATAAATCTTTCTTGTAAGGCATACAACAAATTAGAGGTACCACAAATCACACGGAAATTCCACTATTTGAAAATCGATTATTCACGAATAGCGGAACAACCAAGTAACGCATTTTCAGCGGGTCTTCAAGCCAATTTAAGTGAATAAGTGATGGGTAACTTGATTGTCCTATCCCAGTCCTTTTCGGTAAACTTTAATTTAGCGCACCCTCTGTGCAATTCTCAGTAGGAAGGTAACTGGGGCCCTATTCGATCGGACAGAATAAAGTGTGTCCTCCAGTTGCAATCGTAGCATGTCGTAAGCGGCCATTTTGGCGGTTTTCTGCCGATGAGAGGACGACGAGTCAAAACGAGCACGGCTACGACGGACTTACGATTGACAGTGGAGGACCCACTTAAGTTAATTTGTGGAAGAACGGTTTGTTCTGCTCCACACGAGATCAAATTATTAAAATTTTCTTACTGTTCAAAGTAGAGTGCGCAATATTTGTCGCGCTGCGTGCTGTTTAGCGGAAATGAAGGAAACTTCTAAGCGAGGGGTCGACGACTCTCGTTTTTTATGTACACCATTCCGGAATAACAGAATAATCCTGACCATTCAGGATTATTCCTGGCCATTCCGTATTATTCCTAATCATTCAATATCCTCCCATTCTTTATCGAGTTTCGTAATTCACCAACTTTTGTTTAGTCCGCATTTACTTCAACCGACTGCAAACGAGGGGTCGACGACTCTCATTTTTGATGTACACCATTCCGGAATAATCCCGACCATTCCGGATTATTCCTGACCATTCCGGATTATTCCTTCGGGACGTGTACATCATTCCGGGAGAGTCGTCGACCCCTCGCTTCTAAGGAGCAAAGAAAGTGGAGGAATCAATAAGAACGAGGGGTTGGCAACTCTGTGTGGCACTCGTACACCCTCCAGTATGGCACTTGTGTGGCACTTCTGTGGCACTGTGTGGCACTGTATGTTACCTGTGTGGCACTTGTATGGCACTTCTGATTTTAACCGTCGAAAAACATTTCGCGTCGAAATTAGGACGCGTATGGCTCTGTGTGGCACTTGTGTGGCACTTATGTGGAACTGTGTGGCACTTGTGTGGCACTGTGTGGTACTGTGTGGCACTGTGTGGCACTTGTATGGCACTTCTGATTTTAACCGTCGAAAAACATTTCGCGTCGAAATTAGGACGCTGTGTGGCACTTCTGGCACTTGTCTGGCACTGTGTGGCACTTGCAAATTGTGGCACTCGTACACCCTGACGGTGAGTTGCCAACCCCTCGAGTACCTCGTGATACCAGTACACTGTAAAAAAGAACCACCACTTTCAGATAACTTAATCTGCAGTATTTTGCATTATAGCATTTTAAACCTCCATCGGATTTTGACTGTCCGAACTCTGAACAAAAATCTCCAAAATCGGTGATTCACAATAGCTAAAGTAAAATGTAGGAGAGACTTTTTACAGTTAGCGTATGTTCTTTGTACTATCGGGACGGCAATTTTGAGAAACTAGTTTTGTCGAAACTTTGGAGCCCTATTATAGTTATATTTTTCTTCAAGGAAAGATTATTACTGTGCCCTCGCTCCAGGGCATCAGGCCCCAGCGTTTGAGAACCAGTGCTCAAACGTTGGGGCATGGCCTAAGATTGGAGCACTGTGTCCTTAAACTGAGGATTTGTGGATGACAGATCCGTTCGTTCATTTTCTTCCTGCCTTTACAAAACACTAGTAAAACCAAGAAATTAAGGAGGAAATGTCAGATATTTTTTTTTCCAACCAGTTTTCAATATAGGCTGCTATCCCGATACTGGACAAAACATCATCGGCCCCTTGGGACAAGCAGAATCAGACAGCTTGGAGCATCTTTGTCTTTCAATTCACTATTTATAAAAAAAAAAAAAAATAGTTGGATTTATTTTCGTCAAGCTAACCGATGAAGATTTGCCATGCTTTAGAGTTGCATCATCGGATACACTAATGATAGATAAATTCCAGAAAGCTTGAGGAGTAGGCAAGCAGAATCACAGTCGCAATTTTAAATACATTTAACTCCTATTTAAAGACAAGTATAGTGAAACAACAATGTAATCATTAAAATGTCACCTATTTCATTACCAACAGTCATCGTCAATAGCTTCACTTCAAGTGTATTGTGTATAATTCCGAATCATTCCAAATTCGTTCAGCCTATCTGGAGGTGAAAGGCTTTTATTGTACTACATATTATTTTTATTAATATTCTTATCAACTTTCTAGGTAACAACTGGGGCGTCTGCCAAAATGGTACAAAGGGTCTCGGATGCGGTCCTCAGGAGACATTCAGGAACTGTGCAGACATCAAGATAACAGGAACAACTCAACCGACGACTACTGTCAGACCTCAAACCACAACAACTAAAGCGACTGCTGCGCCAACAACCAAGGCACCAGTGACGACGACCAGAGCACCAGCGACGACGACCAGAGCACCAGCAACAACGACCAGAGCCCCAGCGACGACGACCAGAGCACCAATGACGACGACCAAAGTACCAACGACGACTACCAAAGCACCAACAACAAAACCCGGATCTGCTTGTAAGTCCGCACAGTTTTTCTATCACGTTAGTAGTATATTATTTGAAAGAATTTAGCCGTTCTGGTTTCGTAAGTGGGCACCGACCAACAACAAAATCCGGATCTGCTTTTAAGTCCGCACAGTCTTTCTATCAGGTTCGGAGTATATTGTTTGACAGAATTTAACCGGCCTGGTGTGGTAAATGGGCACCGACGAATTGTGGGAACATGAGCAACGAGCTCATATTGCACTTGATAGGTTGTTAGGAGTAGGGGGTACTCCTACAAACAAACTACAAACTGTGTTCCGTAAAAAAAATAAAAAAAAACCTCGGGTACCACCACTACCCCTCAACCTCGGGTACCACCACTACCCCTCAACCTCGGGTACCACCACTACCCCTCAACCTCGGGTACCACCACTACCCCTCACGCGATGTTGATAAAATGTAATATACTTCTTTGAAAGGTATATATAGAGGCGAGCGGCCAGCGAGCCGCCGAAACGCGTTCACACCAAGAACAAATGTTCACACAAACACAGCAAGGGGGTCACAGCTCAGCCGTGTAAGCCTTCAGTTGTAGGCTACGTAATTATTAATTGCTGCCTAAAAATCGTTTCAGTACTTAAACTCTGTTTGACCTTCCAACGCGTATGTAATAACGTAATATATTCATTAGATATGCCGTAAGCTCCAGCAGATGAGGCCCTATAGCGGAGTAATCTTAAGACGTTGCCTGCTCTTTGGGGTTAAAAATATTCCGGTTCGATCATATTTCAATTTATAGGATAGGATAACAACCTTACCTAGAACTGAAGCGAGGGTAGGTCGGTTTAAGACTAGTGCAGGCCATCTTGAGAGACTGGACCAATGCCTCTGAAGTGGTCTTCAGTTCAAACTAGGTCCACGCAACACGTCGAAAAGGCTCCCACGTCTGCCTGCCAAATAACGGTTCCAAATCTTTCTCGAAACGTCACTGAACCTTAGTGTCAATGCGTAGACTTGGTTTCACAGTTCCCGAACTCCGCCTCGCATACCTCACTCACGTGCGCCCCATTTTAGAATACTGCTGTCCGGTGTGGGGACCCCAAGTGCAGAACACAGTTTATCTAACAGAAGAGCTAGAAGCAGTACAGAAACGCGCGTCGAAAATTATCATGGGACCTAACTTCCAATCTTACGAGCAGGCACTGACAGTGTTGAGAATCCCGAATCTCTACTCCCGGAGAGAAGAACTGATATTAAAATTCGGCAAAAAGCTGTTAGAAAGTGAAAAGTACAGAGTCTTGCTCCCCCCTGATGCCCCCAAAAACAGCAGGACAAGACGGCAAAATAAATTAGTGCCTGTCAAAGGACGAACCTCGAGGTTTATGAACTCGTTTGTGCCCTTTTTTACAGAGATTTTTAACAAAGTGAACTAGTGTAAATATTTTATTTCATTATTGTAAGTGACCAGCATAATTTAGCATCTTCTGCTGAAGAAAGCTACGAAGTTGGTTTGTCAATAAACGATTTCAGATTTCAGATTTTCTGAATTGCCTGACTTGCTTCTTCCAGTCACCAAGGGTACGAACCCTGTGAGAGCCACTGGAATTAGTAAATAGTCTCTTATTTTCCAGTTCAGTGCACCACAAATGGGATATTTGCTGATCCACTGAGCTGCTCAAAATTCTACCAGTGTTCCAACGGAATCGCCTACTCTATGTCGTGTGGTGCAGGACTTTACTTCAATCCAACTTACAAAGTCTGTGATTGGCCATACAATGTCTCCTGTCCATTAGCCAAAACGGGATAATCGAAACTATTTTTTTTCAAATTTTTGTGATGCATCATCATATTAAACCTGACGAATTCTAAACAGCTGCCTGTTATTATATATTATCGCCCTTCCTGAGGGTGATAGCGGAAAGTTTTTGCCGGCGGGTAGGATGATATGCTGATATCGCCCGAGCGCAGCGAGCCCGAAGAAAAGCAAGGGCGATAATGATTATAACACTAGTACACTCTTCAGCCATATAACACTAGTACACTTGTTTTAATTTTCTGGTATTCCCCTGATATTAAAATAAAAAAGTTCCAACCGTGCGATATCACTTGCTATCGCATGGCTGGCTGCGCGATAACAATTTTTATCGCACGGTTGGAACATTTTTCGTTTCACATCAGGGGAATACCAGAAAATTTTGGCACTGGGTAGGATAGGACTGGTATCATGGGACTGCACAGTGTACTGGTGTTATTAGCTAGTAAATATAAGAAATATCCCGACAACCCTGCTAGCAGTAGAGGTAGTCCAGCAGGCCTTCACACCAGTAAAAGTGTAAAACGGCACAATCTAGAAGTGTTAGAAGTGAAGTGTTGATCAGCAACACACTAGGTAAACTAACATGCTGTTCTTTTGAATCTTAAAATCTTTATTCAAAATCTGTATGGCCAGGTTACGGCATTCAAAGAATTGCTTAGTTCTGTTTTGCATTAGTTTAACGACCCTCCAAAACTCTCTTGTTCCTCAATTCGCCAGAACAGTACAACACAAATTGTGTTGCGACAGCAACCCTTAGGTTTCGTCCCATTTTTTTTTTTTTTTTCCTAGCACCCCGATTTCAGCTTATTGCTTGAAAGTGATAAGGGTCTAACCTATGTAGTTTGCCGGATTGATGAATATGACATTACATTTTGGCAAGCTCCATAGAACTCTTGGCTGGGGCCAAAAAGGATGGTTATCCATTAGGTACTTCCTTTCTGTTTTCATTTCCGGCCACGCCCAGATGATGACGGTAATAACAGTGTTAGTCGAAAACAAAAAGGATTTTCTAATCAAACATGTTCTCTATCTTATATATACACCACCTCTCTAAGTTTTATAGAAAATTTCTTTTCTTTCCATCATTTTCGATTTCCATCGGAAAGCGATCGTACCATTTACACACTAATATTACGAAGCAGATTTATTATCTGAATACCAGTGATGTCGACAAGACCAAAACGTCAAGACCAAGGCCAAGACCAAGATTTTCGCACTGGCCTTAAGACAAAGACCAAGATTTTTGCCCTGGTATTGAGACCAAGACCAAGAATTTGGCTCTGGTCTTAATACCAAGACCAAGAAAGTCTATTTTACTAGATTGAGTGAGGAAATGTGATTCTAGCTTAACTTAATGAAAAGTGAGCTGATAATGTCAATAAATACGCACATAAAATTTACATAATTACATGCCAATATCTATGTTGCATTTTGGATAAACCAATGCTGCCAATAATTTCTCGGTAATAGTTTCAAAAAAGGGTTGGTCAACCGATTTATTGTCACGTCACAAAATACCCCGCCATCCTAAAACGCGGTTCGGACCTTGGAACAGGATATCTAGTTTTCTACCTTCCAAGTTTCACCCCAACACATCCACTCGTTTGGTCCCTAGACGTGCTACACGGCTTCCGGTACCCCCCCTCCAATTCCCCTACCACGGCCAAGTCTGGTTCGAACTCCTAAATGGATTATCCAAAGCATTTTCTCTTACCATTTATCAATCTGAACATTCCCCATCCGGCAACTCCCCCTCCTCTCCCCACCGTGGTCAGGCCCTGTCCGAACCTTTCAATGTGCGATCTAAGGCGTATGATCTCTACATATTCCAATTTTCATTCATATCTCTTCACTTGTTTGACCTCTATGCGAGCCACAACATTTCCAGGAAAACATTTCTCGAATCGGAAACATAAATGCCACATCTCTGACATCTCCTCTTCCTGCCCGTAAAGTCTGACTGGGATCGGAGCATGACCTATCTGTATAGATGTAAAAAGCGAATTTTTCAATTGAAAAATTCAATCGAATATTCGCAAAATTGAAATATTCGGAGGCCTCTCGAAAATCGAATATTCCGAAAAATTGAAATATTTCGCAAAATTGAAAAATACTGAAAAATTGAAAAATACGGCGAATTTTCGCAATTTTCGCAAGAAAAATGCAATGTTCGCTGCAATTTTCGGGGGATTTGGGTGCAAAGTCTCAGTCAAGGCTTCCATTTAGAGCCAATTGTAGCGTGATTTCGAGGTAAAAAGAGAAATGGGTATTGTTTGTCTTTAAAGATTATTTTCATTTTATTAGTAGATCGAAAAAAACGTGATTGGCATGGCCTGCGGCTTCATATCTGAAATATTAATAACAAGTTCTTGTTAGTCTTGCAAATTAGATTTTCTATCGATTAGACTTAAGAACATTAGCGTTAAATCAGAAATAATCTATCCTTAACTACCCTAAACAGTAAGCTTTAGTAGGAATGACAATGCTTGACCTAACCTGAAGGGTTCCTCAAACGTGATGCATTTGACCTTATTTTGAGTATATTTTTTTTTAAATCGGAAGTCCACTATTGTAATCATAAGATAAGAAGTGGAAAAGTAATGAAAAAGGAAAAAAATCATACGCGAAACATTGGACCAGTCTCGCTTTCAATAAAAAGGGACTTCTTATTACATCTGTTCGATATTTGTTATGGCGGATTCCAAGACTAGAAACTCATTTGTTTACTGCGTATGGCAATGTCTTCAACATAGAAAATTCCATGTAAAAAAAATCTCTCGGTACTGTCAAATGCTAGAAACTCACTTGAAAGCCGCTAGCTCTACAGAGTCTCCGGAGCCACCTTTAAGCTTGCTTGGAAAATTTAATATAAGACATCGCTTTAATATCTATTTTTTTCACCAGAATTTTAAGAAATGGGCAAGGCAGTCTACATTCCGAAAATTCTTTGTTGAAACAGTAGGCTATACACGTATACAGCGATGGAAAAAAAAAGATGATACATCCGAGTGAACAAAGTTTTCCCAACAAAATTTGGTAATCCAGAGAGTACTTAAATCACCTCAAACTCAAGGCTATGAGTTTCTGACAATGTAGAAACCCTTTTTTATTCTTACGAACTGAAAATGTTACTTCCATTCTAGCTGATGTGGTGAAATTAGGACAAAATATCGAGGTTTTAATTGTAGGAAGCCTGGATGTTCCTACTTGTTGGACATACTTCTGGTAGGTGAGAGAGGGAGAGAAGAAGCATATCTTTAGTGAGAAATGTTCCTAGTTGTTGGACATGCTTCTGGTAGGTGAGAGAGGGGGAGAAGAAGCATAATCTCTAGTGAGTATCTCAGTTGTGATCTGACTCATGAAAATTTGTAGAAACAACAAACTCGAGCTCAGCATCTTATTTTTCAGCTTTGTTTTTAATTTTTCGTAATTTTTCACAATTTTTCAGCGAATATTCGCAATTTTCGCAAGATAAAATGTTGGTATTGAAATTTTACATCTATACCTATCTGCAAGTTTTCGGTTCCCGCTCCCCCCGGATCCGGTCCGGACGCCAAATAACAAATCAAGGCCGCATAAAATCGATACTGTCCAACTTGCATCCCATTCCGTCCATCTATTTTTTTTTATTTTTTTTTTCCAAATAATGTTTCTGTGTATGTTAAAAAGTTTCTAGGGGGGAGGGGGTCAAACTCGGTCCAGGCGATAGCTGTTTCAACTTGGCAAGCTTCTTCGATCACCCGTTCCACTAGCATTCCACTCCACAGCATTCCACTCCCCCAATGATGGTCGAATCGGGTAAACAACTACTCTCGAGTCGGTCTTTTCGGGCCCCTGATATGCCTTCCAAGTTTCATCGCCCCAGCACATCAGGAAGTACCGAACTAGCGGGATCACTAGAATTCCGGACCCCCCCCCCTCCACCCAACTCCCTCACAGTGCCCGAATCCGGTTGGGTTATGTCAACAATATATCTAGGACTTGTGCTTGCTCTTCCCACCAAGTTTCATCCCGATCCCTCTACTCTAAGCTTATCCCAAGATTGCCGGCTCCCTCTTCCAGCTTCCCCAAAGTCACCGGATCCAGTCCAGATTTGAAGTGGGTCGTAAGAGACACGTGGTCTTTCCAAATATCAATTTTCATTAAGCCGATCACCCGTTCAAAAGTTATAAATACCTCAAGGTTCAGTATTCCCCTTCCCTCCACCCCCACGATGTTCGGATCGAGGAAGTGACTATTTCCTACTGTTTACTCTATTTTCATAATTCTGCAGTTTCTTCGTCATTCCTGCTGACATTCAGCCAATGACCAAAGCATTTTAACAATATCTGTACATACTGCATGCTTACCTTACAAAAATAAGAGAAACTCCTTTCCCCTCAGTGCTCTTTTCATTGCAGAATTACAATTAGCGAACCACTTCAGAGTAGCTGAAAGTTGGTAAACGCATGTTTAACTACAGAAGGTTCCTTGGCAGCCATTATTTTGTAACTGAAGTTATTCACGTCAAGCCTTTACTTATCAATGATCGCGATGATTAGCCCCTACAAATAATAATTTTGATCCACTAATCTCTTGACCTTCAAGTCTGTCCTGATGATGCAATCCATTTAATTAACCTTTTCCTGCTTTGCGACGTTTTCAAAAGTTCCGAAACTAATCCTGCTGTAATTACGGTCTTGAAGACCAGGGAAGGTCTTGACGACCGGGAGCGCAAGAACAACACCAATACCAAGAATTTGCCACTGGTCTGAAGACCAACACCAAGATTGTCGGCATCGGTCTTGAGACTGGTCTTAAGACCAAGACCAAGGTTCAAGACTACATCTCTGCTGAATACCGATACAAATAGCTGAACAAAGACACTTGTCAGAACTGACGAATGATATTCGTTGGATTTCATGGAACCCGGCCGACCGAGCTACTTCTTAGGAAAACAAAGCATGAAGATTGATTGTCCACGTCTTCGTATCCCTATCTGGAAACTCCACAAGCCCCGATGAAGACACTTCTGACAAATTTCTTCTTTAAGAATAATTCCCCTTAAGTAGGTATTGCACTGAGCTACACAATTTTGATGTCATGACTTAGCTGGCTTTCTCAGCAATCACTTCGAATACTGAAACATGTAGAGTTTGATGCTGTAATGGGTGTAAGACTCGGACTCTGGACATTCCCGGGTGTCCGGAATCACCCCATTCCGTCGGGGTAAATCCTGACAACAGAAGAAAAAAGGTGAAGATGAGTAGCAAAAAATCGAACATTCTTACGCCTAATAGACAACATGGAAACCATTGGACTGTAGCAGTTTGGTTGCATTATCTCACTCTGCCGCCAAGAAAATTGACTTTGGGCAAATTTTTTAACTACAGCAGAATGTGTTATGCAATGATGGAGACAGCATTTCTAGCAAACCTGGTCAGGAATTTAGTTTAACCATTTTACAATATAAAATAACTAGGATAACCTTTAACACGCTTGCAAGGGGGGCATTAACGTGGGCGGGTGCCCACAGGTCACTTATAGAATGATGCTTCGACCAAAGGTTCATTCAAATACGGACTCGCCTATTGCTGGAATAAATTTCTTGTCCCGTTGAGTGTCGTTTCACCGATACATCTGAACACAATCAGAGGCGTTACTACCCAAAACCTTTGGGGGGGGGGGGCGAGGTATTAACCGACTGGCTGGTCATATTTTACGAGCTGTTTTACAGGAGAAACCGACTGTTTTGACGAAAAATCTACTGATTTTTATGGCACTTGCAGCTTCGCTCAAGTGCCATATACCGATCACTTTTCGGTCTGGCGGTGTGTCGGTCGGTCGGTCGGGCGGTCCACTGTTCCCGAGTTAGGGTCAGAGGCGTCATTTCGCGAAAATCTAAGGGGTGGCAGTGACAAATCTAGGGGGTGGCAGTGACATCCTTCTGGGCCCCCCTTGCTATTTTCATGTTCGGAACTACATAGGTAAGACCACGGCTGAAGAGCGGAAACTAACTAGAACTCGCTGGAGAGCTAGCTTCTAACGAATTTTTGGCCAGAAAATGGCAATGAGCGCCGCAGGCAAAAAAAATGTTGAATTTGCAGGTTTTATAACAAAATTTAACTACTTCCTGAACAAATTTTAGGTTCTAAAATGGCCCTCCCCCAAACTGCAAGTCCAAACCTCAAAGTAAACAAAGCATACTACAAGCGGCGCAGGCGAAAATTTTGGATTTCTTTATGATCAGAGGGCCTTTTCGGATCACAAATGAAAGCAGGGGCCACGACTCATAATGTTTGGTCACGACACATTTCAAACAATGTGAGACATTAAACTGAAAACTGGTACATGATGGTGCTTCAACTCGACCCTTTCCAAATAAAATGACCTTCCGAAAAAAAACTAAAACAGGTTAGCCTTTGCTGCAACACACGTTAAACGCAGATTTAAAACTCTTTTTACCATTTTACAAAATAAACAAGCTGGGGTTAAGTGAAAAGGATGAAAAACTGACTTTTTCAGTCTATTTTCCTGGGTAGCTCTGGGGGTCAAGGGGTGGCAGCTGCCCCCCCCCCCAAATGACGCCTCTGGTTAGGGTACTTCCAGAAGTGCTAGGACGATGAAACTTGGCAGGCATATCAGGGACCCGATCAAACTAACCTAGAAATAGTCACTTCCCCGATCCGACCACCGTGGGGGGAGTGGAGGGATGCGGAATCCGGAATCTTGAGGCAAGTATAACTTTCGAACGGGTGGTCGGATCTTAATGAAACTTTAAATTTGGAAACACCTCGTGTCTCAAACGTCACACTCCAACTTCGGAATGAATCCGTTGACTTCGCGGGGAGCTAGAGGGGGGACCGGAATTCGTGTGACATGTTCAGAGTGAACGGATCGGGATGAAATTTGGTGGGAAGAACAAGCACAAGCCCTAGATACACAGTTGACAAGACCGGACCGGATTCGAGCACTGTGGGTGGAGTTGGAGGGTTCCGGAATTCCGGTGATCCCGACTTAAGATGCTTACACATGATATAGGAAGATGAAACTTGGCAGGCATATTAGGGATCCGACTAAACTAACTTGGTTCAGGTTCAGGTTCTTTTTAATAATAAATTAAATAACAAAATGTCCAGAGCCCGGCTGAGAAGACAAATTCGTAATTCACGGGATGGAAAAACTTCTTTAACTAAATACATCATTTATAATTCACTACATGTCATTCATACTAATGGAAATATGCGTGTTCTCCCGTCAGCACCCGGTCTCCAACACCACCCGTTGACACGTCCAGCGAAACCAACAATAAAAAAAAAAAAAAAAAGATAACAAGAACCGAGGAAAAGTGATTTCAGTCCAAGGAAATATCCTGGACCGAGTATTCACAATCCCCCAGGCCCAGTATCAACAAAAACCGACAACCGGGAAATATTCACTGCCCCGAACCGACAACCGTGGGGGGGTGGAGGGATGGGGAATTCGGAATCTTTAGGCAAATATAACTTTCGAAGGGGTGATCGGATCTTAATGAAACTTTATATTTGGAAAGATCTCGTGTCTCAGATGTCACACTTCAAGTCCGGAATGGATCCAGTGACTTTGGGGGGAGTTGGAGGGGGGGGGGACCGGAAATTGTGTGACATGTTCGGAGTGGATGGATCGGGATGAAACTTGGTGGGAAGAACACGCACACGCCATAGATACATAGTTGACAAGATCGGACCGGATCCGAGTACTGTGGGGGGAGTTAGAGGGAGGGTTCCGGAATTCCGGTGATCCCGACTTAAGATGCTTACACATGTGCTAGGACGACGAAACTTGGCAGGCATATGAGGGATTTTACAATTTTAACTTAAGAACAGTTGTTTCTCCGATTTGACCATCGTGGGGGAGTGGAGGAGGGGGAATCCGAATCTTGAGGCTGTCCAACTTTTGAACGGGTGATCGGAACTTAATGAAGCTTGATATTCGGAAAGAACTCATGTCTCAGATGTCCAATTTCAAGTGGGATTGATCGGATAGGATCCGATCAATGTGGGGAGTCGGGGGGGGGGGGGGGAATTTTGTGACACGTTTAGAATACAGCGATTGGGATGACACTTGGTGGGAAGAACAAGCGTAAGCCCTAGATACATCAGTAACAGAACCGGACCGGATTCGGTAACTCTGGGGTGAGCTGGAGGGGGATCCAGAATTCCGTTGATCGCAATTTAAGGTACTTCAAGATGTGCTAGGACGATGAAACTTGGCTTGAACATTAGAGACTTGACAAGATTGGATTATAAATTGTCACTTCCCAGATCCGACCATCCCTTAAGGTACTCATCTTAACCGCAAAGTACAAAAGATACTTTTAAGCAAAACCTACATTTTCATGATCCCCATGAGCCCATGATCATTTTTGCCTCAAGGGTTTTGCTTAGAAATAAATTTCTACCACTCTTAAAGTGCGCATCTTAACTGAAAAGCAAAAAAAGATACTTTTCACCGAACCATATATTCATGATCCTAAAGGGCCCAGGATCATTTTTGCCTTAAGAGTTTTGATTACAGATGTATTTTTAGCTCCCTTAAAGTGCGCATCATCACAGCTAAGTGCACAAATAAATTACTTTTCTTACCAAACGATACATTCTCGTGATTTCAAAGGGTCCGTCTAATTCTTATCTCAAGGGTTTTGCTTCCAAATGATCACAACAAACCCACGAATTGGCGAATTCCTACTTTCATCCTCTTACCAAGCCTTGCAAGTGCCATATGAGCTTACAGCTCTTGTTTCAGATAAAGCCGCCTGTTTTGAGAAACAACGACTCTTTTTAAGAAAAGTCAACTGTTTCCAAGAAAAAAATCGACTGTTTTCACGAAAATCACGGCGCTTCGCACCAACTCGTTTTTTTCCCGAATGGCGGACAACATCGGAGGGGAGGAACGTACCCCCCCCCCCATGTGATACCCCTGTCCATTTTACTCGCATTCACGAATTTGGCTAAAAGATCCATGATCTTTTGCGATGGAGGCCGAGTCCCACTTGTCCATTACCTATCGAGCATTATAAAGTCCATGTTCTCTCTTTTCATGTTCTCAGGAGTCGAAGTTTTCGTCCTGGATCAACGACTGTTTTACGTCACCTTCTTGTCACTTAAAGTGGACTTAAATTGCTCCCTTTAGATTAAACCTTGCTCTATTACAGTGGTTCCCAACCGGCGGTACGCGTACCCAAACGGGTACGAGAGACCCTCGCAAGGGGTATGCAAAGGTACCAAAATCATGTTAGCCTAAAACTTTAATACTTCGCTTCAGTCGTTTTTGAGTCCCCTAACTCAGTTTCAGTACTGTCCTCAAAATCAGATACCCCATAGTGCGCAATTTCAGATTTACATACCTTATCATTGACGACAAAAATATTGCCATTTTGACGTTGTGATCGTGGTAAAAATAGTAAAACAACAATTCGTCAAAAAAGGGGTACGGCACCTTTTTGAACCTTGATTAGGGGTACGCAACCTTTTTGAAACTCATTTGCCTCCGATGATCCGAGGCGATGCCAGAAATGCACAGACTGCGTATTCTATTTCTAGGTCCGAACCGTACTTTGGATGGCGTGTGTAGTTCGTGACGTTCTCATCCACGTTGTTAATGTACTGCCTACTCGTATTAAGTGCCATATGAGCTCGTAGCTCTTGTTGTACAGTAGAGGTGTGCTTATGTGAACGTTTGTTGACTTCGGACTTTCCCATTCTCATGCACTTGCTGTGTCTAAAGCTAACTACCAGTTAGCCAAAGTAGGCAAGACGGGCAGCTGAAAACACCTGTACAGGTATTTTGGATCTTCAGTCTACCATTTAGCCCAAAAGTGCAGTGTTCACATTAAAGTAACTGTTCAAATAAGCATACCTCTACTGTACTAAACTCCTGTTTTAGTTGTCTTGTCGTATTCTGCTTCGAAAAAAGCTTGTTGGTAAAATAAATATGATTAATATCATACTAAGCAAAAAATTGTGTTTCAACTTTCTAACCAATCCGACAGAAAGACTTCTGAGATAATCCGTCGGGACAGTTTTCCCAACATAAGCTTTTGTCGGGCGTGAAGCTCCGAAAAAATCGTACCGACATATTTGTCGTGTACCTTTCGGCACAAGAATCAGCTCCTGACAAAATCCTGCGTAATGTCAACTCGGTTTTAGTTGGCGTATTCTACTTCAAAACCAACTTGTCGGCAAAACACATCGAAGTTTTTCAGTATGTATTAAATTTCAGGTTCAATTCCTAATCAAACTGATAAGACGTCTTGTGAGGAAACCGTTTGGAACCGACACAAGCCCAAAAAGAATTTACCCTACAAACTTAGACCCCTCTTCACAACCTTACTCGTCCCGGCAAGATACTGGTTCCCGTGGAAATCTCACTCCGCACAGAAGTTTCGTGGACACAGACAGACGGGAATATAAATGATGATGCTAGCCCTAAATTTCATTTGAAATACCCAAAAGACATTTTGATCATAAAATGTTTCCAGAAATTTCCGCCCGCGGCACCTTTCCTAGTCCTCTCTATTCAGTGTAAGGGCACGTCATTAACATGGGTTGACGTTTCAGATTTTTGGGTTTGCGCTAGTTAAAAGACCTAAACTTTTATGAGAAGTAGTTGAATTTTGCGAGTAAAAAAGGCGAATACGAATTCGCCTAGAATCACTGTGATCACAAAATGTTTCTGGAAAATATGTAATGTAACACCTTAGTGATTCTTGACAGGACCTTTGTGTCGCTAAGGGACTGATTTCACCAGCCTATCGCTGATACTACCGGCCTAATGCCTTCGTGAGTTCTAAGAGAGACACACTTCTTTGTATAACTGGAGCACAATAGAGCACTCAAGAAAACATCCCCAAATAATCGGAGAAAAAAATGACCATTTGTCGCAAACACAGATGTTTCAACGTATAAAAGACGTCGCTCAATTTTGAAAATACAACAAAGTTCGTCCAGTCACCTAGAGAAGATGATTCCGATTTGTGTTTTTGGGATCCCAAAACGTTAGTGACGGATACCTATGACATCGCAAAAGTTGTCCGTCCGTCCGTCCGTCCGTCCGTCTGTCCGTCTGTACGCACGATAACTCTCGAAGGGATTGAGATATTTTGATGAAACTTGGTGAGAGGATCCTTTGGGTCAAAGTACAAGTCAAGTTCGAAGATGGGCTATGTAGCTCTATATTTGAGGGTGGGGGAGGGGTTTCAAATTAAGGGGCTAACAAAATATTTTGAAACAGCTAATGTGATAGTCGATTATGGGGTAAGAAGACATGCTGAACACGATGGTGAAAACCATTTTCTCGCCGGACAATTAGTTCGCCCGGAATCCGGCCAAAACCGGAAAGTTTGTTAAAACTAAAAGTTTTATTTGAATTTGATTACGGTAGATGTTTGATTTAGGGGTAAGAAGACATGCTGAACACGATGGTGAAAACCATTTTCTTGCCGGACAAGTAGTTCGCCCGGAATCCGGCCAAAACCGGACACAAAATGTGTCGACCAATTTTCGGCTACCCCTTTTCTTCAAAATAGTATATAAGCTCTGCATAATAGTATAGCTCTGCGCAGAGCGCGAGCTCAATGAACCTAAGAGCTAGTTGTTTTCGAAGGTCGAAGGGGTTGATATGTGGGGTTGGTAAATGAGAAGGTGGTTGCGGGCTATATAACAGTTGGAAAGTTTAGAAGGATTGACAACTTCAGTAGAAGGGTGAACACTGAAACCAAAAATAGACCGATCCCAATTGTGAGACAAGTCATCTTCGGCAATGAGGGGTTAGCAGTTTTGTCTACTTGGTGTACCTACAATTTGTTTCCTGTGCTTTATATGGTACGAACAATTTGGTACCACGTCTATCACGAGGACATGGACTCGTAAGTAAGAATCGGCTGCTAGAATCTTTGGTGATGAGGGGTTGCCAACTTTTGCTAGTTGGTATACCCTTTATTTTTTGCCAGTGTATTTCATGGTAAGAACGATACGGTACCATGTCTATCACGGGTAGATGGACTTGTTTACCCTGACATATACTTCGTCCGGAATCCGGTTGAAACCGGATTTTTTTTATAAGTTAAAGTTTTATTTGAAGTTGATTAGACGTTCTTTATAGGGATAAGGAGATGCGCTGAATTCGTTTCTGAACTATCTTTTTTTGGCTGGACAAGTAGTTCGCTCGGAATTCGGCCGAAAACTGAAATTCGGCAGAAGTAAAGCAGGTAGTTTCGATCAGTATCGTCAAAATAAATATGGCTTATACAGGTATATCTGAAATTAATTTTCTCAGATGATTAGCCTGGCGAAGACTGGATCTAGCGTAGACAAGACGTAGTCAGGACGTAGTTGTCTGAGTCAAATATTAAATTTTTGGGATCCCATCGAAATCTTTGATCTTGTTCTGGTGGGAATCTCCCTGCTGAGAGATTCAGAGGGACACGGAATATTGCTGGAACCGCCAGGACGGTCTTCCCTCTGGCGGACCGACAACACTGCTGTTAAGAACTATGACGACAACGGACTCAACTGCGGGGGATATTCGGTAAGTGAACTTAGAGAGACGGGGAAGGACATAACGCTAGGTTTTGTCCAAAATAGTTGCGTTTTTGACCGAAGTTTGAAGTTACCTTCAAATCCGAAGGTCTCTTTTAAAATACCATTTTTGGGCGCCGGTCACTGTTTCTTTGTCCTTCAAAATCTTAAACTTCAAAGTTTGGCAGAAACGTTGATGAAACGGAAACCGGACAAGGAGATCGCCACTTCGACAAATACGAAATAAATGTTCGGCAATTCTTTATTCTACAGGCTAGGTATATAAACTCTGTGACCACAAATATCCTATATTTGAATGATGCGGACCACCAGTTCGTCATTTCCCAATTCAGCGCACCTAGCGGATAAAAGTAGAAACGGGAAAGCCACTCGAGGGGACGCTAAAAACTCACCACCAAAACAAGACTGAAATAAACTAAAATAAATGAAAACTTCGGCAAGCAAAATAGCAACAATCAATAATAAGTAACAATCACAGTAGCTTTGGCAAATAGTTTCAGGCGTCAATTTAGATTTCCAATAAAAATTCCGAACAGTCTGTAGCTTGATTAATTGTGCGAAAAAGTTATATTTATTGATATGTAGTAATCTCATTTAACTGTGCTTCAGACTGTGATAATCTTAAGCAGTAATAACTTTTCTAGAATATGTATGTAATACATATCATCTTCCCCTGTCCAACAGGTATTTATATTATGACAGTCTTGATCAGCGTAAAAGGGACTTTTTTATATTAAGGGGAATGGGGTTATATGATTTGTCGAGGCTGATACGATATCGTATCAGCCTCCGCAGAGGTTCGTCGATCAGTTTTTCTCAAATACTTAAACATTTTTAGCTTTAAGATGTTGGGCAAAAACTCCGGCTGAAAAAAACATCGTCTCTTGTCACCATGACTATTAGACCAATGTGTGGATTATGCTTCCCGGCCGAAATTTTTCTATTCGCATAAATTCCGGCCGAAATTTTCTACTCTCATTTGTTCCGACCCGAAATCTCAGCTTTCTCGTAATGCTGCGGACAAACGATCAGGTTTTTCCAGCCGGAATCCTGCAATTTCATCACGAAGTTCAGGCTATTCACCAGGCCAGCGAATGGGTTAGCCGATCCGGCGAGATAGCCTGTCAAGCAAATAGCCTCCAATAGTAAATCTCATCCTTTCGTTACGGAATTGCAAAAAATGTCACAGGAATTCATCCGAATCTGATGGTCTATCCAATTCAAATCTTTTGCCTTTGCTAGGTTCAGTGGGACAGAAACTCCGGAAGGTGCGGCGAATGCGGAGACGATTTCAGCCTGTCAAGACCTCGAGCGAACGAAGAAGGAGGCACTTATGGAAGCCTACAGAAAGTCCCGAGAACTTACACAGTCGGACAGGTAAGGTTTATGAACCAGCTTAAGGCCTTATCAAACCTGGTTTCAACTTTTGCTTCACATTATGCAATTTTTTGCTGCAGGCCACAATGAAAGCGACACATGATTTCAGCCGCGGAAATTTTTGAACTACACTATTGTTTTAAGTTTCGTTAAAATCAACACATATCGATGCACGCCTTTTTTTCTTAGAGATATGACAGATGCCGTGTATATTTATATTATGTCCCTTTTAAATGTTATATTTTCGAGGAACTTCAGCACATAAGTATTTTTGGCATTCGTGCATCCAAGAAATACAGTGTTTCTGTTTAAATCTTTCCATCTTTTCCTTCGCCGAAAATAACATAAAAACACTGACATAATTGCACATACGTTTATTTCCTTTCTGTGGCTACTTGCAAGTGTCTAACCCCTTTGTGCTACTACTTTCAGTATTTTCCGGTTTCAGTCGGATTCCGGGCGAACTATGTGTCCGGATAGAAAATGGTTGTCACATACTGATTCAGCATGTCTTCTTATCCCTGAATCATGCAGCATGCAGCGCGACAAAAGGTAGATTTTGCGCTCTCTACTTTGGACAGATAGAAAACTGATTTGGTCTTATGTGAAACAGAACAAAACGTTCTTCCACGAAGAATTTTATTATATCCGATGCAGGTTACCGGAGAAAGTCAGAAAGTCCTCGAAACCTGATCAAATTCAAATTTTTAAGTCAAACAAAATTTCCGGTTTTGGCCGGATTCCGGGCGAACTACTTGTCCGGCGAAACATTAATTTTCATACCTCTAATTAATTCAAATAACCAATTTTCTTTCAGACTGTGAGAACCACTATCAACATGACCATGAATCACATGGGATATTTCGAGTTTCGTCTCTGTCCTCGGCCGACATACCTGACGCTAACAAACCAGAACTGCCTGGACTCAAATCTCCTCACGGTTAAAAACGGTCAAGGGACAAGGTTTTATCTTCCACAAGGCACTGTTCAAACCGTCTATCCCGAGATCCAACTACCAGCTAACCTTGCTTGCGAGTTCTGCACACTCCAGTGGCACTACTTTGGAGGTAAGCGGACTAGCCTATGTTTTACAGACAGTCAAACTAAAACTCAACTCGCACAGAAAGCAAATTTTGCCAAGTCTGGCAACATCCACCACCGCCAGGGTTGAAAGACGCATCGTCATGTCAAAAAACGCACGCTTCGTCAGGCTTCTCCTAAGTGCCGAAAGAATTCACAACGCCAGTCAACTAATCTTAAATACAGAAACAATGAATGTAAAACATCTAATCAGTTTAGTCCGGAGTTACCCAGTCATTAACGTATCAAGCAGCACAAAGACAATGGAAAAAGGGAAGACGCATTTCTGAAAAATCGCTCCCCGTCTGTCATACCCTGCGAACCCCCTAGACGTAGCGAAGTGTATTTTTCCTGTCAACATTTAGACGCCCTCTTGCGGGAATTCCGCTTAAGGTTTCGTCTTAAATTCAGAAGTATTTTCTGTTGCTTACTAGTATAAGCAAGGCCCCACGATAAGTTTTCCAGAACAGAGTAACTAACAAGCCAGTTAGTTAAAAGCAGTGATGTCGACAAGACCAAAATGTCAAGACCAAGGCCAAGACCAAGATTTTCGCACTGGCCTTAAGACAAAGACCAAGATTTTTGCCCTGGTATTGAGACCAAGACCAAGAATTTGGCTCTGGTCTTAAGACCAAGACCAAGAAAGTCTATTTTACTAGATTGAGTGAGGAAATGTGAATCTAGCTTAACTTAATAGAAAGTGAGCTGATAATGTCAATAAATACGCACATAAAATTTACATAATTACATGTCAATATCTATGTTGCATTTTGGATAAACCAATGCTGCCAATAATTTCTCGGTAACAGTTTCAAAAAAGGGTTGGTCAACCGATTTATTGTCATGTCACAAAATACCCCGCAATCCTAAAACGCGGTTCGGACCTTGGAACAGGATATCTAGTTTTCTACCTTCCAAGTTTCAACCCAACAGATCCACTTGTTTGGTCCCTAGACGTGCTACACGACTTCCGGTACACCCCCCCCAATTCCCCTAGCACGGCCAAGTCTGGTTCGAACTCCTAAATGGATTATCCAAAGCATTTTCTCTTACCATTTATCAATCTGAACATTCCCCCTCCGGCAACTCCCCCTCCTCTCCCCACCGTGGTCAGGCCCTGTCCGAACCTTTCAATGTGCCATCTAAGGCGTATGATCTCTACATATTCCAATTTTCATTCATATCTCTTCACTTGTTTGACCTTTATGCGAGCCACAACATTTCCAGAAAAACATTTCTCGACTCGGAAACATAAATGCCACATCTCTGACATCTCCTCTTCCTGCCCGTAAAGTCTGACTGGGATCGGAGCATGACCTATCTGCAAGTTTTCGGTTCCCGCTCCCCCCCGGATCCGGGCCGGACGCCAAATAACAAATCAAGGCCGCATAAAATCGATACTGTCCAATTTGCATCCCATTCCGTCCATCTGTTTTTTTTTTTTTTTTTTTTCCAAATAATGTTTCTGTGTATGTTAAAAAGTTTCTGGGGGGAGGGGGTCAAGCCCGATCCAGGCGATAGCTGTTTCAACTTGGCAAGTTTCTTCGATCACCCGTTCCACTAGCATTTCACTCCACAGCATTCCACTCCCCCAATGATGGTCGAATCGGGTAAACAACTACTCTCGAGTCAGTCTTTTCGGGCCCCTGATACGCCTTCCAAGTTTCATCGCCCCAGCACATCATGAAGTACCGAACTAGCGGGATCACTAGAATTCCGGACCCCCCCCTCCACCCAACTCCCTCACAGTGCCCGAATCCGGTTGGGTTATGTCAACAATATATCTAGGACTTGTGCTTGCTCTTCCCACCAAGTTTCATCCCGATCCCTCTACTCTAAGCTTATCCCAAGATTGCCGGCTCCCTCTTCCAGCTTTCCCAAAGTCACCGGATCTAGTCCAGATTTGAAGTGGGTCGTAAGAGACACGTGGTCTTTCCAAATATCAATTTTCATTAAGCCGACCACCCGTTCAAAAGTTATAAATACCTCAAGGTTCCGGATTCCCCTTCCCACCGCCCCCACGATGTTCGGATCGAGGAAGTGACTATTTCCTACTCTTTACTCTATTTTCATAATTCTGCAGTTTCTTCGTCATTCCTGCTGACATTCAGCCAATGACCAAAGCATTTTAACAATATCTGTACATACTGCATGCTTACCTTACAAAAGTAAGAGAAACTCCTTTCCCGTCAGTGCTCTTTTCATTGCAGAATTATAATTAGCGAACCACTTCAGAGTAGCTGAAAGTTGGTAAACGCATGTTTAACTACAGAAGGTTCCTTGGCAGCCATTATTTTGTAACTGAAGTTATTCACGTCAAGCCTTTACTTATCAATGATCGCGATGATTAGCCCCTACAAATAATAATTTTGATCCACTAATCTCTTGACCTTCAAGTCTGTCCTGATGATGCAATCCATTTAATTAACCTTTTCCTGCTTTGCGACGTTTTCAAAAGTTCCGAAACTAATCCTGCTGTAATTACGGTCTTGAAGACCAGGGAAGGTCTTGACGACCGGGAGCGCAAGAACAACACCAATACCAAGAATTTGCTACTGGTCTGAAGACCAACACCAAGATTGTCGGCATCGGTCTTGAGACTGGTCTTAAGACCAAGACCAAGGTTCAAGACTACATCTCTGGTTAAAAGACAACAAGCCCCCTTAAACACAGCTATTTTCTTTCCCTTAGTTTCGAGGACTTTCTGACTTTCTCCGGTAACCTGCATCGGATATAATAAAATTCTTCGTGGAAGAACGTTTTGTTCTGTTTCACATAAGACCAAATCAGTTTTCTATCTGTCCAAAGTAGAGAGCGCAAAATCTACCTTTTGTCGCGCTGCATGAGCGAAAGCGAGGAAACTTCTAAGGGATATATGGGTTAGGTTAGTTCTTGTACAAAGAACAAAGTTTAGTAAATGATACTGTTAGTAAATGATACTTTATTTTTCATCCGCCATTTTGGAAAGCGGAGTATAAAGAAAATGAAATAAAAACAAAATATACAAAAGGAGACAGGATAAAAGGTCATGCGCTGGTTGGTATAAAGATTCTTCAACTTGTGTCTTCAACTACGTTTCATTCCCAGTTTGTTCGTGATATGTGGAGACGAAAGCCTTCTATGATGCACCAAGTTATTTTTATTTATAATATTATGAATTTTCTAGGTAACAACTGGGGCGTCTGCCAAAATGGTACAAGCGGTATCGGATGCGGTCCCCAGGAGACATTCAGGAACTGTGCAGACATCAAGATAACAGGAACAACTCAACCAGCGACTACTGTCATCCCTCAGAGCACCACTACAACTAAAGCGACTGCCGCACAAACAACCGCATCAACAACGACGACCAAAGCACCAACTACACAAACAGGATCTGCTTGTAAGTCCGCACAATCTTCTACCAAATTGAAAGTCTGTTATTTGCCAGAGTTTGAAGAAAGGAGTGGGCATCGACCACTGGTTTGAAAGAACAGCAAGGAGGGTACATATCCGACGTAAAACCCTTCAATTGTAGGCTACATAATTGTGGATTGCTTCCTAGAATTATTTAACTTCTCAGAATCCATTTTACCCTATTACACGTACGTCGCATATTCACAAGATATGTCACAACCTTCAACAGACAGTGCATATGACACAAGTACTGTCAAAACATTGTCTGCTCTTTGGGGGAACTTTTCCAAGCTTCATATGTTCCAGTTCGTTCATGTATGAATAAGACACTAACGTTACTTGGAACTGAAGTGGGGGTAGTGATGGCCTTAAGACCAGTACAGCCCAACTGGAGACAAAATGCCTTTGAAGTGGTCTTCAATTCAAACTAGGTCCATGCAACATGTCGCAAACGCTCCCATACCTGTCAATCAGCCAAGGTTCCAGATCTTTCTCGAAACGTTAATGACCTTCTAAACGTCATCTTCTTCCAATAACTAAGGGTGCGTAACCTGACAGTGCCACTGTAATCAGTAAATACACCCTTATTTTCCAGTCAAGTGTACCACCAATGGACTATTTGCTGACCCGCTGAGCTGCTCAAAGTTCTACCAATGTTCCAATGGAATTGCTTACCTCATGTCCTGTGGTACAGGACTGTACTTCAATCCCAATGTCAAAATATGCGACTGGCCATACAATGTTACCTGTCCATGAAGTGAGCCTGAAGAATCCACAGGAAGTATTTTGCTGTTTCCGTTTTTGTGATGAAGCATCGAATTAAACTCGTATTAAAACTGACGAATTCTAAAAACCTCCCTGTTTCTAGCATGTAGTGGACCGAAATAAACATCTTCTCCTTGTGAAAAAAACGAGGAAATCCTAGGACCCGCTGGAAAAACGTTTCTCCTCTGCTTTCTGGCTCGTCCCCTTCCCACCGATGATGCGACAGAACTACACCAAGACTAGACTCTGTCCATCAGATTCGGGAGAGGATTGTGTCAACTCCCTCTATGCCCGCGCTAGAAAATGCTACATTTTCTACTATCCTTGCAAATGAATCACAGTCAACAAGACACTGCATGCGGTTTAACCATACTTACTTGTACGTGTACTTAAGTCTTCCACGGCAGCCAAGAGTTGTTCCTAAGTTGAGTTCCATTCCTGGCTGGATTGGGTCCATTCCTGTGTGAGTTCGAGCCATTTCTTGTCCCACCTTCTGCCAAAACGGCAGAATCCTCCTTTGGGCTCGAGCGGCCTTGACGCAGGCGAGCCAAGTTTTGCGCTGCCTTCCTTGACGTTTCTTCCACTCGGAAGGAGGCTGGCAGAGGAGGCCTTCTTGGTGAGCGCTTCGGGTGGTCGGCGCTGGACGTGACCGTACCAGCATAGCCGGCGTCTCTTGGTGGTCAAGCCAATGTCAAGGCGTTGGGAGCATGATCGACGAAGCTCAGCGTTGCTCATTCGGTCTGTTAGTCTTACGCCGAGAATCCTTCGGAGGCAAGAGAGGTCAAAGACATTGAGGTCATGTACTTCGGAACCTTTCGGTATCCAGGACGCGCAACCGTATAAGACAACCGATCTTTCAAGAGCCGGGCGAACACCCTCACTTCAGAAGCAATTCGTGCGGCTGCAAGCAGAGAGAAATACGTCAGCCCTTTCTTCATAGCCATTCTCAAACTTTGGGGCATGTTGGCAGGGGTGAACATTGTGCTAATATACATAATCAATATGTGTACATCTCACTCCTCAGAGAGGTACCAAAACTTTCACAAGTCAAAACAAATCTTCATTACCAAAGTGTGTACTGGTACGGTGCCAGGGGTAACCCCTCTGTGCAATAGGGGAAAACACACGTGTGAGCAACATGTCCACCCTGCCAGCAGGCTCCGTGCGTTTAAACATGCGTCACCAAAATAGGGCTTAGTAGACCATACTGTCGTATTGATTGCTGACACGACTGCACAGAGAAGTGTACGGTAAAGGTATACTTCTTCAAACGTAAGTTAACTTTGAACAGTGCGGTTTTTGGCCAAAATGAATTGAAATGAAGAAAAAAATGAAATGAAGATCCCAAACCACAGTTTAGATATTCTTAGGGGGAGCAGCCCAGCCGGCAAGTTTTCATTCCGCAGGTCGATTTCAGCAATTCCCAGAAGACCCAGAAGACCACTTTAGTGAACGGCAAGTCCCTTCGGGACAAGCGGTTTTTCGGCAAACCTACCAAAGGCAAGTCAGCTTTAAAAGATTAGGCCAATACCAATGCGATCAACATTCGGAGGCAGGCGGTAGAGACTGTTAGTTGTATATATCGGAAATGAATTTTTACTGATTTAAACTAACAATGGATCTGCCATTCGAGTACGTTAGCACGGTTAGGGGCGGGAAAGCCATCCATACAGGTGGATTTAAGTTCGTTTTCCTGACAACAACGTCCGGCGGCATTACGTTCTACAGATGTAGCAAGAAGTCTTGTTCTGCACGAGGGAAGGAATATGAAGAAGCATTCCCGTGTCCACCCAAACATCTTCAAGTTGCTGAAAATCGTCATATACTGCGAATAAAACGACATGATCCTTGTCAAGCAGCTATGCAACGGCGGGGCTCTCATAGCGAGATGGAGGAAGTGGGTCAAAAAGGACCGGAAGCGGCAGGAGCTGATAGAATCTCACCGTTGGTCCCCGATGACCTTCAAGGACTTCTTCTACCGGGCGGCACAATTTTCGAGACTTTAGTTTTGTATCTACTAAATGCTTGTAAATAAATTTCTTACTTGACCTATTTTTTTGTAACTTGTTAATCGAAAACATGTCTTTTGTTGGACTTGCACGTTGGGAACTTGCCGAAGAATGAGCTTGTCGAACGGGAATTTGTCGAAAAAGTTTTGTCAACCGATGGATTTGTCGGTTGAAAGTTTTGCAAGTTATATGCAGCCGTTATTAGGAGCCCTTAAAGCAAGGGGCGCAATCTCCCCGCAACATGGTCTCAGAAAGAAGTCTGTCGGCACAATCTTACCTAAAATAAACCTTTGTCGGTGCGAAGCGCTGGCAAAAGTATACTGAGATTTTTCTTGCAAATTTCTGTACAAAAATTGGCTCTAGTCGAATCCACAAAAGACACTAATCCCGTCGGCACAATTTCGCCTACAGTATAAATGATATCAAGGCTAGCCCTGAATTTCATTTCGAATCCACAAAAGACACTGATCATAAAATGTTTCCGGAAATTTTCCTTTCTTAGTACTCTATTCAGTGTAAGTGCGCAACATTACATGGGTTGACGTTTCGGATTTTCGGGTTTGCGCTAGTTAAAAAAAACACTACACTTTTAAGGGAAGTACGGTATTTAAATTCCGGGAGCAAAAAGGCGAATTTAGATTCGCCTAAAACCACTCAAAATGTTTCCGGAAAAAATGAAATGTAACAATTCCGGACCTCAGTTATTCTTGCCAGAACCTTCGTGTCGCTAAGGGACTGATTTCACCAGCCTATCGCTTTCGTGAGGTCTAAGAGAGACACATTTCTTTGAAACACTGGAGCACAATAGAGCACTCAAGAAAACACCCCAAGATAATAGGAGAAAAAATGACCAGTTGTCGCAAACACAGATGTTTCAACGTATAAAAGACGTCGCTCAATTTTGAAAATACAACAAAGTCTGTCCAGTCACCTTCTAGAGACGATGAGGCCGATTTGTATTTTTCTAGTGGGAATCTCCCTTCTGAGAGATTCAGAGGGACACGGAATGATGTTGGAACCGCCCGGACGATCTTCCCTCTGGCGGACCGACAGCACTGCCATTCCGAACTATACAGACAACGAACTGAACTGTGGTGGCGCTTCGGTAAGTAAAGCATAGCTGCGGTAATACAAAAGGACATTGACGCTAGGTTTTGAACAAAATGTTTGGAATTACTGTCTTCCGTGTTGCCATCTACCCGTGAGTCCTGTAAACACTCTCAGGCAACAAATATCCTATAGCTGCCTTCGATTTAAGTCCTCGACCTCGTCTCGGTCTTGTCTTCTTTTTACTGCCTTGTCACGGTTTAAAGTCGTTTTATTTAGCCTTGTGGTGAACAATGATTAATGACTCCGCGGACAAGTATCACAAATAAAACGCAGTCAAGAAATCTACCTGAGACAGCACGGAACCTTGCTCCTAGGTCAGAGCTGCGTTCGATTTAAGTTATCGTTGTCTCGGTATTGTCTCCTTGTTACTGCCTTGTCACAGTTTACGCCTTTAGCCTTGTCACGTGAACGGCTCCGCGAAGAATTATCACAAATAAAACGCAGTCGACAAATCTACAGTAGAGGTATGCTTATGTGAATGTTTGTTGACTTCGGACTTTGCCATTTTCATGCACTTGCTGTAGCCAAAGCTAACTACCAGTTAGCCAAAGTAGGTAAGAAGGGCAGCTGAAAACACCTGTACAGGTATTTGGGATCTTCAGTCTACCATTTAGCCCAAAACTGCAGTATTCACATTAAAGTAACTGTTCACTTACCTCTCGAGTTACCTCTACTGTACCCGAGACAGGACGGAAACTTGCTCCTTGATCAAGTCATCATTCACGGGGTACTGTCCGACAGGGCACTGACAATTGTCAGGTGACAGGGCACATTAAACGGCGTTAAGGAGACAAGGCAGTTCAATAAAAGGTGCCATCTTAATCTCGGCAGATTATCCGAGGTTCGTGACGTCACATCTAGTTAAAGGACACCTGAACAATGAAACCATACTTGAACCAAGCTTGAACACACCATGGAGAATGCATTTACGGAGAGCCTTCTTCTCCTGAGCGTGACGTTTTCAAAATAGGGATGTTCGTTTCTGGAGGTTTGCACATTCAGACTCCATGACAAAAAGCGCAACTCATTCAAATCTTGTACAGCGCTGGCCGGATCGTATTGTAATTTCTTCTAGATGTACGTTTGGGCTTAACTGGTTAAAAAATATTCCAGAAGAAGGGTTGATTGGAGACATTTGTTCGTTTCTAAAATTGTTCGGTACTGAAATAAGGACAGATGCAAAATGGAGGAAAAATCATAGCTTAGAAACACTATTTCGTATTTGGATTGGGTTTTCTGCAGGCAAGTTAACGGAAGTCATACAGATAGGGATGATACTTGGTACTCTTCATTCAGCTGTCCTTTAAACTCAGAATTTCATGCTTTGTTTACTAACAGAATTGACTGTCCCTAGAACAGTTTATAAATGTAAAGCGTCCGGCGCCTCGCTGGCCGCTCAGCTCGATATATTTAGACCAAAAACATATTCAAAAATATATATTTAATCGAATTTCCCAAGTTTATTCATGACGTCACATTATCCTCACGAGTATCGGATAATCTGCTGGGATTTAGTCGAGACCAAATAAAACGGTATTTGGCTGACAGGACTGAGCAGGCCCGTATCCAGGAATTTATTTCGGGGGGGGGGGGGGGTTTGCCCGCGGAATTTATTTCGGGGGGGGGGGGGTTTGCCCACGGGTCGGACCAAAAAGTACAACAAATACATAGATCAGAGGTTAAAACCTACAAAAAACTATTACTTTTGTGGGTTTCGGGGGGGGGGGGGGGGGGGTTCGAACCCCCTAACCCCCCCCCCCCGGATACGGCCTTGGGACTGAGACAAGGCTATATCGAACGTGGCTTATGTTTTTATGTTGCGGACAGACGAACAAGGTTTTCCCGGCCGTATTTTACGCACTTCCATGATGCACAAATGCTGGAAGAAACTGCAGTTTCCGACCGCCACTCCTGATCGTCCAACAAATCAAAACCCTTTGTCTTTGGCAGGTTCAGTGGAATACCAACTTCGGAAAATGCGGTGAATGCGGAGATAATTTCAGCCTGTCAAGACCTCGACCGAACGAAGAAGGAGGCACTTACGGAAGCCTACAGAAAGTCCCGAGATCTTACCCAGCCGGACAGGTAAGGTTTACTAAGTCACTTCCCCTAAGCTGAAACTCGTATAGTTGTTAAAGTTTAACCGAAAAGGGCTAGGTTAAGAATCTAGTTACCAATCACTAATTCACTTAAATTGGCTTGAAGGCCCGCTGAAAATTAGTTACTTCGTTGTTCCGCTATTCACGAATAATCGATTTTCAAATAGTGGAATTTCCGTGTGATTTGTGGTGCCTCTATGCGCTTTTATTTTTTTTACGCCTTACGCGAAAGATTTATCATTTTTTTCTGGTCCAGGCACTAAGCAATCGTCACCAGTCTCACCACTGCCCACTGAAAA
The DNA here is from genome assembly GCA_023053555.1 of Branchinecta lindahli. NCBI lineage: Eukaryota > Metazoa > Arthropoda > Branchiopoda > Anostraca > Branchinectidae > Branchinecta > Branchinecta lindahli. The sequence goes on along the minus strand of JAKZAO010000006.1, from coordinate 8,648,677 downwards.
GCCGCATTTGCGTTGAGATTTAAATTTCCCGCGTCACAGTAGAATTTACGCTGTGGGGACGGCCGGCGATATTCTGAGCCTCGTAACTAGAGCAGATAGTGGAAAATGAAAAGAATCCCTTTGCAGAATTCAAATAGTTCAGTGTATCCGTTAAATGACACAAATAAGTTGGCTTTTCAGTTAAACTTTAAGTCTTTATCGAGGTAGCATCTCCAACTTTTGCTGCAAACTTATGTTCTGCTGCGGGCCACGATGAGCGTGCTCCACCCTTCTAACAATAGTAACTATTTGCTTACCACGCTCGGAAGCGTAATTAGCGTGGTAACTACGATCTCTGCGACGTGATCGGCCCGATCAGCCCGCGGCACGACATTTCGACGAGAATGGAAAAATGCGTTCTAGCCTTGACGCCAAGAAGCCAAGATTCGTGACGTCATAGTAGGGTGGAACACTCTCTGAATGTTGATAAAATCAAGCTCAGAATGTTGATAAAATCAAGCTCTGAACTGACACATACACACACGCCGGTTCCTTCTATTTCTAAACAGAATTCAAATCCGATGCTTGCCTCTTTCTTGCTTATTTTTCGCGTTACGAAATATCCGTTTAAACAAGGACCACAGAATTGGCTAACATGACGCGTCTACGTTATCCGTCAGTGAACCCCTCTGTGAACAACCGTGAGCGAACAAATGACACTCTTACACGGGAACACTAGCAAAGGAATATCGAGACTACACTGTTAGAAGTTTCATAACAGATAACACAAGGATGGGATGTAATCTGTTGTGATTTTGAAAACGCTATGCATTAAACGTTATGCATAACAAGCATTACCAGGAAGAGCCAAAAACGCCGACCGAGCTTCATCTGACTTTTTTGTTGGTCGTCATTATCGTCTTACCAGGAAGAGCCGAAAAACGCCGACCGAGCTTCATCTGACTTTATTGTTTGTCGTCCTTATATCGGAAAAGTCAGCAGATACGTCAGCGGATACGCCAGCTGAGATTTGTTCTGGTAGATTTTACGACCCAATCGAGCAGCAAAACAGCAGCTGTGTCCAAAAGGAAATCTCAGAACTAGATGAAGTAGTTCCCCAACCAGGATATTTACATTTGCTCGAAACTTCACTGATTTTATTGCAGGTTCTTTTCTCCTGACTACAGACTGAAGGAAGACCAATCGAGTATGATTCGCAGTCAGCTTGGGTTAAAGGAGCCTTACCGTGACTAGACAGTCTGGTGAGGGTGCTGGGACAGTGCAGAGTTTTGGATCCACTTTAACAAACATGCCAATTTTCTTTCAGACTGTAACGACCACTATCAAACTAACCGCGAATCACCTGGGATACTTCGAATTTCGACTCTGCCCTCGTCCGACATACCTGACGCTAACAAACCAAAACTGCCTAGACTCTAATCTCCTCACGGTTAAAAATGGTCAAGGGACACGGTACTACCTTCCAACAAACACGGCTCAAACCTTCTATCCCGAGATCCAGCTGCCAGCTAACATCGCCTGCGAGTACTGCACACTTCAGTGGCACTATTTTGGAGGTAAGCGGACTAGCCGATGTTTTTTTTTACAAAGTCGAATTACACCCTGTTCGCACGATCGCACGTGGTCTACAAGCAAGGTCCCAGAATGAGCTGTCCATAACACAGTAACAGTAACACTAATAACTCACTGCCAATCCCGAAGAGGTTCTTCCCCTTGATTTTGTGGACTGTCGATACGCTGTCCGGTACGAAGATAAACGAGATCCTTTTCGGTCTGATAAAATTAAGTAATTTGTCGAAGAACGTTCTGTTCAGACCAAATCAACTCTATCCAAAGTAGAGCGCGTAAAATCTACCTTTTGTCGCGAGGAAACTCCTAAGGGGGTGGAGATCGCCGAGAGATAATAAAAGGCCCGTGTGAATAAATATGACAACATAAGCAGCATATTTTCTTTGTCGATTCGGGGGGGGGGGGTGATTTCGCGATTTTTTTTTCAGCTAATATCCATAGCCGATATTTTTTATAATATTTTCCTTATAACAAAATAAAACCAAGAATTTCGTGAAGGATTTCAAGGGTTTTTAAAAACATTCCCTCACCCTCCCTATCCCCTCCCCTCTAGCATACGCTACTGAACAGAACATCATGGACCCTTGGTAAAATTGCATAAGCTTTAATGTGACAGCCGCATTTCTTTTCGTCGAGCTAGCTGACGAAGATCTGCCCAGCATTAGAGCAGCATCATCGGCTAAAAAAATGATATCCAGAAAAGCTCGGGGAGAATAGGCAAGCAAAATCACTGTCGCAATTTTACAGGCCCATAACCTCTATTTACAGACAAGTATAGCGAAGCACCAATGAAATCAATGAAATATTATACAAGTGACAGATCCCCGTTTCCAAGATTTATTCACCCCGCCTTTTCAACCCTTACGATCCCGACCTCAAAGACCCAACTCCCAGAAAGTCCCCACCCTTCAACCTCTCCCACCAATCCACGAGAGATATAGGAAAAGCTTCATCCCGTCGTTTGTAAATATTATTAACCAGTGATTTAGGCTATTTAGTTTTTGTTGTTGATTCATTTTATTGTCGACGATCGGTTTTTACCTGATTAGTTAATTACTTGACGTGAAGCGCAAGTTCGGCGCCATGCGCTGTGATAGTCGTTTTTTAAATTAAAGTACCTCTACCTCTACCTCTATTGCCTACAAGATTTTATACTCCGCTCAGTACGATCGTTCCGAATTTGTTTCGTAATATGTAGAGGTGAAAGCCTTTTACGATGTAATATATTATTTTTATTATTAATTTTATGAACTTCCTAGGTAACAACTGGGGCGATTGCGGAAACGGTACATCAAAGCTCGGATGTGGTCCTCAGGAAACATTCAAGAACTGTGCAGATATCAAGATAACAGGAACAACTCAACCAGCGACGACTATCATCCCTCAGAGCACCACTACAACTAAAGCGACTGCCGCACCAATAACCGCATCAACGACGACGACCAAAGCACCAACTACACAAACAGGATCTGCTTGTAAGTCCGCACAATCTTCTACCATGTTAAAAGTACTGACAGAATTTAGCTGGTCTGGTGTCGTAAAAGAAAGTGGGCATCGACCACTTAGTTCGAAAAACATGGCACGGGGGGGGGGGGGGGGGGGGGGCACAGATCCGCCGTAGAAGCCTTCAATTATAGGCTACATAATTCTGGATTGCTTCCTAAAATTATTTAAGTGCTCAGACTTTTAGTTAACCTATTACACCTACGTCACATATTCACAAGATATGCGAGGCTACAACCTCCAACAGACAGGGCTGTAACTGATATTCTGACACAAGTAATGTCAAAATGTTGCCTACCCTTTGGAGTCAGAACTTTTCCGAGTTTCAAATACTCCAGTTCGTTGATATATGAAAAAGAAACTCACCTTTACTTAGAACTGAAGTGGAGGTAGCGATGACTTACGACTGACTAGTACCAACTGCCACCAACTGGAGACACTGGACCAATGCCGTTTGAAGTGGTCTTCAGTTCAAACTAAGTCCATATGCAACATACCGCAAACTCTCTTATGTCTGCCACCAGCCAATGGTTATACATCGTTCTCGAAACGTCACTGTACTGCCTGTCTATTTTCTTCCTGTAGTCATCAACGGTACGTACCCTGGAGTGCCACTGTAATGAGTAAATAGTATCTTATTTTTCCAGTCAAGTGCACAACTAACGGACTATTTGCTGATCCACTTAGCTGCTCAAAATTCTACCAGTGTTCCAATGGAGTTGCTTACTCGATGTCATGTGGTACAGGACTGTACTTCAATCCCACTCTCAAAGTCTGTGACTGGCCATACAATGTTTCCTGTCCGTAAACTGAACTGAGGAACCTAGTGGAAGTATTTTGCTGTTTGAACTTTTGTTCTATTCTGTCTGCCAGTTTCGTGCATAATATTACACCCGGTCAATTTCAACAGAATAACCCAGCTAGAGCAGAGCAGGTACATATTCAATAGAGGTAGCACAGTAGGCCTGTACAGAAGTAAGAGTATTAAAGTGGACCCATCTGGAGGTAAACAACATCAATAGAAGTATACTTCCACTGTAGTAGAACAAGGTTTAAGTTGTCTAAATGCAAAAAACAAAAATTAGGGACACTTGAAGGACATTATCGTCTGTCTCAGCCACCCGCAATCCCCCAAATGAAACAATACACCATGAATGGCTTCTGGGTATGCTATCAGATCGGGAGGAAGATAATATTAGAAGTCTCCAAGCCAGCACACTTCCAGTGCTAGCTTTTTGTACTGATGATTGCAGAAGCCCAACAGACCCATAGCCCGAAACAAGCCCTGGTTTAACCTTCCAAGCAGATACACATACTGTAGGCCAGCTGTAGCAGAGTAGTAGGCCTAGTGATCAGCAAATCTCCACACATACAACTGCTAACAGAAAAGTGTACAGTAGATGTATATCTCTTGATGGGTGCACTTTTTAGGGAGAAAGTAAAATAATAGCCAGAACAGGCCTGGAACAGGCCAAGAATGCCCACCATCCCAGATCTGTACATGGTACCCAGAATCTTAATCTCTAATACGGCTTAAGCCAAGTCAAAATAGCTATTGAGTTATATAGGAGCTAAACTCAGGTTTGACTCACCTACTTTTCAACCTTACACAATCAATCACAATAGCCTAACTTAACTGGGCACCATCTGGAGTTCAGTAATGTCAGAAGAATCACAAAGGGATCCAGAGTAGAACCCAAGTGCCAGTTGTTTGGAGGAGGGAGAAGGACAGTACGTGTATGCTTCTTTGGACTTGTACCTTGTCATTTTCACTGTGTTGCGAGAGCAACACTTTGGTCTTGTCCTGTTTTGTTTTTGTTTTTATGGCACTTGCCTACCGGCCAAGTGCCATATACCGATCACTTTTCCGTCGGTCTGTCGGTCTGTCGGTCAGTCCGCTGTTTGCGAGTTAGGGTACTTCCAGATGTGCTAGGACGATGAAACTTGGCAGGCGTATTAGGGACCCGACCAGACTAACTTGGAAATAGTCACTTGCTCGATCCGACCATCGTGGGGGGAGGGAGGGGAGCCGGAATCCGGAATTTAGTGGCATGCATAACTTTCGAACGGGTGATCGGATCTTAATGAAACTTGATATTTGGAAAGACGTCATGCTTCAGATGTCCCATATCAAGTCCGGACCGAATCCGATGTATGTGGGGGGAGTCGGAGGGGGGGAACCGGAAATCATGTTAAACGCTTAGAGTGGAGCGATCGGGATGAAACTTGGTGGGAGGAATAAGCACAACCCCTAGGTACATCATCGACAGAACCGGACCGGATTCGTGCACTGTGGGGGGAGTTGGAGTGGGGTTCCGGAATTCCGGTGATGCGGAGTTAAGTTACTTCTAGGTGGGCTAGGACAATGAAACTCGGCAGGTAAATCAGGGACGCGACCAGATTAACCTGGAAATAGTCAGCTTCCCGATCCGACCATCGTGGGGGGAGTGGAGGGAGGGGAAATCCTGAATCTTGAGGTATGTATAACTTCCGAACGGGTGATCGGATCATAATGAAACTTGATATTTAGAAAGACAACGTGTCACGGATGTCCCATTTCGAGTCCGGACCGGATCCGATGAAGCTGGGGGGGGGGGTCGGAGGGGGGTCCGGAAACCTTGTGACATGCTTGGAGCGGAGCGATCGGAATGAAACTTGGTGGGAAGAACAAGCACAAGCCCTATGTAGATCAGTGACAGAACCGGACCGGATTCGGGCATTGTGGGGGAGTTAGAGGGGGGGGGTCCGGAGTTCCGGTGATCGCAAGTTAAGGTACTTCCAGACATGCTAGGACGATGATACTTGGCTTGAAAATTAAAGACTTGACAAGATTGGCTTAGAAATAGTTAGTTCCCAGATCCGACCATCCGTTAAAGTACTAATGCTAACCGCAAAGTGCAAAAATATACTTTTAAGCAAAATATACATTTTCGTGATCCCTATGAGCCCATGATCATTTTTGCCTCAAGGGTTTTCCTTACAACTGAATTCCTTAAAGTACAAACAATACTTTTGAGTAAAATATACATTTTCGTGCACCTGATGATCATCTTTTTTGCTTCAAGAGTTTTGATTACAGATGATTTTCTAGCGCCCTTAAAGTGCGTACAGCCAACTGCATTGCCAAACGCTACAGTCTCGTGATTTCCAAGGTCCCATGATCATTCTTATCTTAAGGGTTTTGCTTACAAATGATCACAACAAACCCACGAATTGACAAATTCCTACTTTCATCCTCTGACCCAGCGCTTGCAAGTGCCATATGAGCTTCCAGCTCTTGTTTTTGTTCCTAGTACCCCGATTTCAGCTTATTGCTAGAAAGTGGTAAGGGTCTAACCTCTGCGGTTTTTACGGAAAGTGTGGACCTTAGGCCGGATTGATGAATATGACATTACATTTTGGCAAGCTCCGTAGAGCTCTTGCCTGGGGCCAAAAAGGATGGTTTTTGCTTGTCGTCGAGCTAGAGCCTACGGTGTGTGAAGTGAAGTGGAGTTGTATAGTGTGAAGTGAAGTGGAGTTGTATAGCCTATGTCAGAGAGGGTTATCTGAAGTTGTGCACCCAAGCTTTCGTTTCATCAAACCATGTTTCTGCTTTCGAGTGGAAAGCTCCGTTCTAGCAGGCAAGCAGGTAGACATCAGTTTTAAATTAAAGATGGACTAAAATCTACAAATGCTAAATATGTGCGGCAGTTCACCGGCCCCACAGCCAATATATCTTCTTTGAGCGATAAACAGAAAAATTTACGGAACCAAAAAAGTGGCGTTTTCCCACGGGTCCGAAAGTGCTGCCATCTATTATTTCTACCCATTTCTGTTCGTGATTTCTGTTGAGATTATCATTCCATTTTTTCCACTTGGGGTCGAGTCAGAGAAATCGTATCAGATATGCCTCTTAAACTTTAAAAGTTCTCTCATTGCTAAAGGAATTAGAGCTTACCCTTTGCTCCTTTCTAAGTGGTGATATTAGAAAGTTTGCCTACGGCAAAAAGTCAACTTTTGAACTAATACAGATAAAAAAAAGTTTTTCAACGACAATCGATAAACCTTGATGAGCTGATAAAAGTATATGACACCCGTTTTTTGGTACAAAAATTTCTTCATGAGATACAACAGTTTGAAAATTTCTAGGGGTTGACAACTTCAGTAGTACGGTACACACTGAAACCAAAAAATAAGCCGATCCCAATTATGAGACACGCGGGGGGCTTGTGAGCAACAATCGGCTGTTGGACGATAATCATCTCGGCGATGAGGGGTTTGCAACTTTTGCTAGTTGGTGTACCTACTAATTCTATAATTATGTTTCCGGTGTAATTGACGGTAAGAACAATTTGGTACCATGTCTATCACGGTGAGAGGGATTGCTAGAAGAGGTTCATGAGCGGCTAGAAACTTCTGCAAAATTAGAGTATATTTTATTTGATCTCTACAAATCTGAGGATAAGGAAATTAGTCTCTTTGGTCATCACTGCAACTTAGAATTAAAAATCAATTTAGTCCCTTCTTCATTCTATTGGGGTTTTTTTTTTTAGCATTGAGGGATAGCCTTTGATCATGTTAAAGAGTCGAGGGGTTGACAACTTCAGTGGTAGGGTGTACACTCGAACAAAAAATAGGAGGAACCCAATTGTGAGACATGTCAGGGGCTTGGAAGTAACAATCGGCTGTTAGACCATAATCATCTTCTGCGGGGAAGGGTTTCCAACTTTTCCTAGTTTGTGTACCTATTTTGTTTCTGGTGTTTTTGATGATAAGAAAAGTTGGGTTCCATGTTTACAAGGGGAGAGGGACTTTCAGGTAAGAATCGGTTGCTAAAACATTGTCATTTTCATGAGATGTTAGAATGGTCTGTCACAGTAGCCTAGAATTAAGTATTTACGCAACGGATACAAATGATAACGTTAAACAATGAATAGTTTTGCAATAAATAGTTGAGTGGCAGCTATAGTATTTTGATCCTGAAAAGTTACGGATAGCTTTATAATACCAACCAGGTTATAAAAGATTGTGTTCCAAGTTTTCACCAGTCATGATAAAAAGGATAAAGTTCAACCGGCTGCAAAGTCAATTTATTCTAGTCCCTACTTCCGATATTCTGTTATTTTTCAACGCTGAGGGATTGCCATGTGATTACGGATTGTGTCATCAGTTCAGAAAAAAGAAATTCTTCTTGGAACATACAATTTTGAAAACCTCGATGGGCGACAACCTCAGCGTTTAACCTATAGCGAAGAAACAAAACCGAAGTGTTGCTTTCGCAACACTTAAGTCAGAGAAGCCGAACAAATGTTGCTGCAACACTTCACGTTGCCCAGGCAACATAGGTCTAGTCTAGTTTTCAATTAAGAGCTTCCTATAACACCAGGAATCCTGACTGTGTGTTTTGGGTCAGTTTCGTTTTACCAGTTTACCATTTAGCCCAAAACTCCACAGTCCAATGTTAAAATATAGCCCAATGGCCACATGTTCAAAGAAGCATACCGTAGGCGTAGTCTACAGTAGAAGCATGCATCTCTGAAGAGGAGAGAGGAGGTGAGGGGGGGGGAATAAGTGGGACAACTTTTATGGCATATTCTAGTACAGTAGACCTAAAAAACTGTTTCTATGTCCATCACCCTCCCCCACCCCCCACCCAACTCCTCCATATCCTAAATAACATGTAAAATAACAAAAATACTAGTGTTATATGTATTTCTGTTGTTTCCAGAAAAACTTTTGGGTCCAGTCTGCATGACTGCTGTACTTGTAGCACTACTGAACACAATGCCCTACAATTTTGCTGATTTCTTCTTTTCTTGTTGGAGTTTACAAGCACTTTTCTTTTTCAGGTGCTTTCACCTACCATAGAGAAAGCCTTGATACCGGAGAAATCATTTGGCCAATAAATAACAATTAGACCCAAATTGAGTAACCCCCGGACTGAATTAACTAAATAGAAAGTGAGTTTATCTAGGAATACCAGCTGTCCAAGGGATCCCTTCCACTCAAATGGCATCTATATTGAACAAATGATTTCTCTGGTATCAAGGCTTTCTCTACCGTAGGTGAAAGTACCTGAAAAAGTAAAGTGCTTGTAAACTCCAACAAGAAAAGAAGAAATCAGCAAAATTGTAAGGCGTTGTGTTAAATAGTACTACAAGTACAGCAGTCATGCAGACTGGACTCAAAAGCTTTTCTGGATACAAGGGAAATACATATAAATACTAGTTTTTTTGGTTATTTTCCATGTCATTTAGGATCAGAAGGAGTTGGGTGGGGGGTGGGGGAGGGTGATGGACATAGAAACAGTTTTTTAAGGCCTACTTTACTAGAATATGCCATAAAATTTGTCCCACTTATTCCCCCCCCCTCACCTCCTCTGGCTCTACAGGGGATTCTTTTTCACCTGTGTAGGAGATTCCCCTTAAGCAGGGAAATTCTCCAAAATATCTGGTGCCCTACTGTTAGTCCTAAGGCAAAGTCCCTAATTGGTCCCTAAGAATGGGTGTTTTGCGTCTTCACCTTATTATTAAGCACATTCTCCACAATACACATTACAACTCACCAAATTACTGCCTCTGAAATGAAAGAACGTCCAAAGTCTACCTCTAGGGGCTCTAGGAGTCTAGGTACTGTATGTTCTGCCTCTATTCTGCAAATTTCTGCAGACCAGAATTCTTCCTTCCTTCCTTCAAATGTCTGGCACTTGGGTTCCACTCTGGATCCCTTTCGGCCTTGGTTGCTTCTACTTCTTCGTTGCTGCAGTTACGAGATGTTGTTTTCTTGGAGAACAGTGATGTTGCAGTGATGATGACCTACTCTGACCATACTCCTCTGAGGTTTTTAAATATTTTGCTTTAACATTTCGTATTTCGCCGTCCGAAACAGCGCCATCTTCTGAAGCTCACACAAACTAGTTCATAATGACTCATTCTGTATTACTGATTTTGGGAAAGAGATACTAGAGGAATATGGATATCTACGTTAAAACAGGTATCATGATTTACAGCTAACAACTCAACTCACAGCGTAGACGGTCAATAGCTTTTAAAGTGAGATCTGTGCATGATCTGTCCTGTCCCACCATCTAAACTAGAAAAACATATACTTTTAAACTTCAACCGTTCATCTGGCTGCTAGGTGGCACTGTGACTAAAACGTCCATTTCCAGCGAGAGGCAGGATTTTCAAACTCTGGTTGTCAGGCATCGAGAAAAGAAACTAATTCATCATCATCATCGAGAAAAGAAACTAATCAAGCAAGCTGGCTCTAGCGGTCCAGCCCAACGTTTGTTTACCCTTGATAGGTCAGACTGTGAGTATAGTTAATGTTTGCAAATAGTCCAAAAGTCAAGGTCTACAACGCAGATATCTGTTCCAGACCTACTGTGTCTATTTTATTTGGATGTGGAAAGTACCATTAAGACCAGTCAACCACAATTAGTGTTTGGTATACCCTATGCCTAACGCTAGATATACTATGCCAATGCTGGATACTATGAGTCATAATATGACCCAACTGGTTATATGATGAACGAAGGTTATTTTTTCCCTTGTGTAAAGATATTGGGTAAATAAAAATGATTCTGATTCTGAAGCCCAGAAGTCATAACAATAAGTCATTTGTATTGTAACTTTTTTGCGGAAAATGTGGGATATGCATTCAGCATGCCTCGTTACAGGAGTGCTGCATGAAGCCACCACCCTAAACTCCTATTTTGGGGAAATGGCTTCTGGAAACATAGTAAAAATTGAAATAAAATTCAGTGGAGCATCTTGAAAGGAAGCTCAAAACCTTCACTTGCTGCTGGTAACTCAGTTTACTTGTAATTGTTCAAGGCTAAGCTGGCAAACATGAAAGAACACAGGCACCCACTGGGCACCCAAGTGATCATGAAGCCGCCCACTTTGCTAAAATTTGTATTTTGCTACATTACGAATGCTAGAGGCCTGCTGTTTAGTCAGAGAGGTTCCTTGACCTATTGTAAATAACAAAATTTGCTATTTTCTTTGGATTTGCATGATTTTTCTGGGGTGGCAGCTTCGTGATCCAGGGTGGCAGGTTCATGTACCATGGCCAATTGGAGTCAAATCTGGCTCAAAACAAGCCAAATAGTAATAAACAAACATCTAAATGAGTTAAAAAGTTACAGTTTCTAAGATCTCTTGTTTTAGTGGCTTTTCTAGGGGGTGGGCGGCACCATGGGACGGGCAGCTTCATGCAACACTCCTGTACACCTAAATAGACTATCTCAGTCAGATCTCAGTGGCTTTAAAATATATTTTGGACAGAGTTGGTATGGAATATGCTGCCATTGAATACACTAATATGTATATTTATAACTTTTCAAGAACAGATATGTAATGCATATCTTCCTCTGTTCCACAAGTTATACTATGAGTTATTGTTTTATAATATTATAAGTTATATTATGATAATTTTTTACAGTGCAAAACTGATGCGTCTGCTTCATTTTATTAGAGCTTTATTTCAGCTCGTCTTGGCAAGGGTCCTCTTCAGGCTGAAGCTAGAAAATGAACTTGCTGAGAAACAACGAAAGATTCTAGCTTAAGTATCTGATTTTGTGAATTTCTCCGTGAAAATTGAAATCCTGCGATTTCATTTTTGGACAGTGCTGCTGATTTTGGGATCGCAAAACGTACGTGGAAGGATACCTATGTAAAAATTGTCCGTCTGTCCGTCCGTCTGTCTGAGAGCACGATAACTCTCGAATGGAATGAGATATTTTGTTCGAACCGTGAAGGTTCTTTGGGCCAAAGGACAGGTCAGATTCGTAGATGGGCGCCGCAGCTGCGTATTTGGGGGTGGGGGTTCAAATTAAGGGGCCAACAAAATATTTTTAAAAGCTAATGAGATAGTCGGCTTAGGGGTTTGCAGACATCCTGAATCCGAATACGATATAGGTTTTTCACAAGACAAATAGTTCGCCCGGAATCTGTCCAAAACCGGAAGATTTGTTAAAAGTAAAAGTTTTACTTGAAGTTGATTAGAGGTTCGATGCAGGGGTAAGGAAACATGCTAAATCCATATATGCAAATTATTTTCCCCCCAAACTTTAAGTTCGCCCGGAATCCAGCCAAAACTGGAAATTTGTTAAAAGCAAAAGTTTTACTTGAAGTTGATTAGAGGCAAGGCCGTATCCAGGGGGTGTTAGGGGGTTCGACCCCCCCCCCCGAAACCCACAAAAGTAATTTTTTTTTTGTAGGCTTTAACCTCTGATCTGTCTTTTTTGTACTTTTTGGTCCGACCCGTGGGCACCCCCCCCCCCCCCGAAATAAATTCCTGGATACGGGCCTGATTAGAGGTAAGGAGACATGCTGAATCCGCATATGCAAATTATTTTCTCCGGAAATGCAGTCAGGGGCGTCCCGACACCTTCCTGATAGGGGGGGTGCGGTTCCAGAAATTTACCGGAATTTTTCAAAGTTTTACCGGAATTTTTCGAGGTTTTTCCGGAAGTTCTCCGTAGTGAACCTCTGCAGAAGCTCTAGAATATTTTTGTGTTCTGAGATTCTGACTTCAACCATGTGTTACAAACGACACAAAAATAGGTTCATTAAAGTTTAACTGAAAAGGCAGCTTATTTTTAAATCTGATATTTGAATACACCGCTTTGGTAATAACGTTCGGAGTGTGCGCTGCTTGCATGACAAAAAAAATCATCCAGACGCGGAGAATCTCTCTTTCTTTACCCTTTTAATGAGGTAACAGGAATTGTCTTAGCCGACATGAACGCTTTTCATTTTAGTGGTAAGACTTTTTTCAACTCAGGAAAGACTTCGAATATATCTTCAAACTTGTCGATCATGTCGGAACAAGGCTAGCTCGTTTGTCGTCTCGACTTATCACCGGAAAGGAATCGAGAAAGGTGTCAAAACTGGAGTAGATGGTACCGTGATGTTATTCCTGGAACAGTATTTGTAGTTAGACTTGGAAATGATGAAAATTTCAGTAGGTTGCCTAATTCTTGAAAGTTACATAAGCTTAGGAGATTACCGGAATCACCCGATAAATGTTCCGGTACGCTGTGTTGTCTGTCTGCAAGAATCACTTTGCTAAGTTGTGTTCCAGGGTCATCCTTGCAAGCCGTGAGTCTACACTCATCCGGCAAGCAGCAAAATTTGGGTAGATTCCCTGACCCAACTTCGGGTAGATTCCGTGGAGGAAATTCCGGCAGATTCCCTGATCCAGCCTCCAGTAAATTCCCTTAGACAAGTTCCGGTAGATTCCTTGTGCAAGATTTCGGTAGACTCCCTTAGCAAAATTCCGGTAGGTTCCGTGAGCAAAGATTCGGTAGATTCAAAAATTCTAGTAGATTCCGTGGGTCGAAATCCGGTAGATCCCCTGATCCAACCTCCAGTAAATTCCCTGAGACAAGTTCCGGTAGATTCCTTCAGCAAGATTCGGTAAATTCCATGAGCAAAATTCCGATAGGTTCCCTGAGCAATGATCCGGTAGATTCAAAAATTCTAATAGATTCCGTGGGTCGATATCCGGTAGATCCCCTGACCCAGCCTCCAGTAAATTCCCTGAGACAAGTTCCGGTAGATTCATTCAGCAAGATTTCGGTAGATTCCCTGAGCAAAATTCAGGTAGGTTTCCGAAGCAATGATCCGGTATATTCCCTAAAAATCAAGTTCAGGTGAATTTTATAAATTTTAACTGGCGCGGCTTCGCCGCACGAGTCAAAATTTACCGGAATTTTTTTTCCGCAAGCATTCTGGGGGGGGTGCAGCACCCCCCCCGACACCCCCCCCCCTCGGGACGCCCCTGCATGCAGTTCGTCCGGAATCCGGCCATATGTACATCATCATTTAGATGTTGGTAAAAAAGAAAACCAAGATAACAAAAGTGCGGTACAAAACTCAGTACATTCCCTCCAAGCTTAATTGGAGGGATATAGGGCGTAGTTGACGATTTTGGTCGAAAACAAATACACTCTATTTTCTTTGCATTAAAAAGAAGGCAAATTAAAAGCAATTTATTTAGTGCCGTGCGCTTGCAAGTCGCTAGCAAAACTAAATCGTCAGCGTAACGATAAGGTTATTAAAACAACGCAAACCCATGACAGCCCAAACCGCTAGGACTAAGGCGAAGGTTTAATTCATCACAATACACAATAAACAGATAAGCGGATAGCACTCCACCTTGCCTTACTCCATTTTCTACGGAGAATGAAGAGCTTACAACATTTCCCCAACGAACACGAATCCGCTGATTTTTAAACCAATAATATATATGGCACTTGGCCGAAGGGCAAGTGCCATAAAACGGGAAACATGTTTGCCGGTGTGGTCCATTTACCCGAGAGCAAAAAAGGTTTTGTCGGTGCTTTTACCCACGAAACTTTCCCTATTTACTGACGAGAGTTGTACGATTTCGCAATTGCTAGATTTACCGACAGTTGTGATTCCAGAAGGAAATGGAACGAACCAGTTTTCCCGGTCACCGCTTCGAAAGTGAAAAACAAACGAAATGAGGATCTCGGTTTACCGACACAGCTTTTCCCGATCATCGGCTTGATCTTCTGACAAGGAATTCCCGGCAGTACTGTTTCGGTGATCGCATCGGAAAGTCAACAGCACTCGAAATGAAGAAGACGAAATAAGAGAGCTGTTTGCCCGTGCTAGCTGCTCTGTAGCCTACCGACAAACACTGCTGATTTCCCGGCGAGAACTTTCCTGGTTTACCGATAGATCTACTGTTGATACGAGAAAGGAAACCCGCACCGAGAAGAAAATTCCTGATTTACCGGCAGTTTTTCTCGATACTAGAAATAGAATAAGAAAGTGTTCGTCGTTTGCGATTTACCGATAAGAATGTTCATGGGGGGCTGCCACCCCCCCCCCCACGCCCCCCTAATTTCGCCACTGCTGGTATATGGATACAAAGTAAAATATAATGCTAAATATAGGCTATGGTACCTATGGTAGTATATAATTTGTTTTGAGGTTTTCATGTCTTATTTATGTTGGTGCGACCCCTTTTGTTCACTGAATAATTAATGAGCGGGTGGGACTGACTTGGTTGTCATAAAGGGTCGATTCAGTTTCTCTTGGATGGGAATAATATTGGGATTATGCAGAAGGAAAAGGTACAATAATTTGTTTCGTTCGTGTCGACGGGTAATAGTTTTAGTTTAAACCAGGCTTCAACTTCCAGATTCTCAGATGTCCGGCCCTTCCGCATATTTCATGATAATGATGACAGCTGACTTTGCCATTCTTCAGCATTTGCTAGATCTTCCCTTCGCATTTCCAATATATCTTGCATCCCAATTCCCAACCACAACTGTCAATCTCTTTCTCTTTTCTTCCTACATTTGCATATTTACTACCTCTGTCGAACGAGTTGCCTCTATGGCACCTTCCTAGACATCCGGAATCTGGAGTGTCCAAGACCCCGGACTTCCATACGTTTTTTGCCTGCCTTCACCTTCCAGATCCATCTCAACGGCTGTCTGGAATCCGGAAGAAAAATCTGATAGGTGAAGCCTGTTTTTTCTCCCTCGTTTTGTGAGTCCAATCCAAACCATTTTAACCGCACTTCCCGTCTTTGCTTGCGCAAGTTGCTGATTTCTTTCTTCGACTTGTGGTCCGGAACAAGGAAACCGTATTCCGTAATACCGTACGACCTCATTTGAACCTTTGTTTGCTGCCAGACGAAGTATATGCGAGCCTGAAGCACATGCTCTTCTGTTTAGATCATCATGCTATTTTGGTCAGCCTATCAGGTGAGTTTTACCACGCATGCGGGGAACAGCTCATACGAGGTCAGCAACCCTAAGAACGATGGGGCCATGTGAGGTCCAGTTGGAATTCAGTCTGAGAAATGTGAGGAAGAGAAGAGGAGCGAAGTGGTCAGGTTCGGGGTTCCGTCTGCAGGTAAAATGCTGTTTTCCACTGAATAGTTTGCTGGTGACAAAGAATTACGTTCGTTTGTGAAAATTTTTACTAAAACATGTCAGGTTCTTTAATTCAGAACACTTGATTAGAATATAAATCGATCACTGGGGCCGGCAGGGATACAAGCTCGGTCCCGTATTATACAGTGACCGTACGTAGACAAAATAAAATAAGTCGTTCACTCTGTAATACATACACGCACAAAGAACAAGACCAAAGGTGTCGATGGGATCCCAAAAATCTACTATATGATGTTGATAGATCAATACTCTTTACTTGTAATATTTAGAAACAGATCAAAGTTTAAAGTTTCAAGCCCCTCGCGAAGCCCCTAGCAACCGATTCTTACTTACAAGTCCATCTCCCCGTGATAGACATGGTACCGTATCGTTCTTATCATGAGCTACACTGGCAAAAAATAAAAGATATATCAACTAACAAAAGTTGGCAACCCCTCACCACCAAAGATTCTGGCAACATTTACGTACTACTACATGTCTTCGTGATAGACGTGGTACCAAATTGTTCGTACCACATAAAGCACAGAAAACAAACTGTAGGTACACCAAGTAGACGAAACTGCTAATCCCTCATTGCCGAAGATGATTATGGTCTAACAGCCTATTATCAGACCATGAGACCATTAGAAGTCCCCTACTTGTCTCACAATTTAGATCGGCCTATTTTTGGTTTTAGTGTGTACCCTACTCTGAAGTTGTCAACCCCTATAAACTTTCCAACTGTTATATAGCCCGCACAGTCCGCAACCATCTACTCTTTTCCATTATACCAACCCCTTCGACCGCACTAGCTCTCTCTCTCTTACGTCAGCTCTGCGCAGAGCTATACTGATCCCGCGCAGAGCTATACCAATTTGAGACAAGGGGTAGCGGGGGTCGACAAATTTTGTATCCGGTTTTCGCCGGATTCCGGGTGAACTACTTGTCCGATGAGAGAATAACTTTCATATTCGGATTCAGCATGACTCCTTACCCCTAAATTGACTATCTCAATAGATTTCAAAAATATTTTATTTTTGCCCTTTAATTTGAAACCCCTCCCCCACCCTCAAATATAGGGCTACAGAGCCCATCTTCGAACTTGACTTGTACTTTGACCCAAAGGATACTCACACCAAGTTTCTCTCAATCCCTTCGAGAGTTATCGTGCGTACAGACGGACGGACGGACGGACGGACAACTTTTGCGATGTCATAGGTATCCCTCCACTTACGTTTTGGGATCCCAAAAAGAAAGGAAGACTCGATGTGGAGTTAGGAGTGAAAAGAAAAATGGTGAACTATTTTCGAGGGGTTGTCCATTCTTGATTTTAGTTTACATTAAGTGCCGGGTCGGTGCACCGGCTGCGACGTGTTATCGCCTAATTTATGGCCGGCACCGGTGCCGGCAGTGCTGGTTTTGGTCGGTGCCAGCCAGGTGCCAGCCGGTGCCGGGAAAGGGTGTACAGTAGGTGCCGTGGAGTGGTTAACCCCTCGCCTATTTTAACCGGACTGTTCAAGATCAAACCCTATAGCCTACCTAGGTTATTTGCGGTTAGTGATGGAATGTGTCTTTTAAATTATTTTTGGGTTTGAGATTTTATATAGTACGGTAGTACGTTCATATCCTTTGCATGAACGACAGCTCCTAACACTTCTAGAGAAAGATGGTTAGGCAAAGAAATACTGAGTTTCATTTGAAACTTTGTTTCGTTTTCAGTCGTGTTAACGTACTGTTAAAAATTCAACAAGATCGTTGTTCATTTGCAAAAGTATTAATTAGGCCTACATAGAACAGTACCCCCTCCCCATCCGAAGTTCTTTTAAGGAAGAAAGGTTAATTAAGCCATTAATTTTCTGAATTAACAAACAAAACGAGATGATATCGCAGTGCAGAAGATGGCAGAGGCAAGTCTGAGACTTGGGACCACCAGATATTCCGACGCAAGAAAACTCATCAGTGCGGCGTTGCGCAATCCTATTAGTATGCATGACGTAGTCTCGAATCTCGATAAGAGTCAAAAGTTTGGATTTTCTTATTTTAGCGTTCGCCCAACACTCTTTTTTGAAAGAACATATTTTTTTGTAGAACCTATACTCTCTCATATTTGTAAATATCGAGGTAAATATGTGAAATCGATTTATCACAGATAAACAGAACTGACAAGTCGACCTACGCCCGACAAAAGCATACTGAAATCATTTCATAATTTCTTGCGTACAAAAATAACCCAATATGCCCACGAGTCGACCGAGGGGTTGACCACTCTCGATTTTAGTGTACAGCAAGTGCCCGGTGCCGGCACCGGCTGAAACCTGTCGGCACCGGGTGTCATGTGTTGAAATATCAAAATAAGCATTTTTGGAAGCGTTTGAAAGATGAATCGCCCAATTTATTGTCGGCACCGGTGCCGGCACCGCCTATTTCGGTTGGTGCCGGCCGGTGCCGACAACAGGTGTACAGCAGGTGCCGGGGAGTCGGTAACCCCTCGCGCCCGACGAAAGCAAAAAAATTGAATTTCTTCTGTATAAAAAGAACCCGATGTGCCGATGAGAATACCGAGGCCCGACCAGGATACAAAATTCGATTTTTTCTGTGTTTTGCACGACAAAAATGTGTGCAGAATTTGATTTCTTGAGTAGGAAATGAACCCGATGTGCCGACGAGTCAACCGACGCCCGACAAAATTATGCAATATTTTATTTCTTCTTCATATTCTTTTAAACTTAGTAATTTTTTCTGACTTTCAGCGAGTCTTAGTAAAATTGATTAAAGTTTACAGTCATGTACGTACACGCCACTTATTAAAATAAATAGCCTGAAAACCCGATAAAAATGCTTCACTTATTTTTTCCGTTATCCACGGATAATCGATTCTCGAAAGAACTTATTTTTTAGGATTTGTAGTGCATCTATGTGCTTATCCCCGTAAGCTTGAAATAGTCACCAACTACAAATGCAAGCCGTTGCCAAAAATTCAATAAAAATGTCAGATTCCTTGCAAGACAAATCTTAACATCAATTTACTACTTTCTACAGGCGTAACTTTCCAAGATAACTTTTATCATCTCCAACCCTGGAAATTTGAACAACTCTTTGTTCAAATTCAAATTCTCCGCATCTGGGTGAATTTTGGGCTGTCGTGCAAGCAGCGCACACTCTGAACGTTATTAGTAGAGCCCCGGGTGACAAAATACGGAATCCTGTCGATGGATCAAAATATTTCAGTGTATTCAGATATCTGATGTAAGATAAGCTGCCTTTTCAGTTAAACTTTAAAGACAACTCTCGAGACAACTAGTGCCAGATGCAATCCTGGCCAACCTTTGGCTATTGGTCGTCTTTTCAGGGTTTAAAATGGGTCACTAACGAGTTCATTTCGCTAGACTCAATTCGATTTCTTATTTTCAGCAACATAGTAAACAAATATTGTGTTACATAACAGCCACACTGAGCAATTGATTAATGAACGAAGCGATCTGATTTCAAGTCTGTCAAACTCTGATATGAACAATTACGAGATAAACTTACCGTCTCTGTTACATGTCTGATATGCTTCTGACATATGGAATGCATACGTGTGCCCGTAGGCTAGGGACTTGTCATTTATTTGGCCAAGGCTCGTGGCAGGCATTGTGGTATACTCGTTATCAGAGTGTACACTATTTAGCGGGATTGGTATCCTATTAGGCCTATCACACGTTTTTCCCACCCCAGAGACAGTTTGAATGGTGAAGCTGAAATGTAAATATTCCCGTTGGAGTGAATGGTTAGAAGCGTAAATGGTCTTGTAAAGTGCGAGACTACTTTGTATATGCCAAGGCCAGGTCCGTATCCAGGAATTTTTTTCCGGGGAGGGGGTTGCCCGCGGGTCGGACCAAAATGTACAAAAAAGACATAGATCAGATGTGAAAGCCTATAAAAAAGGAGGTTTTTTTGCATGTTTCGGGGGGGGGGTGAACCCCCTAACCCCCCTGGATACGACCCTGGCAAAGGCCCATATTATGTGATAGGATATTTATTTACATTAAAAGCCCAAGGTCCATCAAACTGACAAAAATAAATAAATGTAATACGTAAAGAAACTAACAACATACTACATTCACGCTAATACATTCAAACTACATTCACAAAATAAATTAGAGCCCTGCAAACCATCAGCTTCTAACCGGTATAGATCTTCTTTTCGTCAGTATTTTGTAAAGCATTTTAATGAGTAAGTTGACATGTATGTTTTATAAATTATTGATAGGGTCTTATTTAAGTATTGTGTTATTTGACCTGATAAATTCGTATCGTATCGTAAACACCACTCAAAAACTTTCCCGTGTAGACTACACACATCGAGGACACAGAGGATGTTGTATCTTTTTTTGCTGTGTTCAAAATATGAAGTTATTGAAGCCAGCACTGATGCACGACTGTTTGAGTTTCAGTAGGGTCGTTCACTATCGCTAGTGGTTATTTTAGGTCTCTAGTGTTATTTTGCTCTGAACTACCATACTGAAACTCAATCAGTCGTGCACCGGCGCCGGCTCCGATAACTCCATATCCCGAAAACAGCAAAAGTAAGATACAGACCGTGTTCCACCCCTCTACCAGTAGTAACTATTAGTTACTATTTCCGTTCCAGCCTCACGAAAAGTTACTACGCTGACCGTTCCAACCTTCTCAAAATAGTAACTAATAGTAACTATTTGCTTACCACGCTCGAGAGCGTAGTAAGCGTAGTAACTACGCATCTCTGCAACGTGATTGGTCCGATCAGCCCGCGGCCTGATATTTCACCGAAAAAATAAAAAAGCGTTCCAGCCTAGCGTAGTAACTACGGTAACTAGCGTAATAACTACGGTAAGTAGGGTGGACCACTCTCACAACCTCCTCTGTTTCCTCGATGTGTGCAGGCCGAATGTTAGCGGGACTAAAATTTCTAAACCCGCAAGTTTGTCTAGCTTAGAATGTTCCGAGCGTAGTGGGCGATGTTACGAGTAAGGCCCGTTTACGACGCATGGAAAGTATTGGTCTTGGCGCTACTCGCTAGTGTTATTTTGCTTTGATGCGAGCAGAGCTTTATCAGTCCTTTGTTATATCCTGACCAGATCAAATAACACTAGGGAGTAGCGCCAACACTTGAAAAAAGTGACACACACTCGAAGAGCACCGACACTAACACCACTAGCGATAAAGAACGTCCCTATTGAAACTCAATCAGTCGAGCACCAGCGCTGGCTCCAATAACCTCTTATTCTGAACACAGCAAAAAAAGATACAACCTCCCCTGTTTCCTCGATATATGCAGACCGCATATTAGCTTTACTAGAAATTTCTAAACCCGCAAGTTTGTCACGCTTTAAATGCGGCTAGTGTAAATAGGGCGGCGCTATGAGTATGGCCCGTTTGCGAAGCTGGAAAGCATAGGTCTTGGCGCTACTCCCTAGTGTTATTTTCTCTGGTTCTGACTGTTGCCTCTTACTTTAGCAGCAGAATGGAGAAACATGGCCCAGCTCGGAGACTTCCTCGTTTGGGTTGAAGATCTGCTGCATACCCTGGAAAGATCTATTCGTCATGATGGAACTTAAAGCAGGCAGCAGGTGAGAACTCGTCCAACCAGATTGCCTGTTTCCGAATACGAATTGAGTAGCGCTTTGGCCAACCCAGACAAACATCGTTTGATACTGCGGATCTATCTGTTTCCTTTTATTGTTCATTTTACAGCTTGAGCCTGAAGAGAACCCTTGCCAAGAAGGACCGAAATATAGCTCGAATGAAATAATGAAATGTAGCTGACGTATCCGTTTTGCAGTGTCAAGTATATTTGCTAAAACTGATCTCACGACAATGCTAGCACCATAGGAGAAAAAAAACCGTAAAGATCGGTTCAGGTTTTATAATTTAAAAATTATAACTTATAAAAAAAAACGTGAAGATCGGTTCAGGTTTTACAATTTCATGGCACCTGCAGCCTTCGGGCCAAGTGCCGTATAGCGATCGTAATGTCTGTCGGTCTGTCCCTTCCAGCCTTTGATTTTACGGCCAGAAGTTAAATCTGGCAGGGACCAGTAACTGGCGTGTTCGTCGAAGAAGGTTGGTTTAGCAGCAGAAGTATAGCGACGCCACGTCCAAAATAACAGGTGTCTTTTCTCCCCGAGCTATGGTTTCATAATTTTACAAACTAATTTCATTTAAATTTCACACAATCTCAACACACGTTTTAAACTCCGCAAGTTTTCAGTTTCGTTTGGAAGACTCGACAGTAGTGACGCTGCAGTCGATTTGCACACTACTAGCAGATTAATTCCAAGGGGGCCCGAAATCCCGAGTGCCTAGGGGCATCGATAGGGTTCCATTAGGCACTGGGTCTCTGCCCAGCCAGTGCGGCTTATTTCATTCTTGCTGACCTCAGTGCGTACCCTTGGAGCCGTCGACGTTACGACCGCACCTTTGCCACCGCTGGAGACGACACTGGAAGCTCCTCCTCTTGGGTCTGATTGGCTTAGAAAATTCCAGCATATTAATTGTGCATTAATGGTATTGTTTGCTTAGTGTTATTTCTGTTTTCTAGACTGGTGCCAACCCTACAGGAGCCCCGAACCCGACCAGGTCGATTAACACTGGCTGTGATTTTGTAAATAGTTGAAGATTAGCCGAAATATGACAATGGTAAGTTTGAATGAATGAAGGATTTATGAAGCACTGCCCAAGGGCGTAAGTGCAGTAATAAAGGACAAAGAAACATAAATAGTCGCAAAACAGTCAAAACTAATTTCCATAAACTAATTTAATTATTATTTAATTTAAAAACTTCAATTTAATTTAAAAAAATTTAATTTAAAAACTAATTTGATGGGAAATGTTTGAAATTCAAACATTTTCGTTGTCGTGGCTTGACCATGGGGCCATGATTTGCTGTTCGTACACCGTCAGTTCAAAATGTTTATGGAGGGATACGCACTTTCAGGAGAAACGATTTCGCACTATTTGTTGATGTTACAGAAAAAATATGTCATCGGCCTTTAGGATTACGTTTTGACAACTTGGTTTGCAACGTTACTTTTAGTGAACAACTAACACTTGATCAATCAATCTCAATCAATCACATTTATTTCCAAATAGCTCATAAATAAAGCTAGAATAGGAAAAAACAACAACAATATTTACAAAATACACAAAAGCGGAACAATTTACTAATACACTTACACAATTTTACCAGAAATAAATGACGGAACGAAACTATGTAAAAATTGGGAAGAGGAATTAGCCGGATATGGAGAAAATTGATTAAATAACTTAAAGCACCCCTCGCACTGCTTACTGTTTATGTTGTACTTTGTAATAGTTGAATACTAAGTAAACTAGGCTCTGCTTTCAACAAGTTACGACGATGGAGCTTCTCGTAAACAGTCATCAGGAGCACGATACTCATCGAAAACAGCGCGGCAAGGCAAGTTTGAAAATCAGTGAGTTGTCGTTAGGGGAATACTCTTGATGACTAACTCTCCTTGCCGATGCAAGACCGTCGGGTACCTAGCGGAAGAGCCAGAAGCGGTATCATATCACAGTTGCTCCCAAAGATCGCCGTGATTGGTTGACACAGGATTTGAGTTGTTGAGTTTGAGTGGTTAGAGAGACGTTTACTCCTTCTTCCTGAGGATCACTGGCGAGTTTTGGACTTAGTCATATAGAGTACAGTAGAGGTATGCTTATGTGAACGTCTGGTTAATGTGAACGATCGCCGAAGAAAAAACTAAAATCCAAACCAGGCCTTTTTTTAAATTATTGAATAATAACCATTCACGCCATTTGCAATTTTTGAATATTTTGCTATTCACTGCTGAAAACTGTCAGCTGTTTTCTTTTGTTATCATTTGAAAACGTTGCCGCATGGAATGCATCTTCTATTCAGAAGATGGCGGTCCGAACCTCCAGATGCATTCAAGAGGAAGTAAAGAAGTCAGTTGAATTTCTACTTCAGGCTTGTGATAGGATAAACCCTGAAATGCTTGGCTGTTAGCTGGTATTAAGTTTGTAATTTTTCTTTTCCATTTTACTTTTTAATATTCAATTGAAAAAAAACAAGGTAGTGTAACAGTTAGAAAAGTGTTCACATAAGCATACCTCTACTGTATTAGAATGTACCGTATGAAATTCGGGTCTCCCGGTTTAAGATTTGATGAAGCGATTGCGGAAGTAGGTTGCATTGGAATTATAGGTAGGACGGGTCCTCTAGAAGGTAATAAAATAAAGATTGTATAATGTCATGTGTTTTTATCTCGCGCATCTTTGTGAAAATATTACGAAACTTCTGAAACTTTACTTATTCACAAGGAACTTCTGCTAGATGACCCCCCCCCCCCCCATAGATCTCCTCCGTTTCCCTGAGATTTCGCGGAGCTACAACAATAAAGCCCCGTCTGCATTACCGTAAACCGACCGTTTTACGGCCGACCGTTTGACCGTTACGGCAGTGAAGACGGGTCTTTCTCTACGGACGGCCGTAGCCGTAAAACGGCGGTACTGACCCCTCCGTAACCGTAAAACGGACGTAGTGAAGACTGCTTTTTTGTCAAAGTCCCATGTAACTGTTTTTCAACTGTTTTTCAAGTCACATATAAACTGTTTTTTAAATTTTAACCCAAGGTTCACCTATTTGGGAATAATGTAGACCATATTTTTGCGGTTACGGACCTAATGAAGACCACATTTTTGCGGCTACGGACCGTCCGTAAAACGGTCGGTTTACGGTAATGCAGACGGGGCTTAAGTAAATGCTTCCCTCCGCGCTCTTCTTCCGACCTGTGAAAAATGTAATCGAGGAGCTGAGCGCACAAGAGTGATAAGTCACTTCTTGCTAGTTTGTTTCGAATAATTGCCCTTAAAGTTTGAGAAGTTAGTATATGAAAAGTTAGTTGCCACCTTTGTTGACTGAGTATCTTAGTAGGGAGTGATCTGGTGAAAATTTTGATAACGCAGGGAGAAAGAGCGCAAAAAATGGTGCTACCGTACTCAATTTTTCAAAAAAGGCCAGTTACCACTTTTGTGCGCTCAGCTCTTCAGATGTTCTTGTTGGAAACAAAATGAGCTTCTGTGTAAAAAAGAAAAATGATGAAGTCCTTTATTTAATCTGACCAAACAGTAACCTAAAAAAGGGAGAAAGTTGAAGGATGGGTAATGGAAGGCGTTTGTGAATAACTAAGTTATGAATATTCTACTATGGGCCCTTGGCTGGTTAAGTCAAAGAGCACGGTGGGTGGGCTAATGCGACGGCGTACAAGTAAAAGCCAGTCTTCACCTTCCAGACTTCTAGATATCTGGCGCTTCCGGACAGTCACCAACCCTTCCGGATTTTCGTGACAATGATCGTAGCCAGGCCCGAACTCAGGAATTTATCTCGGGGGGGGGGGGAGGGTTGCCTGCGGATTTTTTTTTTGGGGGGGGGGTTGTCCACGGGTCGGACCAAAAAGTACAAAAAAGACAGAGATCAGAGGTTCAAGCCTTCGAAAAATTATTACTTTTGTGGGTTTCGGGGGGGGGGGGTCGGACCCCCTAACCCCCCTCGGATACGGCCCTGATCGTAGCTAATTTTACTATTCTTCAACATTTCCTAGATTCTTCCTTCAAATCTTTTGCCTCTCAATCACAACTGTCGATCGTACCCCATTCATTTGCATATTTATATTGTGTCTCTCAAAAATGGCCTCCTGCTCCATGACACCTTTTATGATTCCGGAGTCTGGGTGTTGCAAACATTTCTTGCTTGGCTTCACCTTACGGGTCCATCTTGGCTAAGATGGATGCCAGAAATCCGGAAGAAATATCCGAAATGTGAAGCCTACTAAAATCACCGAAAATTCGTCAGATGGCTGGATACCATACTGTCAATAAGTTGAGATCAAGCATGAGGGATCTTGGGTCACGTCTAAACAAAAAGTGCATGTGAACCAAGAAGTCGCGTGATAAAGATTTACCTGCTATCTAGGAATTAACAAGACCAAAGGTTTCGATGGGATCCCACAAATTTTATATTTGACCCAGACAACTAGGTCTTAATTCTCTTCGCCAGATCCAGTCTTAGCCAGGCTAATGATCCGAGAAAATCAAGTTCAGATATACCTGTAGAAACCATATCTATTTTGACGATACTGATCGAAACTTCCTGCTTTACTTCTGCCAAATTTCCGGTTTCGGCCGAATTCCGAGCGAACCACTTGTCCAGCCAAAAAAAGATAGTTCAGAAACGAAGTCAGCGTATCCCCTTATCCCTATGTAAAGAACATCTAATCAACTTCAAATAAAACTTTAATAAATTTTTATTAGAAAAAATCCGGTTTCAACCGGATTCCGGACGAACTATATGTCCAGGTAAAAAATGATTGTCGTATACAGATTCAGCGTCTCTTCTTACCCTTAAATCTGTCATCTAATCAACTTCAGATACAAATTTTACTTTTAACAAATTTTCCGGCGGAAAATGGTTTTCACCATCGTGTTCAGCATGTCTTCTTACCCCCAAATCGAACATCTAATCAGCTTCTAATAATACTTTTGATTTTAACAAATTTTCCGGTTTTGGCCGGATTCCGGGCTAGCTACTTGTCCGGCGAGAAAATGGTTTTCACCGTCGTGTTCAGCATGTCTTCTTACCGCCAAATCGAACATCTAATCAACTTCAAATAAAACTTTTGCTTTTAACAAATTTTCCGGTTTTGGCCGGATTCCGGGCTAACTACTCCGGGCTAATTTAGGGAATGCCGGTCTTCAGATGCTTAAGCTTATGTCCAGGCATGGGGCACCCACTAAACACTTGTTCCGAATCTATATTTCATTTATCCGACCAAATCTAGAATACGGAGCCCCTGTTTGGCATTTCGGCCTTACGGTCGAACAGACCACCAGACTTGAGAAGATTCAAAAAAGAGCCCTAATCATAGCGTCAAAGGTGGCCGAGAGGTCCTATGAAGAGTTACTACGTGAATTCGAAATCACTTCTTTACATGATCGGAGGCTGAAACTCTGCATGGAGTTTGGTGTCAAATCCCTGAATCACCCAATCCACAAAAATATTTTCCCTTCCGAAAAGGTGACGAAAAGGCTCCCTCGCAAAGTAGCTACTGCGGTTGAAAAATTGCAACCAATTAAATGCGCACACCAGATGTTTGCAAAGAGTTTCGTTCCCTCTTTTCTAAGGTTGTACAACGAAGTGTAAACTGAGCTGCTTGTTTAAATTTTTTAAGATATTTATGATTGTTGTAACCCTATATAGGTCTATTATAATTTATTTGTATGCTCATAGGCTATTGACTATACCAAACAAATTTGGCGTAAGCCACGAAAGATTTTTGGTCAATAAAAAGATTTATCTATCTATCTAACTACTTGTCCGGCGAGAAAATGGTTTTACCCATCGTGTTCAGCATGTCTTCTTACCCCATAATCGACTATCACATCAGCTGTTTCAAAATATTTAGTTTGCCCCTCAATTTAAACCCCCTCCCCCACCCCTAAATGTAGGGCTACAGAGCCCATCTACGAGCTCGACCTTACTCTTGACCCAAAGAATCCTCACACCAAGTTTCATCAAGATATCTCATTCCCTTCGAGAGTTATCGTGCTCACAGACGGACGGACGAACAGACGGACAACTTTTGCGATGTCATAGGTATCCGTCACTAACGTTTTGGGATCCCAAAAACGCACTATGTCATGAGCGAATTTTAAGATCGGAGTATTGGCGGACACATGCCTGTAAGTCGACTTGGTATCTGTCGACTTGATATCTGTAATACTAGTGCTAACCTACTTACCGCAATCGCTCCATCTGTTCTTAAATTCGGAGACCCGCATTTCGTACGGTACATTCAAAACCCCTTGACGACGTCATACTGATTTTAACACTTTTCTTGCTTCGCTACTTTGATGCATACCATGCTGCCGACGGTTGTTTACGAGATTCTCTGTCTTCAGAAAAACTGGTTATGTAAATTTTTCCGTGTTTCGCTAGAAGTCAACGGGCCGGGAGAAAGGCTTAAAATAGCAAAGCCGTCGGTAATCTGTTAGAGCGGAGCCTCGTTTTAAAGTAGCCTGTTCATTTTTATGGCACTTGACTTCCGGCCAAGTGCCATATACCGATCACTTTTCCGTCGGTCTGTCGGTCGGTCGGTAAGTCCGGTGTTTACGAGTTAGGGTACGTCCAGATGAGCTAGGACGATGAAACTTGGCAGGCATATTAGGGACCCGACCAAACTAACTTGGAAATAGTCACTTGCCCGATCCGACCATCGTGGGGCGAGGGAGGGGAGCCGGAATCCGGAATGTAGTGGCATGCATAACTTTCGAACGGGTGATCTGATCACATCTTCATGAAACTTGATATTTGGAAAGACGTCATGCTTCAGATGTCCCATATCAAGTCCGGACCGAATCCGATGAATGTGGGGGGGGGGGTCGGAGGGGGGAACCGGAAATCATGTTAAACGCTTAGAGTGGAGCGATCGGGATGAAACTTGGTGGGAGGAACACGCACAACCCCTAGGTACATCATTGACAGAACCGGAACGGATTCGTGCATTGTGGGGGGAGTTGGAGGGAGGTTCCGGAATTCCGGTCATACGAAGTTAAGATACTTCCAGGTGGGCTAGGACAATGAAACTTGGCAGGCAAATGAGGGACGCGACCAGATTAACCTGGAAATAGTCAGCTTCCCGATCCGACCATCGTGGGGGAGTGGAGGGAGGGGGAATCCGGAATCTTGAGGTATG
Organism: Branchinecta lindahli; assembly: GCA_023053555.1. Classification (NCBI taxonomy): domain Eukaryota; kingdom Metazoa; phylum Arthropoda; class Branchiopoda; order Anostraca; family Branchinectidae; genus Branchinecta; species Branchinecta lindahli. Next base: position 8,619,946 of record JAKZAO010000006.1, on the reverse strand, counting down.
TATAACTTCCGAACGGGTGATCGGATCATAATGAAACTTGATATGTAGAAAGACCACATGTCTCGGATGTCCCATTTCAAGTCCGTACCGGATCCGATGAAGCTGGGGGGGGGGTCGGAGGGGGGTCCGGAAACCTTGTGACATGCTTGGAGTGGAGCGATCGGAATGAAACTTGGTGGGAAGAACAAGTACAAGCCCTATGTAGATCAGTGACAGAACCGGACCGGATTCGGGCATTGTGGGGGAGTTAGAGGGGGGGTCCGGAATTCCGGTGATCGCAAGTTAAGGTACTTCCAGACATGCTAGGACAATGAAACTTGGCTTGAAAATTAGAGACTTGACATGATTTGCTTAGAAACAGCTAGTTCCCAGATCCGACCATCCCTTAAAGTACTAATGCTAACCGCAAAGTACAAAAATACTTTTAAGCAAAATATTCATTTTCGTTATCCCTATGAGCCCATGATCATTTTTGCCTCAAGGGTTTTGCTTACAACTGAATTCCTTAAAATACAAGCAATACGACTATTTATGCAGAAAAAACGACTGGATTTGCGAGAAATCGACTTACTTTCAGAAAAAACGACCGTTTTCAAGAAAAAAATCACTATTTTTACGAAAAATCGACTGAAAAAATCGTGGCGTTTCGCGCCGACTCGTTTATTTTTTTTTTACCGACTAGGCGAGAACGTTGGATGCCCCCCCCTCCCCATACGTGACGCTCCTGGTCAGAACGAGTTTATCTATCTTCCTTGTTCTGCCGCCACTTGTTAGGCAACAAAGGAAGTTTCGTTTCCTGTCTGTCCGAGGTCCCTCACCCCGCCTAAGGGATTCCTTCGTATAGGAGTTGTTTGTTCGAACTTGTTTGACCTTGCGTAGAAACCATGCAATATTTCGGTTAGATAGTGCAAACACGCTGATGGGCTGTTGTCGGATTTGAACGGTATTGTGTAACGGTTAACTTGTTAGGCGCAGAAGATGAAAGACCAGTTCAGTTATGATTGGTACAGTAACAGAGGATTAGGACATTTCTCTAAACAGCTAGACTTGTTGATGATTCGATTGAATTGTTATTATTGCTAACACTAGCCACATCAATCAGTTGATCATATTTCAGTGAACTGATATGTTGTTTGTGTCCAAACCTTGACTTTTTACTTCTTTTCAATTCTGCTTTTGCTTCGTACCAACCTACCCTGTCTCTGGGCCCATCGTCAGGACCCAATAAAACAGTAATAGTAATAATAATAACTTTATTTCAGCCATACATATTATCAACATATCGTGATCGAGAAGGAGAGTACAAAGACAAGGGGATTAAAAGCTCGATTAAAAGACAATTGAAAATCCGAAGATAATTTTACATTGTTTATTATTTTTGCTCAATCGGCGGAAAGAGAATTTGCAGGTTCGATAATATTTATTTATTTAAAAGCACCATACTAATCCCCGAACTGCCAACGTGCGAAAGGCAGTTTCTGAAACGACCAGTTCAGGAACTCGAAAAAAAATGAACACATCCTCTAAAGAAGAAAAATTACATCTCTTAAAGGACAGCTGAATGAAGAGTACCAAGTACCATCCCTATCTGTATGACTTCCGTTGACATTGCCTGCAGAAAACCCAATCCAGATACGACATAGTGCTTCCAAGCTATGATTTTTGCTCCATTTTGTATCTGTCCTTATTTCTACTACTTCCAAAAGCTAGTCAGGGTGGGGGCGCTGATCTGGAATATGGCGCATTACCTCACGGAGAACCTGTGAACCGACAGTAGATGTCGCCGTAGCGGAATGCTGCGGCGGATAACAACAGGATGGCACGCAATAAGGATTTGAACTCGCTTTTAGACGCCAGGAGTCTCCATCTTAGATTGGAACGATGCAGTGATACAGGACGTATCCAGACAATGTGTAAATTCAGATGAAGAGATTGCCATGTCTTACTTCCGTTTTCCGACAGTTTGCGAAAGAAATAAATTACCCAGGGAATGCAATTATTCACTCCTTATCGCGAAGCAGCACTCGCACAGAGGTTTCTAACGGTATTGTTATCAGTGTTAGACTTCCTGTTCGGAATTTGGGAATTTCTTATGACACAGAAGCGCACCTGCACACTAGAATCTAGGGTCAAAGGTTCTCAAGGCTGAAAAACATGTCAATATGTCTGATAGACTTGATTGGTTTCACATCATCTGTTCGTATCCTCCAGTAAAAAAAAAAAAATCACAAATAACATGACGTCACGAGATAAAGCTAATACATATCCCATATTATATCAAATTGTAATTATTTCAAAACATAAAAACTACACTGAGTAAGTAATTTTATTAGCCCGAAGATTCATAGGGAATTAATACGGAGTATAAATAAATGAATAAAAAAATAAAGAAAAAGAACAGCAAGACATGAGCACACTATTTACAACAGTACAAGTTACTACAGACATATGAAAGACAGCCAATGGTTTTGGTTTTTGCGGACCTTGTATATAAAATTATGGATGACCTTGTTGACACTTAAAACTGCTTCATTAATATACACATAAAGACTACCTCATCACGATGACTCCCAGTATAAAGCGTGATTAAAACATATTTAGTAAACTAAAATACGTTTAATCTGGGTTTAAGGCTCTCGGTTCAGCCGTAATCTACTGGGTGTGTTAAATAAACTATGACGGAATACCATACAGTCGTGACGTATATTGTGACGTCACGTGATTGAGGCGCGTAATTGAGTCGCTCACGTGATAATGTGGCCCTTTCTTGCAGAACGAAGAACCTTTTCTTCCCGAGATACTCTTCCCAGACAGCCTGGACCTGGACTTTCCGCTCTGCGAACCCGACGACACCGGACTCGGATGGATGGCTGAAATCGACATCACCCCCCTCTGTGAAACTCCGCCTTTCACCCCTCCAGCCTACCATGAGAAGCAACCAGAAGTTACTGAAGACCTACTAAATCATTTGATAAAACCCCTAGATCCCAATGTGTATCTTTCAGAAGGGTATTGGGACCCGGGCTTAGAACCGGAGAATCCGCCAGAGTTATACAGTTTTGAATATGTGTATGAGGACCAAGATAGATGGCGGCAGTGTCAAATGCCCTCAGAACAGTATTTTGACACGCAGCCGGATTTTCACCTAGCGGCGCACGATTACACGACGCGAAGATATACGGTAAGAGAAAGAACTTGTAGTATTAGCCTACTGTTTAGTAGAACGTCACTGACTCGTAACGAGCCTTTGTTCGGGACTGTCGGCCAAACCCCATCCCTCAAAGGGCTTCATTTCGACACATTGGTAGGATTGTAAAGTCGATCTTCTAGGATTCTTATCACCCTTGCTAATTACCTTAATTCGCACTTCGGAGCAAATAAGGTCCATGATGGATCTGTTATGCCCTGGTTAAGGTTGGTTGCCTGGTTTGATTGTCTTGTTCGCTTATAATGTTGACTTTGGGGATTAACTTAACAGGATCCTGGTATTTGAATGGTTTGAATGAAAAGGGATACAGGATAGCTAAAGAGAGCATGGCGTTTGCTGGTTGACAGATACAAAAGAAATACTGCGACTGCGCTTCTCAGCTCCCAAGTGGTGATCTTAAATGGACAAAAATAAGGTAAAATATTTTTGCTCTGCGCATTGAGAGACAGAAGTTCTCATCATTATCCGTTCTTGGTAAGACTGATAGACGTTGTTCGTGCAAAAGTTTGAACTGAGCTCCAAACAAAACGGTGAAGACGGAAGACCGAAAACTGGCTAGCGTAGAGTGGCCACAAGAGTAGAATGTTCGTAAATGAACGGAAGACCAAATCCCTGTATTGACAATAATCATTATAGTTGCGTTTTTTGCCTTTTCTCCATAGGTCGGTTAACCGACCTATTTGCCACTATTGACCGTTTTTCGTCTCGCCGGTCGGTTCGACTGAGCTCTAAAAAACAGCTTATAAGAAAAAATGGCGTCTTCCCGTCGCCGGCGATGAGAATTTTGAATTTCGCGCCGTGCCAAGAGCGTAGGTTGGTTGGATGGAGCTCCCGCCTCAGTCCACAGGTCGGTTAACCGACCGGCGAACGGAGCTAAAACCAGCTTTTAAAAACTTGGGTCGGTTAACCAAAGGAAGAAAACGGCTTATAGTGGGAAATCTTGTAGGTCGGTTAACTGGATGACGGCAAAAAACGGAACTATTGTCTTTGACAGATATGGCTACTGAAGTTGACGGCAAAGCACTAGAGACACGTTAGAATCCTACACACAACACCTGCTGTTTATCACATGACACTGGCAAGCAACACGGCTGTTAATGCCCGCTGTCGCCAAAGACGTAGTTTGTGGAACAATGTTTGGACCAAGTGGCAAAAGAAGATAAACCTCAGTATTGACGACAAAACTCGTTATCGGAATTGACGGCCAAACGTCAGTGAATCATTAAGTATCCTTCACCAAAGACAATAATAGTGGGAAAGACCGGCGACTCCCGTAAGCCCCATGAGTCGCAACAATCAGCGCCGTTTAGCGGTTGGTCTTTCGTTAGAAAATTGTTCTGTTGACATTTATCCTCCATCTTCAGCAGAATCATCGTCAGAGCGCGTTTTGTTGATTTTTGTCAGAATACAGAAGCTTGGAATAGAGCTTGTCTTTCTAACTGAATAATAAAAATATGTAGTTTGCTGGAAGTTTTTCCGAGATAAATGACAATTTAGATAAAAAAGTTAAATAATTTTCGCTTTTTCTTGGTTTCTAAGACGTTTCTAAGAAAAGTATGTGGGTTAAAAAAAATAAAAAATATACCATTTGATAGATGATAAAAAGAGGATTCAGAATATGTATAGTTTGTTTGATTTAGTTGATGCGGTCCTGCTAGGAAAATTGTTTTATAGTGTTGGTCTTTATAGGCCTAATCTGCCTTTATAGGCTAAAAAGTCGGTGACGTACATAGTGTTGTAAATGGTAAAATTGGTCACGGTAAAATTTGGTATTTTACGTATTTTACCGTAATTTTACGGACCCCCGTAAAATTGGTATTTTACCACTTTACGTAATTTACGTATTTTGTCCGTATTTTACTGATAGTTTACAGTTTCAGAAGCAGGTTCAAAAAGAAAATTCAGAAATATCTACCTAATTTACTCATATTTTACTGACAACCTAATACTTCTTCCACACAGAATAAACCAGGGAATCAAGGGACCAGGGAGGCACCAGGAAAGTTTGAATATGTCTTCAGATTTTCAAAGGAATGAGAGATGAATGATAAAGAAAGCGAATATGTTGCTAATTTGTGTGGGTCTGCCGTGATATGTTTTGTCGACAACTGCTATATTGTTGATTATTTCAGCTCTGAATTAGTGCTACTATGCTTACGCAGGTATGGCTGTGAAGCCCGGTTGTGTGTTTCAGTTTATCCAGCGAATTTTGCAAAGTACAGCTTATGCTACTTTCGTCGTGCTATACCGAAGGCATGGACGCAATGTATTATATGAGCAACTGGTCGAAGGGATTCCCGACTCCATAGCACCAAGTAGTTAATTATTTAAGAAGTGCAGGAAAAGTGACTGTCCCTTAAAATCTCTACAGATCAATCGCACCAGCTTCCAAAAAAATTGAAAAATATGTCAAATTATTTTAGCTACTCTGAAATACCAATCTCACCATATATTCTCCGTGAAATACTTATTTTACCATATTTTACCAATTTGACCTATTTTACCTTATTTTACCAATTTTACGAATTTTACTTACCGACTTTTTATTTTACGGTAATTTTACAACACTAGACGTACATCGGTGCGGAGTGGTGCGGTAGGATTTTCGTTCTCAGCACAAACAGACCTTCTGCAGCTCGTCTGCTAACCCCCCCCCTGTTTTTGAACGGTATCGCGGTCTGGATCCCGGACTATACCATGAGCGTCCACTCTCCATTCAGATTTCCTCTTTAATTGGAATAAAAAGCAAGCAGAAACACAATCAGTTACTTTTTTTTAATGGAACAAAAGTGTTGAATTCACGGGCAACCACTAATTTCACAGCAAATACAGCGCCAATCAACGCCATCTTGCCTTGATTACGTCAAATGTGCCGTTTGAAATTGGACAAAGACCAAACGCTAGGAAGCAGCACGATCGATTTTCAACGACGCGATTTTGGCCGAGTCGCCGGTCTTTCCCACTATTACTGTCTTTGTCCTTCACGACCCTACTACTTGGTCATGACTAAAGAGGACTTAAAAACTACAAATGCTGAGAACGAGAAAAGATAAAATATTTGTCTCAAATGTTTGTCAGAAATGTCATTCTTTGCCTACCGCAGGAGCTTCGCCGAATTCTTTTAGTCTAAACAACAGCCGCTTTTCGTTTTTACTACCACCAGCTCCGACGAAATACACTCCAAACTCCACCAAAAAATTCAGTCCAAAACTTCAGTCCAGAGATGGGTGAATCCGCGGATTTGGATTCGAATCCAGGATTCGTCATTTTGGCCGGATTCGGATCTGTATTCGAATCTTCTGCTTGTCGGATGGATTCCAAACCCTGAATCCTACGGATCTGCTCCCAATTTCTAATCTTTTCCCAGTTTTTGTACATTATGCTTAAAGTTTAACTGAAAAGCCAACTTATTTTTGTGTCATTTAACTGAATACACCGAGTTATTTGGGTTCTGCAAAGGTATTTTTCTATTTTCCACTACCTGCTCCAGTTATGACGTTCAGAATTTCTACGGCCGTCCCCACAACGAAAATTCTACTATGACGCTTGAAATTTTAATCTCAATACAAACGCGGCTTTTCTGTGGGCAGTGGTGAGATTGGCAAAGATTGCTTAATGCCTAAACAATAAAAAATCATAAATTAATTAATTAATTATATTTATAACCCGTCTAGGTAAAGACGGAGTATAGTAAGAGATAAAAAAGAGAGAAACACAACAACAACAACCAAAGTAATTAACATTCACTAAACCGGAACATCATGGAGCTCCATGGGTGGTGACAGTTTTCCTTCATCCTCTTGATGGATCTCAGGACAGCCGCAGAAGGAAATCTTTCTCGTAAGGCATACATCAAAAATAAAAGCCCATAGAGGTACCACAAATCACATGGAAATTCCACTATTTGAAAATCGATTATTCGTGAATAGCGGAATAGCGGTCTTCAGCGGGTCTTCAAGCCAGTTTAAGTAAATAAGTGATGGGCAACTAGATTGTCCTATCCCAGCCCTTTTCGGTTAAACTTTAAGGTAATGTGCTTAACGAGACCCAAATTCACTCCTGGTTACCGAGAGGAAAACCATGGTATAACAACAACAAATGAAACCGAGAAATATGGTTTATTTCGCCCAATAACCGTCTCATTTGCCTTGGGCATCAGTGCTTTTTTATCGCCTCCGATTTTTAAAATATAACCTATCTATGTACATGGATTTGATTTGTTAAGGTCGGATTCGAATCCTCAGCATGAAATGGTAGATTCGGATTCGCAGTTCGTACCTAGCCCCGAGCCTAGCCCTGGGTTCGGATTCGAACCCTTTCATGATCGGATTCGCCCATCTCTGCTTCAGTCCCGACAGTCCCTCACATTCATGCATCAAGTGGCGCTGATTTTCATGTATAGCGACTATTGGCGACACATAGGACAGAAATAAAGACCGCAACATGAATCTTCTAGTACTGATTTTACCCCCCCCCCCTTTCCAGGTGAACTACATCGACGAAGATCCTGGCTATTTCTCAAACTGCTCCCCCCTTCATACAATGGAGGTTCCTAACATGATCCCAAGACTGAAGCGCCTGCCCAACAACGCTAACTGTGGGGAAAAGAAAGAAGAAGAAAGGTTGTTCGGATGCACGGTAGATGGCTGTGGCAAGCTGTATGCAAAAGCGTCGCATTTGAAGGCCCACCTACGACGGCATACAGGTAAACAGCGCCGTGGTTCTTTCGCGCCTTCGAGGAGGCTTTATTTAAAGGAACAGAAAACTTGACTCAAACTTGACTCGGGGAGCTAGTTAACATATCAAGAATGTACCGACACTAAGACCCTGTATATTTATCCAAGCCCCCGGGCGATTCGATGGCCGAAAGTTGCGTAGTCAAGTTTACTGTTCCTTTAAGGGCGATTCTGGAGGTTTGGAAAGCTTTGCGAGCTTGTGCGCCGGCTGTTCTTGCGACTTCGGCTAAAAGTCGCTTCGCTATCCAGATCTGTTCTCGCGCTACGCTAGTTTCCGCCAGCACTTGGAAAGCGAACCCACTTCGCGAGTGGAAAGTGGTTTCGGCAAGTCAGTGAGAAGTTGTAAAGGTGCAACTGAGGCGAGGCGACTTTTACTTGTTCTTGCGCTCGGCGGATTCTCGCTTTGCTTTTCGGAAAGCGAGTGCAAGAGATCGCCAGAATCGCCCTTTAATGACAGAAAGACTTCGGCACAAGATGTAGTTTTGGCTGAATCACGGGATGCCTTCAACCCTGAACTCTGAACTTTGACTCTGAAAAGTTACGACTCGGAAAAAGGCAGTATTGTACTGTCTGAAGTTGCAACTTATTTACACAAGCATGCGCAATTTCGACAGATATAAGATAACACAGATGTTGACGTTACAAAATAGTGTTATTTATGTTGCTAAAAGCAACGTTGAAACCGTATTTACTGTTAGTGTGTCATTTCATATGTGTTATAACTCCGCATCCTAGTGTAAAAAACTTCTGACACCATAGCGCTCAAGTTCCTTCAAAGATGAAATTTTCTTTCTAGGAGAGAAGCCGTTTCACTGTAACTGGCCGAACTGTGGTTGGCGGTTTTCACGGTCTGATGAGCTATCCCGGCATAAGAGATCGCATTCTGGAGATAAACCCTACGAGTGCATGGCCTGCCGAAAAAGGTTCTCAAGGTCCGACCATCTTGCTAAACACTTAAAGGTATGCCTCCTCTTCCATCGAAGTAACACTCTAGTTATGCACTTCGGTCAGTGATACATGACTTGCGTTTTTGCAGACCAGATACCATGGTATCTGATACCAGCGTCTGTCGTTTTTGCAGTTACCATGGTATCTGATCACCACGGCCGAAAATCTTTTTTGCAGTTACTGAGAATCTGGCGAGTTACCGTGATATCTGATATTCTGATACCACGGCCCCGACCGTAGTAACTGACCATGGCTGAAAAAGCCATCTCACTTTCATCATCACCAACACAAGAGCCTATATTTTGTCAAATAGGGAAAGAAGTTTAGTACTTATGGTGTGAATGGATGCAAGTAGTTCTTTCGGGGTGACTCCTAAAAGTGCGAGTTTGGCAATTAACGTTTTTGCAAAGCTACCGCATTATCAGAAACCATGGTAATTGCAAAAACAACAAAAGGTAAGAGATACCATGGTATCTGCAAAAACGCAACTATGATTAAGGTTTGAATGACCCGACCAAGGCGATCTTGGCCAAGATTTCAGTCATGGAACATTCTTATCTACACAGCAAGAAAATACGAGCAAACATAACATTGAAGGGCGAATTATAACCAGCAGATATTTGATGATTTATTCTGCTCGTGGAAGGAAATTAGGAATCCCAGTTTCGCCGAAGCGCATCAAGGTAGTGAGTAACGCTACAGCACTACGACATTTGAAAGTAGCAACCTCAAGGGATTGAACGTTTGTGCAGTTTTGTTGGCGTTTATGATATGTTGATGGGATCAAAAGCTTTATCATGAAGTACAGATAGTGAGTTTAAGCAGAAACAACGTATTTTGAGGTTCTCTTTAATTTCAGGTACATCGCCGGGATAGGATAATTAGCCAATGCAGTGGCAACACCATATCCATGGCCGGCCGAAGAGGACGCCTTCCAAACTCACTCCTGAAAATCATCCAAGAGAGAGAAGCGCAGCTGCAACATAGCCTACCCCCCTTATAGCCTACAGGGCACGACTCCCGACGTAAGTCAGACCCACCAAGCAAGATATCTGGCGAGAGTTGGATTTTTAGACAAGAGAACCCCTACGACCTAACCGTCGAGACTAGCTTAGGTTCCCGCCGAGTCGGAATTTCATCACCGGATCCGGATTCGCATCATTAAAATCGTCCGACCTGAATAGCGTGAGACATTTGAACTGAAAAATAGTATAATGGTCAGATACGTTGCGCCTCATAATTAATTTGGATACCAAAATCCGATTGAACTAAAGCTCTACTTTTGACCCCTAAAACACGTGGCCCAGATCCAGGTTCTCTATGGTTTTTGATGCATTAATAATATCTGCACAGCGGTTGGCATTGCATAATCGTCTGAAATGCGTATTTTAATTAAATCCGAGTTTGCACCGGATTCTGTGGAAACCTAGCTTTAGTAAGATTACGTCCGATTTTCGTTCTAGGTTCTGTTTTATGGGGAAGACAAGATGGACCGGGCCTATTGGCGCTATTTATATGCTTAGTTGCGGGCAGTTGTATTTTACTATAGGCCAAGTTTGTAAATAGTTGTATATATACTTATTTATGCGATTGTGCCTATTACTGTTGCGTAGTTGCCCCGTAGGTTTCTAAAAGAGACTTGCTGGGCATTGTTGAGTTGTCTCTCGCTAAAGGACCGAGTGTAATTTGCTTAATGAGGTCCCGAGTGTGAAGACATTCCTAATCTCAGTTATGTCTTTAAACCCGGGATGAACTATTTTTGAAGGCGGAATTGCTCGAATTTGGATAGCAAACCCCAGTTTCTCCTTTTTTCCACTTTCCTTCTGGGATCCCTCCCCACCTCCCAAGCCTTCTGGAAGTACTTCTCCACCCCTCACTGTTAGATATTTCCCTCATTTATTCACCACGTGCCTGAAGTTTAAAAAAATGCTGAATAACCACCGGTACAGACGATCAGAGTTTGGCGGTCCCCGTCTGGAACCTTCCAGAGTTTTCGCCACCATCATCAGTTCCGTACGGATAAGCTAAGATATTTTCAAATTTCGCTGCCGGGCAAGATGAAAAGGGCGAAAATGCGGCCGGGGGAACCTGGTCGTCTATCCGTATCTGTATTGCCCGAAAGCGCAGTAGATTTGGTTCGCAGACCAAATCTACTGCGAGACTCCCTTCGTTGCCACTCTTTTAAGTACGCTCACGCAGACGAAAGAAAAGAAAAATGAGAAGTTCGCCTGTCTGATGCGCAGTTGCTGTTGTGTTAATGTTAACTAACATCACTGGGATAACACTAGTGCTGTTATTTCACCCTGGTGTCTTTCACATAATGTGTTCTTGCTCAGGGGTATAGAGACACTGCCGTTTTTACAAGTTAGAATTTTTGCCGTTTTTACCGTCAGCTGGATAATAGACAAAAAAGAAAAAAAAAGACAGCTGAAATATCAGGTCCAGTAATTATAGATTTAGAGACGGGATACAACCACCAGAGGGTTTACAGTTATCGGGCCTTGGTGGACATTTGGCAGGGACGCGCTGTACTAAGAACGGATAATGTTAAGAACTTCTGTCTCTCAGCCATTGCGCCGTAAGTACTGATCATGTTCCGTAAATACTGAGTTGGTGCTTGTACCGGATATTTTTATTGTTGATTTATTTCCCATCATAATAGCACAACCGTCCAGAAAGATGGAGCATTAAAATAAAGAAAACAAAAGAAAAGAATTAGAACATGAATGACAATATCAAAAACTGGCAATCTAGAACAAATGATGGAGTAATTACGGTGTGTAGAGTCTGCTCGGCTGAGATGGCGCTTAAATCGCGACAAGAAGGTCCGAGAAGAGAGACGGATTTTCTACTACTCAGTAGTATTACACGTTCTTGGTTGTACACCAGGTTGGGGCTAGGACCCGGTAAATGGTCGTGGACCAAATAAAACGCCATAGCTTTAGGGACATTAGGCTAGAAAGGTCGGTAGAGCGTTCGTTCTGAAGTGAAAGGAGCAGTGGTTTAGTGAAGCTGTGCCCAGGAGGGGTATTAGAGGGTAACCTCCCCCAACCGTAGCCCTGGGTGCGCTTTTAGAGTTTATTTTAGCTAAGTGTAAGAGTTTACATTGGGTCCGGGTTCAAAGGGAGTAAGACGAAGTTGAGATCTCATAGCGACAGGACTGCGAAGTGGGAAGGGAGGCAGACTGGGAAGCGGGGGTGAGGTCTTAAGATAGGGGGTTTTAGGGTGAAGTGCAAAGAGTGCAAGTGCAAATTCTAGGCCTAGCTTTCTTTTTTGAAAATTTTGGTAACCAGCATTTCAAAACTGCAAAATTTTGGGAGCGAAAAATTATTCATCTAAATAATGAAGCTGTCAAAATTGGTAAAACCGATAACTGCGGACTATTCCAGCTTTAAATACACTGCATCACCATTTTTGGCGAGCTGCTTGGGATATTATGAAAAGGAAAGGCCATTTCCTTTGCCACCATAATGTCTGTAAGTTGGCTGTCTAGAACTGCCATTTTAAATGACACATAACGACAAATGACCGCTGCACCAACAAACCCAACCTGAATTAATTTAAACATTTAAACAAAAACTAACGTTCATCAAAAATAATTGAAGTTTCCAGTTGTATACTCTTCGGTCTTTGAAGGATCATGAATAAATTGTAATAATAGAAAATCACTTCTATTTTATTAGGCTACATATCTTTTCCTGAATAAATAATAGTAATAATTCAGAATTAAAATTTATTAAATCTTTTTCCTTTTCTTTCCAGGAATTGTTCCGACAGGTTTGGTGCAGAGGTTTTGTTTGTTGTGCCGTGTCGTACTTAAAATAATGACAAATAAATTCTGCTTTTATAATAAAATTTGAGGTAAAATACGGATGACAGGGTGGAGCCCATTTTAACATTTGGACAAAGGGTATTAAGTCCCCCTGAAAACTTTAATGTTTGAGAAATAAGATTCAGATTTTCCGCAAAACACGTCAGTTTTGATAAAAAAAAAGTACAGTAGTAGTATAGGACATATAGTACTACTAAAAATGTCGCTAAATGAAGCTGCCCTTGGGCTTAAACGCCTAACATCTTCCTCGCATGGAAGAGTGATAATCTGTACCTTTACTTTGAGGCATACGGCGGTCAATCCAGTGATTAAATAATCTGATAGCCTATTGGCTCGGCGTCGAAATCTTTTGTTACTGACCAGCTAGAAAAAGAAAGGAACGAAGACGGAAGAACTTCGTATGCTGGTCGATGTCTAAGCAGATATTTAGTGCTATATATCTTTACACCGCAGTACGTCCTTCTGATCATGGCAAGGGCCTATGATGTGTTGTTCGTTGTTTGTCAGAAAGATCCACCAGGAGTATGGTTTCTCGCCCCCCCCCCCCCCCATTATAAGTTTCTCGGTTTCCGCTACAGCTGCGGAGCGGGTAGTGCTCTGCGCGCTACTTTTCACAGATGGAAAAAATTATCTGGTGGAATTGAAACTAAGCATAATGGTGGACTGCTTCTCTAACCAAAAGAGAGAGCGACATAACAGAATTGGGTAAAAGGGAAGTAAGATCGGTGTATTCGAAAGGATAGGTGGTAGAAAGCCAGTGTGACAAACCTCGATGTGAACAACTTATTATGGGCCCTTGACAGCATAGTGTGAAATCTAAAGAAGCTGCCCAACCAACACATGTTCTATGAGCTGTGTTATCCAGGACCAGATGAACATAATCGCACAAGTAGCGTGTCAACGTCGTCATTTTTCCATGGCAATAATATGAACCATCTCCTCATAGGCTCGAAGTGAAATAGTAGGCTGCAGGGAGTGTCGAAGCGAAAGAGTTCGAGATTTTTCGGAGATGGGTAGTACTTTTGCCATTGAAAGGGAGCAATGTGATGTATCTCGACATAGAGCTTTCAGGGATGTTGTATAGAGTGCATGGAGTGTTTTCCAAACCATCCACATTTGGCATGTGGGTTGGAAAATGGTTCAGCTTGATAACCCTTCCCATCCCTGTGGAAAAGTAAACCGAATGCTCAGTTGCCAGTGATTCGGGATTCTTATGCTCCCAGGAGACACTGACAACGTCAATGCATTATGCGTCACTACTTTGTAGGATTACATCAGTGCATATTTCATCTGGTCCTTGTAGTTCCCGTACCTGCTATTTTTTAACATTTATAAAAAAAAGCAAGAACCTAGGAAATAAATGCTAGCATCGCTGCCCTAACCTTCGATCGGGATCGAATATTGACCCTGAGCTTAAGTGTCAAACGAGAAAGTCTGAGGGTGCATTCGCTGTAGACTAGATTTGAAGTGGGTCTCTCCCTCGTTATCCAGACTGCCGCTCGGCGGCTAGATCTGGTCCTGTGGGACACCTGCGACCCTGACTTAAGTGCCTTCAGACGCCCGTAAGTGGTCGATACCGACCGGGAGGGTGTACTGTTCCAAGAAATTGGCTGTGCAAAATACTGCCGAACGAAGGCTCGCTCAGTTGCGACCTACAGGCTTTGGTCTGGAAATGGTGGTTTACCACTTGGGATATCATTACCCACTAGGGAATGCTCCGATTATCATCACCGGCAATGCCATTCCAGACCGGAAATCGGATATGCTATGGATATTTCTAGACCCTAGCCTTTGGGTATGCCTTCGAAATAGTATATTTTTACATTTTGTAACCAATTAAAATTTGAAATTAGGGACTTAAACGAAAAGAACAGGAGTGATTGCTGCACTAACTCACGACAAGAACATATAAACCTCTAAGGTGGACAGATCTCAGCAGCTCCATGCCCGGACATTTTGGAAACTTTGAGCGTGTAAAGCTGTGGTGGAATCGGACCCGGTCTAGGGAAATGCATTTCAAACAAGCGGCAAGAAGATCGAGTTCGAGTCGTTCAACGTCGATGTTCTCCTGAGAGGCTTATGTGTCCTTGCTCATGGGAATGAATCTTATTTACCCCCCCCCCCCACTAACCTTCCCCTTTCCCTCCTCCCTTCCATGTACTGGAGTTTTCTATTTAGATTCGAGCTCCCCCGTATTTTCACTTTTGTGCTTTCATGTGTGGTTGTGAATTCGTTTGTAAATATCTGTTTCTGATTTTTGTCTCTTGATTTAATAAAGCTTAGGAGACCAATTTCTTAATCCATCAGTTAGGGCACCGAAAAGGGATATTGCCAGTAGGAGCCTATAGGCGTTCTCTCGCCGTTCCCCGGAGACTCCCACGGCCGAGTCCCCTTGTTTTTTTTTTGGTCCCAGGAACTCGGTTCCTAGGCTACGAGCTCCCGTGGACGGGGAATGCTCCGATTATCATCACCATCATAAAAAATGGACTCCCTTTCATAGTGCGGAAGCACGATCAGGATTACCAGGCCGGTTCTGTTCTTTCAGGAGTCACTGGGTAACAGCGCGAGTACGCCTTAAGCAGAATTTTATGTCTAAAAACGCAAGAATATTTGAAATAAGATATTTCCATTAAAATATGACTTAAATAGGTTAAAGCACACAAAACACGTGGACATAACTAATAAAACAAATTGCAACTATAGCTTTAAAAAACAAGCATACTTCCTTTGCACTTATTTTGTTATTTATTTAATATTATTCCGTTTTTCGGAAGAAAATGCGGTTGGACCACAGATTTACTCTTTCATGTTCTCGCTCAGGCACTCTGCGTAGATCAGACACTCGCGAAACTTTTAAATTAAAACATCTGGGACACGGGATTATCGAAAAAAATGGGTATTCGTGCGGAAATACTCTATATGACTAAGTCCGAAACACGCCAGTGAACTTCGGGAAGAACAAGAAACGTCACCAAAAGAACCCTCAAAATTTATGCAAATCATGTGTAAACCAATCAACAACGTTTGTTGTCCTGACGTTTCTGCTCTTCGCTTGGTACACGGCGATTCTTCATCAGCCCTAAGAGTTTCCCACCTGAAAGCGACCCAGATAAAATGGAACAGATTTCGACCCGATTTCAGGTTAGTTTCTTCCTCGGATTGACTGGAATCTCGATTTTCTTCCTCGGATCGGAATCCGTTTCATTTTGTCTGGGTCGATTTCAGGCGGGAAATTTCCGCGCGCGTACGATTGGTTAACGGTGCTGACAAACGATCAGGTTTTCCGGCCGGATTTTCTGCTTCATCAAGTTGAACAAATCTCAACTTTTCCGTATGGAATTGATGGCGGTTCCGAAAATCTTGAAGGGAACTCCGGTCAACGATCGACCGATTTTGATCGTCCGTCCAAGGTTTTCCTAAGATCTGTCATGTAAAGTTTCACGGATGTTCGACCTAGGTAGTGTGCCCGGGACAGAAGGTGTCCGAATATGTCTACGCTGTGTCTACGGCTTCAACGCTTTTGGTGAAAACGAACAAATAAGGATAGTGACTACATGTAAAGCACGGGCGAAAAAGTTTGGCTAATTCCTGGTTCACAAAGCTGCGTTAGATCTGGAGTTGACATTTAGCCATACGCGGAGATCTCTTCGTAAGTAGCACGGTAGTAAGCTTTATAGGGTTTCCTGGGTATTTTGTCTAGTTAGTTTCGCCGAGATGGCTATGTTTTGAGGCTGGTCCGACTCGCAACTCTTGCATAGAGCGTGTTCCACCCCTCTACTAATAGTAACTATTAGTTACTATTTCCGTTCCAGCCTCACGAAAAGTTACTACGCTGACCGTTCCATCCTTGTCAAAATAGTAACTAATAGTAACTATTTGCTTACCACGCTCGGGAGCGTAGTAACTACGAATCTCTGTAACGTGATTGGTCCGATCAGCCCGCGGCCTGATATTTGACCGAAAAAAGCGTTACAGCCTAGCGTAGTAAGTACGGTGACTAGCGTAGTAACTACGGTGACTAGCGTAGTAACTACGGTGACTAGCGTAGTAACTACGGTGACTAGCTAGTATCTACGGTGACTAGCGTAGTAACTACGGTAAGTAGGGTGGAACACGCTCGTAGTAACTACGGTAAGTAGGGTGGAACACGCTCATAGTTTCCCGTCGCTTTTCGAGAAACATGCAGTATTTGGCGTGAAATTGCAGCACTGTGAACCAGTTTGCTACGCCTTATAGCGAAAGTATGCAAAGTGAATAATCGAACGACAAACTGTCCCTGATGGCACAGGACATGGGCAGGTAAGCAGGCAATAGGTAAATTGATAATAAATTGCATAATCGTTTTCCTAACAAACTTTCCCCTCTTTCGATGGTGGGGTGCGTCTAAGTCGGTTGGTTCATGCTTGGAATATCACCAACGCAAAAACGGGCAGAGATTTACGAACTGACTACTATAGATAAAGATCCTAATCGCATTTTCATCATGAGAAGTTTTCGTTCTCGAAAACAAGCTCCACTGCTTTGAGAACGTTATCTACCGTATACGTCGGGTCCCTTAGTCCCTCTTCCACGGGCAGAAAGTCACGGGGCGAGTGCTCGGCAAAGGTCCGCGCGGATGAGTAGACTCCCGTCTGCAAAAAGAAGACCTGTAAGTCTATCGACCGGGTGGTTTATCTCTGAAAATGCAAACGAACGATCAGGATTTTCCCAGGATTTGTCTGCACTTTCATCATCAGGTTGAACAAATTTCAACTTTTCCGTACGGAATTGATGATGGTGCAGAAAATCCGGGTAGGAACTCCAGTCAGCGTGCACCCGAGCCTGATCGTCTGCTGAAGGCATAAAGGTCAAAGGAATTGCTTGTCAGACTCATCTTGCGACACCTGAGAGCACAAGTCCATGAATAGTCCAGGAACTCTGCTCAACAAGTGCGCAAGCGCTCAGACGTGGAAAATGTTTCTTACATCTTATTTACAAAAAGCGTTAGAACCAGGACATTTCACATCTCCAATGACCAACAAATATTCAAACAACCTAATTTGAAATCATCCCAGTTTAAAAGTTTAACCCAACCGCATTTAGAAATCCAAAGAAGATCTTCAAAATCTGTTTCAGTACTGAACCAGTCCGACACTTTAAACCTCTTTTCCATTAGCAAGGCACTAACAAGTGTAATAAAACCAAATCGTTTTATTGCCCGATAACCCCCTTGTCACAACTTCATTAAGATCGGCATATCATCGCGATCATATGACAAAACGTCCAGTTTCTAACTCATCAATGAGGATTGAAGTACGCCGCGTGGTCTTATTTGTTGCTGTTACACCAAAATCCGCATCTATACATTTATATCTACAAGTACACAAGAGTTGAGCTAGAGACATGTCACAGATGAACTTAATTTCACCGAAATTCTGGGCCCAGTTACCCATGGACAGGAGGGTGGGTGGTCGGGAACAATCGAAGTACATATCTAGACCTAAATATTCCCGACTATACCAACTTGGAGTTTGATTCCAGTCACGGGACAAAAACTTTACTCATGGGCAAATTGGGCCCACTTTCACCTGGACCAAGTGGGGGTGGGGTTTGGGGCCCGCAAAAAGCAAAAAGAGGCCCCAGTGCTCACAAACCTACCAATTTTCAACTTGATACTTGTTGATTCCTGTCAAGGGTAACTAAGTTTACTCCTGGGCAATCTGGGCCCAGTTGCCCTTGAACGGGTTGGGTGGGGGAGGTGGAACTTTGAAAGTAATTTCCGATCCCTAGGATCTACAAGTACAAGGAATTTCACCGTCCTGTGCCCAGGTTTGGTCAAGTTATGAACATTATTTACTGGGCAATCTGGGCCCATTTGCCCTTGAACCGGGTGGGTGTGGGGGTGGGACCCCCCAAAAGGCACAACTAGACCCCAATACCCACAAATGTACCAAGTTTGAACTTGGTACTTGCACTGGTTCACGAGTTATGAGCTCCACAAAATACGGTGAAAACCGGAAACCGAAAGCCGAAAGCTGCTACAGCGCTCGCAATAGTGGATTGTTCCAAGGAACACTCCACTAAAAACTATGCGTTCTCATTCCGTCTAGAGCTCGACCATTACCCTTAAGCTTGGCGCCCACAACAGAATTTCGCATCAACGGCTACTCAGCAAAGAAAATGCGAATCAGGAAAAAAGTGCCGTATCACTTTAATATAGGAATGTTATCCTTGCCAAATAATATCCTATGTCAGTAAATAACACCTCCGACAATAACATTTCCAAGCGAATTGTGATGCGACGCTTTACGAAAATCGCCTTGGGAGTTGCAAAGGCGCGGCGCGAAACGACGCCGCTAGCGACATCGGATCCGCGTTCTCTGGGAACCAAACTTTAACTGGGCCTCTCTCAAGTCCAAGTAAATAGGTGTGTTTTCGACTGTTACGGTCAGTAGCCAATAGCTGTTTTCGCCAGCTATTAATTACGCTCAGTCAATGCTCCGTAGCTGTTACGCAATTATCGAGCTTTCAGCTCTGTAGCAAGGTGTGTAAGAGCAACCACACCCAGCTCAAACAAGCAATCATTTTACTTTTGGAGAAGTCTTGAAAGAAAACAAGACCAAAGGTTTCGATGGGATCCCAAAAATGTAATATCTGATTCAGACAATTGGGTCTTGTCTTCGCCAGGCTAATCATCTGAGAAAACCAAGTTCAGATACACCTCTATAAGCCATATTTATTTTGACGACACTGACCGGAACTTCCTGCTTTAGGCCTACTTCTGCCAAATTTACGGTTTCGGCCGAATTCCGGCCGAATTCCGACCGAACTACTTGTCCAGCAAAAAAAGATATTCAGTAACGAATTCAGCGTATCTCCTGATCCCTATAAATAACATCTAATCAACTTGAAATAAAACTTTAACTTAAAAGTTTTCCGGTTTGAACCGGATTCCGGACGAAGTATATGTCCGGGTAAAAAAATGATTGTCATGTATAGATTTAGCGTCTCTTCTTACCCCTCATTTAATCAACTTCAAATAAAACTTTTGCTTTTAAAAAATTTTCCGGTTTTGGACGGATTCCGGGTGAACTAGTTGTCCGGGTAGCAAATGCTTTCCACATAAGTGATCAGCATGTCTTCTTACCCCTAAACCGAACATCTAATCAACTGCAAATAAAACTTTTAACAAACTTTCCGGTTTTTGCGGAGTTCCGGACGAACTACTTGTCCGGCGAGAAAATGGTTTTCATCATCGTGTTCAGCATGTCTTCTTACCCAATAATCGACTGTCACATTAGCTGTTTAAAAATGTTTTGTTTGCCCCTTAATCTGAACCTCTAACCCTAAATGTAGGGCTACAGAACTCGACCTTACCGTTGACCCAAAGAATCCTCACACCAAGTTTCATCAAAAGATCTCATTCCGTTCGAGTTATCGTGTTCACAGACAGACGGACAGACAACTTTTGCGATGTCATAGTATCCCTCCACTTACGTTTTGGGATCCCAAAAACAGCCTTTTCTCTAGATTAGATTAAAAAGAGGTATGTTATAGGTTTTTGTTGACAAGATGAGAGTTGTTGTTTCCTCAAGTTATGCCGTAGCTGGTTAAATAGCAAGCGAAAACGACAAAATGAGTTACATATTTGTTTGCCAGCTATGGAGCGTAACTGTCAAAAACGCACTTAAACCTAGAGATGGCGCTTGACAAGGGAAAGATAGAAACTTATTTGGTGCAGCGGTTCGTTATAGCTTCTCGTTGCCCGGCGCTCCCTCTATATGAGTAGGACCAAGGACAAATAATCAGATAGAACCTCCGTCTGTTGTCCCATTCAGCGACTATAGATACCCCGACAAAACTAAGCGGAGCTAGAGGTATTTGCTCTAGCTTTGAGCTGTTGTTGATACCCGTTTACTCTACTTCCGTCTTCGCCGTTGCTCATTGCAGAGCAAAAAATGTAGGAGGTGCGCTGACCCGCTCTGGAGCGTGTCCAAAGAACCAATCGGTTTTGATTTCTACTTTTCCTCTACGCGGCTTCACAGCGATAATATTTTTCACTTAATGTGTGTTTGCCCTGAGCTTTCAGATCTTCGTGGGGAAATTTTTGGTGTTAGTTATTGGGGGGAGGATTGGTTGGTAAAAGTAATGGGAAGTAAATTATTTGGTGATATTGAAAAGTTGGGAAGATTCCTTTCGGTTTCGATGAACCACAGAGAAAGGTTCCTGTAAAGGAATGTGTAAAATAGTTACCATTTATTTGGTTTTTGTTCTTTATTTTTTTTTTTTTTTTTTTGTGTCATTTTTTTCCCATGGCCTCTGTGCTTTTAGTGGAATAAATCTTATCTTATCTTATAGCTCTTTGTAGAGGCACCGAAACGTGATGTGCCGCGAAGCTACTGACCTCTTCTCGTTTGCAGCGGGCAGGGTACGGGGAAATATTCGACTCCGCAATCCACATGATCATATTATAGAAACAGGGAGACGGAGGTTCTATCTGATTATTTGTCCTTGGTAGGACTGACTGAATAAGCTAGTTGATGCTGACCTCATGCTATCTTTCTAACCTCACAGCCGCGATAGGGTACGCACTAAGCCACGTCCGAACCAAGAAAAACTCTTATAGGTAGGCTATGTGTGTTGACTATTTTTATTTTCGTAGAGCTTTTTAGAGGTTTGTGCCTTTTTCGCTATTATTAATAATTATATGATTAGAAGACGTGCGGCACCGGGGTTTTACGGGTTGTATATAGCTGTATCACGTATTAAACCCTTGATAGGGTGAAAATTGGAATATACAGAATTCGCGATTCTCCAACTGGGCACTCTTAGCGGATTTATTTACGCTACTCGAATTGACGCCTGAAACTCTTCGCCAAAGCTACTGTTTCTAATGCTGATGTTGCGGTTATTGTTATTTACTACTAGTAAGTATGCAAGTAATTTATTTTGTACCCCCCATTTATTGGTTATTATGATACTGCTGGCTTGTCATAGTTTTCTTTTATATAGCCTTTTATCAATCATCTTGGCTGAACTTCACAGTTTTTGCTTATTTTGGGGATGAGTTTTACACGTCAAATCGGAGTAGCGTTTCCAATAGTACTCTAATCCAATTCGCAAGAAGCGCTGAATTAAACAAGAGCTACGAGCTCATATGGCACTTGTTACGAGTAGTGAAAGTAGAAGAGAACTTCAAAATAAACACCCCGCCATTCAAAATGCGGTTCGGACCTACAATTAGGACATCTAGGTTCATTCAGTCTGAAAGCTCTAGATGACGTACTTAGAACCTATGCTTGTTCTTCCCGCCAAGTTTCATCCCGATCCCTCCACTCTAAGCGATTTCAAAGATTTCCGGTTCGCCCCTCCAACTCCCCCCAATGTCACCGGATCTGGTCCGGATTTAAAATGGGACGTCTGAGGCACGAGATCTTTCTAAATATCAAGTTTCGGTTAAATCCGATAACCCGTTCAACAGCTGAGGTTGCCACTGGATTCCGGATTCCCGTTTCGTACACTCCCCATCGACGGTGGTCGGATCACGGAAACGACATTCTCAAGTCAATAGTTCGGGTACCTGACAAGCCTGCAAAGTTCATTGTCCTTGCACATCAGGAAGTACCGAACTCGTGGGATTACTACAAACTCGGATCCCCTCCAACTCCCCCACAGTGACCGGATCCATTCCGGTTATGCTATTCACTTGTTCTTCACACCAACTTTCATCCCGAACCCTCCACTCTAAGCGTTTCCCAAGATTTCCGGTTCCCCCGTCCGACTCCCCCCAATATCACCTGATCCGGTTCTGATTTAAAATGGGGCGTGAGACACGAGGTCTTTCTATATATCAAGTTTCATCAAGATCCGATCACCCGTTCGCAAGTTAAAATACCTCACTTTTCGGATTCCCTCTCTCTCCAGCCCCCTCCCCCAGATGGTCGGATCCGCTCAAGTCAACCTGTTCGGGTCCCATACACGCCTGCCAAGTTTCATGAGATCACTATAAGAAATTCGGACCCCCCCCCCCCCTACTGTGAACGGATCCGGTCCGGTTATGTCAATCACGTATCTAGGGCTTGTTCTTTCCACCAACTTTCCTCCCGATCTCTCTACTCAAAGCGTTTCCCAGGATTTCCGGGTCCCCCCCCAGTTCTCCCAATGTCACCGGATCCGGTCCGGATTTAAACTGGGATGTCTGAGACACAAGGTCCTTCTATATATCAAGTTTCATTAAGATCCAACCACCCATTCGTAAGTTGAAACTACCTAATTTTTCCGGATTCCCCTCCCTCCAGCCCCCCCCCGGATGGGTCATCGTCCTAGCACATCAGGAAGCACCGAACTAGCGGGATCACTAGAAATCGGGATTCCCTCCCAACTCCCCCAAAGTGAGCGGATCAGGTCCGGTTACGTCAATCTCGTATCTAGGACTTGTGCTTGTTCTTTCCACCAACTTTCATCCAGATCTCTCCGATCGAAGCGATTTTCAAGATTTCCGGTTCCCCCCCCACCACTACCCCCCATGTCACCGGATCCGGTCTGGGTTTAAAATGGAAGGTCTGAGACACACGGTACTTCTCAAGTTTCAAGTTTCATTAAGATCCGATCACCCGTTCGTAAGTTAAAAATACCTTTTTTCCCGGATTCCCCTCCCTCCAGCCCCCCCCCCCCCGGATGGTCGGATGGGGGAAACGAGTATTATCAAGTCAATCTGTTCGGGTCCTGACATGCCTGCCAATTTTCATCGTCATAACACATCAGGAAGCACCGAACTCGCGGGATCACTAGAAATCCGGACCCCCCCCCCCAACTCCCAGATAGTGACCGGATCCGGTCCGGTTATGTCAATGACTTATCTAGGACTCACGCTCATTCTTCCCACCAAGTTTCATCCCAATCCCTCCACTCCAAGCGTTTCCCAAGATTTCCGCCCCCCCCTCCAGCTCCCCCCAGAGTCACCGGATCCAGTTCAGATTTTAATCGGACCGTCTGGGGCACGAGCTCTTTCCAAATATCAAGTTTCATTAAGATCCGATCACCCGTTCGAAAGTTATAAATTCCAAAATATTCCGGATTCCCCCTCCCTCCACTCCCCCCACGATGTTCGGATCGGGAAAGTGACTATTTCCAACTTAATCAGTTGGGGTCCCGATAAGCCTGCCAAGTTTCATCATCCTAGCTTATTCGGAAGTGCCCGAACTAGCAAAACCCGGACCCACCGACCGACGGACGGACAGAAATTGCGATCGCTATATGGCACTTGGCCGAAGGGCAAGTGCCATAAAAAAGGCGAATTCATTACCCGAGCGACCAGACAAGGCCAATTTTAAAACCAAGTCGGCATTTTTAGCAAGCTACACGAATGAAAAATAACAGTAGCTTGAAAACTAAAAACAACGTCAACGCGCAAAAATCTTTGAAGCCCCGCCTGTTTATTTTAACTGGCCTACCTGGACTAAGATGCTCAAGCACTCCTTTACGCCTTCAACTTGTTCGTCCGTACCACTGACACTTGTAGCAATCCCAGAAACGAAAGCCTCTACATCACGTGAGGCTGATCCTGAAATCTGGTTGACTATTGCCGCGCGCGCAGCGGGAATGCGCGTCCGCTGTAAGTAGCGGTTGTAGAGATTGGCACCGAAGATATCCGTATTCGTGTTGTCCCTAAACAGTGCAGCTTTGTTATAAAAGATGATTTGAAGGCCTGCAATATTCCATTGCACAGCATCCCGGCAGCTATTTGGCTAAATAAATTGATTCACTGATTGGCTATTTCCTTTCTCAACAACCAGTTAAATATGCAAGTCCGGGTCGAAGTAGTATGGTATTGAGCTGACAGCCTCTGTAAGTCAGCTCAGTCGCTATGTGGTCCTTTTACAATTTGTTTAAGGATACTCATCAGTACACTGTCAGAAGTTTCCTAACAGATAGCGCATAACACTTTCAAGAATAACACCTTTTCACTTAGAAATAAAGTGTTATGATCAATTAAGTTTACACTATTTCGTGCCTAGATCTCCAACATAGTTTACACTATTTCATGCCTAGATATCCAACAACACCTTCAATTGGTAAAAATACTAACGGAACGAAAGAAACATAACAGATAATATCCGAAAGTGTTATCTGTTGAAACCGGGCATCCTTCTGTTGTCGTTATGTAAGTTCTGACAGTGTAGTATTTTTACCAATTGAAGGTGTTGTTGGAGATCTAGGCATGAAATAGTGTAAACTTAATTGGTCATAACACTTTTATTTCTAAGTGAAAAGGTGTTATTCTTGAAAGTGTTACGCGCGATCTGTTATGAAACTTCTGACAGTGTAGTAATAAACTTTCACAGTGCTGTAGTGAAGGAAAGATAACGGATTTAGCATCTATCTCCAATTGTTTTCAATTTAAGACCGTCAGGCGTCGAGGCCTAAAACTGGCTTGACTTTGCGAGTTAAGGACCGTTCACGCTTGTGTTGTAACATGAATAAAAAATACTTCGCCTTGTACGCCTTATCCTCCTCTCCCGTTCAACTTGAAAATCAAGTTGTACGCCCACGTATGCGCAGATTATTAAAACGAAGCCTGAAGCCTGACAATGAATCCCAAGAGAACACAACCTTTGATGACTTTAGGGACAATGAACATCCTGAAATATGGTATTTTAGATCAGCCTCGACCGGTTTTGTGACAATTCAGTATAATATCTGTTGCTGTGTCTGTTGGACCAATGTAAATTTCTCGATTTAGTTTTGAGCCTACCAGGATTGCTGGAATTATTTCAGATAAGGTAAAAGCTTATAGTTGTCAAAACAAAACTAGTAGTATAGTTTAGTATGACTAACTTTCCGTTCAAAAAGTTCATTCAGTTTCAATTACATTTACATTACAAATATCTCTCCTTAAACGTTTCTCTCTTTCTTCCTTGACAGTCACGTGATGGAAACGCATGCTGTGATTGGTCACGTATAACTTTTAACACACAAAATAGAACCCGTTCCTATTAATTTTTACCACAGCAAGCCTGGCAGGATGAAAGATTTACCACAGACATTCGCGGATAGCACGTATAATTCAGAAATTCTGCGCCTTAAACGTAAGCTTGAACGGGGCTTTAAGTGACTGGTTCACTCAACTTCTCGAGGAAATGCGTTACTTGTAGTGCTAATCCACCCTTCTTTTCTAATCGCTCGATCTTTACTTATCCCCGTTAATTCGATTTAGAAGGAATCAATTCCAGGTCCGTAACCCGGAATTTATTTCGGGGGGGGGGGGGGTTTGCTCACGGGTCGGACGAAAAAGTACAAAAAAGACATAGATCAGAGGTGAAAGCCTATAAAAAACGAGTATTTTTGCATGTTTCGGGGGGAGGGGGGGGGGCTTTGAACCTGGATACGGCCCTGCTCACTTCAGCTGGGTTACCAATGCCTGGTCTTAAGTTCGGATGCGAATATCTGCATGAGATCAATGCTGTTACAGTTCGGAAGGCGAATAAGAAATAAAGTACGAAACTCAAAGTTTCTCGAGGATGCGATTAATTTAAAACAGAGTAGCATCGTAAATGCGGCAGATCCCTCGACGTTTCTCGATAGTTACCGATTATTTCTATATTTTATGAATTTATGACTTTCTATTTATAATTGTTGTCTTTTAAATGTAGCCGCCATAAGTCATTGGTAAATCAAAAAGTGTTATTAATTTTTGTTGACGTCCTATGCTATTCGTTGTAAAAGAATATTTGGAGAATATAACGAATTTGAATTTTGAATTTGAGGATGCGATTAATTTAAACAGAGTGGCATCGTAAATGCGACAGATACCTCGACGGAAGATATTTACCCAACCATGTAGATCCTGCTCAACGGTGCCTGACATCCAATAGACGCTGCATGTCTCCTCGCCACAGTTTCGGCGTGGTAGTACGTTATCTCGCTGGGTTTCCCAATTAAAGCACTATAGACGAGCTCGTGCCCTGTTGTCTTCTTGTACAGCTCCTCGAGGCAGAGAAGGAAGGCGCCATGACCAAACCTGTTGAAATCAAACATGTCAAAGTCCGTATAAAACTGAAGAGCTGAGCGCACAAAGGTGATAACTCCCTTTTTGCTAGTTTCGAGATAATCGCGTTTAAAGTTTGGGAAGTTAGTGTATCGAAAGCTGGTTATCACCTTTGTCGATTGGGTATCTCATTAGGGAATGATCTGGCAAAGATTCTGATAGCACAGAGAGAAAGAGCTAAAAAATGTGTACCAGATGATGCTCTTAACTCAATTTAAAGCGAGTTATCACCATTGTGCGCTTCAGCTGACAAGCCGGAATCGAAAACATAGGTCGTGGCGGCCACCGAAGGGTGGCTTGTCCAGCTCGTCGCCAAGATTAAGGCTATCTTGGGCTTTTTCTGAAGACGTTAGCTGTCCTCGCATCGAATAGTTCGTCTGATGGGGAACTTCACTGTACGACTCAAAATTCCTAACGACCGACCTGTTTCTAAAGCTGGCGTGAGCCATTTCAAAACAACGACCACTCAGTTGCCAACTTTCATTTAGTTTGACCATGCTCTTAGCTGAGAGGCAGAGATGGGCGAATCCGATCGTGGAAGAATTCGAATCCGAATCCAGGGCTAGGTATGAATCCGAATCCACCCTTTGATGCTAAGGATTCGAATCCGGAATCGAATCCGACCTTCATAAAAATCAAATCATGTAAACCCCATAGGTTACAGTTTAAAAATCAGAGTTGACAAAACAGCACTGATGCCTAAGGCAAATGAGACACTTAATTACGATGTAAACCATATATATTACTAGGTTTTCATGTGTGCTTGTTATAGTGCGGATTTCGTCTCGGAGATACCATAAGCACAGTGTGTAAAATTGGGAAAATATAGGAACTGGAGTGGATTCGTACGATTCAAGGTATGGAATCCGAATCTGAATCCAGCCTGACAAGCAGAAGATTCGAATCCGGATTCGAATCTAGCCAAAAGGACAAATCCTGGATTCGAATCCGAATCCGGATTCGCCCATCTCTGCTGGGAGGTTGTGAAAGTGGAACGGCATGACTTAGACATTGATCTAGACGTTGTCATGGAAGCACTGGGATCTTCTTCCACCCGAGTCTCCAAAATCAAGGTATGAAACAAGGCACCAAAATAAGTTTGTGCCATGTAAAGCATCAGCGTCTACGCGATACAAGTGGCGTTTTTGATCGCCGATTAGTTGGGCGATAGCGTAGCCGTTTGACTTTTTGGCGTTTTTGACGTTCGCCGGAAGCCGATTGCCGTAGCTGTTTATCTTATTTTCAGTTTTTGTTCTGATCGGCTAACGTGAATCGCCTAAATTCGTGTCCATCGCCCATCTGCTGCCAAGGACTCGCCGATAGCCGTTGACGTATGGATTTTGTTTGAGGATTAGGCGGTATTCTTAACAAGAGCTGTAAGCTCATATGGCACTTGCATGGGTTGAGATGTATTATTTGATTAAAAGTAATTTTCGACTGCGCGGTTCAGATGCTCACTTTAAGGAAGCTAGAGAAAAAGTATTTATCGTAGAACTTGCCTGTAATGATGCGCACTTTAAAGGCACTAGAAATTCATCTGTAAGGAAGACCCTTGAGATCCACTAGCCAGTCGCGTCGCAAACGACACGCAGCAGAGGTCCTCGGTCACTCGGCTCTTCGGCAGGCTTCACTTGGGCACGCAACAAGGGGTAGCCCAGGTAAAAATCCCGCAAAAGACTCTGGATAACGTCAGACTCCGCGTTCGCGTGCCTCGTTCCCCGTCCGTGGCAGCCAGCAAAACCGCAAAGCTTTGCCCGACGTGCCGCGTCCGAGTACTCTCATCACAATGCGCACGGTTAGTGCAGCACTCGTTAATGATCCTTCCGCAGGTTCACCTACGGAAACCTTGTTACGACTTTTACTTCCTCTAAAGGATCAAGTTTGAACATCTTTCAATCAACACCGAAGCCATCCAGAGGACGGCCCGGCGGATCGTCCGAAGTTCTCCCTAAATCATTCAATCGGTAGTAGCGACGGGCGGTGTGTACAAAGGGCAGGGACGTAATCGACGCAAGCTAATGACTTGCACCTACTAGGGATTCCTGGTTCATGGGGATCCTTGCAGTCCCCAATCCCAACCACGAAAGAGTATGATCATGGACTCATGGGGATCATGGAAATGCATATTTTGCTTAAAAGCATTTTTCTTAATTTGCGGTCATGATTGGTACTTTAGGGAATGGTCGGATTTGAAAAGTGGCGATTTCTAAGCCAATCTTGTCGAATTTCTAATATTCCAGCCAAATTTCATCGTCCTAGCACATCTCTTAACTCGCGATCACCGGAATTCCGGACCCGCCCCTCAAACTCCCCCCACAGTCGCCGGAGCCAATCCGGTTCGGTTTTGGACTTGTTTGTTATTCCCACAAAGTTCCACCCCGATCCCTCCAGTCCAATCCGGTTACGTATTCCCCCCCCGCCAATTGTTGTCGGATCCGGTCCGGACATGAAAAAGATCACCACAGGCCCTCTGTTCAGTTATTAAATTTCACTCGAATCCGATCACCCGTTCCAAAGTTACGCATGGCTAAATATTCCGGATTCCCCCTCCCTCCGATCCCCCCACGACTATCGGATCGAGTGAATTTTTATTTACAAGTCAGTTTGATCGGGTCCCTGATACGCCTCCCAAGTTTCGTCGTGAAAATCACAAAAACTGTCATCACCAGAATTCCGGGAAACTCCCTTCCACCCTCCCCCCCAAGTGTCCGGGTCCAGTCCAAACGTGTAAACAATTTATATGGAGCAGATTCTTGTTCTTCCCAGCAAGTTTTACTCCAATCCCTCCACTATAACCGTATCTCGAGATTTCCGGTCTTCCCCCCCCCAACTCCCCATAGCTGTCGAATCCGGTTCGGACTTCAAATGGAAGATCAGAGATATGTCATTCATTCAGGTATTAAGTTTCGTCCAAATCCGATCACCCGTTCGAAAGTTACACAACACTCAATTTTCCATATTCCCCCGCACTGAATCACATATACAAACCCCTTTGACCCTCGAATGCACTAGCTCTTTCCGCTGTTAACAGAGTGATCCGATGCAAAGAGTGACGTCACGCCGCGCGCAGACCTACTAGTGAGAAGAAAGGGGTAGGGGTTTTACAAAAACTACTAAATTCTCAGAATTCCCCGGCCGACCACTCCCCCCCAGATGGTCGGATCGTGAAACTGATTATTTCCAGGTTAGTTATATCGGGTCCCTGATATGCCTGCCAAGTTTCATCGTCCTAGGACATCTGGAAGTACCCTAACTCGAAAACAGTGGACCGCCCGACTGACCGACCGACCGAAAAGCGATCGGTATATGGCACTTGAGCGGAGCTGCAAGTGCCATAAAAACGAAAAACTCGTTTTTGCGCACCCAGAAACATCGGCGATCGCCAACGGCTATCGGCTATCGAAAACAGTATTATGCACGAATCGGCAAACTCGCTTCGTCTACTGGGCAAATTTGATCGGCGATAAAAAATGCCACTACAGACGCTCGTTCCGACAATATTTGTGCGCCGCATGAGCCATAAGGTAAATAAAAACAGATTAGAGAGTGACAAATCGCAGTGTACTGACCATTTAATTTGGCTAAACACTTGAAGAGCTGAGCGCACAAAAGCGATAAGTCACTTTTAGCTAGTTTCAAGCGTTTAAAGTTTGGAAAGTTAGCATATCAAAGTTAGTTATCACCTTTATCGACTGAGTATCTCAGTAGAATTTCAAAAATTCTGATAGCAGAGGGAGATGGACGAAAAATCTATCTTTACTCAATTTGTCAAAAATGGCTTATCACCTTTGTGCGCTCAGCTTTTCGTTTATATATAAAGATATTATACGTCCATAAACATGATTAGTATTATTAAATCCCTCGGTAAAACCTGCAGAACACTGTGGGAATTCGCTAGTTGTCACTCTCCCTCTCTTCGTACCTATACTGCCAATGCAACCTACATCCGTAACTGAATTAATTGATTTATAAAAAGGAGACCAAAATTTCATATGTTGCGGTCTGAACCAGCTAACGACACCTCGCTAATCTTTGCACTTGCCACGATTAACTAGTTTACACGCGCATTATGCTCTCGACGATTGTCCAGAGTATCATGCTATTAATGCGTAAAAATGGTTTTCTGAATTTTGCGAAGTTTTTGTTAGAAGTCAATGGGTCTGGGAAAACACTTAAAACAGCAAAAGCCGTGGATAATTTGTTAAAAGCAGAACTTAATTTTACAGCTGTCAGATAGTTTCGAATACCGGAACTTAAACAGTAAATAGCGCGAGGTATGCTGTAATAAGGAAGAATCTTGCTAGAAGTCAATGGTCTGGGAAAACGCTTAAAACAGCAAAAGCCGTGGAAAATTTGTTAAAAGCAGAACTTAATTTTACAGCTGTCAGATAGTTTTGAATATTGGAACTTCAACAGTAAATAGCGCGAGGTACGCTGTAATGAGGAAGAACCTTTGGGTTTACGGAGAATGTTTTTATCCTTTGGTGAACATTCTCCAGCGCATCTAGGTCCTTATTTAGGAACAACGTACCTAGGGCTCCAAGCTTCGGCCATCCACTGTAGATCCATATTACAAGCTAAAACCGGGATGTGGGGGTAGGGAATTTGGGTCGGCGGAGATTGTAAGT
This sequence comes from Branchinecta lindahli, assembly GCA_023053555.1. Taxonomy (NCBI): domain Eukaryota; kingdom Metazoa; phylum Arthropoda; class Branchiopoda; order Anostraca; family Branchinectidae; genus Branchinecta; species Branchinecta lindahli. The sequence goes on along the minus strand of JAKZAO010000006.1, from coordinate 8,588,568 downwards.
GACCGTTCGACATAAGGACATCTAGCAGCAGCTGTAAGTTAGACTCCCAGTTGACCGGTTCGCCGAAAAGAACTAGCGCTTCTATTGGAGGGAACGATGGATCCACGGCGAAGCTTGTCTAAAAACAATGAAGAACAATAATTACTTCTGACGTTTCCACACGGATCCAAGGGAAAATTTAGGAATGAGCTGTCACCGAGTGCAGTACCGTCTATCTAGTATTTTTTTTCTCCCCCGATCGATTTCCACTGATAGAATTGTAAGTCTAGTCATCTTTCATTATAGCCTTACTACACTGTAAAAAAAAAAAAATACTGAGCTTCCGCATAGTGACCATTCTTCAACATTTCCTAGATGTCCCCTTCGCACTTAAAATATCTCTTAGATCCCAGTCACAACCGCAAATCACTTTCCCTTTTCTTCCTACATTTGCATATTTGTTGTGTCTCTCGAACTGGTTGCCTCCGTGGCACCTTCCTGACATCAGCAAACTGGAGTGTCTAATACAATACCCCGACTTCTAGACGTTTTTGGCCTGGCTTCCCCTTCCAGATCTGTATCGACGAAAACGGCTGTCCAGAATCCGGAAGAAAAATCTGGAGGGTGAAGCCTGGCTTTAATTCATTCCTCCACGCCAGAGATGGGCGAATCCGATCGCGAAAGGATTCGAATCCGAATCCACCATGTCATGCTGAGGATTCGAATCCGGATTCGAATCCGACCTTAGCAAAAATCAAATCATGTACATAGGTTATAGTTTAAAATCAGAGGTGACAAAAAAGCACTGATATCTACGGTGATCAGATAAAGTGATAGATTACTGAGGATCGTTGGCGGTGGAGATCAAAAAGTTAGATTGTCTAAGCCCACTATGTAAAAACTGGGAAGCGGAAACTGGAAGGATGTAGACTAGAAATTTGAGCGGATTCGTAAAACTGAAGGTTTGGAATCAGAGTCCGAATACGAATCCAGCCTGACAAGCAGAAGATTCGAATCCGGCCAAAAGGACGAATCCGGATTCGGATTCGCCCATCTCTGCTCCACACCCGAAAACTTGTATACAGGTTTTCACAGACTATGTGGGATAACCATACTTACAATTCCAGCTCGTCGCTTGCAGTCTACTGCATCCAGCGCCGGAAAGGCCCGGCGGATATCCTCAATAGTGGAAACTTTGCTGAATCCTAAGTTATTGGCAATTTCAACCACAGGTCCTTGGCCTGACACAAGAACGCGATGATTGTGATATTGGCTAAACATCCGAAGAGGAGAATGAGCCATGACGATTTGTTCTTCGTCCACCTGAAACAGAAAATTTACCCTATGCCAAGTCGATTTTGTTTTTATGCAAATGACATGTTAACTGATAGACAAACATAACTAATTCCTCCGCATGAGCTTATTTGCTGCATTTCAGTCCAAAAATAAACCAACAAATATCAGTTGCGTTTTTGTTCGACTTTTGCCTTTCCCTTTTCGGCTTTAGCTTTCAGCCATTTACAGGCCTTTTTGAACTTTTCCGCATTTTGTAGTTGGCATTAATACTAAGGACTTTTCACTTTTCTCGGATAACAAGAGCTGTAAGCTCATATGGCACTTGCAGGGTTGAGATGTATTCTTTAATCAAAAGTACTTTTAAGGTTACCACTACTGTTCAGCTGTGCACTTTAAGGGAGCTAGAGAAAAAGTATTTTATTTTTGAACTTGGCTGTAATGATACGAACTCTAAAGGCGCTAGAAATTCATCTGAAAGAAAAACTACTGATACAAAAACGACCACAGGCCCTTAGGGATCATTGATATATACCGTTTGGTCAAAAGTATTTTCTTTTACTTTTCGGTTAAAATGCGCACTTTAGGGGTGATAGAAATAAATGTTTAGGCAAAACTGTTGTGGCACAAACGATCATGGGTTGAGATGTATCGTTTGATTTAAAAAAAAGTATTCCCACAAAGTTCCATCCCGATCTAGTCTAAGCCGGTGACGTATTCCCCCCCCCCATTGTTGTCGGATCCGGTCCAGACATGACAAAGATCACCAGATACATGTCCTCTGTTCAATTATCAAATTTCACTAATATCCGATCAACCGTTCCAAAGTTACGCATCACTCAATATTCCGCATTCACCCTCCCTCTACTCCCCCCACGACTATCGGATCGAGTAAATTTTTATTTATATGTCAGTTTGATCGGTTTCCCTGATACGCCTCCCAAGTTTCGTCGTGAAAATCCCAAAACCGTCATTACCGGAATTCCGGAAACTCCCCTCCACCCCCCCCCAGTGTCCGGATCCAGTCCAATTGTATAAAGGATTTATCTGGAGCAGATAATTGTTCTTCCCAGCAAGTTTCACTCCGATCCCTCCATTCTAACCGTTTCTCGAGATTTCCGGTCTCCCCCCCAACTCCCCCATAGCTGTCGAATCAGGTCCGGACTTCAAATGGGACATCATAGGTATGTCACTTATTCAGTTATTAAGTTTCATTCCAATCCAATCACCCGTTCGAAAGTTACACACCACTCCAATTTTCCAGATTCCCCAGCTCTCCCCCCCCCAGGTGGTCGGATTGGGAAACTGATTATTTCCAGGTTAGTTCGGTCGGGTCCCCGATGCTCCTGCCAAGTTTCATCGTCCTAGCACATCTGAAAGTACCCCAACTCGAAAAAGTGTGATAAAAACTACTCAATTTTCAGGATTCCCCGGCCCTCCACTCCCCCCAGATGGTCGGATCGGGAAACTGATTATTTCCAGGCTAGTTTGGTCGGGTCCTAGCACATCTGGAAGTGCCCTAGGCCTAGCTCGAAAAGAGTGGACCGCCCGACCGACCGACGGATCAGTATATGGCACTTTAGCGGAGCTGCAAGTGCCATAAAACGCAATTTTGACCAATTCCATTTTACTTGTATTTTACTTTTAGCCTACTCTAAATGTTCGTCTTCAAAATCCGGGACAGTCTCCAAATATTGATTATCACTTTGAGTCAAGTTATATGATTTTGGGGTAAATTAAGCCAAAAGAAGAGCGCAACTTGGTCAGCTACCCAAGTTACCCTTTTTGCAAAAAGGCGAGCGAAAAGGCGAAGTCGGCGTTTGCCTTTTTGACAAAACGGGAAATTGTCAAACAGTACTTAGGACCATTTTACGAAAACGCAAAACAAGTAAATAGCCACCGAAACGGTGAGTGAAAAGGCGAACAAAAACGCAACTATTAATTGATTCACTTTCTTCAAAGGCATATTGCTTCCCCGCTTTGGTTGTGTTCCACGGTAAGGTTTATTCTTTGGTAAGGTCAAATGGCAGAAAAGCATCAGACATTCCAGTGGGGCACAAAAATGACGCTTTGTCAATTGACATATTGATTTGTGATAAAATAAAATTAAAATAAAACCCTTGCCTAAAGCATTAACAGTTTAAACAAAACAAACACACATCAACACTACGGAATGTGTATGATTTATCAAGAAAAAGGAGGAGCCAGCTCTTTGTTGTCATAGTTCCCATCATTAACAATAGTGCGGAAAGACGTATCCATCCTGACTAGCATTCCTGCTGAATAGATAGTTACTATACATAGTTCTGATGCACCCAACCGTCACGAGTGAATCGTAACTGGTAATACCTCGGTGTAACGCAGCCTGTGAAACTGTGCGACTTGTGCGCCGCATAGTATGAGTAGTTGTGACTGAAAGTACAAACCAACGCTGACAGTGGTCGTTGTGTACGGATAGCTCCTCCACGCGAATCGAGTGCGATTTAAGGTAATTTAAGGTACACAGTAGGCTAGTAATATATGTTCTGTTATTGTGTCAGGAAAATCGAGAACGAACACTGGTGATGTGGCGTTGGGTGATTTCATGGCGCTATTTGGGAAAGAACATAACGTAGAAATTAAGGCCCTGACCTTCGGTTGTGTATTTCTAAATACAAAATCCAAAAACTTACCTCAACTTGTAGCCAATTCGACAACTGCTTTGCCTTTTCGCTCCTGAGATTGTTGCCTGCATTAGTGACAAAAACAGTCGGTACTCTGAACTGTCCATGTTTGTCTGTAAGATGAGCGAAGGCTTCACAGGCTGATGGCAGCACCTGCTTTCCTCGAACAATGACTCCATCTATATCAAACAGTAATCCAAAGGATATATCATTCTTGCTCTAGAAAGGAAGATATCGAATTAATCACCAAATCAATCAAACAAAAAGGAATTAGCGACACGAAATCCTTTTCAGAATTTATAGCACAATTTGGATTCAGGCAAAGAATAGTGGTCCAGTCTACCACAAATGCCTGATTTCTTTATACCCCAAACAAATGTCAAATATACCAAGTTTTCTGCAAAGCTTGTGCGAAACTACAATTACAGGTCAAACAACAGTCAAACGAAACCAATTACTCATTTAATCCATTCTTAATGATTTTCTTACGATAATCTTGTGATGGTGTTGGTTGAAATATTTTTGGGATCCCCAAACGTTAGTGACGGATACCTATGACATCGTAAAAGTTGTCCGTCTGTCCGTCCGTCCGTCTGTCTGTAAGCACGATAACTCTCGAAGGGAATGAGATATTTTGATGAAACTTGGTGTGAGGATTCTTTGGGTCAAGAGTAAGGTCGAGTTCGTAGATGGGCACTGTAGCCCTACATTTAGGGGTGGGGGAGGGGGTTTAAATTAAGGGACAAACAAAATATTTTGAAACAGCTAATGTGACAGTCGATTATGGGGTAAGAAGACATGCTGAACACGATAGTGAAAACCATTTTCTCGCCGGACAAGTAGTTCGCCCGGAATCCGGCCAAAACCGGAAAGTTTGTTAAAAGTAAAAGTTTTATTTGAAGTTAATTAGATGTTCGATTTAGGGGTAAGAAGACATGCCGAACACGATGGTGAAAACCATTTTTTGACCGGACAAGTAGTTAGCCCGGAATCCGGCCGAAACCGGAAAATTTGTTCAAAGCAAAAGTTTTATTTGAAGTTGATTAGATGTTCGATTTAGGGGTAAGAAGACATGCTGAACACGATGGTGAAAACCATTTTCTCGACGGACTAGTAGTTAGCCCAGAATCCGGCCGAAACCGGAAAATTTGTTAAAAGCAAAAGTTTTATTTGAAGTTGATTAGATGTTCGATTTAGGGGTAAGAAGACATGCTGAACACGATGGTGAAAACCATTTTCTCGCCGGACAAGTAGTTCGCCCGGAATCCGTCCAAAACCGGAAAATTTGTTAAAAGTAAAATTTGTATTTGAAGTTGATTAGATGATAGATTTAAGGGTAAGAAAATACGCTGAATCTGTATAGGACAAGACAATCATATTTTACCCGGACATATAGTTCGTCCGGAATCCGGTTGAAACCGGATTTTTTTTGTAAGTTAAAGTTTTATTTGAAGTTGATTAGACGTTCTTTATAGGGATAAGGAGATGCGCTGAATTCGTTTCTGAACTATTTTTTTTTTGGCTGGACAAGTCGTTCTCTCGGAATTCGGCCGAAAACGGAAATTCGGCAGAAGTAAAGCAGGAAGTTTCGATCAGCATCGTCAAAATAAATATGGCTTATACAGGAATATCTGAACTTAATTTTCTCAGATGATTAGCCTGGCGAAGACTGGATCTGGCGTAGAGAAGACGTAGTTGTCTGGTCAAATATTATATTTTTGGGATCCCATCGAAACCTTTGGTCTTGTTACTCAAGAAACTCTCTTTCATCCAACTTGTTGGATACAAGATAGTTTTAGAGCAACACAGATCCACTGTACTTTAATCGATCTGAAGTGAATTAAGGTACTTGTTCCACTACAGGCACCGATCCTCCATAGATCCATCACAACCACATAACCAGAAAAAATAATCTAACTTACCAGCACAGCTGTACCTGATAAGCTACGAAAAGGCCGGTCCCATTTGCAAGAGGTCACTAGATTTTTAAGCAGTCCAACTGCTTCTCCCCGGACTTTCATGTAGTTCAGCCTTAAAAAAACACAGAAGTTAGTTTGTTTGGTTGAAAAAACAGTATAAACTACTGGAATTCAACAGCTTTCTATGCTCTTTTGTCATGCATTAATGCTCAGCTCACACTAGTCAGGTTCTGGGACCCCCTAACATCAACTGGGTTACTTGCATTTCTTTCTCTTTCTCCTATCCCTTTTTTCTCCTCAGTTTTTTGGATCCGAAAACGGAAGTGACGGGATACCCTTCACTTTGCAAGAGTTGTCCGTCTGTTCGTCCGTCCGACTGTAGGCTATTGTAGCTACAAAATGGAGAAAAATGACACAGAAGTTGAATATTTTTGGACACATGACTTTGAAAAAAGTCATATTTTGACTGTCAGGACAGCTTGTACATTTCCTGTTAACATTCTCGCGGCACAAATCGAGGTACCGTAGTGTAAAAGCGAGGTCAGGTACTCCTCCTGTACCCCTCAGTCTCAGAGCAACTGAGGTAGCGTTCCAGTGAAGTTATTACAAGTTACAATGATAAAAGGAGGGGCAGGCGCCATGTTGTGCTGGTAGTTATCACACTCTCTGGAACAAAAATAATAACAATGCCCAGGGGCGTCGCAAGGGGGGGGGGTGCAGCACCCCCCCAGCTTTTTGAGATTTGGTAAAATTTTGGGCCGGAGGCCCAAAATTTTACTAAAATTGTTCGGTATTTCTTCGATAGCAGAACTATTCGGTATATTTATGGAGATTCGCTAGTTATACAGAATCCCAAATAGGCTGTCGGCACAAATCTGTTCGGTATAACGATCGGGATTCGGTATAATTGCCAGTATTCGGTAGTTATCACAAATTTGGTGAGAGAATTTCCTGAAATTATTTGGTAATTTCTCGATGCCAGAACAATTCGGTATATTTATGGAGATTCGGTAGTTACACAGAATCCCGAATAAGCTATCGGTCCAAAATTATTCGGTATCATGATTGGGATTCGGTAGTTTATTCGGTATGATATCCAAGATTCGGTAGTTACCACGAATCCAGTTTCGACGAAGTTATACCAAATCCGAATATTATTCGGTAGTCTTTCGATCCCAAAACAATTCGGTATAAAAACCGGGAAACGGCAGTTATCCAGAATCCCAAACATGCTATCGGTCTAAACTTTTTCGGTATAATAACTGGGATTCGATAATTTGTTCGGTATAGTTGCCAGGATTCGGGAGTACCACGAACCTCGAAACTCGGAAGAGGTCGAGTGAAGCATTGGTCGCAGACAAGAAGACTGATCTATGATTTCATCGATAGTCCTTACTTTTATCTTTGATCCCCCCCAAAAAATCAAATCATAAATGTTTCGAAAATCCCGCCTGCGGCGCTTTTCGTAATATTCTCTATTTTGTGGAAGAGTGCGTCAATTAACTGGGGTTCTAAGCCAGTTTTAGGATTGGGATTTCGAAGCTAGAATCTGGATGGAAATAGTTAAATTTGGCAGGAAAAAGTCGACGGTAAATGAAGGAATTTGTAAGAGAAGCAGTTAAATTTTAGCCGAGATTTTAGCATACAGAAACAAAAATTTCGCCTGCGGCGCTCAATTTAATTTTCTCTTGGGTATAATAGATAGTAGCTGTTACTGCAATCGTGCCCGGCAGTATATTCTCCAAGTGGGCAAAACGCCGCCTAATAGTTGGCTTATCGTCTTTCATGCTGCCCTGTAATCTTATTCTTCCTACGTAATCGTTTCATGTTCTATAATTTAAACCTCGAATTCTCAGTTTCTAGGATTCGGTAAAATTTTTGAGAGATTCGGTAAAATTTTGGCTCTGCACCCCCCTCAACAAAAATGGACTTGCGACGCCCCTGACAATGCCAACATACGTCATCACTCTTACGGGAGTTCCTGCATAACTGATAGTTATTATCACTTATGATGCTCGCGGAGTAAAGTAAGTAAATTGTAATGATCGTAACAGTCGTGGAACAAAATAATAAGTAGGAGGAGTCATTTTACTTATTATGGTGGGCTTTGGAACGGCAATAACAACAAGAATAGTAACGATCCTAACTAATAATAAGTTGCTGGAATGCTACCTGAGTCTGAGCAGAGTCTGAGAAGCTTATTTTGAAACAAGATACTAAAACAAGACATTTTCTCAATACCTGATTCTCAGAAAATACCAGCTAACATCAGTAATCACCAATATTTGTCTTAGAAACGGTACAAATCCAGGCTTTTCTCGAAAAAACTTAGGCTAAACCAAGGTAGCGTTATTAGTTACGATCGACCGTTACTATTCTTGTTATTATTGCCATTCCAGAGCCCGCTGTAATAGGTAAATTGGCTCCTCCCACTTATTATTTTCGTTCCACGACTGTTACGATCGTTACAATTTACTTATGATGGTAGCGAGCATCATAAGTGATAGGACTGTATATGACTAAGTCCAAAACACGCCAGTGATCCTCAGGAAGAAGGAGTAAGCGCGTCCGTAACGACTCAACTCAACGACTCACATCCTGTGTCAAGCAATCACGACGATCTTTGGGAGCAGCTGTGACACCACTTCTGCCTTTCTTCCGCTAGATACCCGGAGAGGCTGGAGATTTCGCAGCGGCAAGGAGAGATAGTCATATAGTGTATAACTATCTGTTCTGCAGGAACTCCTGTGGCCGTAGTAATAGCGAAGACATATTATTATTATTGCGTGGGGTAGGCCAGACAATCTAGCCGAAACTCAGGCCACAAATGGCCCATTGTCTCAATCCCCCAAAAAATACAATTGATGGCACACCATCACTCTATAGGCTAATACAATTGATTAAAATCACTCTATACATATGTTCACGTTGTTATTATTTTCGTTCCAGAGACAGGGTTGCCACATCAGAAAAATCTAGAGAGTGACTTTTGGCTAAAACAGAGAGTGAATTGGGAGTGAAATTTTATTTTCATGAAAAAACGTGAAATCGTCGTTTTTAGTCGGAATCACTGCTGCAAAAATATATTTTGGCGGAAATTCAATCGGTTTGGATTCCCGTAAGTATGGTGTTTATGGTAAAAAACAGTGATTCGGGTGCTTTTGATCTATGGCAAAATGTGTAATTACGCCGATGACACGCTTCAGATCTTTTGGACACTACCGCTGAAAGTAAAACCAACTCTTTGTGTACTTAAGACAGAGTGGGATGCCTTACTTGAATTGACTTGAATTCGGCGTTTATTTTTGTATTTTCTGGAATTGTCACACTATTGTGCGACAAACCTGGACATTTTCATAAGGTAAAACATTGAAATTCGGACACATATTTACGTTCTTTTTCTTCTTCGACGATCATGAGGACAGCGTTGCCGGTATCGTTTCGGGAATTAGGTTTGTTGAAAGAGCAGAATGTCGGACGTTTTCTGGGCCTCTCCCGGGGTTTTTATTTCTACGTGAATAAAAGCTTTCTGGCGTGGAAGGGATGCCCCTCTGCTTTTGTGTTCGAACAGGGAGTAACCATCTCGAACAGCTATCGGACATTACGGACATACACTTGTTCGTTATGCTTTTAGTAGCGAACAGACAAAATACAACTGTCCGAATAGCTTTATGTCGTCAAATACGGTGTCCAAATACATATTTACCACATAACTATTCGAACAAAACTAATGACACGATATATCGCAATCAGTGCAACATTTACCAATTCTAGCAACTCAGGTACGTTAGCCACCTTCAACAGAAGCACTGACCTTTTCCCGGCAATTTTTCGCTTTACAGAACCACTCCAAAACAATTAAAAAGTAAAATTTGGCAAACCTTTTAGTCGAATTTTCCCTCGCCGAACTGTTACAGCGTTGCCATAAAGTAGCGGCGGTCGAGTTTTTGGTTCTCGCAACTAATGGCTATTCCGTTTTGTCTGCAAGTGCTAACACTTCGCCGTGAGAGATGAAAGAAAATGTCCGATTTGAAATGTTCGGTCAACGTGTCCGAATTCCGATTTGTTCGAATTTCAATGTTTTACCTTAAATAGAGTGAATTTGATGTCCTACGTAGGACAAGAGTGACAAACAAAAAATAGGGTGACAATTCACACTATCGTGCGACATGTGGCAACCCTGTCCAGAGCTGGTCCAGAGAGCGTGATAACTAAGATAATACGTCGATCTCCGCTCCTCTTATCATCGTAACTTGTAATAACTTCACTGGAACGCTACCCAAATCCAGAGCAGAAACCTGGCAGAAACAAAAAAAATACAAACTTTTATTCGTGAACTAGTTAACGGCATCAACAAAACACAAACACATGGCTTACCAGTGACTGACAGTACTTTACAACAATACCGTACTAGAAGACTCTTGACACTGTTTAGTAAATAAGTACCCTGAGTTGTGACACACTTTTTTGGTTGATTCGGCGAGCTTCTCGCTAAAAGGTAAAAAAACAAACAAATAACACAACAAAAAAATGGAAGAACATCTCAAGAAGCATGAAGGGCAGCTATTGAAATTCACCAATGTCATGAAAGGATGGCAAAATCGCTGGTTTGTCCTTGATCCTTGGACTGGAATGCTTGACTATTTTCTGGTGAGTGAGTTGATCTGAAGTCGAAGAAGATCTTAAATTAATAAAGTTTAACCGAAAAGGGCTAGGGAACAGGGCGAAAAGGGCACTTAAATTGGCTTGAAGACCTGCTAAAAATGTGTTACTTCGTTGTTCCACTATTCGCGAATAATTGATTTTCAAATAAGGTAAAACATTGAAATTCGGACACATATTTACGTTCTTTTTCTTCTTTGACGATCGTGAGGACAGCGTTGCCGGTATCGTTTCGGGAATTAGGTTTGTTGAAAGAGCAGAATGTCGGACGTTTTCTGGGCCTCTCCCGGGGTTTTTATTTCTACGTGAATAAAAGCTTTCTGGCGTGGAAGGGATGCCCCTCTGATTTTGTGTTCGAACAGGGAGTAACCATCTCGAACAGCTATCGGACATTACGGACATACACTTGTTCGTTATGCTTTTAGTAGCGAACAGACAAAATACAACTGTCCGAATAGCTTTATGTCGTCAAATACGGTGTCAGAATAAATATTTATCACATAACTAGGGTAGCCAGTAATTTTTTTTTAATCAAACCTGAGCTGTTTAAGATCAGAATGAGATTCTCCTATCTTTTAGCTTTGATTTGAGGCCAAAATCACCTCTCTATCTTGCCTCTAAGCATCTTAAATCTTCATTAGAAAACAGTATTTTACATAAAGAAATGCTTATGTTCATCCATTGACTTTAGGGCTTTGTCCATCTAGTGACCAGCTTGGAACTATGTGCTTCAATGAAATTCTATGAAACTGGGTATTTTGAGCTGGTTTTGAGTGCATGGGGAGCCCCAGCAAGTGAGTTAGACGAGAAAATATGAATAAGATCATTAAGGTTATAGTCCAATAGACCTATTGCTGCTATAGGCTGCTGACTTTTCCTCCTTAGTATCAACAAATTTTTGTAGGCAAGTTCAGCTACTTTTTTTACATCTAAATTTACATTGAATATTAAGAAAAAATATTAAATAGCTAGGACATCTTACTGATGGCCTTACAAAACAGACAATTTTGTCCTGAATGCAATGGTATTTTCAAAATATTTTTTGAAGATGTTTTAGATAGGTAAAACTGATCAGGAAAATTCACAGCAATTCCTGCATTCATTTCAAAAAACTCGCCAATTTTTGCCACTAGGTGATTTTGTGGCCACCCTAACATAACTATTCGAACAAAACTAATGACACAATATATCGCAATCAGTGCAACATTTACCAATTCTAGCAACTTAGCTACGTTAGCCACCTTCAACAGAAGCACTGACCTTTTCCCGGCAATTTTTCGCTTTACGGAACCACTTCAAAACAATTAAAAAGTAAAATTTGGAAAACCTTTTAGTCGAATTTTCCCTCGCCGAACTGTTACAGCGTTGCCATAATATAGCGGCGGTCGAGTTTTTGGTTCTCGCAACTAATGGCTATTCCGTTTTGTCTGCAAGTGCTAACACTTCGCCGTGAGAGATGAAAGAAAACGTCCGATTTGAAATGTTCGGTCAACGTGTCCGAATTCCGATGTGTTCGAATTTCAATGTTTTACCTTAGTGGAATTTGTGATACCTGTATGCGCTTGTATTTTTGCTGTATGCCTTACGAGGAAGATTTATGATTTTTTTTTGGTTCAGGCATTAAGCAATCTTCACCAATCTCACCACTGCCCACAGAAAAGCCCCGTTTGTGTTGAGATTAAAATTTCCCGCGTCATAGTAGAATTTTCGTTGTGGGGACGGCCGTAGATATTCTGAACGTCATAACTGGAGCAGATAGTGGAAAATAGAAAATTCCCTTTGAAGAATCCAAATAATTCAGTGTATTAAGTTAAATGACACAAACATAAGTTGGCTTTTCAGTTAAACTTTAAACTTAAAGTAGGGTAGTAGTAGTTTTAGTAGCCACTAAAAAAAATCAAACCTGAGCTTTTGAGGATCAGAATGTGATTCTCCTATCTTTTAGCTTTGATTTGAGGCCAAGATCACCTCTCCATCTTGCCTTGAGCATCTTAAATCTTCTTTATAAAACAGTAATTTACATTATGAAATGCCTGTGGGCAGCCATTGTTTTGGGCAGCCATCTTGGATGGTGGCCATCTAGGGGCTATGTGCTTCAGTGAAATTCTATGAAACTGGGGCACCCCAGCCTGACCCCAGCAAGTGAGTTAGATGAGAAATATGAATATGGTCATCAAGTGAATAGTCCAATCAGGGGTGTCGCAAGGGGGGGTGCAACACCCCCCAAACGTTTTGAAATTCGGTAAAATTTTGGTCCGGAGGCCCAAAATTTCACTAAAATTGTTCGGTATTTCTTCGATAGCAGAACTATTCGGTATATTTATGGGGATTCGGTAGTTATACAGAATCCCAAATAGGCTGTATGCACAAATCTATTCGGTATAACGATCGGGATTCGGTATAATTGCCAGTATTCGGTAGTTATCACAAATTTGGTGAGAGAATTTCCTGAAATTATTTGGTAATTTCTCGATGCCAGAAGTATTCGGTATATTTATGGAGATTCGGTAGTTACACAGAATCCCGAATAAGCTATCGGTCCTAAATTATTCGGTATCATGATTGGGATTCGGTAGTTTATTCGGTATGATATCCAAGATTCGGTAGTTACCACGAATCCAGTTTCGAAGAAGTTATACCAAATCCGAATATTATTCGGTAGTCTTTCGATCCCAAAACAATTCGGTATGAAAACCGGGAAACGGCAGTTATCCAGAATCCCGAACATGCTATCGGTCTAAACTTTTTCGGTATAATAACTGGGATTCGATAATTCGTTCGGTACAGTTGCCAGGATTCGGGAGTACCGCGAACCTCGAAACTCGGAAGAGGTCGAGTGAAGCACTGGTCGCAGACAAGAGGACTGATCTATGATTTCATCGATAGTTCTTACTTTTATCTTGGATCCCCCCCAAAAAATCGAATCATAAATGTTTCGAAAATTCCGCCTGCGGCGCTTTTCGTAATATTCTCTATTTTGTAGAAGGGTGCGTCAATTAACTAGGGTTCTAAGCCAGTTTTAGGATTGGTATTTCGAAGCTAGAATCTGGATGGAAATAGTTAAATTTGGCAGGAAAAAGCTAACTTAAAAAAATCTTGCCTGCGGCGCTATTGACTAGACTATAGTAGCTGCTGTTGCCGGAACTTCTTAGAGCCTCGGTATTTAGTCGACGGTAAATGATGGAATTTGTAAGAGAAGCAGTTAAATTTTAGCATACAGAAAAAAAAATTTCGCCTGCAGCGCTCGATTTAATTTTCTCTTGGGTATAATAGATAGTAGCTGTTACTGCAATCGTGCCCGGCAATATATTCTCCAAGTGGGCAAAACGCCGCCTAATAGTTGGCTTGTCGTCTTTCATGCTGCCCTGTAATGTTATTCTTCCTACGTAATCGTTTCATGTTCTATAATTTAAACCTAGAATTCTCAGTTTCTAGGATTCGGTAAAATTTTTGAGAGATTCGGTAAAATTTGGCTCTGCACCCCCCCAACAAAAATGGACTTGCGACGCCCCTGAGTCCAATAGATATATTGCTGCAACTGGCCTGCCACTGGCTGCTAACTTTTTCCTCCTTAGTATCAGTAAATTTTTGTAGGCAAGTTCAGTTGCTTTTTTTGCGTCTAAATTTACATTGTATATATAAAATAGCTATGAGATCTTACTGATGTCCTTACAAAATAGACAATTTTGTCCTGGATGCAGTGGTATTTTTTTAATTTTTGAAGATATTTTAGATAGTTAAAACTGAAAAATAGATAAGGAAAATTCACAGCAATTCATGCTTTCATTACAGAAAATCGGCAAATTCGCGGCACTGCCAACGGCGTTTTTGTGGCTACCCTACATAAGCATACCTCTAAAGCACCAACATTTTGGCAAAAATATGATGCAGACGCCATCTATAAATCTCAGCCAGTCATGCACAATTCCCCTTTTTCCCTGGAAATGGATAGGTAAACCAATAGGAAAAAGTGGTCTTCATTAAAGGCTAAATTTCTTGGAAGTTCTCTAATATTTTTAAAATTGGAAAAAGAGGTTAGATAGAACATAAGATCAAGTATCTTGTGGTCTAGGAGAGGAAGACAGCCCTATTTAGGTATGTAATCAATCTCAGTTCAACCAACTATCATGGGGGTGCCATGCTAGTACCATGCCCATGCTCCAAGGCATGGTGCCCCAACGTATGGGCACCATGCCCATACCTTGGGGCATGCCCTGATGCTGGGGCACCATGCCCATACCTTGGGGCATGCCCTGACGCTGGGGCACCATGCCCAAAAATTGAGGATTTGTGCTTGACTGATCTCAGCCGATTATCCGAGGATTGTTACATCACATCTGGGTACATGAGTTATTTTCTATTTTCAAACCTTACCGATTGTACCTAGGCTAGAATGGTTTATAAAACGCATCCAGCTGTCCAGTGATTAAGATTAAGGTAGCTGGCTGCTCAGCTCTAAAATAAAAATCTAGACCCAGTATAGACCCCTAATAGACCCAAATTCATACTCAGCAATATATATTCAATCGTATTTATAATCTGTTGACCTTGCGAATGTTGGATAATCAGCTGAGATTTAGTCTAGATCAAAAATACAGATAGGCTACCTTTCTCATGGAATTAGCGAACTTCTCTAAGTGCATGTTGGCCTGTGCAGTCCTAAACAGGTCTAAAACGCATTGAATGGTGTAGTTTAAATTTTTGTGGAAGAAGTTGTTGATTTACTAGGTGCAAATGAAGATACAGACAGAACATGAATTGCCATTTTGTCTTATAGTAAGTATCTAAAGGCGAAAAGTTAAAAACTGGGAAAACCCAAGCTAAAGAAAAGGTGTCTGAATCAGTGATACACATACCCTCAATTTTGGGCATGGTGCTCCAACAACAGGACATTCCCCCGTGTGAGAACTGGTGCTGGCAGGAAGGGCATGGTACCCCCATAAAAATGTGTTTGAAAAGCGAATTTCCATTTTGCTTTTTGCTTTTCACTAAATTTGTGTGACTAAATGTATTGTATGGCCCCCAAGATATATCCGTTGGCCTGCAGTTGGGGTAGGCCTATTACCTTAATTCGCACTTTGGAGCGAATTAAGATCAGTTCTAATCTGTTGAGTTGCTCCTTCATTGATCATGTGAAGATCAGTTCGGTGTCAGATGCATCCCAGTTGTACTTCGAGGGCACACCATTCCACTCTTCATCTAACGACTTTTTGAAGGATTCCTCGTTGGGTGCTGATACAGTTTCGTTGGTCAGGCTGTTCCATGTGTTGACAACTCGGCAAGAGAAGAATTTTTTGTCGTTGTTGGGTTCGGACAGATGGCTTAAACAACTTCATAGAGAGACTATGCATCTCTTAGTTTTGGTTAACTGTGAACAGTGCAGTTTTTGGCTAAATAGTAAAATGAAGACACAAACCACCCATTCAGATGTTATTAGGAGCTCTTGATTAGCTATTTTGGCTGACTGGTAGTTGAATTTTGTCACAGCAAGGGGATGAAGATGGCACTGTTCAAAGTTCCACTCAAGATGGAAAATGAACTCAGCTGATGTGTCCGTTTTGCACTGTCAAATATAGCTCAAAAAAACATACTTCTACTGTAGAATGTCTGCCAAAATGAAGCACAAAATATTGAAGCTTGATTTAGTCTCTCCCTTCTTCTTTTACTGAGTTGTGGCAAATAAAGTGCTAGAAAGTTGTTCGTGCAAAACGAAATGGTGACAAAGAGTGAGAATTTTAAAGCTTATTACCTCCAGTTATCTTAAATTGCACTTTTAGCCCCAATAATTCTGTTAGGGAGCTAAAGTCGGTGCAAAAGGCAGAATATGTATGAGGGGTCCTTTATCTTTTCCTTCATTTCCGTTGGTTGCTCAGTAGGCTAGGCTACTCAGTAGGGACCAAATCAGACTGGTGCTGAACCCTTGTTCAGACGGGGTTAGGATGTTCCCGCGATACCCTTCCCCCGCACCCCCCCCCTCCCTGGCAGAAACCCGCCCACACAGCTAGTAGTCCTTATTGGACATGTCTAAACCTGCTGATGTGGAAATAAAAATTTAATTTTATGAAAAGTATGTAGAGAAGCGAGCGGCCAGCGAGCCGTCGTCACATGTTAGTCCTATAGGGGAAATTCTTAGGTGGCTACTGTCAAAACTGCAATTTCAACAGGATTTTCTAATTTCCTTTATATTTGCATTCGGGAGGGGGGAGGTACTGCGTGGGAGTTGGCGGGGGGTTGGGTGGGTCCTAGACCCCTTGTGAGAAGTGGTTATTCGGTATAGCAGAGGATGTTATAACCAACCAAACTATAAGAAGTAGGTTGCAAAAGCCAAATGAAATTCTGCCTGGCCCAAAATTGTTGTCGGGTCACCCTGTTATGTAAGGTAAGGTTAGCCCCTACCCTCCCAAACTGATTTTACATTACTGTATTTATTTTTAAGTCGTGCATTGTTTTTATTATGGTTGACAGTCTTAGCGCTTATTTTTGACAATTCCATTATTATTTTTTACCGTAAATAATTGTCTTGGAAAATAAAACAGATTGAATTGAATTGTACGTGACCCAATTAACACTGTAACACGAGTAAATTGTGTATAGTGTATGTGTGATTATTATTTTGTTTTGATTAAGTTCTTATGAATTCAGAACTGTATTTAAATCGAGCAAAATTGTATGTAAATTAACAAAAATATAATGTACTCGAATATCAGTGTATCTTTATTGACATTTCCGGTGCTTTCTTCTTCTGTGAATTTCGTCAGCACCTGGGTTCCAGGACGGGACCCTTTCGGCTTCCTTGTCGTTGATCGTTTGTTAAGCTGGATGGCTGGTTGTGGTTAGGTTAGGTTGCTACTTCTTAATGAAGAATTTTTGAATTGAATTTGCAGATATGGTACCGATGGGATATCTGGTCACTTGTGTTGCTAAGTGGCTACTCAACACTTTGTGAGCTCGTATTACCTAGCCCTGAAGAAGTTGTTCTGCATCACATACTATACTGTATTCGCCTGTGAGCTTGTCTATTCTTTTGTAATCCTGAAGAAGTTGTTCTACATCGTATGAATATTTTGCATTATTTTTCAGTATATCAAGCGAATGTGGGACCAGAAAAGATATTTGTGATTTTCAGGTACAGCAAGAAACAAATCAGCGTGCACGAGGGTCTGTTCATCTTGGTGGTGCGTCGGTTGTACCCAGTGACGAAGATGAAACAGCGTTTGCCATCATACCATCCTCTGGAGAAACATACAGACTCAAAGCAAGTGATACCAGAGAACGTCAACTTTGGGTGGATCGATTGAGAGCAGTTATAGAGTTGCAAACACCTAAGGTACTTTAGACATTTGTAGGTAGTAATACAGTCTAAGAGCTAAAGTCGAGAAGTTGAGACTCCCAGGGATAAAGTTCGAATCCCCACAACCTCCATGGCTCTCACTGATGTGAAGTACGTCTTCACTTAGGGACGACGATTCTTCCCGTTGAATTACGTTAGACTGTTGTGGTGTGTTCCAAGCTCATATCTGTTGTAGAGAGATACTTTATTACGAAACCAACACCGCATTAGATTGCCGAACTTCCGAGTTGCCTATATTGTAAATAACTTTATTAGGCAACGGTCAAGAAATGACCTGTCAAAATAAAACACTAGAAAACTATCATTTATTGAAAATGTCAACGAACGCTGGGACAAGAGTGCAACGAATGCACCTAGTGGTAGCTTTTTACAACCAGTAAGAGGATGGACCGCACCATTTTTTTTCATATATCACACTGTGAGAAGTTTTCATGCATAACGTTTTCAATCACGACAGATTACATCCCAAGTGTTGTCCGTTGAAACTGTGCATACTTGTGTTATCTGTTGTGAAACTTCTGACAGTGCACTGTTCAACACGGCACAAAAGACTGATTTGTAAGTAGACTAAGCATTTCTGTTGTTGCATTTTTAGGCAGATGGTCAAATACCAGTTCGTGAGCACATTCAGCACCCTTCGGGGGTTGTCGTCCCTGTTGGGGGAGCATCAAAACCGTCCCCTCCCCTCAGACCCCCTGAGGATGCATTAACCTGCACTATGTCTGTGCCAGACGCCTTAGCGTCAGTGAGGGATTTTATCCAGAGAACACAGGGGGACCATATGAATCTAGTTTCAGCACTAGAGAGCTTGCCCAGTACAGGTTAGAAAAGGGCTTCATTATTCTTTACTTGTTAAGCCGCTTTCCCATTGACGCGTCGGTGCGATGCGTTGTGTTTGCGCCGCGTATGCGTTTCTCTCGCGTTGCGTTGCATGTCTTTCACACATGGGCGGCAAGCTTTCACACTGGGAGTGTTTATAATGTTTACCTTTCTTGCTTACTACTGTTGAAAATCCGTCTGTTTCATTTTAGCGAAATCTGTACACAATGCCTCTTTCCATGTCCCTTGTCTTTGATTACAAACTCGGCAAAATTTGCATAACCCGTCTTCTGACCAATAAACTTCTCGGAGACACGGGAGGCTGGTACGTCAGGTAAAGAGAACAAACTTAGCAAGCGTGATAATCAGTGTAATGTTGATAGAGGAGATAGGAGACACTTACGAAGTGTAGAATCTTGGAAATGAGAATGAACGGAAAGACTACTGCACTAGAATGAATTACTGTCGTAAGTACGACGTTTCCTTTAAAGGAACAGGAAACTTGACCCAAACTTGACTCGGGGAGCTAGCTGACATATCAAGAATGTACCCTGAGTCGATATTGAGAGTAAGAAAAATTCTCGTTACGACCATTGCAGTTCCGGGCAGTTTCCGAGAATTCGACTTTTGAGTTAGTAGAAAAAAAAAGCGAAAGGTTTGTGTGCCGAAAGTAGGAACCGAACACACGACCTCTTGACTACTATCCCGATACACGGCAAAAGGCGAACTTTTACAGTGCGCAAGTGCATAATTACAGTGCATAAGGGGCAAGGGCCTGCCAGCTAGCTTTGGGAACACTAAGGAGGGAGTTCGAGATCACAAAGAAGGGGGGTCCTGTCGACAATAAGTCCCTGTATATTCATCTAAGCCCCCCAGGTCTGTTTGATGGCCGAAAGTTGTGTCGTCAAGTTTTCTGTGCCTTTAAGTAGTACACCTTGGTGTGTTAGGTTCGACTGCTTGATCGACTGGATTCTTTTTCCAGGTCCTGTTGGGAGAAACCACGCCGACCTACTAACGTTTAAAGCATTGTCTCAGCAAACTCTGTTCTGTTTAGAGCAGTGTTACAGCTTGCTTCAAGCCCAAGCGAAAAAGAATGGGAAAAAGAAGCGGACACTCCCTCGTTCGACACCTCCCAGAACGTGAGTTACTCCCTTTCGTTCATTATGACATGCACACGTCGAACTCAGTATGTAGCATCATCCATATGTATGTCCATACCTTTGCGCGACACGAGTAGTCGTTCGTCTGCTTCGATGTCATGCCAGTCAATCAGTAATTTATTCCCAATCCGAAGTCAGTCACAGCAGATATTTTTGGTCAGTACAAAAGAAGAGTAAAGTAATATAATATGTACAGTCAATAATTTGAGTTATCCTAACAGTCATACTCAACTTGCGTCCAGCAGTAAATCACTACTACCTAAACCATTGACAGTTGAACAATGGAGTTCAAATGGAATGGAGTTCAAATGGAATGGAGTTAAAAATTTTTAGATTAAATGTTTTTGTAGAAGAATTTTGAAAATAATTAATTAATTAAATTAAGTATGTCTGTTTATTTGTTTTGGAAAGAGATGGTAATGTTAATGAAATTAAAGACAACAAAATTACCGTAGCCGGGTGAAGGAGGAGTCGTAGCCCCAAAACAAAAAAGAATACGAAATAAATGAGAAAGAAAGAAAAGGCAAAAACTATATAACGAATATACAGCTATACTAGAAAAAAACCTGCAAGTTGTAGCCAAAAAAGTAAAAAGTACGGAAAAAATAAGAAAAGATGAGACGCCTCCGTTTGTAACTCGCAGCATGCGACCCAGAGATTTGCCACTTTCTGACCTGCTTGGCAAAATGGTGCGATTCGTCCCTGCGCCCTCCTAAATGGCTTCCGACTTCGATGTTGTAGTAAACCTGAGTTCCATATGCCTATCGGTCGATTGGGGACGGCGTCTATGGCGACCTCTGACCGCTTTGCCTTCCTAGCCCACGCCGACACCGCTTGTCTTAACACTACCAAGAACGTAATGTCTTAAAACTACAAGAATTTAATGTCTTAACACTACCAAGAACGGGGAACTATTTTTATACGAACAGTAGCGACCCTGAGCTTCCTCAAGGCTCAGAATCGTAAAAAAAAAAAAAAAAAAGAGATGGAGCTCTCACAGTGGACTTTTCCGCGATACCGACTAGACTTCTTCGCTCAGGACCTAGTCAGTTGACAGACGCCAAGAAAAGAAGACCTTTTTTTTAGAAAAGAGGAAACGCGAAGCAAAACTGCGAAAGTTTATGAATGAAAGAAAAGACTGATGCAAAAGAAAAAAAAATGTAACGAATAAACGGCTTTTCTAAAAAAAAAAAAAAAGAGACTATAAAAGCGTCGCGTCACTCATGGAATTTTCTTACTGAGCGAACGGGCATCAAACAAATAGACGCATGAGAAAAGAGACTCACCCCCTTTAAATTTCGATCCCAAAAACGCACAGCATGCAAGGGTTAGTGAACCGGGCTCAGAGCAAAATAACACTAGCGAGTAGCGCCAAGACTTGGAAAAAGTGGCACACACTCGAACAGCAGCGATACTAGCACTGCTAGCGATAGTGAACGTCCCTACTGAAACTCAATCAGGCGTGCACCAGTGCTGGCTCCAATAACTTCATGTTCTGAAAACAGCAAAAAAAAAAGATAAAGCATCCACTGTTTCCTTGATGTGTGCAGGGCGCATGTGAGCTTTACTAGAAATCTCTAAACCCGCAAGTTTGTCTCGCTTTAAATATCGCAAGCGTAGTGGGCAGCGCTATGAGTATGGCCCGTTTGCGAAGCACGGAAAGCATAGGTCTTGGCACTACTCCCTAGTGTTGTTTTGCTCTGGCTCTAACCGGGCTTGCTAACTAGTGTGCATGCTTTATTGCGGTTTCAGTTGCGACTCGCCTGTGCTGCTTCTGATATTTATGCTTCGTCTTGCCGCAAACTAGGATTTTCTATTTTATCATCTCTGCAGCATGTATACGCATTTAGAGACTGTTTCGCTGAAACCCATTTTGTTTGCTTTATTACTTTATCTTTTCTTAGGAATTCGAGCAGTAATCTTCGACAGTCTAGCTTTTACGTCGAGTCCCCTACTCTCGACTCATGAATGTTAGCATTCTTCGGAAAAGGTAGGCGAATTTGACTTCTCACAGGGTCTGTTGTAAACATCCGGACGAGCACGGTACTATTGGTACAGACCGGTAACCAATTTTCCGGATGTGACTGCGATTATATTAATAATAATATATAACACCAGTACACTGTGCAGTCCCATGATACCAGTCCTATCTTACCCAGTGCCAAAATTGTCTGGTATTCCCTGATGTTAAAAGAAAAAAGTTCCAACC
Source organism: Branchinecta lindahli (assembly GCA_023053555.1). Lineage (NCBI taxonomy): Eukaryota > Metazoa > Arthropoda > Branchiopoda > Anostraca > Branchinectidae > Branchinecta > Branchinecta lindahli. The sequence continues at coordinate 8,566,513 of JAKZAO010000006.1, read as the reverse complement.
GTGCGATAACAATTGTTATCGCACAGCCAGCCATGCGATAACAAGTGATATCGCACGGTTGGAACTTTTTTCTTTTAATATCAGGGGAAAGCCAGAAAATTAAAACAAGTCTACTAGTGTTATTATATGTTACCACACTTGTGTTTCCAGTGGACTGGAAGACTGATGCAGAATTATTTTCTGTAGGGATCGAACGTGGTTGTCACCTAGAAAAATCCCATTTATCGTACTGTGGAGGTATGCATCTTTGAACGTTAGTTAACTTTGGATGGTGCCATGTCCAGCCACTTGCTGTGATAAAAGTCAACGGTGAGTAGGCTTGGTAACTCGCAAGGCGTTTTTCCGCAGAACGTTTGTGTGCCACACACTTTTAAGTGTTGGTCACGAAGATACGGATGTGTGCCACACATTCCACCTATAAGCCGTTCTGTCTGTTTTAGGCGGTAATTTTAATATGTCTGAAAATAAAGATAAAATTCCGACGCTGTCTCGATAAATAGAACTTCAGGCTTACGTCCTTACCGCTCTGTACCATAAGGATCCTCATATTCACAAATTCGTTGCGGGAACGCGGAAAAACGCCTTAGTCGGTCGAAACGGGCGTTTTTGGGTTTTCATCTCGCGAAATAGCTAAAAACCTCATCGTCCAAAGTTGAAGAACCGCCCAAGGTAACATACCTGTCATACTCCCACAATACGATTAAAGGCGTTTCTCCGCCGAATACTGTATGCCACACACTTCTGAGTGTATGTCGCGGGAACACAACACAAGCTTGTGCCACTCGGACCACAAGTTGAACCTTGCGGAAACCCCTTTTTCTCTGTTTTTTGTTGCGGTAATTTCAAATGTGTGATTAAATTAAAATTCAGACAATATCCCAGTAATAAGAACTTCAGGCTTACCTCCTTACCGTTCTGAAATAGAAGGATCCTCAGTTTTATGTGCTCGATAAGTAGCTAAATTGATTATTTGGACGGTGTATTTTAATTTCCCCCCAAATTCGAGCCACAGAATCAAAAGTCACCTCGACAGTTTGTCAAATTCTAGCCAAAAAGCGAGCCACAAAAATCTTTTGGACGCGGAAACAAACTTGTGGGCCACACAAACGACCGCGGAAACACTTTTTCGAGCCACAACCGAGCTACAATCACTTTAGGTGTTTTTCCGTGACACAACTGTGGGCCACACACTTCTGAGTGTTTTTCGCAGAAACACGATTGTGTGCCGCACAGTCGAGCCACAAGTTGAAACTCGCGGAAACGCCGTTTTGTCTATTTTTTGGGCCGTAAATTCAAATGTCTGAATATATAAATAAAATCATGTAAAAATCTCAGTAAATAAAACTCCAGGCTTTCGTCCTTACCATTCAGTGCAAAAAAAGATCTTCAGTTTTGTGTTCACATACTTGAGAAAGCTTTTAATTTTATTGTTTTGACGTTATTTTGCTGCCAAATTTGAAATTCCCGCCAAAATCGAGCCACAAAATCAGCAATCACCAGTTGTTTGTCGTTTTTGAGCCACAAAACAAGCCACGAAAATCTTGTTGGTCGCGGAAACGTACTTGTGGGCAGGGGCGTCGCGACACCTTCCTGATAGGGGGGGTGCGGATTCGGAATTTTACCGGAATTTTTCGGGATTTTACCGGAATTTTTCAAGATTTTACCGGATTTTTCCTTAGTGAATATCTCTGCAGGCACAGGCGTCACTACGAGGGGTGGAGGGTGTCGACACCCCAAATGTTTTCGGCCAGTCGGTAAAAATAGCCGAGTCGCCGCGATTTTGAGTAAAAACAGTCAATTTTTCTCTTAGAAATAGTCGTTTTTTCTTAAAAACGGTCGTTTTTCTTAAAAACGGTCGTTTTTTTTTAAAATAGTCGTTTTTCTTAAAATCAGCCGATTTTTCGTCAACACAGTCGTTTTGTTTCTCAATAATAGTCGTTTTTATCTGCAAAAACAGTCGGTAAAAATGACCAGCCAGTCGGTAAATACCTTGTCCCCCTCAAACATTTTGGCTAGTAACGCCTCTGTCTGCAGGAACTCTAGAATACTGTTGTGTTCTGACTTGGATTGTGTGTTACAAACAACGGTAAACAAAGACAGGCTCGTTGAAGTTTAACTGCAAAGGCAAAGCTTATTTTTACTTCTGATATTTGAAAACACTGAAATATTCTGACTATTTCATAAGTAATACAAAAATTTAGCAAATGAATTGAGAAATGAATCTGATACTTTCTTTTAATATTCGGCTATGGCTTTCATTTCTAGTTGGTAAATATTTCAAGCGTAGAGGGACAACCGCACAGAGGTACTACAAATCTGTAAGTTTCGACAGCCTTTTCGACTCAAAAGTTAGCCTTATTCCGACATGATCTCGGAAGTCCCCGGGACAGCCTCGAAACAAACAAAAAGTTTGAAGATATATATTCGAAGATGTAAGTCTTTCGTGAATTGAACGATGTCTTACCACTAGTATGGAAAGCGTTAAATCTGGCTAAGACAATCTCTGTTAGCTCAGCAAAAAGGGAAATAATTTTTCGGATAGTAAGCCGAAACTGGTGATGCTGTGTTCAATAGAGGCCGACCATCGTCTTGAGAGTCTGTTACTAATCGCATGTGAAACCGATCTAGTTGACGAACGTTAAATTTTAACTAAAATTCACGAAAGAATTCGAACACCATATTTCTTCAAACTTTTTTTTTGTTCCGAGGCTGTCCTGGGGACTTCCGAGATCATGTCGGAACAAGGCTAACTTGTGAGTCGAGAAGGCTGTCGAATCTAGAGTAGACGGTACTGTGATTTTATTCCTGGAACAATATTTGTAGCTGGAAATGGTGTAAATTTTGGTAACTTGCCTAATTTTTGAAAGCTACAGAAATTTTGGAGATTACCGGAATCACCCAGTGAACGTCCAGGTACGCTGTTTTGTCCGTCTGCACGATTCACTCCGATAAGTTGTGCTTCGGGGTCATCCCTGTAAGCGGTAAGCAGCAAAATTCCGGTAGATTCCCTGAGCCGAATTTTGGAGGATTCCGCGGGACATATTCCGGTAGATCCCCTGAAACACGTTCCAACAGATTCCCTAAGTCAAGTTCCGGTAGATTCCTTGTGAAAGGTTTCGTTAGATTCCCTGAGCGAAAATTCCGGTAGGCTAGATTCCCTCAGCCGAATTCTGGAAGATTCTGTGTGGCAAATTCCGGTAGATCCCCTGAGACACGTTCCGACAGATTCCCTAAGTCAAGTTCCGGTAGATTCCTTGTAAAAGGTTTCAGTAGATTCCCTGAGAAATCCGGTAGGTTCCTGAACAATAATCCGGTAGATTCCCTAAAAATCGTCAAGTTCAGGTGAATTTGTCAAATTTTAACTGGCGCGGCTTCGCCGCACCAGTCAAAATTTACCGGAATTTTTTCCCACGGGCCTTCTGGGGGGTGCAGCAGACCCCCCCACACCCCCCTTCGCGACGCCCCTGCTTGTGGGCCGCACAAAAGGCCGCGGAAACACTCTTTTCCAGCCACAATCGACCCACAAACTGTTTGTGGGAGCACGGGAAAACGCCTTTTGTTAAATCGCTGACATAGATTTCTTTCGTAGGACGTGTGCCAGCAAGAGAATCTGAAGTGAACTGCTTGCTATTGACTGGAAGCTGGTTGGCGGATGCTGCTTGAGCCGACTGCGCTTCTTTCCTTATGCCTTCGCTGCTGCGTTAAGGGGAATTGTCGGAGAAGGCGGCTGCATGTGTCGTACAGCGGGCTTACTTTGGTAATAGTGGTGTGAACATTGTTCGTTTGCGTACAAGGGGAGTTGGGGACCAGTTATTACACTAGGTGGCGTGCATTTGCCCTCGCAAACGTGACTTACCTTCTGTGGGTATTCGGCTTTTGTCGCCACGACCGAAAAGTCGCCTCACCACCGCTTCGATTCTATCCCGAACCATGGCTTCTTGAGGTATGCCTTGTTAGCAGTGCTTCCACTTGGGAATTTCTGTGGAGAACTTCGAAAATTGGTATTTTTTCCCTATTCACTTAAAGGACACCTGAATGAAGAGTACCAAGTATCATCCCTATCTGTATGACTTCCGTTAACATTGCCTGCAGAAAACCCAATCCAAATACGAAATAGTGTTTCCAAGCTATGATTTTTGCTCCATTTTGCATCTGTCCTTATATCAGTACCGAACAATTTTAGAAATGAACAAATGTCTCCAATCAACCCTTCTTCTGGAATAGTTTTACCAGTTAAGCCCAAACGTATATCTAGAAGAAATTCCAATACGATCCGGCCAGCGCTGTACAAGATTTGAATGAATTGCGCTTTTTGTCTTGGAGTCTGCATGTCCAAACCTCCAGAAACGAACATCCCTATTTTGAAAACGTCACGCTCAGGAGAAGAATGCTCTCCGCGGCCATGTTTGTAGATGCATTCTCCATGGTGTGTTCAAGTATGGTTTCATTGTTCAGGTGTCCTTTAAAAAAAAAAATAAAAAAAAAATTATATCCCTTTATCTGTGCCCCTTTCGTAAGAGCACATTGACAGATTTCCAATGCATGATTGGTTAATCTTACGTTTTCGGAAGAGATGTTTCCAAAACGGTTTTGATATAAATTGGTTGGATCCGTTTTACCTTAAAACGCATTTAACTCTTTTTATTCTTGTGATTCTTTCTATCTCCTGCGCGGTACAATTAGTATTGCCTTGCGAAAGTAAGCCTCGGGTTAGGTTCAAAATTGTATCACAAAATAAAAAGTCAAATCCATTAGGTTTAGTAAAATTTGAAGTGAAGGCCAAAAGACACAAAAGGCTACAAGTGGAAGCACTCGTGGGGCCAAAATACAAACGTCTCATAGTCTAGTAGGGGTCAGCTCAGTCCACAATCTCGCCTTTCGGATATGAGCCTGCCAACCCCTCCTCAGCCGACTGCCAAAGGCCAGTTTGGCCTACCTGCAGGATCGTGAATTATTAAATCCGGTATCCTACGATTTTATGGCCGAAAAGTCAGCAGCTGCTCTGTTAACAGGTTTCCCAACTACCTAACGATATTTGCTAAATAGCTGAATTTGTCTTTCCAGTCGGTTTGAAGGGATATATGGACGGTGTTTTTCCAAAAGTTTACAAGCGACATTGTTTCAAATTTTACAGGAGCCTCGAAAAACCGTTCACCTAAGGCTACAAAAGTCCCAGAAAGCAAAGTCTGTAGTTGCGTTTTTGAGGATACCATGGTATCTGTTACCACGGTAACTGGATCTGCAATTGTTTTTGCAGTTATCGTGGTATCTGATATACGGTCCACTGCAAAAACGACTATTGCCGAAATTGCACTTTTCGAAGTCATCCGAAAGAAAAACTGATATCCAGTTACATCACTAGTGCTGAACTTCTTTCTCACCAGTTTGACAAAATTTGATGAAAGTGAGACGACTTTTCAGATATACGACTAGAAACCACGGTCGGACCATGATATCTGAATATCAGTTACTACGGTAACTGGCAAGATACCTCGACAACTGCAGAAACACCTTTTGACGTGGTATCAGATACCACGATAACTGCAAAAACGACTTTAGACCGTATATCAGATACCATGGTATCTGCAAAAACGCAACTAATAACTCAGGGCGTGTTCCACCCTACGACCGTAGTTACTACGGGCGACGTCACGAATTCTGGCTTTTTGGCGTCAGATTCTGGAACGCATTTTCCTTTTTTAGACAAAATGTCGCGCCACGGGCTTATCGGGCCAATCACGTCACAGAGATAGTTGTTACCACGCTCCCGAGCGTGGTAAGCAAATAGTTAGCCTACTATTTTGAGAAGGTTGGAACGGTCAGTGTAGTAGCTTTTCACGAAGTTGGAACGAAAAAAGTAACTAATAGTTACCGTTGTTAGAAGGGTTGAACACGCTGTCAGTCTCGAGAAAGCTGTCGATTTTAACCTTTTGGGAAACACCGTCCATATTGATTGGAACGACGGTGTTAGCTTTTAGGAATTATATATAAGGCTGGAACATACCCTAGCTAGTGTAGTGAAGTCAGAGTGAAGCGCAGTTGTCAAGTGGAAAACTCTCGTATAAGTTCCCTCCACAACCCAGTGAAGCACTAAAGGTTCGTGCACACACAACCCGATTTTCGCAATAGGATGCGAATTTCCTCCTTCGCTCTGAAATTCTTGCGCATCGCATGCAGGTTTCGACGTAGTAATTCGAATTTCGCATGCGTATTTTCGGTTGCGAAGTCTTGTCGGACAATGTGTGCACGTAGCTTAAAAATGTGGGCTACCATTCGGTTTAAGAAATTTACTAGTTGCGTTTTTGGTAACTAGTAACACGGTATCTGGATCTGCAATTAGTCGTTTTTGCAGTTACCGTGGTATCTGATATACGGTTGCTATGCAAACGGGACAGTTGTCGAAATTGCGCTTTTTGAAGTCATCCCAAAAGAAAAACTGATATCCAGTCACATCACAAGTGCCAAACTTCTTTCCCACCAATTTGACAAAAATTTATGAAAGTGGGATGACTTTTTCAGATATCACGGTCAGTTATCACGGTCGGACCGCGGTATCTGAATATCAGATACCACGATAACTGGCCAGATAACACGATAGATGCAAAAACGCCTTTTGACCGTGGTATAAGATACCACGATAACTGCTAAAACGTCGACCGTGGTATCAGATACCTATCTGCAAAAACGCAACTACTGTCTCTTCGGGAGACTTTTATGCCCGTGCCCCACTATAGTCACACCTGGTAATAACGCCGGTAATAAGACCGTCTTACGGTCGAAACTGGGAAGAAAAGACGCTGAAAACGTAAAATAGAAGAGATGGAAAAATCCATCTCCGCCATTTTGAAACGTAACGTAAACGTCTTTGGACCAATCACAGACCACAGTCACTGACTTTAGCTAGTTTTGTTTATAAATGAGTGATGATGCTTGTAATATATATTGAATTTGTTCGTGCAAGGTGTGACCAGGATGAAAAGTGAGAGTGGGTAATAACCAAATTTAGCGAACCAAATTGCGTGCAGATGTGACAGAATGTGGCCCGGGCATTAGACTGCCAGGAATTAGTGATTCTACAGTGCTTACAATACGTCCAGGGTCCTGTACTGCAGGAAACACTTTTCGATAAACTTTTTACGTTGTATGTGTGTTAAACTAACTGTGATTTAGAGAGCGTGTGCGAGTGTTGTTTTTTGAGACTTTTTGTTACTTCTTGTGGAGAGATAAAGCGCCTTTGTTTTACACCCCTTTATTTGCTGCTTCGTCGAGTTTGTTCAACGGACTATAGGCGTTTTTCCGTGACAATCCAGATTGACAATTCACAATCCGGATTCTCCAAAATGCGTTTGCTCTGACAATCAAGATTATGAAAAATCGTTTTCTGTGACAATCTGACAATCCGGATTCGTACTTGGATTGTCGATTCGAGAATCTTGCTACGGAGCAAGATCGTCGTTTGTACATTCTGGGATTGTCGATCCGCTGTTTCTCTGATGAATCAGCAATCTAGGATTATAATCCGGGATTGTCGCGGAAAAACGCCTTATACGCGGATTTCTCAGCGCTACGCACCTTTATGCCGGCTTTTAAAGATTCGTCCAAATTAGAGGAAAGATTATCTCAGTAGAGACATGATTAATCCCAGTAACAAATACTGCAAGATTTTATTTTTTTTACAGTGCGGATTTAACTGACGGTGTGTTATTTTTCACGGAAAGGGAAAAGAAGTTTGAGAACATTTACACAAGGATGCGCATCCTGTGCTACGTGGGCGGGAAAATTAAGATTTCTTTCAGCTTGATCGTGGAAGTGCGCAACGTCATTCCGGGAAAGCCTGATCATCTATTCGAATGTGAGGATAGACCTTTAGAGTTTTCCCGGCCTGGACTTTCTCCGTCTTCGTCAGTGTCGGCCGGGAAACGTTTCCTTACAGAAGTTACGATGGTGCTCCGGCTGGGATCCGTGACTGCCATGGTCGCTCGCACTACAAATGACCGACGTTAATCGTGTCGTCGTTTAAAGGAAATCTCAGGGAGCCAGAGCGAAAGGGGTCAAATCAGTGGGCAGGTGCAAGAAATTAGAGGGCCAGGAGAACTTCTCATGCACATCTCTAGATTTCGACTATAGAGCTTAAAGCTTAAGCGAAAATGGCTGAGATAAGACAGTATAGTTACCCGTCAGTTATTCACTTAAATAGGCTTGAAGACCCGATGAAAATGCGTTACTTCGTTGCTCCGCTTTTCACGAATAATTGATTTTCGGATAGTGGATTTTCCTTGTCGGATTTGTGGTACCTCCATGCGCTTGTACCTGTGTTGTATGCTTGACGAAAGCGATTTACGAAAAAAAATAAGAGTGTTCACGCAGTGAGCCCTGATCACCTAGCTCATCACTGGCCACTGAAAAGCCGCGTTTGAGTTGAGACTCAATTTTCCCGCATCATAGTAGAACTTTGTGTTGTGAGGACGGCCGTAGATATTCTGATCGTCATCCTAGAACATATAGTTAAAACACACACAAAAACCTTAACACGACCCAAATAATACTCTATATGTCTTAAGTCCAAACACGCCAGCGATCCTCAGGAAGAAGGAGTAAACGTCTCCGTAACGACTGAAACTCAACAAATCAAATCCTGTGTCAAACAATCACGGCGATCTTTGGGAGCAGTTGTGATACCCGAGGTGATACCGCGTCTGGCTCTTCCACTAGGTACCCGGCGATTTTGCATCGGCAAGGAGAGATAGTCGTCAAGAGTATTAAGTGTATTCAGTTGAACGATAGTGGCGGTTTTGATCGCCGATTAGTTCGGCGATGGCGTAGCCGTTTGATTTTTTGGCGTTTTTGACGTTCGCCGGAAGCCGATAGCCGTAGCTGTTTCTTCTAATTTCTGTTTTTGTGCTCAACGGCTAACGTCTATCGCCTAAATTCTTGTCCATCGCCTATCGACCGAGGACTCGCCGATAGGCAATGGACGTTGCCTCCAACGGCTATCGGCTATCGAAAACAGTAAATGAGCACGAATCGGCAAACTTCCTTCGTCTACCGGGGAAATTTCATCGGCGATCAAAAACGCCACTGATACAAAAATAAGTTGGCCTTTCAGTTAGACTTTAAAGTTTCACCTTCCAAATTTCCGAATTCCATGTTTTCGTCGAGGTGCGTCTGGAACGTGAAGACAGGCCAAAAACGTCTAGAAGTCTGGGCCCAGAATCTGGAAGGGTATCCCGTATCACAGAGGCAATACATTACAGAGATACAATAAATATGCAATTGGATGGGGTAGGAGAAAAGCAACATCCAAATCATCAAGCCATTGGGAGCGACTTTGGCATCGTTCCCTTTGCGACTGGGAGGCCAAAGTTTGTATGTTATGCCAGTATCCAGGAAAAGGCGAAATTCCTTTCCTTACCTTAGTTAGGCTACCTTAATTCGCACTTCGAAGCGAATAAGGTTCATGATGGATCTGTTATGCTCCGCTTCTGGTTGGATGGTTCTCAACAGGATTTACAATACCATTGGTCTTTGAATGTTTTTTTTTTATCCCACTCTTGTCTGGACGAGACTTGAACGTTGCCAAGGACCCGGAAGTTTCGGTTTCGTCCGTTAGCAAGTTCCAGTTGTTCTACCCTTGACGAGAAGAGATGTCGCCGCACACGTGTGAGTGCAGGTGGTTTCTTGACTTTCTTCAGCTTTTCGAGTTTCATCTTGTGTTGTGCTGGTGGGCGGTTGGCAAAACGAACCCTGTATTAAAACATTTTTTATATGACTGGACCTACCCTGAAGCTATACCACGGACCACCCTAGCAATTGCCAAGAAGTTCTGCACAGTGACTGACCACCTTTTTTTGTCGGAAGGGGGGGGGGGGGGGGTATTTCTAACGATAGGCGGGTAAGAACCTAACAACTGGTATTCGTACACTTGCATGTTATTTTGCCTCTCAGACGCCATCTAGTATTTCTGCTTTATAATATCCTGGAGAGGACGCTCGTGCCAGTTGTCGGCGATCGCCGATCGGAGTCGCAGTCGCACAGATCACAGAAGCAAAGAAGATAAATAGTCTGTCAAATCCAGTTTTTCTGGCCAATTTTAACTCTTTCAGAATAAAGTAGGCTAATAAGTGTTCAGGATGGGGCTTACTCTATCAAGTGTTTTTCAGAGGTTATTTGGAAAGATGCAGATGAGAATCCTCATGGGTAAGCTCTTTTCAGACAAACTTGTTTATAGTTCATCCACCACCACAGACTGTGCCTGTGGTGGTGGATGATCATCATTTCTTAGTTTTATCACTGAAGTGTATCCTGCCAGTTTTAAATGATCAGGATTGTGTCTGTGTACTTCAGTAATTGCAACCACATCCGAGTTTAGTACTGTTGACACCGTCGTTTCTAGCTCCGCCATTTTGTCATTATTTAGGCTTTCCGCGTTTGTGTAATATACAGACGGGAAAGAATAAAAAGACGCAGGTTTTTCTTTGATTTTACTTGTTTTTGTTGGTATTTTATGGGGTGTTTCTGTTCTTACAGGTAATTTAATAGGATTTTGATTCTGATTGTTACTTGATGGTAGCGGAACATGTAACAACGATGGTGAGCAATCTTCAAAAACTGAAAACCTATTTTTGAGGGGGAGGGAGTGACAAAGAGAAACGCAGTCGGAGCCCGACTGATTCCGGTTCCGCCGTTGTGTTTATGGGTTCTGCATCAGTTAAACTGATGTTTCGAGGTGAAGTCTTGTGGTTAGTAGTGGGAAAGATCTGAGGGGCATTTGTCTTGCAACGCGGGGAGAGATGGGACGAGGAAGCAGGGAGGGTGGGGGGTGCGTGAATAGGGGGATTGTTTGTGAGTAATGATGGAACAACAGAGGGGGAGGGGGGAGTGGATCCAATATACTTTTCAGACCGGTGACCATAGCTGAGCGTTTGTGTGGTTCTTGATACTTGGACGGGGGCCACATTCTCTGTCCTGTACCTAAAAAAGCGGCATTTCTACTTGTAGACTGCGAAGGTACATCGATATGCGCGTTATTACACCCGAAACACACTCCACTACGGTACTTGTTACACACATTTACGTGTTCAAATCTGCAGCTACTTCTTTTGCAAGAACCATTCAAAAAGAAACGGCAGATGTGTCGAAACGGACACTTTGACGTTTTACATTGACTGTTAAGGAAATCTTCACAGATTCTGTTTTCTCTTTTTTCACCAACCGAATCATGCTGAAAAATACACGAGTCACCGTATCTACAAAATCCTTTTGCAAAAAAACGACACTTTCTATTAGTTTTTTCAGTTTGCTGTAGTGACGACGAATTTTCGGGACGGGATGCATCGGGACACGGATTTTCTCTATTCTCTGGCTGAGCGCTGACGTCAGAGTTAAACAAGTTCGAACGAGTTTCTGCGGTGTCCTTTTGGGGCTGGCAGCCAGCTTGATTAGCGCTGCGGCGAAGAGAAACCTGTTCACGTAAACGAGTAATTTCTCTGGACAAGGAATTGTTTTCGTGCGTAAGAGCAGCGATACTGTGGTCTCTTGTTAGGAGTTTCTGATTGAGATCCGTTAGTGCTTCACTCGTTTGTCTTGTGATTTCGTTTATTTTAAGATTAACATCGATAACTTCGCTGTTGCCACTAGTTAACTGTTGTTCCAGAGCATGGATTGCTGCACTTTTTTCTTGACAACCACTACATTGTTGGAGTTGCTCAAGCCGATTTTTCAGATCGGAGATTGTTCGCACATTTGCTTCACCATCTGCCTCTAAAAGGCTTGTTTTTGACACCATGGATTGCTGTTCACTACGCAAAGCCGCAAGCTCAGTATGCATCATGGTTAGTCTCGATTCACGAAATTCGATATCTGCACTTAGCTTATTTATTTCGCCGGCTTGATTGGCTAGTTTTAGAGTCACTTCCGAACGATACTTTGACATTTCCTGGACTTCTTTGTGTAAACCAGAGATAAGTTCATCACGGTCAAGGATTTCTTTTTGGAACAGCAAACATTTTTCTTGTAACGCTGTTAATTCTTTTGCGCGTTTTTCGCAAACGCAAGAAAGGATAGGGGGTGGACTTACAGTTGCGGTTGACTTCGAAGGTTTGGGTGTTACTGATTTGGTTGTGGGAGTAGCTCCAGCAGATCTGGAACTGAAACGGGGAGAAGCAGCCGCAGGGGTCGGAGCTTTCAGTCCAGGCTTCGGACCTGAATTTGGCGTTTTTGCAAGAGGGGCTGAAGTTGCAGTTTGGCAATTTAGACAAAGCCACTCACCAGCTAGTTGTCTGTCGGCTGTAGAAATCCCTGCATACTTCGGGTGGAGCCATTGTAAGCAGCGCGAACACTGTACTGTCCCGCTTCCGGCTCGGACTCGGCACTCGGGGCACACGAAAACTGTTTGTCTGCCCATGTCTTGCCCGATAAATCTTTGGTTGTCGCGGAAAAAGGTGGATCGGGGCGGTAAATCAATTTATGCAATTGGTGATAGCGGAGAAAGCCATGTGGAAACGGGGTTTAAACAGTGCGTTTTAAATCGTAAATCTGGAATCTTCAACCTGAAAAAGCTGGCTAAGCCATTTCAGGCACTGGTTCTTCATAGAGTAATGTTCAAACACTGCCCCCGCGTTCTCAACTCAGAGCCACTTATGATCAGTTATTCAAGAAATCACTCCGCAATTTCAGTTAAACAGCGCTGCATGACGTCACTTGTCAGCTAAATCCAGGTAAAACAGGTAGGTGCGATCTGAACGGACTCTGAGAGAGAGAACCATGGTGCCCCAACGTCAGGGCATGCTCTAAGGTATGGGCATGGTGCCCATACGTTGGGGCACCATGCCCTGGAGCATGGGCATGGTATAGCATGGCACCCCCATGATATTTGGTTGAACTGAGATTGATTACATACCTAAATAGGGCTCTCTTCCTCTCCTAGACCGCAAGATACTTGATCTTATGTTCTATCTAACCTCTTTTTCCAATTTTAAAAATATTAGAGAACTTTCAAGAAATTTAGCCTTTAGGCTTTAATGAAGACCACTTTTTCCTATTGGTTTACCTATCCATTTCCAGGGAAAAAGGGGAATTCATTCATGGCTAAATTGCAATTGATTCTCATATTTAAAACGAAGAAATTAAACGGGAAATTTTGAATTCACCCCCTTAGCACACATCTGATTGCGTGGAAGGGTGAAAATGAAGATGCATTGATGATCACAAGTTTTATTTTTATAGTTGGTCTTGATGCTGCTGGTAAGACAACCATCCTGTACAAGCTGAAGCTTGGAGAAATAGTCACAACAATCCCGACTATTGGTAAGTTTATTTTGGCTGTGGAGAAGTCAGACTTACTAACATCTTACGTCAAGTCAGCTCCTTACCTTGTTTTGTAGTTTGATCGATCCGTTTGATTGAAACTAGGCAGCAAGTGTTTGATCCAAATCTTCACATTTCTCTTACTTTACTGTGTATTGAGCTTAGCTGTATGCTAGAACAGATCAGTGATTGTACTGCATCTTTTAATACATCAGGAATGCATCTAATCAACCCCTGACTTCTAGTATTTTAGTGCCGCTTAGCCTATACCTATATTTCCTATTTCTTAACAGTAACAGCTAGATGTTTTATCTTTACATTCAAGCACAGCACAGTATGTACACAAGCCACAGTCTTACAGGATCTGTCATACCTATAATGCTAATTCGACCTACTTCAGTAATCGTTCCATCCATTCTTAACCCGTGGACCCAAATTCCGTATGGTACATTGTTACCCCCTAACGAGACCTCACTGATTTTCTCACTTGCCTTATTTCGCTACCTTCGATGCCTATCGTGCTGTCTATGGTTGTTTACAGGAAGTTTATTTGTATAAAAACGGGTTATTTGAATTTTTTCCTGTTTCTGGTAGAAGTTAGCTGGACTGGAAAAGGCCTCAAAACAGCCAAAGCGGTGGGTGATTCGTTGAGAGCAGAGCCTAGTTTTGAAGTATTTAATTATTTTAAAATATTGAACACAAACAATAAATAGTGCGAGGGGTCCTTTAAGATTCCCGGTTTCTGCTTTTTCTTTCTTTTATTTTCTGTGTGTTAAAGGGCGAACAAAGAACATTCCCTCAAAAGCCATGAGACGAAAGAATCCTTTTTTTTTGTGAAAATGGATGTAGTTGCACCTCGGTTGTGCTAATGCGTTGTTGTTGTTTCTCTCTGCAAACCACCTTATAATTCAGATCTAATTTTCAGGCTTTAATGTGGAGACTGTTGAGTACAAAAACATTAGTTTCACCGTTTGGGATGTCGGCGGTCAAGACAAGATCCGACCCCTTTGGAGACATTACTTCCAAAACACCCAGGGACTTATCTTCGTAGTAGATTCAAATGATAGGGAACGTATTTCAGAAGCTCAAGATGAATTGCAAAAGATGGTAAGAATAGTATTTATTGCATTTGGTCGAGTACTCGGGGGAAGTGTCAGGTAGGGGGATTGGTAGCACTCGAGCTGGACTGTTTGTTCGCTCGCGTAGCAATCGTCATCGAAAAGTAGGATGCATGTGTAAGAAGACCAGCGTTCTGGGGAAATGCACAGATCACTCTCGAGCGAATAGGTGGAATCATAATGATAGCAACATACTGCTTCTTGAAAGGCTTTGGCCTCTGTATCCTTCGACCTTAGATCCTCTGTGTCTCCAGAGGCACACAGGGCGTCCACAAAGCAAAATCATTCTCATTTGCGCCATTTCAGCAAACCTTGGGGGGGGGGGGGCAAAAGTCCATTTTGGACTCCCATCCCAGGTTTATTACTCAGACCCAAAATTTAATTATTTTTGGGGGTCAAATTTGAAGTCATTTTCGAACCCAGGTTACTCAGACCCAAAATTTAATTATTTTTGGGGGGTTAATTTGAAATCATTTTCGAATGTAGGCTACCTTAAAGCAACGTCATTGCTTTGTATTTTGCCTTTTTAAACCTATGTTGGGGACAAAAAAATAGTAACAAGTTGTGGGATTTAGAAACCTGGGAGAGGGCATCCCCCCCCCAAAAGTGGCCCCTTTGAACATGCTGCATCTTACAGGCTTTCGCCTCTGCATCCTTAGACCTTACGTCCTCCTGTGCCTACAGAGGCACCCAGGGTGTTTACTTAGAGTCTCCAGTGGTAGTGTTGGGCGATATTTGGATTTTCGATATATCGATATTTTCATTGCCGATATTCGATTATCGATATCGATATTTCGGTACCATGTTTAGCTATAGTATACTTATCGTTTTGCCAAATTTAAGATAAAAAAGCATCTTGCATCAACTAAAACTTCAAATAGGCTATGTAAAAACTGAATGCTCAAATTTCGGATATTAATATTATGTTATTAAATATAATCAGTTCATTTACAAAAAATATAAATGAATTGACCGGTACTTCGACCCAGTGGATCCTCACACCAAGTTGGAACAAAATATCTCAACCCCTTTAAGAGTTATCGTACTAACAGACGGACGGACAGACACGTACAACTTTTACGAAGTCACAGGTATCCCTCCGGTTACATTTTGGGATCCAAAAACAAGGGAACGAGCGAACGATCTTCCATCAGAAGAAAAAAATGTATCTTAGTCTTGGACAAAATATAAGATGCGCTAAAGTGATTTTAATTTTTTAGCTTGGTGAAGACGAACTAAGAGACGCTGTTCTACTTGTGTTTGCAAACAAACAGGATCTTCCCAACGCAATGACTGCTGCTGAGCTTACCGATAAACTTGGTCTCAACCAGCTAAGAAACAGAAAGGTAAGCAGCCTACCTTAATTGGTTTGGCGTCTAGTCGTGTGGCTGGTTCCAACCGAGATGGCTGTAATGGTAAAGGATCATTGCCGAGGGTTTGAATTTTTTTTAGGAGTAATTGCCGAGCAATTATTTTAGGGGTAAAGCTAGTAAAGCATACGGATTCCTTGTCTCAATAAAGCTGAAATTTAATAGATTTAATCTTGCTAAAATGTGTAATTCGCACCTTTTGGAAGCTGTGCTTTTTCTCAGGTATAAATTATTTTGGTAAATCTTTCTATAAATGTGTAAAATATCTGCTGTTTCACCGTCGTCCAAGTCTAGAGTAGCACGACCTATACCTAAAACTCCGGAAAGACGAGAACGCTTTAAGCGCAGCCTTAACTTGACTTCTTACATTTTCTGCATTATTGTTGTTGCCAGTAATGGTCTTTTTTCCTTTCTTTCTTGTTTTTTCTTCTCTGTTTTATTACTCCGTCTTTTTGTACCTTTGTGCACTATGATGGCAGAAAATCTGTTATTATTATTATCATCAGAGCCACTTCGGGTACCTTTCCCTAGTCAGCTTTATCAGAGAGCTCTCTGCTATGACACGCCACGGATGATTTTGTATTACTTCGCCATTTTGCAGTTCAGCGCTTTTGCTCAGTTGCTTTGCACCCTTGTCCCGGCGTCCAAAAGAGCTGCGACAGTTTTGTAAGACTTGCAAAGGACTGTCGGTCCATTTCGTATAGCTACATCCTGACGAGGACCCTTTCTAAGAAGGGCCAAAATATCGCTAGAACAAATGTAGCCGACTTTTTCATCAAGTGCCATGAAAGAAGAAAAGTAACATAGAAAGAAAAACCAGGAAAATAGGTTTGGGAGTTTGTATTTCATTCTTTATGGCAAAAGGAAACTAATCTTATCCGAAAAAAATTCTTAATTTATTCTTTCCACTCGACCGTTTTAGGGGCAGATAACACCAAAGGTGGTCTAAAGTTTGGGTAATTATCCCAAAAGCATACCTCTTCTAATAATAGTACATTGCAGGTACCATAAAAAAGTAAACAGGATCAGAACACTGGTAACACTAAACTAATGTACTTGAGAGGTTTCACAATAGCAAAATCAACCTGGTGTCGGCTGTAAAGCTTACCAGTGAAGATCATTTAAAATTGTGTTTATTACCAACTTTATGTGTTATTTTTTTTTTTTTTTTTTACAGTGGTACATCCAAGCTACGTGTGCCACCCAAGGCCATGGTCTCTACGAAGGTCTGGACTGGCTTTCCAACGAACTCTCTCGAAAGTAAAACTCTGATCGTCCCGTAAAATCTTCTGTTTGTCCCTGGAAATACCGCCAGTGATAAGGCGGCTAGTTTGAGTGGTACGAAGTATAGTTGCCAATACTGTGCAAGTGACTTATATACGGTAGGTGCGGAGTAGGTGTATGTGGTTTGACGGTGGAAGAGACACTAGGTAAAAATCGAGAGCCTATACGTACTACGGCGCCGATTGTCTAGTAAAGGCTTTCAGGTCGGTGGAGTGTTACTGGTTTTGCAAGGCATGGTTCTGTCGGAAAATAATATTTGGGCTTGAAAATGGTTTGGACCATTCTATCACAAGTTTCCGTTTCTGAGCAGACCCAGTGTGGATATGCCAAGGGGTCGTAGAGGGGTGCCTCAGTGACCCATACATTGCAGCACTTTTCAGGTGCGTTCTAACCTCTTACCAGAGCAAAATAACACTAAGGAGTAGCGTCAAGACCTATGCTTTCCTTGCTTCGCAAACGGGCCATATTCATTGCGCCGCCCACTACGCTTGCGGCATTTAAAGCGAGACAAACTTGCGGGCTTGGAAATTTCTAGTACAGCTAAGCTGCAGTCTGAACATATCGAGGAAACAGGGGAGGTTTTATCTTTTTTTTGCTGTGTTCAGAATATGAAGTTATTGGAGCCAGTGCTGGTGCACGACCGATTGAGTTTCAGTAGGGCCTTTCACTATCGCTACGAGTGCTAGTATCGCTGCTATTCGAGTGTGTGTCACTTTTTTCAAGTCTTGGCGCTACTCCCTAGTGTTATTTTGCTCTGCCTCTTACCGATAGTGTTAAGATCTGCCATTGTCGTTCCAACCCTCGGGATGAAGATGGAATGGCAGGTTTTCAGTCTCTCGATATCTGGTTGCTATCTTATTGGTAGCCAATCAAAGAGGGAAATTAGGTCAGTCTTCTCCTGTACCAAGTAATTCGTCATCAAGTTTCCCTCGTTAAACATAAAGCTTTGTTTTTTGTTCATCCACTGCAAACAATGGTTTTGAGAAGCGCGAAATTCTTTGTTAACATTCCCAGTCGCGCCGAAAGTTGTCCGGAGTATTTTCAGATGCAACGGAAGTTTCCGGGACATAAGTCTGTTCCGGATTCTCAAAAAAATATTTTCAAGAGTATAAATAGCGTAATGTTGTGGGGTTTGTGTGGTATGAGGATTGTTTAACACTTTTCGAGGTTATATTTTGTTGTTGTAAGTCTGTGCCTACACTCGTCTGCTTATTTTGCATATTTGCTCACCAGCGTTTGGCGTAAACAGCCTCGGTATTTATGATGTGAGGTGTTTCAATAAAGTGATTTTTAACCAGAATGGCGCTTGCTTTCTTGGTTTCCTCTTTGTTCGAGCCTAGTTCTCACTGGCCACCAGGGGCATCGCCGGGGGGGAGGGGGGGGGGGAGGGTGCTGTACACACCCCACCTTTTTGAGATTCGGTAAAAATTTTGGGGGAGATTTTTACTGAAATTGTTCGGTATTTTTTTTTTCAGAACTATTCAGTATATTTACGGGGATTCGGTAGTTACACAGAGTCCGAAATAGGCTATCGGTACAAATCTATTCGGTATCTCGGGATTCAGTATAATTGCCAGTATTCGGTAGTTATCACGAATTCGGTGAAAGAATTTCCTCAAATTATTCGGTAATATTTCAATACCAGGACTATTCGGTATATTTATGGAAATTCGGTAGTTACACAGAATCTCGAATAAGCTACCGGTCAAAAATTATTCGGTATCATGATTGGGATTCGGTAGTTTATTCGGTATAGTTTCCAAGATTCGGTAGTAACCACGAATGTCCCCCCCCCCCCAGTTTAGCCGAAATTAGACAAAATCAGAATATTATTCGGTATTTTTTTTTTATCCCAAAACAGTTCGGCATAATAACCGGGATACGGTAGTTATACAGAATCCCGAGCATGCTATCGGTCTAAACTTTTTTGGCAAAATAAATGAGATTCGGTAATTTATTCGTTATAATTGCCAGGATTCGAGAGTTGCCACGAACCTCGGAAGAGGTCGAGTAACCGGTCGCAGACAAAAGGACTGACCTATGATTTCATCGATAGTCCTTACTTTTATCTTGGATCACAAAAAGGAGATCTAGAGCGTGTTCCACCCTACTTACCGTAGTTACTACGCTAGTCGCCGTGGTTACTACGCTAGGCTGGAACGCTTTTTGAATTTTTCGGTCAAATATCAGGCCGCGGGGTGATCCGACCAATCACGTTACAGAGATGCGTAGTTACTACGCTAACTACGCTCCCGAGCGTGGTAAGCAAATAGTTACTATTAGTTACTATTTTGAGAAGGTTGGAACGGTCAGCGTAGTAACTTTTCGTGAGGCTGGAACGGAAATAGTAACTAATAGTTACTATTGGTAGAGGGGTGGAACACGCTCCTAATCATAAATATTTCGAAAATCCCGCCTGCGGCGCTTTTCCTAATATTCTCTATTTCGTGGAAGGGCGCGTGATTTTACTGGAGTTTTAAGCCAGTTTCCAAGTGCCGTTTCTCCAAGTGCGCTTCGCGAAAACGCCGCCTAATAGTTGGCTGATCGTCTTTCATTCTGCCCTTTTATGCTACTCTTCCTACATAATCCTTTCATGTTCCATAATTTAAAGCTCGAATTCTAAGTTTCTAGGATACGCAGAGGGTTCGGTAAATTTTTTGAGAGATTCGGTAAAATTTTGGCTCTGCACCCCCCCCCCCCCCCCACACACACCGAAATGCACTTGCGATGCCCCTGCTGGCCACTACCAAGATCCAAAAAAGAATGCAGCAAATAACCGTAGAATACCAGGGACCCATAAATTTCATTTACAGGGGGCTTGTCATTTCCTATGCTTCCATGTTGCTATGTTGACCGAACCAGTCATACTTTCCAAAAATCCCACTTGGGTCGAATCTGCATTCTTGTTTGCTTCATTGGACGTGCGCGCCGAAGAGACTTCTCCCTCAAGGCGCCAGCAGCCAGTCCCAAATTGTGTCTATCTGGTCTTGAACGTGATTGGACCGTGGGTATTTCTCGAACTATCTTCCGTGCGGTCAACATAGCATCGCAAATCTCTTACTGACAAGCCCCCTGTAAAGGAAATGTATGGGTCCCTGAGAATATGGAGAACTGAAATACAGAAAGAAAAATCTGCAAGATTGTTGAAGAGATATGGGGAGTAAGAAACGGGCTTGAAGGACGTCAAGGACTGATGTCTTTGTAGTAGTTCGCCTTCGGGTGGGGGAAGGGCGGAAGCGACCAGCAATTTGTGCTTGAACACAGAATGCTTATTTCTGGACGCCGAGGCCGCAATGAAGGTTGCGAGTCATTTTCAAACAAATGACTCGCAAGCGAAAGTCAAAGTACCAGTTTTACTCGAGGTTTTAAAAGACTCCCATGTGTGCGCCGCTAGAAACTATTGGCTCCTAGGTGTTTAAAAGCGACAAGGATATCCGAATCAGCGACAGTGAATCTTTATTTGGAGAATGATTGCAGTTTAAACCAGGCCATCAGAAATGACATTTATGGAGCAGCGCAGTTCATTTTCTTCCCTCAGAGGTGTTACAACTGTCAAAAATTCAGTCATATCGCTGTCCATTGTTCTAACCCACCAAAATGTTCCGTGCTGTAGGGAAAGCTATGTACCCCACTAGTCTTATAGTTCAGTGGGTTAACAGAATTATCTTACTGCAGTTGGAGGATACGTAAGTTGCCTCTGAGTACACTTTCTCATCTGATGGAGTTTTAAAACTTCAACAATGTCACTATGTTCGTTTGAGGTTTTCTTCCTTGAGATAGCCAGTCGACTCCACAGAGCATTCGACGCGTCTGCCGGCAAGTCAGTAGCTTATGACCCCTCTCAGTATATAGTATTTTAAACTAGCTGAATACTTTAGAACTAGGCTCTGCGTCCAACAAATTATCCACGGCTTTGGCTGTTTAAAACATTTTTCCAAGCCCGTTGAATTCTAGCAGAAACGGGGACAAATTTAAACAACCGTTTTTCTGATTATTGAACTTCTTGCAAAGAGCCGTTGACAGCGCATCGAAGGTAGCGTAACAAGGCAAATGAGGAAATCAGTGAGGTTAAAATGTGCTGAGTAAAATTAGGGTCCCTGGGTTTGAGAATGGATAATGTGATTCCGGATGTAGGTTTTAAGACAAGTCCTAGAAAGGACGCCTCGCTGTAGAGACAAGACTCCTGTAAAAATCACACTGTATTTGTTATTGTTATTATTGTTTATTTGAATCCTTCAAAACTGAAGAGTAATTTATACCTACTTGTTTTTGAAAAAAATAAACACTCTTTTATCCATTATCAGTATGACGAGCTGATTTTCTCGCCCAATCCACTTGCAGAAAATCACGGATCTTTCATGATCAGATTTTCAGCCACTGTGCCATTTTTGACAAATGCCGCAGGAATTCAAAAGTTTCGAAAACTAGAAAAGATTGGGCGGTAAGCACAGTGAAGTAGCATTACCTGTAGGATATGTCTATTAATGAGCTGATTAAGTTATAAGCGATATCTAATTCATCCGCATAGACAGACTATATAAATTTCTATGAAGATGCATTTTCTCGTGGCGCTCCGGCAGTCAAGGATTGCCAAACACAGAAGAAGCAAGAATCAAACTACAAGCTATATTATATCACATCTTAGTACAAAAGTCAATCACACTGGAAATTCGGGAACCAGCACAGCGTAAGGCAGCAGTACCGAATTAGATAGTCAAACCAGTAGCCTATAGATCTATGTGCAGCCCAATTTCCACACAGCAGTGCTTTTGCTCTAATTTACTCATATTCAAAGAAACTTGCCCTCAATCAATACATGTCCTGGGAATGACTAAACCCTTTCGTTTCTTTTACCTTCTTTGAGAAACCATCATTTCGCCTTCTACCTTTTCAACAAAATCCGTTCCTGCCTACATTATTGCAAATGATGATAGTAAGGGTTTCGCTTGGTCACTGTCAGAAGTATGATAAAGGTAACACCTGAAAATGTTTCGCAACACTTAAAACCATTTTCGGAGTTATGCTTTACAAGAGATACCCTAATACTTAATCAGCATATAAAATTACCATAACGCGAACATTCTGGCCATCCTAGGATGTGCATTCATGTTATCAAACTTCTGACAGTGTAGTTAATCACAAATACAAAAGGAGATAAATAAGCAAGAAGTAAAGTAACAAAATCATCATTCAGCAACTCCTGCCAGAGCCATCACATTGAAATTCATGCTATCAGGTAGTTCTTCAATGAACTTCTTGCAGACATTTGCCGCGTCCTCTAGGAATGTTTCATCTGTAGTCTTGCCATGGGCAACAGGACCATCTTTTCTTCCATCCAGCTCATAAATGATGCCATCTCTCTGGACGATGGCCACAAAGTGAAGTGGGGTTGGAGTTTCTGCATTAGGAGCTTGAGTTTGGCCTTCACGGGCGCAAGTTTCGTGGATCTAAAACACAAGCCAGACTTTAAACAGATCTAAAGTTGTAAATTATCCTATTAATTTCTCAAGAATGTTTTCTGTTACTTGTTTATAAAGGCCGACAAAATAACAAGAAAATGCTATTCGTTTCGCTGATAATCTAAGCAGACTTCCCATGCCATGATGGATTTCAAAAATTTGAAAAAGGGCTTTATATTACCTGCCTAACCAGAGAAAAGGGGAGGGTGGAATTAGTTAAATAAGGGTAAATGGTTAAGTTAGTTCAAAATCTCCAAGCTTAGCTAAAAATATGGTAGTGAGGTCCTGACTGGAAGGGACCGTGTCTTACC
The DNA here is from genome assembly GCA_023053555.1 of Branchinecta lindahli. Classification (NCBI taxonomy): domain Eukaryota; kingdom Metazoa; phylum Arthropoda; class Branchiopoda; order Anostraca; family Branchinectidae; genus Branchinecta; species Branchinecta lindahli. The sequence continues at coordinate 8,543,666 of JAKZAO010000006.1, read as the reverse complement.
TGTGCAAGGTCTTTTGCAAGCTCGCTTCCATTTATCAAGGAGTTTCCTCTATCTGCTGGTGTTTTGTCTTTATTGTTCTCAAAGAAACTCTTCAGAAGACCATCATTCAATGGAATGGGACTGTTTGCTACAGCATGAAGTAGAGCTATTGTTCCACAGGCATTTCCTACCAGCTGCTTCATAAAGTAAACCTCCTTTACTGCTGAGTCTCCACCACTTCCAACATCAGAGTTGACCGGGAAAAGAAGAATCAAAGCAACTACTGGCTTGGGAACAAAACCGAGCATTTCTTTGTCTAAGCTGAAAACATCATGAATTTTCCAGTTAGGAGGAACCCCACTCTGTTGCAGGAAGAGATTCATGATGTCAGGGTTTGATTCAAGGGGCACCCAAGCAACCATTTTGGAAGTTGGTACGACAATCTGAAAGAAAAATTGCAGTGTGAAATTTCAAGAAGAAATTTTTTGCATGGTCTATTTGATCTATCTATGTGTATTAGGCTAGTGGTCTATTCTCACAGACCAAGGTAACTCTGTACAGTGTATTCATTGGGCAATGATAGTATGCTACCCAAGCAAATTACCACAGATAAAGCTTGTTAATAACTTGGGATTTCAGAAGTCGTATTCCCAAATCCATGGATTTATTTCTGATAGACAACAGAAGACAGTCTGAGGACTTATTTCTAATAGACAATAAAAGACAGGTCATACTCTGGCTACAGTATCCACCGTTAGGCATGGGGGATGCCAAACATCAGATTTATCCAACATTTGGCATAGGGTATCCAAAAGTCAGGGGTTTGTGGTAGACTGGACTGGCTCCATGCCTACCTGAGTTTAGGTTTAAGCCATGTTCAATTAACAAACACTTTATCGAAAAACTGTCTGCAGACTTTATGACGAATGACATCCATACTTTGAGGATAAATATTCCTGTAGCCCAAGCTAACAGTAACAAGAGCTGTAAGCTCATATGGCACTTGCATGGGTTGAGATGTAGTGTTTGATCAAGAGTACTTTTAAGGTTACCTTTGCGGTTCAGATGCACACTTTAAGGGAGCTAGAGAAAAAGTATTTTGTTTTAGAACTTGGCTGTAATGAGACGCACTTTATTGGCGCTAGAAGTTCATCTGTAAGAAAAACTACTGAGACAAAACGATCACAGGCCCTTAGGGATCATTGATATAAACCGTTTGGTAAAAAGTTTTTTTTTTTCAATTTTCGGTTAAAATGTGCACTTTATGGGTGATAAAATAAATTTTTAAGCAAAACCCTTGTTGCGTTGAGATGTATCGTTTCATTAAAAAAGTAGTTTTCGACCTTGCGGTTTAGATGCGAACTTTAAGGAAGCTAGAACTTCATTTGTAAGCAAAACCCTTGAGGCAAAAATGATAATGGGCTCATGGGGATCATGAAAATGTGTAATTTGCTTAAAAGTATTTTTCTAAATTTACGGTCAAGATTTTTACTTTAAGGAATGTCGGATTTGGAAAGTGGCGATTTCTGAGCCAATCTTGTCAAATCTCTAATATTCCAGCCCAGTTCCATCGTCCTAGCACATCCGGAAGTACCTTAAATCGCGATCACCGGAATTCCGGACCCCCCCCTCAAACTCCTCCACAGTCGCCGGAGCCAATCCGGGTCTGTAAGTGATTTATCCAGAGCATCTCTTTATTATTCCCACAAAGTTCCATCCCGATCTCCCCAGTCTGAGCCCGTCACGTATTCCCCCGCCTCCATTGTTGTCGAATCCGGTCCGGACATGACAAAGATCACCAGAGACATGTCCTCTGATCCATTATCAAATTTCACTCAAATCCGATTAACCGTTCCAAAGTTACGCATGACTCAATATTCCGGATTCCCCCTCCCGCTACTCCCCCCACGACCATCCGATCATGTAAATTTTTATATATAAGTCAGTTTGATCGGATCCCTGATAGGCCTCCCAAGTTCCGTGGTGAAAATCCCCAAAACCGCCATTACCGGAATTCCGGGAAACTCCCCTCCACCCCACCCCCCCAGTGTCCGGATCCAGTCTAAATGTACAAACTATTTATCTGGAGCAGATGCTTGTTCTTCCCTGCAAGTTTCACTCCGATCCCTCCATTCTAACCGGTTCTCGAGATTTCCGGTCCCCCCCCAACTCCCCCATAGCTGTCGAATCCGGTCCGGACATCAAATGGGACATCAGCGGTATGCCATTTATTCAGTTATTAAGTTTCATTCCAATCCGATCACCCGTTCGAAAGTTACACACTACTCCAGTTTTCCGGATTCCCCAGCCCTCCACTCCCCCCCAGGTGGTCGGATTGGGAAACTGATTATTTCCAGGTTAGTCCGGTCGGATCCCTGATGGTCCTGCAAAGTTTCATCGTCCTAGCACATCTGGAAGTACCCCAACTCGAAAAAGTGTGACAAAAACTACTTAATTTTCAGAATTCCTCGGCCCACCAATCCACCCCAGATGGTCGGATCTGGAAACTGATTATTTCCAGGTTAGTTTGGTCGGGTCCCTGAATTTCCTGCCAAGTTTCATCGTCCTAACACATCTGGAAGTACCCTAACTCGAACATGTGGGACAAAAAAATTCGGACCGACCGACAGACCGACCGACAGACGGAATTGCGATCGGTATATGGCACTTGAGCCAGAGGCTGCAAGTGCCATAAAAACAGTAAAAAACGGATATGTCAGCTGAAATTTATTAGAGCTATATTTCTGTCCTTGGCAAGGGTCCTCTTCAGGCTCACAGGCCGATCAAGAAGGGCCAAAATACAGCTCTAATAAATTTCAGCTGACATATCCATTTTTATTAGTGTTGGGCGATATTGATGAATACAGAAATATTGATATTTCAATATTTTTAAATTCGATAATCGATATTTCAATTATCGTAAACCGATTTTTGGCGTACTTGAAAGTGTTTATACTGCTACATTTTTTCATAGAAAAAAAACTTAACAACAACGAAAATGAACTAAAAGAACAAAATCAAACATTCCCATCAATAAAGAGTACATGTGCACGTTTTTCCTTCCCAGTCTTGTTTCTCCTCCCTAATTGAACTCAGGTTTGGAATCCTTATTTGTTCTTCTATTCTGGATTGCACATCGGAATCCAAATATCGATATTTGAAAAGTAAATATCGAAATATCGATATTTTTCAGTAATATCGATAATTCAACTATCGTATCGAATATCGCCCAACACTAATTTTTATATAGCATACCTTACAAAAATAGACAAACGCTTTTCATTCCATTTGCTTCTTCTACAAAATCACATAATGAAAAAAATGACAATTTTGTCTGATAATATACCACTAGGGAGGTAACAGCTTTCAAATAAAATGACAACAATGGTATGTGGTAGCTGAACACAATGGCATCGTAACTGAGCTAGGCTAGCGAATCTTGGGCTTGTTGTCAATAGTAGTTGCATTTCTCAACTCAATTCTCATAGTTCGCATTTTGTGACTATTGTGAATTGTGAAGAACCCAATTCTCTTTTTTTTGTGATTTTGTCAGAATCGAGAATGTGGAAAACTATGCGATTCTGCAGAATCAAGAAGTTGCTGCGATAGTCAATTATCTTTATCCTTTCTCCTGGTGTTGACTAAGCTTGGGCCGATTATCGACGAGTGTGACGTTTTCGTGACGTCATGAAAGAAATAGGAAAATTCGATTAAGTTGATACTGCAGAATATATATATTGTATCTTTATATATAGAGCCGAGCGGCCAGCGAGGCGCCGGACGCGTTTACACTTATAAACCGTTCTAGGGACAATCAATTCCGTTAGTAAATGGAAAATATGGACTTTTCGTGCGACGTCACGACTCGTCGATAATCGGCCCTAGCTTAGTTAACACCTTTCTCCTTCTTGGTTGCTCAACAAACGCTGAACAAAGGGATGTGACCAGTATAAACAGGTTTTAAGCCTAAGGGGTGGCTAAAATGCTAAAATAGCTAAATAAGTGTTTTTAAAAAAGCAAGAATGGAGAAGCGAGAATAGCAAAGTCGAACGCGGCTTTAGCCATCCCGCACAAACATACGTGCGGAGAGAAGGAAAAATTTAATTCAGTATTGCTGTTGCCGAAGTTTTGGTAATCTGGAAGGAGTTTTAGGTGTATAAATTCAATGGTTGACTAACATTTCAAATTCAGCGCTACAACTTTATGACGGAAGAGCTAGTTTAAAATTGGACAGGCTTGAAGTAGACGCGAGAGTGTGGAGATAACAATATGCTGAAGTTAGTCGAACTGTGGAGGTATGTTCAGGACTTAAACAAGATATGTCATAACGTCAAAAGCCCTAACAGTTAAAAAAAATATTGGAAAAATAAAGATACGATATGTTCAAAAAAGGACTGAAACTGTTTGAAGATGTACTGAACTGCCGAACAGGCGCTGAAGCCGCCGAAGGTTACTCTCATCCCGCTTTAGGAAAGGAGGTCTACCGGATTTTGTCCGAATGCGCGGTAATGTTCAAAATTCGAAAGTGTGCGGGTTCTGCAAGTAAAAATGGTTTGGTTTCTTGCCTCAGTCACTGTTGAAGAATGGAAGACTGCTTATAGCAGAGCTGTATTATGGGTAGGCTAAGTTGTTTCTGTAACCTTGCTGCTGGAGATCTCGGTGTTTACAGTAGCCTAATCTTTATGTCTATCTCACATCTGTTCTGTTGTTTTTCCAACAAAAAAGACAAAGTCAAACTAAGTTAAAGTTGTCTCTTTTATTTCCTGGAGTCTCCGGGAAAGAAAAGAGATGCCTCCAGTGGAGGCATTCCTTTTGCAGTCATACAGTAAATCAGTGTAGATAAAGCAGCTACTAGCCTAGCCCTGCCTAGCCCTGGCCTAGCCAGAGCCTAGCAGCCCAGCCTCAGTTGTACAAATAGAGAGCTTAGTTGTAAAAGCCATCCTTTCTTCCGAGGCTTCTTATAAATACTGTATAGATACCATCTCTCAGTGAAATCAAGAACAAAAAATCTGACAGAAACTCCGTCTCCCTATCTCCGTAATATGACTATGAGGAGTCGAATATTTCCCCATACCCTGTCCGCTACGAACAAGCAGAGGTTGGTAGCTTCGTGCCAGCTTCATGCCACTCACATTTTGTTAACTTGTTCTTCGGTAAGGCTTTGGCCATTTCGGACAGCGGTGTGCTCCACTTCGGCCTTTTCTTCATTTTCTTCTCAGTTACGAGTAGTATAGTATTCGCCCTTCAGTGGCTGGAGTTAGATTGCTTCGTTGAAAGAGTTGATAAGTCCAAAGATGGTTTTCTATTCCTCTTGGCTGATTGTGGCACTTGCAAGGGTTGTTGTAGATGGGTTGATTTTAGCTCTGTAGAACGCGTCTTGGACTCTCCCTTGGTAGGGTTTAACTTCCTGGTGTTTGCATGCAAAGATGATGTGGTCTAAAGTTTCATTTGCCACCTTACAGAATCTACAACTTGCCGACTGGACTGTAAGGCCCCCAGGGACTAAATCACTGTGAACCCGCGGGTGAGGAAAAGAATGAGTCAAAGTTGATTGGCTCTGTGGACGTGCTCCAGAGCAGGTCAGCGTGCGGAGTAGGCCTCCTGCCAGACTCTTTCACTTTTTCTGAGATAAGCAATGACGAAGACAGAAGATGAGTAAACAGGTATCAGCATCAGCTCAAAGCTAAAGGAAAGACCTCTAGGTCCACTCAGTTTTGTCGGGGTATTCATAATCGCTGCATGGGACTAAAGACAGAAGTTCTGTAGATTATTTGTTCTTGGTGAAATACCCAATGAAACCTCTGAATTCATTGGCTTCTCGTAGATTGCATGCCCTTATTTTTGCAAGAGTTAAGTCAAATTGCATCCCCAAGCAATAAGGATGTAGAATCCCGATAAATAGTCTGCGTTGGTGGTGGTGGTCATTTTAGAGTTGTAGACTCACAAGCACCAGATGCAACCATATCTTCTAGCATTTTGGTAGGAATACTTCAGTTTTCTTTTGGTTTGCTTCATCTTTCTGCTCGAAAGGATGGGTACTACAGAATAAGACAAAGACTTCATGTCCAGGTCATTCGATGAATCTCAGAGGGGAGGGGTACCCTATTACAGAATAAGACAAGGACTCCATGTCTGCGTCATTCATGTTGAAGTCCATGTTTTAGCATTGACCACACTTTTTGGAATTTTTTTCTGTAGTCGGTGAAAACTGGTCCACACCATGATACCTTCATCGTTTTTTTTTTCTTTTTCTTTTTTCTTCATCATTTCGTCCAAATAGGGTGGTTTATCCAGTTCTAGAATTTGCTGATGGACTTACTCATGATGCTTGATAATTATGCAAAATGGGATGGGAACAGTATTCAGAACTGACGTTATTCAGAACTCCTAAAATAGAATTTAATTCACAGTCTATGGCTTACAGGATGCAGTGCTTTCTCACCTTACATACCAGAGGGCTACAGACCACTAAAATTGTTATCTTAGGTAATAGCCAGTTACGGGAGCTAAGTCAGTAAAAGTGGTAAATTTATTCTGTCACATTTCGCTCATTGTAATCGAACCATTAAATGTAATGCAGCACTTACTGATGACGGGTCTTTCGGATCAGGGTCAGGTTTCCGTAAGTCAAACCTAGGCCATGACTTACTGAGAAGCAGTCAGGAGAAATAATAACTTAATACTTTCAAATCTTCCAGTATTATTGTAAACAGTTGCGGTTTTGATCGAAGTTTTGTTCGCCGTTGGCTTAGCCGGTTGCTGAACCCCCTCCCCCCCCATACGTTACGCCGCTGCCCGTCAGTGTCCTAGGTTGACCCCGTCTTAGAAGACCCTAAACAGCTATTGTTCACTTATGAGGGAACACTTAACTTTCCAGGCAGTAGTATTGGTTGGGGTGCTACCGAGAAGCCGGGTGTAAAACATGCGACACATAAGATATTGTTGTGGAGAGGGCAATTTCTCAAGGATCTATTTAGCTTCCCGGGATATGCGTAATACGTGAGTCTGAAAACTTAAAAGCAAACCCCATTTTTCACCTCTGAGAAAAACAGACGTTATGTGGTAGTGGGTATTGGCAAGAACAAATAGTCTGATCAGATCTGTTTGTTATTCCCACAAAGCTCCATCTCGATCTCTCCAGTCTAAGCCGGTCACGTAGTTTACAGTCCCCGCCCCCCAATTGTTGTCGGATCCGGTCCGGACATGAAAAGATCACCAGAGACATGTCCTCTGTTCAGTTATTAAATTTCACTCGAATGCGATCACCCGTTCCAAGGTTACGCGTGACTGAGTATTCCGGATTCCCCCTCCCTCCACTCCCCCCATGACTATCGGATCGAGTAAATTTTATTTACAAGTCAGTTTGGTCGGGTCCCTGATACGCCTCCCAAGTTGCGTCGTGAAAATCCCCAAAACCGCCATCACTGGAAATTCCCCTCCACCCCCCCCCCCAAGTGTCCGGATCCAGTCCAATTGGGTAAACGATTTATCTGGAGCAGATGCTTGTTCTTCCTAGCAAGTTTCACTCCGATCCCTCCATTCTAACCGTTTCTCGAGATTTCCGTTCTCCCCCCAGCTCCCCCATAGATGTCGAATCCGGTTCGGAGTTCAAATGGGACATCAGAGATATTTCATTTATTCAGTTATTCAGTTTGATTCCAATCCGATCACCCGTTCGGAAGTTACACTCTACTCAGTTTTCCGGATTCCCCCGCCACCCCCCCCCCCCCCCCAGATGGTCGGGTCGGAAAACTGATTATTTCCAGGTTAATTTGATCGGGTCCCTGATATGCCTGCCAAGTTTCAGAATCAGAATCAGAATCATCTTTATTTACCCAATATCTTTACACAAGGGAAAAAATAACCTGGGAAGTCAACAATTAATACGCTCATTGAAATCCATAAAATAACACTTTATATATACAATTAATTCATAGCGTGTCAAAATGCTTCATTGTCTTCGTTCCCTTCTATTTTCAGGTTGTGATGACGGATGAAATATGGCACAAACGACTTTGTGTAGCGTTGACTTGATTTTGTTGGTGGTGGTTGAAGGAGTGGATCGAGTCCCTTAAGTTTTTCGGCACGACGTGTTCGATTGTTGGGAAGGGGGGTGAATTCCGGTAGGATGTCACGATGGTGCTCAGATCTAAGACATTTAGTGCCAAATGTCATGGCAAGATCGTGGCGTCTCTTCGAAAGCGTTGGGATGTTGAGTTTGCTGACGCTATCCTCGTATGACACATACGACGGTCCGAGGATTATCTTGCAGGCTCGTTTTTGTAGAGACTCTAGCCTCGAACTCTGGTTCTGTGATAGCATAGGATGCCAAGCTGCGCAGGCGTACTCGGTGGCAGGTCTAATGTATGTTTTGTAGCACGTTACCATTGTGTCCTTGGGGATGGCGAACCTTCGTAGTTTTGCGAAAAATTTGAGTAGGTACGATGTTTTCGAGACTATTTTCGACACATGCGTCTCCATGCTTAGCTTCTCGTCCAGATGAAGTCCCAGGATCTTGATGGTTTTGCTCGAACCGAGGACATCATCGGTAGCAGGTATGTCTTGTTTCAGAAAGTTAAATCTGATGAGCGTGCTTTTTTCTGAGCTGACTGTCAGTTTCAGTTGCTCAGCCTCATTGGAAAGAGTCTCAAATGCCTCTTTGACAGGGCATTTATCAGGTACGTCGTTTATTGACCGGAGAATGGGAAGGGTCAGATCGTCTGCAAACTTGAGCCTTTCCATGATCTTGATGATCAAAGAGTTAATGACGATTGTGAAGCAAGAGGGCCCAAGTTTGCCTCCTTGAGGGGCTCCACATGTGATTGGAAGAAAATCGGAGATTTCGCCATCCTCCAGCAGCACACATTGGAGTCTCTGAGACAGGTAGCTGGCGACCAACCTAAGGACAATTTGTCTGGCTCCCATCAGCTCTGCCTCTCCTACAACGACATTGTGACAAAGGTAATCAAAGGCCTTGACAAAATCTCCTATTAGGCAATCCACAAAACTGCCTGGTAGCTCTAGGTGCTTTAGAATCATGTCTAGGAGTCGTACTAAGTAGTGAACCGTGCTGTAGCCTGGACGAAACCCGAACTGCCTGTCATCGAGCTTGTTACCGATGTCAGCCATCAACCATCGCAGAATAAAGGATTCGAATATCTTCGCAAACGCAGATGTTTGAGAGATTGGGCGAAGATCGTTAAGGCCGTTTGGTTGAGGTTTCTTCGGTATAGGCGTCACAACTGCTTTTTTGAAAACGTCGGGAAAGATACCCTCACAAGCTGACTGAATCATCCTGACCCATCATCCTAGCACATTTGGAAGTATCCTAACTCGAAAAAGTGTTAAAAAAAAAACGGACAGACTGACCGACCAACCGACAGACGGAATTGCGATCGGTATATGGTTGAGCCAGAAGCTGCAAGTGCCATAAATAGGGCAGGTAACAGGGCCTCGGTCCTGTCGACACAAGATCGTAAGGTTAATGTTATAAATCGCTGTATCAATAATAGCAGGTTCATATTTCTAACTGCAGCCGAAAGATGATTCTCAGGTAGGTCAAAGAGAAATATGCCTTAAAAGTCAAGCGTAGCTCTGTTCAGTGGCGAACTTCCACCTAGACCCCTTACCTCGAAAGACAGGGGACCAGAGTGGCAAATGCAAGGATTGTAATGTGATACAAATTAGCGCTATTCCAGTTCAGCGCTTCCAAGCGGATTAGTTTATGTTAATCCTGTACATCACCATCATTACTTGCGACAGACATAGTAAAATAGATTTACACGTTGATGAGTAAATAATCTGCGATCTGCTTCAATGGTAATGGAGGTTGTCTACACAAGTGTTGATTATGAGACAAGGTGGGACTAACAGAAACTAGGGAGCGGTGAACTTGAATAAGGCGAATTGTAGTCGGTACATGTCTGTTTTTTTTCTGAGTCTGCTTGTCTGTTTTTCAAGTCAAATTAGGCTACGGCAAATCAATAAAAACAAGACCAAAGGTTTCGATGGGATCCCAAAAATCATGTTGTAAAACAGATATTCAGGAATAAATACGATGATTGATTGATTGAAAAATTTAATATTTGACCCAGACAACTAGGTCTTGTCTTCGCCAGATTCAGTCTTCGCGCGGCTAATCATCTGAGAAAATCAAGTTCAGATATATAAGCCATATCTATTTTGACGATACTGATCGAAACTTCCTGCTTTACTCTCGTTTACTTCTGCCAAATTTTCCAGTTTCGGCCGGATTTCGGGCTAACTACTTGTCCGGCGAGAAAATGGTTTTCACAATCGTGTTCAGAATGTCTTCTTACCCCTAGATCGAACATCTAATCAACTTCAAATAAAACTTTTACTTGCAACAAATTCCCCGGTTTTGGCCGAATTCCGGGCTAACTACTTGTCCGGTGAGAAAATGGTTTTCACCATCGTGTTCAGCATGTCTTCTTACCCCTAAATCGATCATCCAATCAACTTCAAATAAAACTTTAGCTTGCAACAAATTTTCCGGTTTCGGCCGGATTCCGGGCTAACTACTTGTCCGGCGAGAAAATAGTTTTCACAATCGTGTTCAGCATGTCTTCTTACTCCTAGATCGAACATCTAATCAACTTCAAATAAAACTTCTACTTGCAACAAATTTTCCGGTTTCGGCCGGATTCCGGGCTAACTACTTGCCCGACGAGAAAACGGTTTTCACCATCGTGTTCAGCATGTCTTCTTACCCCTTAATCGACTATCATATTAGCTGTTTCAAAATATTTTGTTTGTCCCTTAATTTAAACCCCCTCCCCCACTTAAATGTAGGACTACAGAGCCCATCTACGAACTCGATCTTACTCTTGACCCAAAGAATCCTCACACCAAGTTTCATCGAAATATCTCATTCCCTTCGAGAGTTATCGTGCTCACAGACGGACGGACGGACGGACGGACAGACAGACGTTTTTTCGATGTCATAGGTATCCGTCACTAACGTTTTGGGATCCCAAAAAGTGAAGTTTGTTCTTTGCTAGATTACCAAAGTGGGGCCCCGACTCTGTTAACTGCCTTTAGGCTCTGTATGACCTGGCTTGGCTCTGTTAATCTGTTTCACCATGAAAGGTTCAAGTAAAGTCACGTAACGTAACTTAGCATAGTGAACGTAAGAAGAATATAATCGCGTATTAATAATCCAACATCATAGCTTTCTTCCGGTAAAGACACTAAAGTACGCTGTCATTACCTTAACGAAACTCATCTACTACTCGTCAGACACGTCGAGAAAAAACTTCGTACCACGTATGGGTCTATCGTGGCCAGTAGAATCATTTTATGCCGAAAGTATATCGCGATGTATAACTCTGTCGCACTGCCGCATGCTCGGCCGCATGTTCTGTATACCGCGCCGTTTTGGACTCTAATTAACCGAGACCCCAAAACGCAAGCTCCGGTCCCTTTACTTTCGGTTCTGAACCTAGTGAACCTACCACTAGGTATTTCAAAAGCAAAGAACATCATTCACATGGTTCCAAAGAAAACCTTGCGGGTTGAGATCGTTCAGAGTTAAAATACGTTCCGTTTAGCTTCGTCTAACCGAGCGTCTAACACGTATAATACGTCGGAGGCTTATCTCATAGGTGACAATTATTTTCGTAAAACGTATTTTCACGTAGACTATCAATACTCTCTATCGAATCCACGCTTTCTTATGCAAACAATTGATAAGTGCGTGGAGTGCGGAGCAGGGTGCAAAAATACGCAATCTGGCCTAATCACGTCTAATTTTAATTTACTTTGACAGGAGACAGGCGAAACGCCGCCCAGAGAAAAACGGTGTCTTGTAGCCTTGGCTAGGTGCGAACCCTCGGGCGAATGGCTGAGCAGTTTCGATCCAGAATTACATCCGCACAGTATTTTAGTGCTCTTGGACATGATTCAGAGGATGAGGCGAAGGAAACGATAGGTTATCATCCTTTTGTATCCGTAAGTTCTTACCTTTTCTGATTAGTTGCAGGCTTTTTAGATTTTATGCTTACCGTTTTTATGGTGTGAAGTGGGGGGTATCGTCTGCTAGCATTGTGACCTTGGCGATCCCGGATATGGAATCATATTTTGCTTTCGTACTGACCATTCGTACTTTCTCTTACCTAGTGTTGGCAAACTTGTCGATAAAATTCGGCAAAAGTTGACAAACTTGTTTCCCGGACAAGTTCTTGATTTTGGCCGAACCGGCTGTTCGTGTCCACGTGGCAAAACAGGATCTGGGAGTTGAGTTCCCCGATCAAAAATTATCTCCAAATTAGTAGTATGAAGTTGTACAAAAAAGTAGCATGCAGTACGAACTGATGCTATTACATGCTTCTATGTCAGGGCTACTGTGTTGCTGCATTCTACTGCATGCTACTATTAGCGACTGGATGCTACGTAGCAAGACAGGATGCATACTGGATACTACTGCTTAAAAGATTGGCCCAGTCTGAGACACATTAAGTAATAGTATTCGTTACTATTACATATAAATACATGAAACTTTTTCGTAGAACTATCATACAACTACGCAGGCTTTACTGTAAATTGCGAGGTAAATTGTGTGATTTTAGCTCGGATTTTAGTGAGTTCCATCCTGGTGATCACTCCTCGTGATGATCTTGTCGAGGAGTTTATCTACTTGACTATGCTCTGGTGGAAGATTCTGTTGCCTCCCAGTCGTCCTTCCCGGCTCATCCCTCCATTCATTGCCTAGAAGGCGTCTGTTGACTCTGCAGCTTTTAGTCGCGTTAGATTCACCTACGGTTATCCATCTATCTGCGTTGTCCTAAAATTGTCTATAAATGTTTTCTTCACGACTAATGACTAATTTCTTTTCGTATAGCAAATCGAACGACAATAGAAAAACGGTTTTCATTCCGTTCGCTGTATTTCGACAGAAATCCCAGAACGAAAAAAGCCTGCGTCGGAAATTTGGGCTACTATCCGACGAAGTCGTCGGAAAATCTGTTACTACTAACTACGACTAAAGCTTTTCAATAAAACGGCAACAGCGCTACGTCGTGCAGTAGAGGTATGCTTATTCGAACGTTTGCTGACTTTGAACTTTGCCATTTTCATGCACTTACCGTGACTAAAGCTAACTATCATTTAGCCAGAGTAGGTAATTAAAGGCCTCTGAAAACACTGAATAGTTGTGATCTTCATTCTACCATTTAGCCCAAAACTGCACTGTTCACACTTCACGTACTGTTCAAATAGACATATCTCTACTGTAGCTAAATTACTCTTCCTTTTTCTCCTACCCCATTCGTTTGCATATTTATTGTATCTTGCGAATGTGTTACTTCTATGATACCTTCCAGACATCAGGAATATAGGGTGTTCAACACTCAGGACTTCCACACATTTTTTGCCTGGCTTTGCCTTCTAGATTCGTCTCGACGAAAACGGATGCCTGGAATGCGAAAGAAAAATATGGAAGGTGAAGCCCGGCTTTTAACATGATGTTTACCATGAGTTACGAATGTCAATGCCTTCCTCTGTTTTCTGTCCAGAATGCCGTCGGGTTAAAGTCAGGCTTCAACTTCCAGATTTTTACTCCGGATTCCAGATATCCGTTTTCGTCCAGATGGGTCCGGCAGGGGAAGCCAGGCGAAAATGTCCGGAAGTCTGGGGTGTTGGACACCCGTGATTCCGAAATCTGGTGTTGTTGACATTGTAATGTTTGTGGTTTGTATTCCTATGGGATAGTGTTGAACCTTTCAGTCAATCAATCAGTTTTATTTTGAACCCAATAGCACTTGGCTAACACGTGCAGAAATCGGAGATACACAATAAGTAATGTGACTCAAGTACTGTTAGAATGCTTTATGGAATATGGAAGGAATGACCTCAGCCCTCAGGTACCGCTGCGACAGTTTCATTGACAGAGGAAGAAGTTTGGGTCTCGGGTCATTCTGCCTTCACTTAATAGGGCCAAGAGAAGGTGAAGATGAAGTCTGGGAGTCTTTCTATGTACTCCATTTTTTTTTCCTTTCTTTATTTTTTGTCCAACCATTGTTGCACATTTATCGAAATTGAAAGGAAGTTGAAAACATCGTTTTTTTGTCGTCTAATGGAGTCGCGGAACGATTTAGTGGAGTTTGCTGCAAACCCACTATTCTTCAACCTTCCGAGATGGAGTCATTTGCTTGACCCTGATCCACCATGATGTAGATAGTTTGTACTCGTCTGTTATTTTTGTGTTGTTTATATGGCTTACGCTGAAATAAAAGTGTTATTATTATTATTGTTATTATGTGTTCACGTATTTGATCGAATATTAATAATAATTAGATTGACTCACTTTGGGACTGATTCATTTTCTCGTTTCAGATGGCCGGCTTGAGATTTGGACTCCCTCAGCTCGTTCGGCTCTCCGTGGCTGGAGGGTTCGCACTTACCATTCTGCTATATGTCGCCATTTTGACTAGTAGCACTGCAACAGTCTCCATTGGTAAGTCCACCACCCCTTGCCCTGATTCTACTTAGTCTGAAGCTTTTGAAAGCATTGTCACTTCGAAAACTATTTCGTCGTCGGCACGATTAGTTAATATACCTTTTTCATTGAAAGCTGTTTGGTTGCATTGCACAATAATAAATATTCATTCATTCATTCATTAACCCCAACACGGACAACCTACATTTGGTTCAAAATCTTGATTGCTCTTCTACGGTACGTTAAAGGTTAACTGAAAAGGCGTCATATTTTTACATGTGATATTATCATATTTGAATACACTGAAATATTTTGACCCATCTGTGGGATTTTTTTTTTTCTTCACCCGAGGCTCGCCCTTGTTCGCCGCAGGACAGACCAAATGGGGTGAAATAAATGCGGACTAAACAAAAGTTGGTGAATTACCAAACTCGATAAAGAATGGGAGGATAGGGAGTGGTTAGGAATAATCCGGAATGGTCAGGATTATTCCGTTATTCCGGAATGGTGTACATAAAAAAAATGAGAGTTGTCGACCCCTTCTTCGCCGCAGGAGAGACCTAATAGGGTGAAATAAATGCGGACTAAACAAAAGTTGGTGAATTACCAAACTCGATAAAGAATGGGAGGATAGGGAGTGGTTAGGAATAATCCGGAATGGTCAGAATTATTCCGTTATTCCGGAATGGTGTACATAAAAAAATGAGAGTTGTCGAACCCTTGTTCGCCGCAGGACAGACCAAATAGGGTGAAATAATTGCGGACTAAACAAAAGTTGGTGAATTACCAAACTCGATAAAGAATGGGAGGATAGGGAGTGGTTAGGAATAATCCGGAATGGTCAGGATTATTCCGTTATTCCGGAATTGTGTACATAAAAAAATGAGAGTTGTCGACCCCTTGTTCGCCGCAGGACAGACCAAATGGGGTGAAATAAATGCGGACTAAACAAAAGTTGGTGAATTACCAAACTCGATAGAGAATGGGAGGATAGGGAGTGGTTAGCAATAATCCGGAATTGTCAGGATTATTCCGTTATTCCGGAATGGTGTACATAAAAAAATGAGAGTTGTCGACCCCTTGTTCGCCGCAGGACAGACCAAATGGGGTGAAATAAATGTGGACTAAACAAAAGTTGGTGAATTACCAAACTCGATAGAGAATGGGAGGATAGGGAGTGGTTAGGAATAATCCGGAATGGTCAGGATTATTCCGTTATTCCGGAATGGTGTACATAAAAAAATGAGAGTTGTCGACCCCTTGTTCGCCGCAGGACAGACCAAATAGGGTGAAATAAATGCGGACTAAACAAAAGTTGGTGAATTACCAAACTCGATAAAGAATAGGAGGATAGGGAGTGGTTAGGAATAATCCGGAATGGGCAGGATTACTCCGTTATTCCGGAATGGTGTACATAAAAAAATTAGAGTTGTCGACCCCTTGTTCGCCGCAGGGCAGACCAAATGGGGTGAAATAAATGCGGACTAAACAAAAGTTGGTGAATTACCAAACTCGATAAAGAATGGGAGGATAGGGAGTGGTTAGGAATAATCCGGAATGGTCAGGATTATTCCGTTACTCCGGAATGGTGTACATAAAGAAAATGAGAGTTGTCGACCCCTTGTTTGCCGCAGGACAGACCAAATGGGGTGAAATAAATGCGGACTAAACAAAAGTTGGTGAATTACCAAACTCGATAGAGAATGGGAGGATAGGGAGTGGTTAGGAATAATCCGGAATGGTCAGGATTATTCCGGAATGGTGTACATCAAAAATGAGAGTTGTCGACCCCTCGTGCGCTGCTTTCACGACAACCCACAATTTATCCAGACGCGGAGAATTTGAGTTTCAAAAGTGTAGGAAAATGATGTCTTGGCACGGAATCTGTCATTTTTAGTTCATTTTTCGGCGATAGCTTACCTTTGTAGTTGGTCAATATTACAAGCATCGAGGGACAGGTGCATAGAGGTACCACGAAATTCTTATGCCGGTTTTCTAAATTCAATCTAGTTCTTTTATGATGGAAAATTATGGTTTAAAAAACCCCATTGATATTTTGAAAAAGAAACGGGAGACATTTTTCTCAAAAATTTTTACCATAAAGCACACTTTTTCTGATGCGTTGCGTTGATTGATCGACGAATGTGTTTTGGTTGAAGTTTAAGGTAGACATTCATTTAGGCTAGTGTAATTTCTTAAAATGAATTGAATGTAGAATTGTGAAAGTTTATGGTCTAGTTGTTCGTCAGTTGTAGAC
This sequence comes from Branchinecta lindahli, assembly GCA_023053555.1. Taxonomy (NCBI): domain Eukaryota; kingdom Metazoa; phylum Arthropoda; class Branchiopoda; order Anostraca; family Branchinectidae; genus Branchinecta; species Branchinecta lindahli. The sequence goes on along the minus strand of JAKZAO010000006.1, from coordinate 8,526,975 downwards.
CGATTATTTATATTTATTATATTTTTCTACTCGCCAGCTTTGGCGGTTATAAATAAATGAATTGAATTGAAATCCGAAGTGTAAGTTCATTCGATGAAATCAATTATTTGTGGATAGCGGACAAACGGAGTAACTCATTATTATCCTGTTTTCCGGCATATTTAAGTGAATAAGTGATATGTAATTAGACTGTCGGTTCTCAGCCCTTTTCGGTTAAACTTTAAAGCACGTAATGCAACCTTGTAAAGGAAAAGGTTGCATTATGCACTCACGTCGGTCAAGAAAATAGAATAGAAAGAAGAAATAGAAATAGGATGGCATTTTTCGAAATTAGCAGCTAGTAAAAAAAAAAAAAATGTGGTTTGGGAATAATTAATGCATTTTTAAAGTAAAAAAATTTGAGACTTCTAATTTGTATTGTTTAATTAGAAAATTTGATGTGAAGGAAAATGGTGAAATTTTTTAAAATTAAGGGAAAATAAGGGTAAGAGAAAGTGTTAAGTATTCTGTAAAAAGGAAACGTAGGGATAAGGGTAGTGTAGGTGACGCTAATTAGATAGGTCGGTCATAATCAGTTATAAATAATTCCTTCAGCCGAAGCTGACTGCGAATCATATTTCACGGTGCAAACCGGATACGTCAGCTGAATTTTATTAGAGCTATATTCCGGCCCTTCTTTGCAAGGGTCCTCTTCACGCTCAAAGCCGCTCAAGTTGGAAAAACGAACTTGTGGATAAACCAACAATTTTTTAATTTTCTCCTCCTTCTCCAACCTCAGAAAATAACAGACGCCAGTTACTTTAGTTTCATTTTGGCTAGGCAATTTTCTCAGAAAAAAAAACGAGACATTGATAAGAGACATTGAACCGTCTTATGAGATTTTTTCTCTCAGGTTTCGTTATGAATTTCTCAGAAGAATTGAGACATGTAAAAGACATTGGCTTTTTGTCTTGCGGGACGTATTTGCGCAACGAAATGATAGCTGTGAAAAACCGATTGATCTGAAATGATTGCGCAATTTATGAAGCTTCTGCGGACAGCTGCAGTTGACTTTGTTCCAAGTTCAACAATCTCTCACAACCTCTGCCTTGGGCTTAAAGGACAAATGAAACGAGAAGCCATTATTTTTGTTATTTATCAACAGCTCTTTAAACCCTGATTACACTAAAGCGATCGAAAGCAATCAAACAATGGGCTTAAAAATCCCGATGAAAAAGCGTTACCTCGTTGTTCCGCTATTGATGTAATCAATTTTCGTCGAATGGACTATTTCGTTCCGATTTACCTCTGTGTGCTTGTACGTCTATAGATGTGCTAGAAATTTAGAGAGAAATGCATAAAGATATGCTTGAAATTTCTAGCAACTATAATGGTAAACAACTTCCGAAAATAAAGTGGGTTCTCCATTGCCAATCAAAGGCCGTCGTAAACGTTCTCGTCCGGACCTGGCGGGCTCTGTGGCTGAAAATCGCGAAAATGGCCACTTCCGACACGTTACGATGGCTTCTGACAGCTTACGATTGCCAGTGGGGGACCCGCTTAAATATTTGTCGGGTCACACCCAATAGCAGGCTTTCTTCAGAAGTAACCTTACAATGTGGAATTGAACATTTCCAAAGCTTCGCTTCATTAGCCCTTAAAATGCACGATGCACGCTTTTGTTGAAATTCAAATTCTACGCGTCGGGGTGAACTTTGTTTTGTCGGGCTAGTAGTGTGTATTCTGGCCGTCACTACAAGAGCCCAGGTTGAAAAGTAAAAATCCCTTAGCAGAGTCAAAGTAATTTAGTGTATTCAAATCCAAGTTATAAAAATAAGCTGGCTTTTCAGTTGAACTGTAACATAAATATTCCTTCAACCCAAGCTGACTGCGAATCATATTTGACAGCGCAAAAACGGATATGTCAGCTAAATTTTATTCGAGCTATATTTCGGCCCTTCTTGGCAAGGGTCCTCTTCAGGCTCAAAACCGCTCAAGTTGGAAAAACGAAACTTGTGATAACAAGTTTATTGGTTCCTTCCGCTCAAGTTGGAAAAATGAAACTTGTGATAACAAGTTTATTGGTTCCAACCGCTCAAGTTGGAAAAACGAAACTTGTGATAACAAGTTTATTGGTTATCACAAGTTTCGTTTTTCCAACTTGAGTGGTTTTGAGCCTGAAGAGGACCCTTGCCAAGAAGGGCCGAAATATAGCTCGAATAAAATTTAGCTGACGTATCCGTTTTTGCACTGTCAAATATGAACTTTAGCATATTTCTTCGAATTTCGACTGTAAACACTGTCTCGTTCCTTAGCAGGATATGGTAGATTAGGACGTGTCTTCGTCTTTGTCGAATCATGAGAAATCGGTGGATCAAGAAAGCGCTGTTTATTTCATACGACTGGCCTGTATAGTGCTTATGCGTGGTTGATCTACATATTAGTTCTGAAAGAAAGTATTACCTAAAGCGTGACTAAAGGGCTGGGGGAACGGGACCATAGTTGCACGTTGTATCTGTATTGTACCATAGGCATAGTGGGGGGGGGGTAGAGAACGGGACCATAGTTGAACGTTGTATCGGTTGTCTATCCAGAGGTTGAATAGCAGATTTTGTCTGCACGTCTGTTCTGTATTGTGCCATAGGCATAGTCTAGTCCTGGCATGTTTCAAACCATCATGGATGACTCAGGTGTAATTGTATCCCCTACGCCCAATGTATTACGCCCATTCCACGATTTTTCATAGGTTTGGTCTTCAGGCTCGGAATAAAGTGGGCCTGGTACTAAAAGTTAAAAGAAATTAGAAGAATACAGTGGATTGCACGATAAAAGGGTTTGGCCTCCCATATTGGGGAAAAGAAGACAATATATAGGGAGGGGGCAAGTGGGAATGAAGGCCCCTATTTTTGCCCTATGTATGGAAGTATGGATGAAAGTGTGAGCCATCTGATGCGTGAGTGTGTTGAACTAAGTGATTTGCGAGAGGAATTGTTTAATACATACCTGTTTGATGAGAGATGGCTAGTTGAGAGAATTGGTGAGGAATGTCTTCCAAGTGTGGAAAGATTAGGTCGTTTCCTCAGGCTGGCAAAGGAGCACAGAAGTAGATTTTGGAATTCGATTAAGTAATTTTGTGATGTTTAGTAGGTTTTCAATTATTTGTTCTATGTTTTCTTCGCCATGGCCCTCGGGCTTTTAGAGCAGTAAAGTTATTATATTATATTAGTTATTATATTATTATTAGGCTGCATCACGAAGGAATTGGGGATAATCGTTCTGAGCAGAGATATAAATCTGCTAAAATACACTTGAAGCTGTTGATGAATTCAGTATTAACGACATCGTCGTTAAAGGACGCGTCTTACCTATAGCACTAATGAAACCCTACTTCGGTTATCCCTCCATCCACTCTTAAACCGGGAGACCAGAATTTCATTCGATATATTCTAAGCCCCCTACACTGTAAAAAATCTCTCCGAGTAAGGATTAAAGTTAACTGCATTATCTGCTACTGGGATTATTCTTATCACTACTGGGATAAAATTAATCCGAATTAGAGACAAGATTATCTCAGTAGAGACAAGATTAATCCCAGTAGCAAATACTGCAAGATTTTTTTTTACAGTGTAACTATAACCCATTATTTTCTCACTTGCCTTGTTTCGCTACCTTCAATGCATATCATTTTGTCGATGGCTGTTTGCGAGAAGTTTATTCCTCAGAAGAACCGGATTTGTAATTTTTTCCCTGCTTTTGCTAGAAGTCAACGGGCCTGGAGAAAGTCTTAAGACAGCCAAAGCCGTTGGTAATTTGTTGAAAGCAGAGCAAATTATATTGAACTATTTTAAAACGCTGGAAGTAATAGTTCAAGGGGTCCTTTAAGGTCCAATATACTGTCAGAAGTTTCATAACAGATAACACAAGGATGCGTGGTTTCTACATATATCACTTGGATGTTATCTGTTATTACTTTGCGAAACATTATGCATTGAATGTTATGCAGAACAAGCATTGACAGGAAGAGTCAAAAAGTCGCCGGAAAAGCATTTACTGACTTTACCGAAATCAAGATGACAAAAAAAAATTCAGCAATTAATGGTTTTTCAGAGCCCTTCGACAAGCCATTCCCTAAATACGTGAGTTGATCTAAGCGCCACGAGAACGGTCAAAAAAGCTAAGCGATAGCGGTCAAAAGGAGCTAAGCCACATACAAATCATTAGTAGGCTATATCGGTAAAAAAAAAATCTTAAATGTTCCTTTCTTCTGTCCGCTGTAAAGAAAGATGCTATTCGACATAAAAATCATCAAGATCGGTTGAAAAAGAGATTTTTAAACTTTATTTCTTCTCCTGCACATTTTGAAAAATGTCGCTTGACCCCTCAATGCGTGACAGCGACGACGTGTCACCTCCTTGCGATGAACGGCTGTACTGCGATTCTGTGCTGTGACGGTCGGGTCAGACGGTCGTGGACTGGAAGTTCTGCCAGGATTCTCGGCACCATCATCAATTCTGTACGGAAAGTTGAGATTCTTTCACGAAAGCGCAGAAAATCTAGTCCGGCGGGAAATCCTTATCGTACATTCGCAACATTACTTGCAGGTCCTTTTTGTGACAAAAGTGGGTTTTGGGGACAAGCTTTGTTTTAGTTTTTGAGGGTTTTTTCCAGTCGTCTACCACTAGTTAATAACACTAAGGAGTAGCGCCAAGACTTGAAATAACTGACACACAGTCGAATAGCGGCACACTAGCACCACTAGCGATAGTGAACGTCCCTACTGAAACACAAACAGTCGTGCACCAGTGCTGGCTTCCATAACTTCATATTTTTAACACAGCAAAAGAAGATGCAACATCCTCTGTTTCCTCGATGTGTGCAGACCGCATCTTAGCTTTACTAGAAATGTCTGAATACGCAAGTTTGTCTCGCTTTAAATGCTGCAAGCTTAGTGAAAGGCGCTATGATTATGGCCCGTTTGCGAAGCAAGGAAAGCATAGGTCTTGACGCTACTCCCTAGTGTTGTTTTGCTCTGCTCTACGTCTTCTAAAATTGATATAGTGACTCCACGCAATATTTATTTTTCTTTCTGCTTGCTTTGTCATTGTAAGAAACAATAGATAGTTCATAGAACTATGATTGTACATGTCATGCAGTGCAGCCATTGTTCTTGCAGTTTTCGCTGCTTAAAAAGCTTATAGGATGTCGGTGAAGTTTGTCGGCGCTCAGACGAGAACTTGACCATGAAACAACACGAAAATTTAGCGTGGCAAAATATTATTAAAACAAAAAAAGATCTTCAAATTATTCGACTTTATCACCAAAGTTCCTAGAATATCGAAAATGCGACCCTCGCCGGTAAAAGTTATAATGAAGAGCGTGGATACTAAATGATGGTCGACGAATCATGAGCCCCTGCTTTCAGAGTGACGTAAACGTGACGTAGCAATAACTGGGTCTACACTATTCAATCAATCAATAATTTTTTATCCCATCTATAAATGACACAAAACGTGCCCATACGGAGTATAGGAAAAAACAACAAAGGAAAGAAAAAGATCACACTAGTTCTCGATGACAGCAAACCACTGTGAAATCATTTTGAGTGAATATCCTGATGTCAACTAGTCATGGGTGCCGGCCGAACGGCGAAACTTCGCACTTGCAGGCTTCCTCCACTAAAAGGTCGATTTCCTTTTTAGATGATGCTGAGCATGCTGCATCACGGGTTTTGCAGGAAGCTCTGTCTGCGGAACTTCTTCCGCTTGCCCCCGAGCTTCCGCAAGAAATAAAAGCGCCCGAGCCCCCAAAGCAGGACGCTAGAATCGTACCTCCCCCGGACCCAGAGAAAGCCCGGCTTGAAGACTTGGGTAGGGATGGCCCCCCTATCGATCAAGGGGGAATGGACCAGATCCTTGATCGCGTCCCAGACCCAGTTAAAGAAAATCCAGTTGTTGTTCTAGACCCAGTAAAAGAAAATCCGGTTGTCATTCCGGACCCAGTAAAAGAAAATCCGGTGGTCATTCCGGACCCAGTTAAAGAAAGTCCGGGTGCTCTTCCGGACTTGGTCAAGGCAAATCCCGTTGTCCTTCCGGACCCAGTTAAAGAACGGCCTGTTGCAGAACCCAGCAAACCGGAGGCAAACCCGGTACGGAAAGTCGCAGTGATAACCAACGTAGAAGTCAGCCAGTCCGTCGAAAAGAAAATTTCGATCGTGTCGATCTCCTCGAAAACGCAACCCCCGAATTTCGAAAATCCGCCAGTAGTGACGTCAGCCCTGTACGAAAGTGGACATTCAGTAAGTTCGAAAATTTGCGGAGAAAATAAAGGAAGCGATTTACGTCTCCTGGTTCTCGTCACGACGGCGCCGGGACACACGGCGGCGAGATCCGGCGTCCGCGGTACTTGGGGTCACATCGCTCTCCGGAAAGACGTCGCATTAGCGTTTTTTGTCGGAAAATCAGGAAACGATACAGAAAACCGCATGGTGAAAGATGAATCCATCGTGTATGATGATATGATCCAAGGGAACTTCATAGATACGTATAATAACTTAACGTTGAAAACCATTTCAATGTTGGAGTGGGTTTCGGAGCATTGCTCACGAACCAGTTTTATCCTGAAAACAGATGATGATATGTATATCAACTTTCAGCAGCTTTTTAAAATTCTGTCTGCTGTTAAACGCCCCCGCCTTATATTTGGAAAACTTGCGCAAAGGTGGAAGCCTGTCCGGAATGAATCCTCGAAGTACTATATACCCCCTTCTTTATACCCCGATGAATATTACCCTGATTTTACTACAGGTCCTGCTTATGTCCTAACCGGTGATATCATCAAAGAACTGTATCGTGAGTCATTAAAGGGTATATTTTATAAGCTGGAAGATGTGTATGTTACTGGTATAATCGCTAAAAAACTCCGAATCGATCATATGCATTTTGAACAGTTTATCAATCGTCTTGTGCCTCTGGAGACATGTCTGGTAAAACAGGCAGTTAGTATTCATATGGTTAGGCCTTTCGAAATGTATGATCTTTGGAAGCGACTGTCAGACGGTTTGGAGAGTTGTACCAACAGAGTTGTTTCCAGCAGTTCTGTGAGTACGAAGTCAGTTGTGAAAATCAATCAAGTGCCTCAAGTGTGATTGTCATAGGTCACATAAGTGACCTTTATGTGGAATTCACTGTCTAATCATCCGCCCGGTTAATAGACTCCAGTCAGCTTTACAATGCGTTCCAAAAAGTTTTTGCCATTTTGTTTTTGTGTTCGATATGTTCTACTGTCTTTGTGTGTGTGCTCATAGAGCCTATTCTAATCATGTCCAGATGATGAAGACGTTGGATTTCAGTTGCATCGGTCCCAAGTTCGATCCTACAGCTAGATACTATTTCTGCGACGGCACCAGTGATGTGTTTCTTATAAGCAGTTCGGAAATATTAGGCGTAATAGACTAACAGTGTCTCGTCGAGAATCTAGGAGAAGAATGGAAGCGTTGGATGGCTGTCCCGCAGCTACTCGATGTACTCCCAGCCGCAGGCTAGGGTATCAGGGTATCGCCGCCTGCAGTCTGTCCTTCAGATGTGTATCCTCGTTATACTTAATAGAATTTGTTCGCCATTTTGAGGCAGGTGACCCCCCCCCCCTTTGTTCCCCTTTCTTTCTACTTTTATTCCGAAAAAAATACCATGCGGTAGGGAAATGTCTAGTCTAAAAAGGCCCATGGTGGTTTATAATCACTTTTTTTCATGACTTTGCAATACAGTTCTTTGAACAGTTTCTTCACTTCGAACAGTGCTGTTTTATCCATTTGCTGCGATAATAGTAAAAGACTGGTCAGTCAGTGCAGTTGCTTAAGTGCTCCTTAGATTATATTTTTATTGTTTTATTTAGGAAAAGACTACTGTTCAAACTTGAGAGTAACTGTTCATAGAAGCATATGTCTACTGTATGTCGGGTCGCCTTATTGTTTTCGTCCTATTGTGTTTACTTGAACCAAATCAAGAATTTACTGCCCCCTTCCCAAAGTCAGAAGCGATCAGAGTGTAAGAGGGCTTCGCCCTGTCATTGCTATCCCCCGTTAGGGAACCTGCCTCAGGTTTAGCGATAGTCTTGTGCTGCTCATTAAAGATTAGGTCATCCAACTGAGATCATTTATGCTTGTTTGAAGATTCTTGAGCAAGCAATCAATTTTTGAACAGTTTGTCTAAGGACAGCTAGCCTTAGACTTGTGAATTAAGCCATGTGTGCGTGGAAGCCGCAGCCGAGTTAACAAAGGTGTGTTCCAACCCCATTCCAGTAATAACTACCTACCATCGTCGTTCCAAACTGAAAGAAAGGCAGATTTGCGTTCACAAAGCCTATAGCTTCTAGTAACTATTGTTAAGAGGTTGGAATACACCCTGAGGTGTCCTCGACGATCCAGAGGATAGATGTCTTTTTCAGTCGGTTTTGGTTGTGTAAAGCGAAAACTCTGTATAGGAAATTCAACGGCCGCCGTACCATAGAGATCGAATTTCGCCATTTTGCGAGTTGTGTGATGTTTATGATATCGCTCATGATATTTTGTGATTATTTTTCTTCGGAATAGATTCTTTTCTTATCCTTTTTTGGAGTATTTCAGTCATTTATAATCGGCTGGGCAAATGCTGTCATCATCCGCCAGTAGAGAGGAAGTAGTACTACAAATACAGATCAGAGAAAACAAAATGAATGAATGATTTCATTCACGTACTGCACAAAGGCATAAGTGTAGTAGAAAAATACAAAGAAAAAACGATTACTCACAAAACACTCAAAAGTGTTTTCCAGAAAGGTTATTCAGTAATTTAGAATCAGTTTGATGGAATCATGGACAGGTACGTTTCCAATCTGAGAACACAAATTAGAGGAGAGGTCTTCAAGTGTCAATAATGGATCGGAAATTGACAGACGACGGAAATTGTGACGGAATAGAACAGAAATCTCAGATATTTGAAGTAAGTCGAGCGTATGCGTCGAAGGTTCTTTTTTCTGAGAGTAGGATATAGTCCAGCAAGGAAGTTTAAATACGGTGCGCAAAAGGCAGTATATAGAAGCAGCTTATTCTTATTACGGTGCCACCTTAGCGTGCTTTTTTGTGTGGAAGAAAAAACGAAAGTTTCGATGGGATCACAAAAGGGAATAAATGTATAAGTAGTGAACTGAATTAGTCAGAACTTCATTAGTCACGGTAAAAGTCCCTTGTATAAAGTGCCATCTATGTATTATAAAAGGGAATATTTGTTGGCCTTAACTAGAGAGAAACTTCAGACTCAACACCGAAAAGCCAGCTAGGATATCCGTTAGCGATATTTCGAGCCGTGCCAAGAAGGGTCGAAATATCGTACTATTTGAATACTTATCGAACATTGCGATTTCGAACCACAGGTTATTTTTTCTCTATGGCAGTTCTTAACAAAACCAAAGGTTTCGATGGGATCCCGAAGGGGAAAATTTATTGGAACCTAGACTATTGGGGCTTATAGGTTTTAAGGTCCATTAGGCAATTCTTTTAAGTGTTTAATTTTCGCCCTAGTCCAGATTACGGCGGGAATACGAGTGCCAGCCGTAAGCTCAAAGGATTTTCTAATCCAACATGTTTTTAAATCTATATGTACTGCACCTTTATTAAGTTGTATTGGAGGATTTTATTCTAACCGAAATTTCCGGTTTACGTCAGACCGCGATCGTGTCATTTGCCTGGTAATATTACAAAGCAGCCTTCTATTCTCTGTAGGCCTATCGACGAAGACATTTATTAGAACTGACTCATTTCCTATTTTTACCGGATTCCGGATTCGGAAAACGAAGCAGGACGATCAATATTCTGTGTCTTCTTATCACCCGACAAAGACAAGAACACGACGACTGCCGAATTCCCGGTTTTCACCGGATCCCGTCATTAGGATTAACCAAGCAGGGAAACATAGCAGATAGATCGATTTAACATGTCAGCTTACCCCACCGTCGACGGTCTAAACCGTTTGATCAAGGAATTATAAGTATTTCCCTGGTATTTCCACCAGACTTCCACAATTATGTCTTCTGGATTCGGGTTGAACATCGGTCTTGGATCCAGCATGTTATATTGCCCCTATTTCGACACTCCAGTAGATTTTAGACAAACCGTTGCTAGGAAAAACTGAGGTTTTTACCGGAGCCACAGTATCAAATGCTGAGAACGTCTCAAAGGCTCTCAGGCGCATCCACTTTTTAATTTAATTTCTGCTATAAATCAGTCATTTTAATGAGGTTCATTTCCTATAGCTTTTTCGTGACCACAATTTTCCCGTGCGCCTGTGATCGGACGAGAGAGCACTTTTATTGCTCGATGTCTGTATAACTACCATCGTTGTAATCTTGAACTTCAGTTATACAGCTGCAGGTGAAAAAGTTTCAACTCCACAGATTATCCCCGCATCCGTTGGCATAAGGCGTATTCTCGCCGTTCCCCGAGGACTCCACTTGAGGAGTCTCCGCGTTTTTGTTTGTCCCGGGGACTCGCTCCCCGTATTCTCGCGAGTCCCAACGACCGGGAAATACTCCGATTATCATCACCATCATCAGAAAGGACTCCCTTTCAGATTCGGAGGGGAATCAATTTTTGCTGGTGTTAGTGCAATGTAAAATTAATAAAAAACAATCAGAACAAACAAAACCAGAAATAAAGTGGGTCCAGACTAATTTCATCAACAGCATATTTTTTTTTTCGAACAAAATTCATTTTAGAAGCATTCGTCTCGATGTTTTCGTACAGGGAGTCCGCGTGGAGTGACTCCCTCTATTCTCGCCGTTCCCTTCGATTCCTCGAGGAGTCCTCGTTGAACGGCGAGGATACGCCTGTAGTAAGACATCTTGGTTCGTGAAAATTGAATACGTTTAATCCAGCTGAGTGATTGGGATAAGTAAGACCAGAGTAGAGAACTAGGGCCCCCACGAATTTAACAAAGCCTGGACCTCCTTTTTGGAAATTTAGCAAAAAACATTTTTTTTTAACGTACTTCGACTTCGAAAATAGGCAAGCCGGCTTTGAATTGAAATAGTAAAGTACCAACTAATCAACTATACTTTTACACACTATAGTTTTATTACAATATCCCGGGGCCACTTTCGAGGTTGGGGACCTGGGCAGAAGTTCGACACTTGGGACAAACTCTGCTTCTGTTCACGCACCGTCCCATAACCCCTTTTGGTTTGTATGACGGATATTTATCAAGTGAAAGTTTTTTTTTTCGGAATTACTCATCGGAACGAATCCTGCGTAGGAGACGGTCTAAGATAAAGTTGTATCCTAGCAACCTAAGTTGAGCTGGAAGCACGAAAGCTCAGCGAGAGACTATTTTGTCATGCTACAAGAACACGCGCTTTTTTCCGCAACCCATAGAACCCCTACCCACCAGAGATGGGTGAATCCAAATTCGGATTCGAATCCAGGATTTGTCCTTTTGGCCAGATTCGAATCTTCTGCTTGTAAGACTAGATTCGGATTGGGACTCGGAATCCAGAACCTCAATCTTACGAAACCGCTCAAATTTCTAGTGGACATCCTTCCAGTTTCCGTTTTCCCAATTTTACACAGTGGGCATAGGCAATCCAACTTTTTGGTCTCCCCACCAACCTTTTTCAGTAATCTGTCACGTTTTCTGATTATCTTAGTACCTTTCGTCACCTCTGATTTTTAAACTATAACCTATGTACATGATTTGCTTTTTGTTGAGGTCGGATTCAAATCTGGATTCGATTCCGGATTCGAATCCTCAGCATGAAATGGTGGATTCACAATCGGACTCCTACCGAGCCCTGAATCCGGATTCGAATTCTGTCATGATCGGATTCGTCCATTTCTCCTCCCCACACACAGTAACGTGGTGTGGTAAATTGGTTTACTGCCGATTCTCGTTCTGACAAGTGAAAGAAGGAAATCCTTTCTTGCGAGTCGTGGTGTCCTTGTGGTCAACTTACTGGCAGATTTATGCCCATTTCTATGAGTAGTTTGTGGTATCGTTCGATTTTGATAGTTTGATCACAACCACAATGCATCACAAAAGTTGCGAAACATTGAAGAAACTAGTCCGGTACGCAGATGTTCGAAAAATTAGTTACTTGAAGATACTTGCGCAATCAGTCTGGTGAAACGAAGTAAGCAGGAATCCGTCAGCAAAACCTCGAGCCCCTGTGGACACTACTACGTGTCTTCCGCCATACTTTTTAGTCAGTGTTTAAACCTCGGCTTTTGAATCCTTCTCCAAACTTCAGCCCTTGCTTCAGACAAATTCACCCTCTGTTGTCGCAGTAGGATTTTGGCATGCAGGCAGAAATATTCAGGAAGAGATTTTGAGCGCTGGCATCGAATCGAAAGTGTATTAATTTTTCTTCATTCTAAGTTACTTTACCATACGAAGTACTTTGTAAAATTAAAGGCCATTAGCAAGGTTTTGCAGCACGTTCGTAACCATACAGTTAAGTCACCTATATATTTAGCACACTTTGGTGCGAAGAAAGCTTAGATGAATTTGGAAGTGGAGTTGGTTTCAAGCGTAAGCAATGATTGCAGGCCGTTTTTAAGGGGTCTGTCAATGAGCGTGTTCCACCCCCTTACCAATAATAACTATTAGTTACTATTCCGTTCCAGCCTCACGAAAAGTTACTACGCTGACCGTTCCATCCTTCTCAAAATAGTAACTAATAGTAACTATTTGCTTACCACGCTCGGGAGCGTAGTAAGCGTAGCAACTACGCATCTCTGTCACGTGATTGGTCCGATCAGCCCGCGGCCTGATATTTGACCGAAAAAGAAAAGAGCGTTCCAGCCTAGCGTAGTAACTACGCTGACTAGCGTAGTAACTACGGTAAATAGGGTGGAACACGCTCAATATCGTACATTCTGTCATGTAAACTTTTTCGATCCTTCAGTCGTATGGCTATGAAATCGGGAAAATGGGACCTCGATTGACAAACTATGCACCAGTGCAGTAAACATTAGTGCGGCACACAATGCTGATAAACTGATCTTTCAGAATTTTCACTCGAAGAAAGCCGGTCCCCTTCTTTTCTTCTTCAAGAAACAGGTAAGTGAGGTAAGGATTCTTTACTAGGAACCTCTCTGGAACCTTTTTTCGCTGCCGACATGTTATCGCAACACAGTGTCTATATATTTTAGGAAAACAGCGTTCCTGGTTATCGCATACTTCAGTCCCTCTTGCTAAGGTTTGTTACCTCTACCAAATAAACCGGTCGGCCACGGAGATATCGCCGTGAAACTCCTAGAACATACAGAAGAGTTTAGGGCGTTAAGTTTGAATTCTCGGAGCGCTGAGTGCGGAGTAGAAGTTACAGTTATAAAAGCATTTAATGTGACTGATACGGAAGGACTGGTGAAGCTGTTTTATCATGCTTCTCCTTCAGTCATGCAGCCCAAGATGCAGGAAGATCCTAGCAGCTCTGTTTTATGGAGTGATGTCATTTCTGATCACTGTTGTCAACAAAACTGTCTTAACTTCATACAAGTAAGTTATGTCCCCTTTGCACTGCTTTTACCTACTCAGTTTATTATAAGATGAAGTTATATCAATTTTAGATTCTGTGGACATGGATAGTATACAGTTCTTTTTCCAGTCTAGAATACTAGAATAGGGTAGCCACTAAAAAAAAATTTAATCAAACCTGAGCTTTTGAAGATCAGAATGTGATTCTCCTATCTTTTAGCTTTGATTTGAGGCCAAAATCGATTCTCTATCTTGTCTCTAAGCATCTTAAATCTTCTTTAGAAAACAGTATTTTACATTAGAAAATGCCTATGTTCATCCATTGACTTTAGGGTTTTGTCCATCTAGTGACCAGCTTGGAACTATGTGCTTCAATGAAATTCTATGAAACTGGGTGATTTTGAGCTGGTTTTGAGTGCATGGGGAGCCCCAGTAAGTGAGTTAGATGAGAAAATATGAATATGATCATCAAGGTTATAGTCCAATAGACCTATTGCTGCTATAGGCTGCTGACTTTTCCTCCTTAGTATCAACAAATTTTTGTAGGCAAGTTCAGCTACTTTTTTTTACATCTAAATTTACATTGAATATTAAGAAATAATATTAAATAGCTAGGACATCTTACTGTTAGCCTTATAAAATAGACAATTTTGTCCTGAATTCAATGGTATTTTTAAAATATTTTTTGGAGATGTTTTAGATAGGTAAATCTGATAAGGAAAATTCACAGCAATTCATGCATTCATTAAAACAAAATCGCCAATTTTTGCCACTAGGTGTTTTTGTGGCTACCCTAACTAGAATATGAACAGATTAATAAGGCTATGTGACAATGCAAAACAGATATGTCAGCTACATTTTATTAGAGCTATATTTCGGCCCTTGGCAAGGGTCCTCTCAGGGACTCAGGGTCCTTTTCAGGCTCAAGCTGCTCAAGCTGGAAAAACAGTTATATTTATAGATTCGTCCTCAAATATCTGATTTTGTGAACTTCCTCCCTGAAAACTAATTGGAGTTAAGGCTGGTGCTATGATTTCATTTTGGACACGGCTCTGTTTTTGCTGCTTGATTGGGTCGTTGAAAAGGTAGAGATTTTTCTGCATTTTGGTTTTGGATTCATCTGTCTCTTCTTCTTTCCAGCTAAGATTAATATTACCCGTAAAGCCAAACAACCAAAAGTTCCAAATACTGTATGGAATATACTGTGCATACCATATACCTTTTGAACCACTTAGTATCATAAAATTTTGCATTTATTTCTAATTTTAATTTTCTATTCTTGAATAAAATGTAGTGTATATTATTTGTGCACTTCTGTATAACAGTTGGATTTCCTAATTTTTCCATTGCAATAAATACAAGAGTCATATATTAAAAATGAAGGAAAAGTAAACTATGTTGTTCCACAGCAATTTTTCGGCCCTTCTTTTCAAGAGTTTTCGTCAGGCTTCTGGTGGAAGAAAACTAACTTGCAATTAATAAATGAAGCTTCTAGCCACTGGCCATTTTGGGGAGCTACCGTACTTTTTAGAAATAGCCGTAGGTAAAAACTAGTGCTGAGATTTCATTTTTGACACAACTGCTGGTTTTGCTGCTCAATTTGGGCAAAGACATAAGAGTTTTTTTCCATATTTTGATGAACTTTTGTTTTGTTTGGGTTTTCTGTCATTAGTAATGCTGTTCCGCATTTCCAGTAGGGAGTCGCATGTATCTCGATTTATGCCTGCTCAGTTTCTCTGTTTAAACAGCATCTAGAATAGTTTGAAGGAGCCCGGTGCATTTGCAAGAATTTGGGCTTTTTGAAAACATAACGAATGACAAGGGTTTTTCCTAAACATGTTCGGCTAGTGCAGATTTGAAAGTGTAGTCTTAGCGGTGTCTATTGGAAAGTGTGTTGTCAATTTCTTGTTCATGTTCTGCAAGTCTTTCCTCTGTTCTTCTGTCCTCCGTCCTACCTCAGTTCTCTGTCCTGCCGACATAACGGTTTTGTAGTCGCAGGGTATTTAATAAATGCCTTTTTGATGCTGATTTGGGACTTGGTCCTTTCCGGAGTTAAGGTAGGACAATAGAATATTTTGGGTTTGATGAAAAATTTGGATGTTGTACTTTTTCAAGCTTTTGGACAATATCTGTCATTCCACAAATATGCCGAAGATAAACTCTAGCATTCTTTTCATCTGGTTCGCTACTATTAGGGGTAGGCTACTTACATTATTTTTGGAGGCTAGATGCAGTTTCTGTCTTCTTCTGATGATCTGTTCTACAATCTGAACAGGTGTTTGTTTTCCAAATAGAACGTCCCGAATGTGGCCGAGTTCTTTGTCCAAATCGTGATGACTCAGTCGACTAGTGAGAGACTACTTTGCGTTTCACATATTCCGGTTGGTACGAGTTGTACGATAGGTAACGGTCGTTGTGGGTTGGTTTTCTGTAGACTGAGCAGCCAAAACTTTCCTCTCCGCTAGCAATCAGAACATCTAGGTAGAGGGCAGCTTTTGAGCGTCGTTTTCAGATTCAGTCGTGAACTGGGATTGAGTTTAAGGTGTCAACGCAAGCTGCAATGGTTTTGTCCAAGACTAAAAACATCCAGGTCAATGCTCGGATGCGGATAGACAACCTAAGCTAGATATTTTTAAGATTAAAAAAACACTTTTACACTCATTGAAAGCAGAGATGTAGTCTTGAACCTTGGTCTTGGTCTTAAGACCAGTCTCAAGACCGATGCCGACAATCTTGGTCTTTGTCTTAAGACCAGTGGCAAATTCTTGGTATTGGTGTTGTTCTTGCGCTCCCGGTCGTCAAGACCTTTCCTGGTCTTCAAGACCTAGCCTGGTCTTCAACACCATAATTACAGCAGGATTAGTTTCGGAACTTTTCAAAACGTCGCAAAGTAGGAAAAGGTTAATTAATGGATTGCATCATTAGGGCAGATTCGAAGGTCAAGAGATTAGCGGATCAAAATTATTATTTGTAGGGGCTAATCATCACGATCATTGATAAGTAAAGGCTTGACGTGAATAACTTCAGTTACAAAATAATGGCTGCCAAGGAACCTGTAGTTAAGTATGAGTGGTCCGCTGATTGTAGTTCTGCAATGAAAAGAGCATTGACAGTAAAGGGGTTTCTTTTACTTTTGTAAGGTAAGCATGCAGTATGTACAGATATTGTTAAAATGTTTTGGTCATTGGCTGAATGTCAGCAGGAATGACGAAGAAACTGCAGAATTATGAAAATAGAGTAAAAAGTAGGAAATAGTCACTTCCCCGATCCGAACATCGTGGGGGTGGAGGGAGGGGGAATCCGGAATCTTAAGGTATTTTAACTTTTGAACGGGTGGTCGACTTAATGAAAATTGATATTTGGAAAGACCACGTGTCTGAGACGACCCACTTCAATTCCGGACTGGATCCGGTGACTTTGGGGAAGCTGGAAGAGGAAGCCGGCAATCTTGGGATGAGCTTAGAGTAGAGGCATCGGGATGAAAGTTGGTGGGAAGAACAAGCACAAGTCCTAGAAACATTGTTGACATTACCCGACCGGATTCGGGAACTGTGAAGGAGTTGGGGGGAGGAGGGGGGGGGGTCCGGAATTCTATTGATCCAACCAGTTCGGTACTTCCTGTTGTGTTGGGGCGATGAAACTTGGAAGGCATATCGGGGGCCCGAACAGACTGACTCTAGAGTAGTTGTTTACCCGAATCGACCTTCATGGGGGGGAGTGGAATGCTGTGGGACATGGAATCTAGTGGAACGGGTGATCGGAACTGAATAAAACTTGGCAAGTGGAAAGAGCTATCGCCTGGATCGAGTTTGTTCCCCCCACCCCAGCTCATATGGCACTTGCAAGCTTTTTAGCTTGTATTCAAGTTATCGCAGTAGGATGTGAATGGATAGTAGCTTTGTCAGTGTGATGGGTTGTTTGGTACTACAGTTACGTGCAAGAGAAATGGTCACTTAGTTATATTTGCTGTTGTATAACATATTTTAACAATTTGTTTTAAATATTTTGGCATCTTATGGAAAAATCAGCGAAATTTCCAAGCACTTCCTTTTCGACGGTGACGCTCGGGAGGTTTCGAGCGCTCCATTCTAACCGTGTCACGTGATTTTCGGTTCTTCCCTCCGACCCCCCCCCCCCCCACATTCATCGGATCCGTTCTCGACTCGAAATGGTACATCTGAGACATGAGGTCTTTCCAAATACCAAGTTTTATAAAGATTCAATCACCCGTTCGAAAATTATGAATGTCAAAAAAATTCCGGATCCCGGCTCCCCTCCCTCCCCCCACTATGGTCGGATCGGGCAAGTGACTATCTCCAAGTTAATTTGGCCGAGTCAGTTATACACCTGCCAAGTTTCATCGTCCTAGAACGTCTGGAATTAACTTAACTCCGTAACACCGGAATTCCGGAACCCCACTCCAACTCCCCCCGTAGTGCACGAATCCGGTCCGGTTCTGTCAATGATGAACCTAGGGATTGTTTTTGTTCTTCCCAACAAGTTTCATCCCGATCGCTCCACTGTAAGCGTGTCACATGATTTCCAGTTCCCCCCTCCGACCCCCCCCCCACATTTATCGGATTTGGTCTGGACTCGAAAAGAACATCTGAGACATGAGGTCTTTCCAAATATCAAGTTTCATTAAGATCCGATCACCCGTTCGAAAATTATGCATGTCACTAAATTCCGGATTCCGGCTCCCCTCCCTGCCCTCACGATGGTAAGATCGGGCAAATGACTGTTTCCAAGTTATAGAAAATCATCTGTAATCAAAACTCTTGAAGCAAAAAAGATGATCATCAGGAGCACGAAAATGTATATTTTGCTCAAAAGTATTGTTTGTACTTTAAGGAATTTTATTGTAAACAAAACCCTTGAGGCAAAAATGATCATGGGCTCATAGGGATCACGAAAATGTATATTTTGCTTAAAAGTATTTTTTTGCACTTTGCGGTTAGCATTAGTACTTTAAGGGATGGTCGGATCGGGGAACTAACTATTTCTAAGCCAATCATGTCAAGTCCTTAATTTTCAAGCCAAGTTTCATCGTCCTGGCATGTCTAGAAGTACCTTAACTTGCGATCGCCGGAATTCCGGACCCCCCTCCCCCTTCCTCTAACTCCCCCACAATGCCCGAATCCGGTCCGGTTCTGTCACTGATATACATAGGGCTTGCGTTTGTTCTTCCCACCAAGTTTCATTCCGATCGCTTCACTCCAAGCTTGTCACAAGGTTTCCGGGCCCCCCTCCGATCCCCCCCAGCTTTATCGGATCCGGTCCGGACTTGAAATGGGACATCCGAGACATGTTGTCTTTCTACATATCAAGTTTCATTATGATCCGATCACCCGTTCGGAAGTTGTACATACCTCAAGATTCCAGATTCACCCTCCCTCCACTCCCCCCACGATGGTTGGACCGGGAAGCTGACTATTTCTAGGTTAATCTGGTCGCGTCCCTGATTTACCTGCCGAGTTTCATTGTCTTAGCCCACCTGGAAGTAACTTAACTCCGTATCACCGGAATTCCAGAACCCCACTCCAACTCCCCCCACAGTGGACGAATCCGGTCCGGTTCTGTCAATGATGTACCTAAGGGTTGTGCTTGTTCCTCCCACCAAGTTTCATCCCGATCCCTCCACTCCAAGCGTTTCCCAAGATTTCCGGCCCCCCCCCCCCTCCAGCTCCCCCAGAGTCACCGGATCCGGTTCAGATTTTAATCGGACCGTCTGGGGCACGAGCTGTTTCCAAATATCAAGTTTCATTAAGATCCGATCACCCGTTCGAAAGTTATATATTCCAAAATATTTCGGATTCCCCCTCACTCCACTCCCCCCACGATGGTCGGATCGGGAAAGTGACTATTTCCAACTTAATCATTTGGGGTCCCTGATATGCCTGCCAAGTTTCATCGTCCTAGCTTGTGTGGAAGTACCCGAACTAGCAAAACCCGGACCGACAGACCGACAGACCGACGGACGGACAGAAATTGCGATCGCTATATGGCACTTGGCCGAAGGGCAAGTGCCATAAAAACAGGTGGACGGAATTTGATGCAAGTTGGACAGTATCGATTTTATGCGGCCTTGATTTGTTATTCGGCGTCTGGACCGGATCCGGGGGGAGCGGGAACCGGAAATTTGCAGATAGGTCATGCTCCGATTCCAGTCACACTTTATGGGTAGGAAGAGGAGATGTCAGAGATGTGGCGTTTATGTTTCCGAGTCGATAAATGTTTTCCTGGAAATGTTGTGGCTCGCATAGGAGTCAAACAAGTGGAGTGATATCAATGAAAAATGGAATATGTAGAGATCATACGCCTTAGATGGGACATTGAAAGGTTCGGACAGGACCTGACCACGGTGGGGGAGTTGCCAGAGGGGGAATGTTCAGATTCGAGTTATACTTGATAAGTGGTAAGAGAAAATTCTTTGGATAATCTATTTAGGAGTACAAACCAGACTTGGCCGCGGTAGGGGAATTGAAGGGGGTGCCGGTAGTCGTGTAGCACGTCTAGGGACCAAACAAGTGGATCTGTTGGGTTGAAACTTGGAAGGTAGAAAACTACATATCCTCCTGTTCATAGGTCCGAACCGCACCCAGAAATTATTGGCAGCATTGGTTATCTCAAATGCCACAGAGATATTGGCATATAATTATGTAAATTTTATGTGCGTATTTATTGACATAATCAGCTTACTTTTCATTAAGTTAAGCTAGAATCGCCTTTCCTCACTCAATCTAGTAAAATAGACTTCCTTGGTCTTGGTCTTAAGACCAGAGCCAAATTCTTGGTCTTGGTCTCAATACCAGGGCAAAAATCTTGGTCTTTGTCTTAAGGCCAGTGCGAAAATCTTGGTCTTGGCCTTGGTCTTTGCGTTTTGGTCTTGTCGACATCACTGATTGAAAGTTATGGGCGGATCAGTCAGATATGAGATAGAGAAACCTTGTGGATTTTTGTGTGTTTGCTTCAAAATATCTTCATCATTAACGAAACCTTGGGCTCCAGATAGGAGGATGGGGGGGGGAGGGGGCTGTCCCAACTCTACTGTAGCCTGAGGCTGGATAAGCGCTCCTTCAGCCCACGCTAACTGTGAATTATGTTTAGTGTTGCCAAATTGATTGCTCAGTAAAATATTATTTGGCGATATTGCAACCCTTCTTGGCAAGGCCTTTTATAAGGCTTTATTTCGGTGTAAAATAAGTCTAGCAACTTCTAATCTACAAATGTTTAAAGGACCCCTTTTGCTTATTCTTCCTTTTATATCATCCCTAGCTCCCCTATATATTGGATGAACCTCAGAAATTCCCGCCTTTCGCCATTTTTTCGTTTTATACCTATGACGTTTTAGCGCGTTTTCTTCCGAGCCGAGTTTTGCCAGTCACGCAACGCAAACTTCGCCTCTTTTACACGTAAGTACATCAGTAGCTTCAAAGTGCTGTTTTACATTTTGGAAGACATTGTAGATCAGATCATTATATCTACCTTCTGTTTTGAACGTTGGTTTTTCCCACTTTATCATCATCATCCAAATCATCGAGCCATTGGGAGCAACGTCGGCGTCGTTCCCTTTCGGCCTGTCTTCTTGGCTCGGTGGCCTGCGTTGCGTCGTCTGCACTTTCTTTTTTCTTTCTTCGTTGGGCGTATCTCTGCCTGGGTTAAACGGGATCTAGCTGACTTCCTTCTCCTGTAGGATCTTGATCATCTGGTGGAAAAGTTCTTTCTAATCAATGCTCGTTCAGTGTTCAAATATTTTGCTTCCAGCCGACGCGTCGGAGTCGACAAGTGCTAACAAGAAAATCGCTAATGTCACGTGGCAAGTAATTCAATTTTTGAAAACCGCTATTTCTGGTCCGATTCGTCGTGAAAAGAGGATTTGTAGTACGAGTTGTGCTTTGATCTTGGAGAATTCTCTGAGGTGAAATTAAGTGCTGAGATTTGTTTATCTCAATCAGACTTTTTTTTTTTTTTTTTCACCATAGGCTGCTCAACACCTTGTTGAGTTCTGCACCTAAGTGGAATGGCGCCTTTTGTTTGAGTGTCGCCACGCATGCTCTCAGTTTTGATTCGTTAATGCGATCAGCCATACCCATACTCAAGAATATCCTGGTATTCGCTCTGACGTCAGCAATGCCTTTGTTTGATCTCGCGAAGGTCTTTTTTTTTATTATCAATCAAATATTAACTTCTTCCTAGTTGCACAGCCTTCTTCAAGGGTGTCAGTGAAATTGCGTTCTTCTGAATGCTTGATCATTACCCGCAACTTGAAATTTAATATTTGCACGCAGATTACCCCGGACGCTTTTATCTGACGGAGGCAAAGCGATACAAGAAATTGTCTGGGCGATGTGACCTTCCTAATGTATTTCATCCCGTGGTAGCTCATACAGTAGAGTACTTTACACCAGGCCGGTTTCCTGTTTGCTGAAGTTTGTACGTCCTGTTCAACTAACATCGTCTTTCTGTCAGTCCATTCTGACAGTATATACGGAGCAGTGTTGCCACTGGTCGCGAAATTCTGCGATTTGTCACAGGTTTTCGACTTCTCCTCAGATTAACAGCTGTGAAAAATTTGTCAGAGGAAATCGCACTTCTGCCAAATTGTCGCAAGTTCTGCGATTCGAAGCATTTTGGCCAATTTCAAGGCAACTGTTTTCGGAAAAAGATTTTTTTTTTTTTAGATTAAAATGTAAGAGTTTTTGTAGAAACTGAAAAAAGGACCGAACTTTGTGGGCGCCAGGATGTCACAGATTTTTGCGGCCAAATGTCACAGGTTCCGTCAGAGAAAAGTGGCAGCACTGATACGGAGTAGAAGGCTCTGCACAGCAAAAGTTCGCTTCACCGTGACTGCGCGTACTCTATCGGAAAACGAAGAAACTAATGAGAGGGAAAGGATAGCCGAGAAATCATGCTAGTCAGGCTCTCGAGAACCCATGAACAACACAACATGGACCGTTGGTCGTATTCCTATAGGCTATAGTGCATGTGTAGGTTATAGTGCAGATTCGCATCAGCACCCGCTCACGCCGTCTTACGGGGTGAAGTAGTTCTCCTATGGACTTGTTCGTTCTTACTGACACAGAAGAAAAGCGATGTGGTACGAAATCTTGTAGGATACAGTGGAGTGGCGACTTGTAAATGACTTGTAAACTGTATCACGCACGAATTACGATCATTTTCAAAAGGAGCTAACAACATTGTCGCTCTTAGATAGTAATGTAGGAGCCAACGCTTGAAGGTTCCCGTTAGTTAACCGAAAAAAAGCTCGCTGTAGCTGCCCTAGGCCGATTCATCAGGACCAGTTCCTGGCTTTTTGCATGGTGATGTAAATCAACCGTCATCAACGAATGAAAAATAACAGCCGCTATTTTTTGTTTCTAGTCAATTCCTTATTACAGGTCTTCATTACAGGTCATGTTTTCACTAGCCTAAACATGACTGTAAGTATTCACTTCACTCCAACACGCTGGCACCGTGTCTGGCATCAGCTCCATTCGTTCGCCCCCCCCCTCACCAGTTGCATTTACACCTGGTAGAATTTCTCGTTTTTTGCCCTTTATTCGGTTGTTATTATTTTGCCGTCCGGTGCAGTGTTCCATTTTTTTAAAGTTTTTATTTTATGTTTATTTATCTTATTTGGCTTTTGGTATTTTGAAAATTTTTATAAAGAAAATTATTATTATTATTATTATAAAAGCTGATAATATTCTGTACGTCTTACTTTGGACACATAAAATTAATTTGGTATTGAACAGAAGCTCAAATAAGGAGCTTTTGTTCCCAGATGATATGTGGAAAGTGTAGGCCCCTTTTCATTTCATACCAGTTAGCTCCTGACGTCACCTAAATTTTCAATACTAACTACTTTCTTGTACTTCTTCCGAATTGGTATTAGGCCTATAATTGATTACAGCTGTTTCCATAAAATTATGGAAATATTACGTTTTCCACAAGATTATACAGACAAATTGTAGAAGTGCGTGCTAAAACTCGGGCAGCTTGGGAAATAATTCGTTTGCAAAATGGTACAGTCGCGGATGTGTGGAATGAGAAATTTTTAGTCATGATGCTCCCAGCTGCTGTAATTGTACGTTTAGCAGTTAAAAGGAGCAGCTCAATTTTGATGAACAAAAAATGTCTTTTACCATTTTCGCAATTTTGTGCGATGATATTACCCAAACAGCGCCACATAGTGCCACAAAAGTGCCACACAGTGCCACAAAAGTGCCACACAGTGCCACAAAAGTGCCACACAGTGCCACAAAAGTGCCACACAGTGCCACACAAGTGCCACACAGTGCCACACAAGTGCCACACAGTGCCACACAAGTGCCACACAGTGCCACACAAGTGCCACACAGTGCCACACAAGTGCCACACAGTGCCACACAAGTGCCACACAGTGCCACACAAGTGCCACACAGTGCCACACAAGTGCCACACAGTGCCACACAGTGCCACACAAGTGCCACACAGTGCCACACAAGTGCCACACAGTGCCACACAAGTGCCACACAGTGCCACACAAGTGCCACACAGTGCCACACAAGTGCCACACAGTGCCACACAAGTGCCACACAGTGCCACACAAGTGCCACACAGTGCCACACAAGTGCCACACAGTGCCACACAAGTGCCACACAGTGCCACACAAGTGCCACACAGTGCCACACAAGTGCCACACAAGTGCCACACAGTGCCACACAAGTGCCACACAGTGCCACACAAGTGCCACACAAGTGCCACAAAAGTGCCACACAGTGCCACACAAGTGCCACACAGTGCCACACAAGTGCCACACAGTGCCACACAGTGCCACACAAGTGCCACACAGTGCCACACAGTGCCACACAAGTGCCACACAGTGCCATACAAGTGCCATACTGGAAGGTGTACGAGTACCACACAGAGTTGCCAACCCCTCGGGAGGAGTTAAAATGGTTAGAAGGGGGGGGGGGGGGGGTAGCAATAGGGGAGAAAATAAAATTCATTGGTAAAACCGGATCAAGAATGTTCCTTACTTCTGCCCGATGCGTGGCACGGTGAATGAGGATGTGTTCCACTTTTTTGTGAATGTCATGAGCTGAAAGATTTAAGGGAAGAAATTTTTGGGCAGGGAATCATTAGGGAGGAATGGTTAGTGGATAAGGTGGGAAGTACAAATATGAGTGAAATTAAAATTGGTGAATTCCTTGGAGTTGCAATGTCCTACATAACCATTTATGTAGTGACTTGTTTTTTCACTTTTTTTTGTTGCCGTGTCCCACGTGTTTTTGTGCAATATATTCATATATTCAAATTCGTAATATGGTCATTTGGTATGATACATCATATAACAAGGTATGCAACCTGTAGGAAAACTTAAGATTCAGCTGTCAGTTTATTGAGTCTAATTCCCGTGAAAACTGTTGCGTAGCAAAAAGCCACAAAATAAAGCTTTGCGCCGCTTGGGGCAAGGTAATAGCGGAGTAATTTGGTGACGAGACTGGTTTTTCAGGTCATTGACTTTTTGAAGGAATTTTACGTGCTGGTGAAGGAGAAATCAGGTTTATTACATTGGGTTATGTTTCGCAGACATATTTTGTCGGCTAATTCGCTTTTCTTTAAGATTTTCTTTTTGATCATTTTTTTAAGCGTTAAGGTCCGTAGCAGCATTGAAATTCTCTGGATGTTTTCAGTACCCATCATAACGATTGAAATAAGATTATTATGTGTAGTGAATTGGAAGACAGAAATGTACCTTAGCGGGATTTGAACCCGCTTACGAACTTACCTAAAACGATATTTTTCGTTTTCTTTGGTTTTCTACCTTTTAGTAAAATCATTCGGTAATTTTTTTTATACCAAAATCGTTCGGTAATTTTTTTTATACCAAAATTATTCCGTATAATTACCGAAATTCGGTAGCTATACAGAGTCCCGAATAGGCTGTCGATCCACAGTTATTCGGTATAAATACCGAGATTCGGTATAAATACCGAGATTCGGTATAAATACCGAGATTCGGTAATTTCTTTCGTATAATTGCTTGGATTCGGCAGTTATCATGAATCCCGTATAATTGCTTGGATTCGGCAGTTATCATGAATCCCGAACACTGGCCCGATTTCGACGAAATTATGCCGCATCCGAACATCACGGCCACAATTATCCATTATAATAATGGGGATTCGGTATATAGTTATACCGAATCTGTCATATGGTTATGCCTGCAATAACTTCGAGGCTTCGATGCTGGAGCCCGAGACTTCTAAATCAGATAATTTAGAAAATTCAAATTTACTTCTCTTATATTTGTCATGAATCAAGTCCTTGTGGAACATTCTATCCTTGAGACTCCGCCCTGTCCGGCCAAGTTCTAATTTCGTCTTTTCTTCCAGATTCCCATCATTTCTGATGCTAGGGATTGGTCAGATGGTGACCACTGTCGTCGTACTGTACATCGCAAGAGCACTCAAAATACTCAGCTTTCCTGCTCTTGAAAACTCTACTTTTAAGAAGGTTGGTTAAGTGCGAGTAACGGTTGCCATTTTATCAGTTGACAATTTACCAGTCAATCGCTCCAAGTGGATTGGTCTCCGTTTTGTCCGCCCTAGCCTCATTGTCAGCATAAATCACATAGAGATAGTACAGATGTGTCCTCTGAAACCGTATCGGTCAAAGATGACGATATCATCTGCTCTGATATTGTCATAAGAATTATCTGTGATTTGAAAGCTTTGATTAGATCATCTCAAAGGAATCCGTAAGCTAAACTAGGTAATCGTGTGTTTCAAGCCGGGTTTTATGTTTGCGGTAAGTAAGTAAGTAAACTCTATTATTCGAGGGGTTGCGCACTGGCCGATTTCGTGTACACCATGAGGCTGAGGCACGTGAGGCAGGCATGAGGCATGTGAGGCAGGCATGAGGCACGTGAGGCAGACATGAGGCACGTGAGGCAGGCATGAGGCACGTGAGGCAGGCATGAGGCACGTGAGGCAGGCATGAGGCACGTGAGGCAGGCATGAGGCACGTGAGGCAGGCATGAGGCACGTGAGGCAGGCATGAGGCACGTGAGGCAGGCATGAGGCACGTGAGGCAGGCATGAGGCAGACACGATGAAAACAAAACTATACGTAGAACGTGTCACCAGAACGGGCGATGAGGCATGTGAGGCAGGCATGAGGCAAGTGAGGCAGGCATGAGGCACGTGAGGCAGGCATAAGGCACGTAAGGCAGGCATGAGGCACGTGAGGCAGGCATGAGGCACGTGAGGCAGACATGAGGCACATGAGGCAGGCATGAGGCACGTGAGGCATGCATGAGGCACGTGAGGCAGGCATGAGGCACGTGAGGCAGGCTGAGGCACGTGAGGCAGGCTTGAGGCAGACACGATGAAAACACAACTTTACGTAGAACGTGTCACCAGAACGGGCGATGAGGCACGTGAGGCAGGCATGAGGCACGTGAGGCAGGCATGAGGCACGTGAGGCAGGCATGAGGCACGTGAGGCAGGCATGAGGCACGTGAGGCAGGCATGAGGCACGTGAGGCA
Source organism: Branchinecta lindahli (assembly GCA_023053555.1). NCBI lineage: Eukaryota > Metazoa > Arthropoda > Branchiopoda > Anostraca > Branchinectidae > Branchinecta > Branchinecta lindahli. The sequence goes on along the minus strand of JAKZAO010000006.1, from coordinate 8,499,961 downwards.
GGCATGAGGCAGGCGTGAGGCAGGCATGAGGCAGGGACCTTGTACACCATGAGGCACCAGTGCGCAACCCCTCGCTATTATTGCTTTTGCATTGCGTCGCAGTCAATTTATACGACAGAGTAACAGCTAGAAAAACTGCGACTAAATTAAAAAAAAAATATAATTTGTTTGAAGGAGGAGGAAAGATAGTGACAGGGAAAATGACTGTCGAACCTGCCGGCGCATTATGCCTTCCTTGTTTATTAGTCGAGTTTTGAAGCGAAATATAAGCACTGTCTAAGAATATCAATTAGTTGTCGAGCTGATTGTTCGCCATATATTTATTTAGTTTATTTATTTACTTGTGACAAGGATTTTAGTGACAGTGGAGTAATACTAAACAAGTAAAACGCACGAATTAAAACATCGTTGGGATGATTAGGGATACGGAGGAAAAATCTAGGAATTAAATTGGGGTGTACTGGTCCCTACTTCTCCCCGATGTGTGGAAGCGAGAGCAATAATTGATGTCGTGTAGCTGAGTATCGCGATTGGAAGTAAGCGCTTCAGGACATTAATGGATGTTAAATGACCCCTCACACCATTTACTGTTTTTGTTTCAGTTTTTTTTTCTTTTGAAGCACTTGAATACTTTAAAACTAGGCTCTCCTTTGAACAAGCTACCAATGGCTTTGGGTGCTTTAAGCCCTTTTTCTAGGTCCGTTGACTTTTAGCACAAACTGGGAAAAATTTCTGATGAACAAACTTCTCTTCTGATATGTAATTATTGTTATTATAGGCACTAGAAGGAAGAAACGTATTTTATGTTTTACTTTATCCCATTTCTTCTAGGTTTTTCCTCTGCCACTACTTTTTGCTGCCAACATGTTCACAGGGCTTGGAGGCACCCAGCAGATAAGCTTACCAATGTTGACTGTACTTAGAAGATTCTCAATTGTCATGACGATGATTTTAGAGTATTTGCTATTAAGGTAAGGGAAAGTGAAGGCAAGACTGGACCTTCTACAGGGACAAACACAGTGGGCAAAAAAAAAAACACGTTCGGTACACATTAGTTGCGTTTTTGCAGATATCATGGTATCTGATACCACGGTCCAAAGTCGTTTTTGCAGTTATCGTGGTATCTGGCCAGTCACCGTGGTAACCGATCATGGTATCTGAAAAGCCATTTCACTTTCATAATTTTTTGTCGAATTGGTTAGAAAGAAGCTTGGCACATAGTGACGTAACTGGATATCAGTTTTTCTTTTGGGATGACTTCGAAAAGTGCAATTTTGGCAATAGTCGTGTTTGCAGAGCAACCGTATATCAGATACTACGGTAACTGCAAAAACGACCAGTTGCAGATCCAGTTACCGTGGTAACAGATACCATGGCATCTGCAAAAACGCAACTATTATCTGAATATGGTAGTCAGTTCAGTAACTGGCGACTCTACTGTCTTTTATTTCGCAGTTATCGCGCCTGTTCTGAACTGAGCGCAAACAAGAGGGCGATCCTGGCGATCTCACGGATTCGCTGTCCAGAAAGCTAAGCAATAATCCGCCGAGTGCCAGAACAAACGGAAATACTCTTGATGACTATCTCTCCTTGCCGCTGCAAAATCTCCGGCCTCTCCGGGTACCTAGCGGTATTTTTACCTTGTATTTTGTGTTATTTGTAGTTCTTTGTTTTTTCTCCTTGTACTCCACTTTTTCCCTTTGTAAGTGGGTAAGAAATAAATTATTAGAAAGGCAGAAGTGGTATCACAGCTGCTGCCAAAGATCGCCGTGATTGCTTGACATATTTTGACATATTTTTGTTATTTAGAGGCGAAAGCCTTTTTCTTGCTTTGTATTATTATTATTATTATAGGATTTGAGTCGTTGAGTTTGAGAGTTTGAGTCGTTACGGAGACGTTTACTCCTTCTTCCTGAGGATCACTGGCGTGTTTTGGACTGAGTATTCGTTGCGCCTTAACAATCTCTCGCTGGCTTGCCCAAATCCACTTTCCACACTTTTTCTGATCCGTTGCGTTGATTGATTGATGACTGTATTTTGGTTGAAGTTTAAGGTAGACATTCATTTAGGCTAGTGTAACTTTTTAAAATTGATTGTAGAATTTGTGAAAGTGTGTGGTCTACTTGTTGGTCAGCTGTAGACCTAATAGCAGGCCCGTATCCAGGAATTTATTTCGGGGGGGGGGGGCCTGCCCACGGGTCGGACCAAAAAATACAAAAAAGACATAGTTCAGAGGATAGAGCCTACAAACACTATTACTGTGGGTTTCGGGGGGGGGGGGGTCGAACCCCCTACCCCCCCCTGGATACGGCCCTCCCTATTAGTTATATTTTATTATATTTTTCTACTCACCAGCTTTGGCGGATACAAATAAATGAATTGAATTGAGATCCGCTTTCCACGTCACTTTCCAGAACTAATGGAATGCCAGAACATGCTCGGAAAGCGAAGCGAGTTTTAGCCGCAGTCGCAATAACGCACTGTGGAGAAGCTTGCGAAGAAGCTAGCGGAGCTTTCCATACCGCCACAGTCGCCCGAAGGTGAGAGCAGGAGGGCACGTCAATTCCACAGGGGCAAAAATGTGCACGAAGAAACGCTGCATGTCGTGCAGGAGTTTTTGACAATAGATAAGGCTGTCGTGTTACCAACCGCAGCTTCTTCAGCTAACCTGTAAGTAGTTGCAGAAGTCGTTCCATTCATACATCTGATGCTTTTTCTTTTTCAGACACGTAGCAACACGTACCATCCAGTTTTCCGTCTTTGCAATGGTTTTTGGAGCGGTTATTGCTGCCAGGTATGAAACTCGTTTTGTTATTTTTTTTTTAATTTTTTTGCATCCGCCAAAATTGGCAATTACATTACAAATAAAAAGCACAGGAATATGCACAAAATTACAACAATATTTAGCCTGCAGGTATTCATATTATATCAACGGCGAACCTCAAAGAAACACTATAATCCTAAATATTTCATTACGATATTAACTATTTCAGTGGCCTATAGGAGCGCCAAAATATTACTTAAAGAGCAAACCGGCTTTTTAAGTTTATTTTCTTTCTTATCAACAGTTGTCAGATCTTTTGTCAGATGTTTCATTGAATTGCTCATGGGCTGGACAGACGGTAGAGGTCTCACTTCACTACCTTCGTCGGTTCCGGATGAAAATTTTGCAAAAATGTAAAGGAAGTCCGGCCGGCAAAACCGGATAGTCTGCTCACACCATAAGGTGTTACTATGTTGTTTGTGAGCAGTTGGTCCAACTTTTGCTGCTGGATCGCACATTAAAGTCGGCTCTCACCTCCGAGATTTGTGTTTCCGGCCAGAAATTAAATTTGCTCACAAAAGAAAGTCTGCCGGATTGTAATGTTCCTTCTAAAATGGTGTCGACTAAATCTGAGCCGATTATCCGAGGTCGTAACGTCACGTCTAATTACATGAGAATTTCGTATTTTCCATTTCCGAACCGAAATGATTGTCCCTAGAACGGTTTGTAAATGTGGACGCGTCCGGTGCCTCGATAGCCTCTCAGCTGTATATATATGGATCCAAATAGCCTATATATTCAACAACATATATGAAATCGAATTTCCCACTTTTCTTGATGACGTCACATTGATGTCCCGGTTATCGAATAATCGGCTGAGATCTAGAGCGTGTTCCACCCCTCTATCAATAGTAACTATTAGTTACTATTTCCGTTCCAGCCTCACGAAAGTTATTACGCTGACCGTTCCAACCTTCTCAAAATAGTAACTAATAGTAACTATTTGCTTACCACGCTCGGGAGCGTAAGAACCGTAGTAACTACACATCTCTGTAACGTGATTGGTCGGATCAGCCCGCGGCATGATATTTGACCGAAAAAATAAAAAAGCGTTCCAGCCTAGCGTAGTAACTACTGCGACTAGCGTAGTAACTACGGTAAGTAGGGTGGAACACGCTCCTAGTCTAGACCATTAAAATAACGCTCGCACACAGTCCGGCTTTCGCTGTCAGATGCGATTCTCCTCCATCCGTATTCGCATCCATGCTGAATTCCGAAAACTTAGGTCCGATATAAACAAAAAAGCGAAGCAAACTATCGCATTTAAACCGGTTAAGGTTCGCGTAGCGCATGTGGCGATCTCCTAATACTCCGCCGTAGGCCGGGAGTGCGATGCGTGGCTGGGGGCAAATCATTCGACGCTTCGCGTGCTTTTCCCTAGATTTCTCTAGGTACCCATTTGAAGCTAGGTAGACTTTTTTTTTTCAATTCAATTTATTTCAAAAACGGGAAGCGGACAAGCCGAATATTCGTTTAGTCGTCAGTAAATATATATATACAATTTAGAGTCCACAATTATGAATTAAAATAAAGTAGTGGTCTAACTAATCTCAGGTACATAATGACTGACTAATTAAGTCAATTACAATACTAAAATACTAAAACTACACAATAACAATCTAATATAAATATAAGTAACAAACTATAGCTGTTGCTGCGCTTGCTTACTAGCACTAGCATTAAAAAAATTAACAAACGAGGGAACAAAGCTTTTCAGATAACGGTTTCGAGACACCTGGAAACGCCACTTGACCTCCAATGGCGCCAGTCGTTAGCGCGTCGGGCTCTTGACCGGAAGGTTGAGGGTCCGAGTCCCCACGGGGACTAGGGACGTTTGTCCGGAAAAACGTTGGCAGAGCCTTGGGCAAGCTCTGGATAAAAACGGTTAGCCAACGTATGTCCTGCGGCAAACTGGACAACAGCTTCAGCGCGCGTATTACCACATCTATGGCTGCGGGGCACGGCACAATTTAGCGTAAGCTACGATATCCGTAGAATATTTACCTATAAAAAAAAAAAAAAATTAAAAAAATAACCATCGGCCCAAACCAAACGGTCGGCATTCGGCACCACCGAGACTCGAACCAGCGGATATATTCTATTTTCTAGGGAAGCGAATTATAAACGCGAGCGAAAATTGTTTTCTGTGTTCAAAATTGCTATAGGCAGCTATTATTAACGCACAAATGGAAAACATTGGCACAGTGACTCGAATTTTACATGCGAGTTTTCGCATGCGAAATGTTATAGAACGGTGTGTGCACGTACGTTAAAACTTAAGTCAAAACATGGAAACACGATTTTCCCATATCCTCTCCGCGGTAGGTGAAAAGTAAAAAAAAGGGGTTTTCTGAAGAAAAGCTGACCAGATTCTTTAAAAACCTGGCCAGGATTTAAACGAACATCTGGCAAAATTTCGAAGAAGTTTGCACCTTTTTGCATCGCTAGTGATTCCGACGTTCTATGTTAGGCCTACTATTTTCTTAATACTCTAACTTCCACTCTGTCATCTCGCAAAGATTTCAGTTTTTTTCGCCTATCAGGAAGTTTTTCGTTCGCCTTCGTAAATGTTTCGCACACAGGAAACTTTATTTTGCATCGCTAGTAATTCTGACGTTCTGTAGACTGTCGCTTTATAAAGTAAAGGTCGGGCTTCACAACCCAGATTTTTCGCCCGGATTCTGGGTTCCGTTTTCTTCGATATCGGTATGGGTAGTGAAGACAAGTCTGAAACGATCTGAAAACACCCCGGACGCGTCCGGGAATCTGGTAGAAAAATCTACCAGATTCCCGGATTCTGGGTGAAAAGAAGCGGGAATTTGAAAATAAATTCATTTGACTTGGAAAAATTACTGTGCTGAGGTGGTAAAATCTAAGAAAATGACAGAAGTGCTGAAAAATACCCAAAAGTGGACTGTTGAAAAGACATTTGATTTGATTTCTGTTTGGGACCGTCTTCACATAATCCGGACCCCAGATTCTGGGGCGTCTGGGTAGTGAAGCCCGACCTTAATGTTCCATAATGTATACTTTACTGTTATCTATACTCTAACCTCCACTCTGTCATTCCGCAAAGATTTCGGTTTTTTCGCCTAGTGGGACGATTTTCGTTGGCTTTAGCAACTGTTTCGTACGAAGGCACCATTTTTCTCATTTATAGCTATTTTCTTGCAGTAATGACCTATCGTTCAACTTAATTGGCTACACATTCGTGTTCCTGAACGATTTGTTCACCGCCCTGAACAGTGTTGTCATGAAACAGAAGCTAGATGCCAAAGAACTGGGGAAATGGGGATTGCTGTTCTACAACTCGCTGTTCATGCTACCAGTAGCCAGTGCCTTTGCTGTGGTTACAGGAGATTTCGACAAGGTGAGTGATTTTTGTGTCCCCTCCTCCCCCCGCAAACAGATAGGCGAATTTTGATGAGTTCCCCGATATATAAATATGTCCCAGGCATTTTTGGATGTTTGTCATTGAAACAGATGTGTGTGTGTGCGACGCATTCGACCCACAAGTTGATACTCGTAAATCTGCAAAGATCGATAGCCCTGTGTTGCTATGCGATGGTAATGAAACAGATGTGTGTGTGTGCGACGCATTCGACCCACAAGTTGATACTCGTAAATCTGCAAAGATCGATAGCCCTGTGTTGCTATACGATGGTATACGCCCTTACAATTTCTTTCGGATTAGTTATGTTTTTGCCACTAGATGCGCTAGTATAAAGTAGACAAAGACACGATACTTCTTGGTGTACGTTTAACTAGGTTTGTTTAGCTGTTTTCAGTTTCTTTTATGTTTGCCTCGTAGGGCTCGCCATGTTTATTCATTTCAGTTCAAATTATATCTAAAGCGGGGAGCGGACAAGCCAGATCTGAGCCAAATATCCGTTCAGTCGTCAATACATATATTTACTGTTTATAGTCAGCACTTCTAAATCTGCCTCTATGTGTGCTCTGCCCCACTCGTGTTATGTCAAACTTCGTCAAGTTTGTCAACTCTGGCTTCCGACTTCAGTGCTGACGGATTTTTCCACGAGGCTAGTGCGCCCCACGATATCAACCAAAAGCCTAATCGCTTATGCCCCCTTCTGATAACTTATACTAAGATCTGCGTGTGATTGTTTCTGTTTCTGTAGCGCATGTGGTGGCAGTTCGTCATTGGATTTTAGGAAGGGCGTATGCAAGGGGTTGAGAATCAGCACTTGATCAGTGTTTGAGATACAGAGATTTTATGCCGAGATAGAGAATTCTTATCATTATACGACCTTGATGTAGATTCGTGGTCTTGGTTCTCCGTCCCTCCGTTTGCCTTTTATTTTAGTCTTTTGCAGTAATCTTATCAGTTTCTCCCTCGAACCAACTAGCGATTATCAGACTTTACAAATATGTCTTACGTTTGGTACTTAAACATTTGATACGGAGCTCCCCCATTTTTAAATGCCATTTTGTAGAGAGAGGTGGACAAGCTTCGGACATAGGTGTACTGGACTACTGGGGTATTTTTTTTTTGTTAATATTATTAGAGCCTGTGTTCACATTGACATGGGCTAATATTGCAACCTGTGTCCGGCAAAGCATGGAGTAGGTTCAGCATGTTAATCTATTGACGTGAATCTCGAAAGTTCTTCTTGTCAATCTTTTACCCTGACATAGTAGTCCTGTAAGCTATGACACCACCATTTAATACTTTGTGTGGAATGGAATTGCCTCATTTAGAGCGTGTTCCGCCCTACTTACCTTATTTACTACGCATGGCTTCACGCATCCTGGCTTCTTGACGTCAAGGCTGGAACGAATTTACCTATTTTTGGCAAAATATCGTGCCGCGGGCCTGTCGGCCAGTCACGTCACAGATATCTTAGTTACCACGTTAACTACGCGCCCGAGCGTGGTAAGGTCAGCGTAGTAAAATTCCATGAGGTTTTAACGAAAATAGTAACTAAAAGTTACTGTTGTTAGAAGGGCGGAACACACTCTCATAGTCTTCTATGTCGTGTATAAATGGGTGAACAAGGCTTTCGGCCTTAGAAATTTGTTATTACAAACAAACCTAACAGTCAGCCAGGTGACGGTTCATAATAATAATAATATAATAATATTGCAAAAACAGAAGGCCATAAAGCCTATAGGAAGTTCTCTTAAAACATTTAGGGTAATGCATTTCGGTTTTAAATATTTCGTCGATTCCTTTCTTGAGTCGGCTCAGTGATGGAGAATTTGCTGTTTCTTCGGGCAGTTGATTCCAGTGAAGCGGAACTCCATTTCTGAACCTCCGCCGAGTTTTGCACCACAACGCGTCCCTTCTTGAAATGTAGATATGTGCTGACGATGACTGGGGAGTTTCGTTCTTCTGACGCTGAAATCGAGAGTGTGATTGTCCGACAATGATGGCCTATCATGACAGTTGCTAATTCAGTCATTTGAATGATCTGTCGCCGGTGCTAGACCATGCCATTGGCACATTGTTATTTAGGGTCACCAAGACATAGACCGAAGTTTGATTGGTCTCGAAGTTTGATTGATCTCGGATGCATGTATTACATCGATAATCAGTAGTTATCCAAGTAAGGTATTATGATTTAAGGAACCACAACTTGTTTATTTGAGCCATCCGCGGTTACGCTATATATCAGTTGTCCGTCCTAGCCGAATGGTTAGCGCGCCGAACTCCCAAGCGAAGTGTCGCTGGTTCGAGTCTCCGTTGTGCGAACAGTTTGGTTTGGTGCGGGGTTTGTGGCGTAACCCTGTATGACAAGCCAACGTCCACCCACCTTCAAATGGGTACCTGGAGAAATCTGGGGAAGATGACAGGAAGGGTGTGCGAAAGCACCAGGATGGCTAGCCCCCAACCGCCCATTGCACTTCCTGGCTGAGGGCTGAGAATCGGAGATCAGCGCCTGTATACGCTGATGCTCATACCTTACCTTACCTTTTTACTTACCTATAGCAGCCTGTACTTGGACATGCATGGCTTAAAATTTCTATAGAGGCCAATGGCCTATTTTTTTGCATTATATTATCATCATCATTAATCTTTGATATAAGCATATGCTACTGGCAGGATCAGTTGAACCAATGAGGTTATTTCTTGTGTTATTACTCTTTACTTCCGAGGTCCCGCGATGGACCTTTCGTTGCTGGTTCAATGTCGATACTCTGACCGAGAGCTAAACCCGACTTGCAAACATAACGGTAGCGTGCGAACGGGTGAATCGTTCAACTCTTCAAAGGCGTATTTGGGATCGTAGTCTTTCGTTCGGTGGTTCGAGCTGACTTACTGTATTATAAATTGCTGGTCACAAAATAGTCCAATGCACAACAGCTTTTTCTTGGCTTATTTCTAATTCGTATCTCATTCGCGTCTCATGCGTATCTGTTTCTAAAACCGCTCTCCAGTTCCTGCTTCCACGACCGCCACTTCCGTTAGCTTGCACAATCGCGGTTCTTCCAGAAACCCCAAAAACCACGATGCTTTACCAAAATCTATGTTTTTAGCAGGATATTCAAAACCTCCATCTCCAGGAAGTTCTACCCAATATCTATGTTTCCAAGAGGAAATGGAATATTCTTTTACGTCTTTTATATTTTCTGAACTACGAATAAAACGCTTCCGATAATTAATTATTCATGACCAACCCAATGTAACACTCCTTCCTTCCCTGAAAAGTTTTGTCTCCGGCAAAACAGAACCACGTCAAAACTTGATATCTTCTACTTAGCTTTCTACTGCTTAAACTTAATTTTGATTTCAGTTATTTTTAAATCTACCAAGCGGTCAGTCTGTCTAACCTTAGGTTACAACAGGTCAACCTAGTTGCAGTATCGGCTTTGTGAAAATAAGATTCTTAATTCTTAAAAGCCTCAACTCTTGCTTTGCCTGAGGGTTCTCATAGCGGTGACTACAGGGTTTTATGGACCCGAAGTCGGTGCTCCAGCACTACTAGCTGTCTACTCTCCTGGCAAAGCGTAATATTTTATACAAATATTCAAAACAATAAAATAAATTCTACATCCCTCCCCCCTTTCGAAAAATCTCGTTCGGGGTAGGGTTTATTTTTATTTCGACGAAATCAAGTTTTGATTCTCCGATCACAACTACCAACAAAGAAGGATTAGTATCAACAAACGTCTGGTCATTCCATTTTACTTTAAAAATTTAGTAGATTTAAAATGAGATATATAGCAAAATCGACTATCTGGAATAGTTTGCTTTCGAACCAACCTCCCAGAATTAAAGAAGGAATTGACTTTTACCCTTTTAAAGTTCTACTGAAACCATGTGCAAACTTGGAAGCTGTGGTCGCGACGCAAGGAACGAGAACTACATTACCACGACTCTGAAATTCGCCTTGCCAAAGCTGCTGTCAAATTTACAATCATCAATATCTAATTTCGTATTCTCCTCCATTGGCTCTTGATGCTCGGCCATGATGATGAACTCTCCTTGCGGTCATCTTCCATGACCTCTATGTTAGCGTAGTTGAATGAGCTTGCAACGACGTTCCTTTATACACCCAGATGTCAGCTCCTGCAACAAATAAGCACATTAGCATACAATAAAAGCCGGCTAGTAAGACTTTACTAGCCGTTGGCTGGAATCTGTTGTCATTTCACGCCAGATTTCAGCCACGAGTAACCGTAAAATATTTGACTGGTACTTGGCCATTATAATAGTATGACCACTTCGATTAGTTCACTGAACAAGCAGTAGCGCATTATCTTACACATGTGTCTTGCACACGTCGGTATCTTTAATTGTTGGCTTAACCTATGCCATTATAACTGTATGGAAATTCTGATAATTATGTCACCCATGAAGCTCATGCTTCATGCACAAGTTCGTATTATATGTTGTCGTAACCTCTTAAGGATTGGTGTTGTGTTTGACCTATGATTCGAGGTTTCAAAATGGTACAGTCACATTCTCAACTCTCTTACAGCTTGGCTATATTCGGGTAGTGGCAGAAATTCGATTAACTGCTCAGTTGTAGTCTCACTAGTACGTCTATAAATAGTTGTTGCTTAGTCTACCCGGGAGCGCGTGACGAAAGTGTCAATAAATAGGTCGACGGATACTTCAACTGGTATCTCGATAGGTGTCGACTCCACAATGACGTTATCAATGACGCCATAAAGACGTGTTTTGGCGACAAAGTAAGAAAATGATTCATAGCTACGTTTCTCCTTGGTTCTTCACTAAGAACCTCCGGCAATGCCGACTACTCCTCGTCCACATACAGGTTGACTCCCGACCCAATGAGCGGTAGCGATAGTTCGTCTCTTGTTCTCCATCAGCAGAGGTAGTGTATGTGAACGGTGCTGTTGCTCCACCCCGCTTCCAAACGGGCGACGATACTTGAATTCATTTCTATTGGCTCGGCGATTTGCGAATTAAAATCTGTAAAATAATAAACGCAATAAATCTGGAAAAATAACGTAACCGCTTACAGGGCTACATTCTGTCGTTTTCTCTTTGTGGTAATTTCGTGTTTCTTTCAACCGAATCTCAGTCCTTCACGTTTTGTCTGTTCACTTGTTTCGGCATTTAAAACACAACATCTTTGATATTTAAAATATATCAAATGCCAAAACCGCAAATTACATGGCTCTTTAAACTTCTCGCGACTTAAATGTCTCAAAGGCCAAAACCGCAAATTACGTGGCACTTTAAACTTCTCGCGACTTCTCATCCGTCGTTTAAAATACACGAATGATAACGCAACCGCGAGTTTTTAAATTCAACTAGTGAATAAATCCATTTAAACTTAGCGGCTTTAGTTCTTCAACAAGACAAATAGCATAAGAAACTATTTCTAAACAATTCTGGTAACATGGGGTAGGATGGTACAAAGAAAATTATACCAGGGAAGAATGGACACTCCCATAAGCTCCATGAGTCGCGTAAAATGGCACCATCTAGCGTAATTTTCTTCGTTAAAAATGTTGCGCCGTTGCTGTGCTGTTGACACTTTCGCCTTCTCACTTCTCTATCATCACGGATTTTCCTGTTTACTGTTTTCTTAGGACAGAAATCATGCTTGCTGAGATTCTGAGAATATTTTTCCTGTTCTGTGTATGATCGACATATCTTTTGTATTTTGACCAAGATGAAGGACAAGAAATGAAGATCATGGAGTAAGTGTGCTACTTCTTCTTATCTGGTTCTTACAAAGTTCATTTTGTTTCAAGTTCATTTTGTCAAATGTTTTCAGGATTTAAAAATCCATGATTTCAAGACTTTCACAATTTTCTGACATTTTTACTGATTGCAGTAAGAACCAAATTTTGGGAATGCTTAATTACCTATCACATAAGGTCATAAGCTCTGTTTGACATTTTGTTTTTTTACTTGCCTGCTTTTGCTACAGGCTCACAGCCTGCTCACAGCACAGGCCACACAATAGCAAACTCCTTTTGAACTCTAACAAGAACTTCCATTTATTTAATTGGTTTGAAAGCTATGCTTTGATTATGTCGGATTAAGTCTTTATTTCGGATTGTTATAGACACTATGAGCATTAGCCTAGTCTTTCGAAATTATTTTTGCATGTGGTGCATTTTGTAGTTCCAAACTCCCTATTCTGAACTGATTCAGAAGCATCGTCAAATGTACTAACAAGGAACACTGCCAAACAAGTGACAAAAAGCCTGGAAAAGTAAAAAAACAAAAAACATTGATACTGTCCCTCAATCAATTTAAGCTTCCAGTCAAGGTTCAAAAGTGTATTAAAGGTCACCGTCTCGAGATAGGAACCCGCTGCCAAACAGTGGACACCCTCTAAAAAAAAAGTATAAATAAAAACCGACTATAAGCATAATCTGAAACTTGTTAAACTTGCTGAGACCCATGTTTGAGCCAAATTTATGTTCTGAGGTTATTCAAAAAATAAAATGAAAACTGTCCCTAGAATGGGCATTTCACAGCAGAGTGTCTGAATTAGTATGTGTTGAAGGCTGAATTTCTGGTGTTTAACTCTTTAAGAGCTAGATTTTAAGTAAACATTCACATGGCCGTCCTCTTTAAAAGCTAGAATTTAAGTAAACATTTGCATGGCCATCTCCTTGCTAGGCCATATATTTGCGAGTTCAATACTACACAGATCTATTCTAGCTGGTTAAGCTGGAAATTAAACAGCTGCACTTACAAATTATTCTTCCTCCTTTCTCCCGTTACAACCAAAAATCAAAGAGCCATAGACTGTTTAGATAACTTAAATGGTATACCAGTATTTCAAACCAAAGTCCTTCGATCCTAGCAAGTAATTTGCAAATAGTATCCTGTCACTGTGTAAGTCTGGTTTGTAGCAGTGTCACAATGTCCCTGTTTGACCCCTTTTGGGTTTAAAAGAAGTCCCTATTTTCAAGCCCACCTGTGGCAGCGCTGCATATGTGGCAGCGCTGCATATGTGGCAGCCCTGGCGAAATACCCTTATTATTTTGCTTAGGTTACAGTTAAAAACAGTTGCAGTCCCTTACACTTTAGCTCGACCCGACCACATCTCTGCTACGAAGCTGCAGAGTTTTTTAAGGTCATTGAAAAAGTGTATTTTCCTTTATGTTCAAAAGAAATGCTATACTATATTTATGTAAATATGTATTGTTTGTCTAGACATGGAGGAAAATTCTGAAACTTGCCATTCAGGTTTAAATTTTTTGAGCTGTTTACCTCTTAAACACATGGTGGAAAATTCTGGAACTTGCCATTCAGGTTTAAGTTTTTTGAGCCGCTTACCTCTTAAACAGTGACAAGTGCAAATAATTATCAAAAGCCAAGATTATGGTGCGAGGCTGCCACAATTTGAACTTGTTGCCTAGACCTATCACTTTGCTTGTATTTTTGCCTTTTAAAGGACACCTGAATGAAGAGTAACAAGTACAGGGCTGCCACAAAGTCCATGCAAGTCCCTAAATCGGTCTCAGGTCCCTTTTTGTCCATATTGATCCCTAAATCACTTCTCTGGTCCCTTTTATAGTTTTTCTTGACCAAAATAACTTGCATTTTCTTTGAATATTTTTTTTTTGACAACTGTCAACCTGCTTGCCAGAGCTGGTGGACTTGGACTCTGGCCGCCTTTCTCATGGACTCGAACTCGTCTTGGAATCGAAGTTCACAGAGCAGGACTCGGACTTGTCTTGTCTCGAAATCCAGCCGAGTCAAGAGAGTAAACGTCTCAACCCGGTAATTTTCAACTAAAACAAACTCCAGCAACCAATTAAAAGAGAATGCACAATAGTTGATTATGGCACACCTTCTTTCACAGGATTAGGTCAAGGAATACCGTAGAGAAATAAGTAATAAAACCAAGAACCATAGGAATTGGGAATTGATTTTGTTCTTTTTTATTTTTCAGGTTCTTGTGAAGAACTTGACGAAGCTTCCGGCTGTGAAGAACCTGACGAAGCTTCGCTTTTTTTGCGTGCCCCTTTTCTACTCTGCGGTCACTAATGGAAACCCGGCCCTTCAACTGAGGCATCGATCTTTTTCTACTTTCAAGCATCTCTTTGAAGAATCAGAACAAAAGGTAAGTTCCCAACAATGTCCTCCCTCCACAGGGCTCCGATACGGGCTGGCTCCATCAATTACGTATCCATGCCTTATGCTTGTTTTCCTCACAAAGTTTCAATCCAGTCCATGGACACTAGCACCAGTCAGTCTGTTCCGGCTCCTGACAAGCATGCTAAGTTTCATTGTCCTTCAGTCACCAGAAACCCAAATCGGGTACCCGAGAATGGAGGGATCGAGATGAAACTTGGTGGGAAGAATAAGCACAAGTCCTAGATACATTGATGACTTAATTGGATCCGATTCAGGCACTGTGGGGGAGTTTGGGGCGGGATTCTGGTGATCCCGCGAGCTCAGTACTTTTTGATAAAAATATGCCAATGGGATCAACTCAAATAAAATCTGGGATTTTGGGTGGGAAAGATCCAACCACAGTCAGCTAGGGTCCTAAGATTTCATACGAGCCCCCTCCTGGTTCTAGCTTTAGGGAAATACTTTCTACCCAGACAAGTACTTCGCCCGGAATCTGGCTCAAAACGGAAAATTTGTTAAAAGCTAAAGTTGTATTTGTAGTTGATTAGAAGTCCGATTAACGGGTGACAAGAGTTGCTGAATCCATATATGACTATCATTCTTTAGCCTGATATATAGTTTGTCCGGAATCAGTCTGAAACCGGAAAACTGGAAGAAGTAAGGCAGGATCGTTTGGGTTGGCTTGTAGGGGTAACTTGGTTTCGTCAGGTGATAAACTATTTGGCCTGAATTTGTTTCAGAATTTGAGGGTAAAAATGTTGAAGGAGTCTTGCGAATACTGGATCTGGGGAAGGCAAAACCCAATTGTCTGAAAAATTTCCACACACCCGATGTGAAAACTATTCTAACTATCTATTACAATAAGAGCTGGAAGCTCATATGGCACTTGCAAGGTTTAGTAAAAGGATGAAAGTAGGAATTTGCCAGTCCGTGGGTTTGTTGTGATCGTTTGTAAGCAAAACCCTTGAGATAAGAATGACGATGGACCCAAGGAAATCACGAGAATGTATCGTTTGGTAAAGAAGTAATTTTTTTTGCACTTGGCTGTGACGATGCGCACTTTAAGGGCGCTAGAAATTCATCTGTAATCAAAACCCTTGAGGCAAAACTGATCATGGGCCCTTTAGGATCATGAATATATTTAATTTGGTTAAGATGCAGACTTTAAGGGTGGTAGAAAGTCATTTCTAAGCAAAACCCTTGAGGCAACAATGATCATGGGCTAATGGGGACCATGAAAATGTAGATTCTGTTTAAAAGTATTTTTTGTACTTTGCGATGAAGAAGAGTACTGTAAAGGATGGTCAGATCTGGGAAGTGACAATTTCTAATCCAATCTTGTCAAGTCTCTAGTGTTCAAGCCAAGTTTCATCGTCCTAGCACATCTGGAAGTACCTTAAATCACGATCACGGAATACCGGACCCCCTCCAACTCCACCCAGAGTGCGCGAATCCGGTCTGGTTCTGTCACTGATTTATCTAGGGCTTTCACTTGTTCATCCCGAAGTGTCATCCCAATCACTACACTCTAAGCGTGTCACAAAATATCCCCCCCCCCCGAATATCCCACATTGATCAGATCCTGACCGCACTTGAAATCAGACATCTGAGACATGAGTTCTTTCCGAATGTCAAGTTTTAAGATCCGATGACCCGTTTAAAACTTGGACATTTCTAAAGATTCAGGACTCCCCCTCCCTCCACTCCCCCCACGATCGCCAAATCGGAGAAACGACTGTTCTTAAGTTAAAATTGTCCAGTCCCTGATATGCCTTCCAAGTTTCATTGGTTAAGCATCTTAACCCGGGATCACCGGAATTCCGGAACCCTCCTTCAAAATCCCCCCACGGTGCTCGGATCCGGTCCTATCTTGTCAACCATGTATCTGGGGCTTGTGCTTGTTCTTCCCACCAAGTTTCATTCCAATCCGTCCACTCTGAACATGTTTTCTTTGGTGATTAGCTATTTGGCCTTACTGTGTTTCTAAATTATAAGAGTAAAATGTTTAAGGAGTCTGGCAAAGACTGGATCTGGTGAAGACAAGACCTAATTGTCTGGATCAGATATTGAATTTTTGGGATCCCATCGGAACCTTTTGGTCTTGTTCATTTAGTGTATTTATTTTAGTTCAGTTTGCTAATAGTTACCTTTTTTTTTCTAGGAATGCCTGTTCACTGCGTTGTTCCATGGTGTAATCACCGGCACACGAAGCATGGAGCTAACAACCGTTATTTCTCGCTGCCCATCGGTGACCCGGCTAAGCTGAAAAGTTGGCTTGACATTTTGGAGGTCCCTACTACTGAATGAGATGTTACTGTTCGGTAATTTTGTGCAAGAATATATTTAGTGACTTTCGAAATAAAACTTTTGTACATTTTAATCCTACTGTCGTATTTATGGTCTGCAACCAGTGCAAAAGCAGGGTAGGCTACGCTATGTGGTCCAGTAGAAGATTTCTGTGCAGCGCTCGAGTACGAAATCAGCTGTGTAGGCTACGACTCGTTATCTAGGGATATGCAGTTCAGCAGACCTGTCCAGTCCAGTACACTGGCTAAGCAATCGAGTACAGCAGCACGGTGCATTCCGATCCGTCTGATCCTTCATTTCATGATGTCTTTGATAGACAAATAGAACCAAGGATGCACCGTATAGTGTATTATTATAACAGGTGTTCCAGATCGGAAATGGTGGCTTCGAAACTAATTAAGTAAATATTTTATTTCTAACACACCGTTTGAAAAGCGGAGTATGTAAAATAAAACAACAAATACAATCTACAATTTTTCGTTATCGGCCAGAAAAGAATGTGGGCTATCATGTGCTGGCTGGGTCCTGTTACTCCTGTTGCCCATGATTTTTGGTAGAGCCGACGAAATTTCCAAAAGTGTGACGCTTGAAAACGGTTCTCATCTTCTGCAACTCCTTCTTCCGTTGAACATTGTACATCTAACTCAAAAGATAATATAACTGATCCGCCGAATCCAATCGAGCAATATCATAAGGCCGATTTTCCGTGCCATCTAGCGTCGTAAAATACATTCCAAGCTCCCAGAAAGAAAAGATCGCTAGGTGGCTAGACCGTCGATTTTTCACGACGGGATTTTTGGCAAGTGTCCTATCTTCCCTGGTCTTATAATCTTTGGGATGGTATACCTCTACTGCTATACTTGTTACCGTGAATCTGTTTTGAGGTTCAGGTTTACGTCTTTGACCTCTGACGATTGGCTGATGCAGTGTCTGTCTGACCTGCGACATCATCCAAACCAATGTCTATCTCCTGTCAATCTCAAACTGAAAAACTAGAACAACAAATTAAGCAAATCTCAAACTTCATTTTCTGTCAATCGACTCATACAAATCAGGTTCGAATTAAATTAAAGTTGCGATATAAAGTTAAACCGCAAAGTGACGTCGGTGGTTTGGATAAATTCAAACAGCAGATTTACGTCATGAATAGCAATATTTAAATACGAGGCTTCGTAAGCGTTAAAGGTACTTCCTACGTCATACCGCTTCGTCATGCTCCATATACGTCACGCAAATACGTCATGTTTATGCTTCGTAACACGACGTTATACGACTACGTCATACGTGAATTTGGGATTCGCCGTGACAGATCAAACAAATTTTGCTGCTAATAAAACGGATAAAAGGAATTTGGAAACTTCCTGCTAATGTCACGAATTAGACAATCTTCTTCTTCTACTATTTTTAAGTGATACTAGGGACTTGGGCAAAGATACTTGGGGAGTAGGCTATGCTTGGAACAAACAACAAGACCAAAGTTTTCGATGGGATCCCACAAATTTAATATTTCAGATATTCAATTTGACACAACTGGGTTTTTGTACAGTCAGTCATTCTAGTATCATAATGCGGTCTAGGGGATTATAACTGATTAATTATTTCTGGGCAATCTGTCGTTACGCCACATAACGTACGCAAAATAAATCAAAATAATGGACCGTGTAGTTTCTGTCAAGGGGACCAGCAGTGATCGAGCTCACTCAAAGATTTGCTAGTGCATGAAGTCACTACCCGATATCAAATTTAGGGTTGCACAATCAACCGAGCAACAGTTCATGACGCTGCTGCTTACTCGACGTGCATTACTCATAAAGACTGAGCAAATATTCATTCATAATTCAAATTAAAATTGCCACCCTTTTTTTTTTATAATTTAAATTGGCGGATACCCGCTCTTCTTTTCTTCCTGTCATACAATCCCGCTATGACTTGAAATCGTTTATATATGCCACGATCACTGTTCCACGCCACCTCAACTGTTCTGAAATAAAGGAACACAAATAAGGCATAACTAAGCTAGCGATTTCCAAAGCAACACATACATAGCAGTCCTACGAAGCATTCCTACTGATTTTACCCCATTTTATTTTTATTTTTAGATCACCGCGTAGCAACTACTTCTTTAACTTATTATTAGTTTACCCCTCAAATAAAAGCAAAACAAAACAAAATTGCTTTCTACTTGTTTGCTACGCATCAGTATTTCTACTTGTTTACTCCACTCAGCAACGTTAAATTTTCTACCGCGGTACAGTATCATCCTGGTACACCAATAACAAGCAGCAAAATAGCATGTCAAATAACAATAAGTCAGAGCTGACTGTGGCGCATAAAACAAACGGCACACAGATTTTTTTTTTTTATCCAAGTTTTGGAAGAATTTCACTGTGTATGGATCCTTTTGCTCCCCGAAATGAATGGTCCGACAAAACTATTTCCATAAAGCTTTTACACTGTGGACATCTAAGGCTGTATAGCTCGTCCGTCTCTAATACCCCGGCCGGTAGTAATTAGAGACACATGGGCCACAAAACCAATGTTCTCTGTACGGTTTTTCTAAGTAGTTCGATTTCGCACTTTCGCTGATTGTTAGTTTCTCTCGCGAATTTCAACATGCTCATCTGTCCAATGGGCATTTCCTGTGTATCCAAAAGTACATCTTGCACGTCTGCCGAATGACCTTGGATTACTCCTATTTCTCTGTCCTTATTCTCAATCTTTTTAGACAGAAACTTATTATAATTTCCAGTTTTTCTCTCTCTTCCTTCCTGTAATAAAAGAAAATACTGCATTCTACTTATTTTCTATTTATTAATCATGATATTACTTTCTTTTAGCTTCCGGTAAATAGGGGTTCCCTAATTTATCATACCCAAACCTCTCCGGTCGGCGGGTTTCTCTCGAAGTTTGTCTGGACCCTCTGGTTGCCAGATCAAACCTCACACCTTGGAGTGCGCCCCGCCGCGCAGCTTGTGTGCGTAATCTTAAAGCCTCCGAACGCACCGTCGGATGACTTAAAGCTCTGTCACGAATCAAAATTGGTGGTGGGCTACTAAGGTCAATAGGGCATTCCGACTCTGGATGGTCGGAATCAAGCTCTCCGAACGGTCCCCTCAATTCAGGCATACTACCAGAACGATTGCCCTCATTATTGACCCTAACGCCGGGTTCTAACTCGAGTCCGGACTGACCCGAGTCTTTACCAGAACCTTCGTCCTGAGGGCTTGTCCCTCCGGCTTCTGGTAATCGTGGCACTTTACTATTATGAGATTGAGGTGTCTCGATCACCGTCTGATTAGGTGATTCTTCTTCCGGTCGGACAGGGGAAAATTTGGGGGACCCGTCAACCCGTGAACTGGACTGGGGAAAGTTAATAACCCCGGATGGATCCCCAATATTAACAGGATCACTACGCTGATCCGGAACAACTGGGCTCTCGAACTGGAGGCGATAGTTAGGTGGATCGAGAGACGGTAACCAAACACCCTCCAGATTTTCGTAGTAATCACGAGATGGCGTGATACCTGGCCTTGACATTGGTTCCTCGCCAGAAGTTGGCGTGGAACATCTAATTCTCGCCGGTGTGAAAAGCTCTCTTTTCACTAGTGCGTCATCTAGTGACTCACTCTCGAAACTTGAAGAACTTCCTAAACCTTGACGCCGAACAGGCGTTTCTGTGTAGGGGTCATCCCAAGCCATATCTTCAGAACCCACAGAATAGCGTCTTTTACAGTCACCATGTTCAGTTGACTGGTCAGTATGGTACGGTTGTAATGTTAAAGGGCGGGTCAATGGGGAAATTTTACGGAATTTTGGAAAGTCCTCACCCGGTTCAGAACCCAAGACAGGAGATTCCGGTCTAGGAGTAAAATTACCCGTGCCGATATCATACATTTCCTCAGTAAGCAGGTTTGGTGGATCGCAACCTGAAATAGCTTTCTGAGCCGAAGGTGTGTTGTCCCACCAAGTAACCGTTTTCCCGGTACGCGAACTTTCAGGTTTACCCCGGGCCGGTTCTTTTGCGAGAGTGGGTAACGGAAGAATAATGGGCGTCGATAACGGATCAGTAGTGGTTGGGGATAACGGATCAGTAGTGGGCGCGGGTAGCGGAATTTCGTCAAAATTAGGGGGTATGATCAGTTCATCTTGGACGACGTCTTTTTCCCACAGACTCCTGGGAACGTACGTTTTCAAACGGTTGTAATGGACAACCTCCACCCGTCCGTCTGATAGTCGTGTGATTTCAAAATTTAACCCATTCTCTAAAGCCGCAGTTATTCTGAAAGGCCCAACCCAACGGATTTTATCTAGTTTTCTCAGTCGCGCGTCAGGAGGTGTATGTAACAGGACAAGATTGCCAACTTTAAGAGGTTTCTGGTTCTCAGTTCTATTGTAGTAGAACTGTTGACGTTCCCGAGAGATGTCAGAGTTATCATAATTTGATATGCAGTTCTCTGTCGGGTAATCATCTCTGATTTGTAATCGGAGTCCAAATTATAGTAAACTACTGTTTATGACGGTGTCCGTCGGAAAACGAACGTCGCGAAGGAACATAGCATAGAACGGATTATCTGAGATGGATTCATGGAAAGCCGTATTCATAGCAAACTGGACATAACGAAGTTGATCCTCCCAATCAGAGTGTCACCTATCTTTGACATAAAGGCTTAAAATGTTTGCAATATCCCTATTCCGTCTTTCCACCGCCCCGTTACACATTGGATGGTAAGCAGATGTACGAAGCTGCTTAATGTCTAGCAATTCAAGGATGCCCTTGAATACCGCATTTATAAATTCTGAACCCTGGTCACTTATTAGACGTTCACACGTTCCGTAAACTAAAATGAAATGCTCGACAAACGCTCTGGCAACAGCTTTTGCTGTTTTATCCGCTATGGCCGTAAGAACAATGTATTTCGTGAAGTGATCAGTGATAACGACTATATACTTTGATCCTTGCCTGGACACAGGTAAGGGACCTAATAAATCAATGCCTACCATATCGAGTGGTCTCGATGATTCGGGAATGGTGCCTAAAGATGCCCTAGGTGTATGGTTAAGGCCTTTTCGTTGACAGCAGTCAAGGCAACACTGGACGTATTGTTTGACAACGTTGTACATGTTTCTGAAGTAAAAACGGTTGCGCACGCGTTCATATGTCTTGAGGAACCCAAAATGACCCGATATTTTAGAATCATGGCAATCAAACAGAACTTCCGGAATAAGCGAGCGGGGTAAAACCGGTACTACCCGCAGATCCGATCTACGGCAGTTTTGATACGGGGTGTAAACGTAACAAAGTAAGCCATCATCTAGTACAAAATTTTCGATTTCGCGCAAAACTTGATTTTCGATTTGCGAGGGCAACTCACTACCATGCTGAAGGTAGTTACGTACCGCAGACGAAAACCCGTCTTTCCCTTGCAAATTTCGCAGTTCTTGTGAAGAGAACTGGCTGTCCGCCCCTGGTACCACGGCCATTATTTCGAGATTCGAATCAGCCGTCGGAAGGCGACTGAGTGCGTCCGCGACAACGTTTTGAGCCCCCGGAATGTGTGTAATCTCAAAATCGTACCCCTGCAGTTCCATCTGCATTCTAGCCCACTTCCCGGTGAGATCCTTCCCTGTGCTCTTCATCAACCACTGAAGAGGCTTATGATCCGAGGCAACAATGAATTTTCTACCAAGCAAGTAAGGGCGAAACGACCTAATGCAGTGCGTAATGGCTAAGGCCTCCTTCTGAACCGCGGCGTGTTTTACCTCTGCGTCATTGAACGTACGTGATGTGTACTGCAAGACCTTTTGTACCCCATTTTGAATTTGTGTCAAAAAACCCCCACACGCCTTGTTGCTGGCGTCGCAATAAATTTTCATCGGATTTGCTGTTCGACTAAGATCTGGAAGACCAAGGATAGGTTCTTCCAATAATTTAGACCGAAGCTGTTCAAAAGCCTTCTTTTCTTCATCACCGAAAACAAAAGATACCTCCTTTTTCGTAAGTTTAATAAGGGGC
The DNA here is from genome assembly GCA_023053555.1 of Branchinecta lindahli. Lineage (NCBI taxonomy): Eukaryota > Metazoa > Arthropoda > Branchiopoda > Anostraca > Branchinectidae > Branchinecta > Branchinecta lindahli. Next base: position 8,477,278 of record JAKZAO010000006.1, on the reverse strand, counting down.
GACGCTATGGCAGAAAATTGGGGAACAAATTTCCGGAAATATGAGAATAGACCTATGCAGGATCGCAATTCACTGACGTCTTTCGGATACGCGAGGTCACGTACGGCACTTAACTTATTAGGATCAGGACGAATTCCATTTTTATCGACATGGTGACCTAAGAAAATAACTTCTTCCTTGAAAAAATCACATTTCCGCGCTTTCAACTTCAAACCAGCTTTGCGAAAAGCTGCAAAAACTTTAGTCAACAAAATCATGTGTGAATCGTCGTCATCTGAGGCGTTTATCACGTCATCGAGATAAACGGCGACCCCTTCATCAAACAGATGTTTTAAAATTCGATGCATAATTCTACTATAAGCGGCGGGTGCGTTTTTGAGACCAAACGCAAGCTTCGCGTAGACATATTGTTCGTAGCCTGGGGCCGAAAATCCTGTATATTTTCTACTGTCAGGGTGGACTGTCATCTGCCAATAGCCGCTTAAACAGTCGAGAACAGAAAAAATCTTTTTACCATGCAGTTTGTCTAAAATGGCAGTAATATAGGGAAGGGGGAACTCATCGCCGACAGTCACATCATTCAGTCGGCGAAAATCGGTAACGGCCCGATAAGATTCATCCTTTTTCTTTACTAACAGCAGAGGGGCCAGCCACGGTGAAGTTGCTGGCTCTATGACTTTACAGGCCAACATACGGTCTATTTCTGCCTTTGCAACTGGTTCTAGGTGGACTGGGATGCGATATGGACGGACTTTCTGAGGGGAAGCATTACCAACGTCAATTACAAAAGGCTCAATATTACAAGTTCCCAAATCAAAATCGTCTTTCGCGAACACGTCATGATTATCAATAAGAAGTTTCTCAACATTTTGCTTTCGGGCTGGGTTCTTTGCAAGATGATCTAATTTGAACATTTTAAGAAACACATCCACTTCATTGTTTGGCAGCAAACCAGAACCCGAAATAACCTCTGTGGGTTTCAATGTTTCGGAAATACTCATGCGAATGTTTTCTTCCGGAACCCAAGCTTCGGCATTTGCCATGTAGAACCGGGGAATTTTCAGATTTTTATCCGAATAGTTCTCTATGAACACCTGAAACATGCCATCCTGAGTAGTTACAAGCTGTTTCGGTAGGACTAAATCTGGGAATCTTTCGCTCATTTCCTTTGTAGGTGAAACCAAAAATAAACCGTCCGTATCTATTGGCCCCCTACTAGTAGATAACACGCACCGCTTACTGGTCTTGGCATTAACACTAGCCCTAGACACAAGTTGAAGCCTATGTATGCGTTTCGGCGATTTCGCCGATTCGACCTCCGGTTTTCCTAACCCAATTTCTGATTTAAAACCATCACTTTCATTGATAGGAGGTGGACAAGGGTAGCTGGGATGGGGTAAATTAACTACAGGACTAACGGAGGAACAAGGAATCGACTGTGGACCACAGGACTGGCTTCGAGCAAAACAACAATTTGGTTTCATTTGTTCTTTAAGGTTGACCAGATTTGCCGACGGGTCAGAAAATTCACAAACAGACCGCAGACTTTCCCCGTTAGAGCCTCTACGGATTAATTTGTTATTCTTAGCATCAATTAGTAGGTCATTTTTCTTCAAGAATCCATAACCTAATATCATCGGTATGTTCAATTTGTCACTTATCAGAAACGTCTCAAAGTATTCATGTTCGTCAATATTAACATTCTCTGAAATACTCCCGATAATTTCCATGGAATGGCCGGTAGCACTGCTAACATCATTATAGTTTTTAACTATCTTTGACCTAACTAAATCGGGTAACTGCAAAAACATATCATAACTTAAAAGCGATATCGAGGCGCCACTATCGGCCAGCGCGCGTACAGAGACACCACACACAAAAGCGTTAACATACGGCAAAACTTTACAATTTACTCCACTGCAATTAGCAAAATACGACGCTATAAAATTTTCTCCCATAATTTTAGTCGAACGATAAGGGATGGGACGCGCATCAGAATTTACCGAAACGTGACGACGTGCGCATCCCCTCACAAGTTTAAACGACTGAAATTTTCAGCTAGATGGCATTCCCTTGAGAAATGTCCCGGTTTCCCACATTTAAAACATTCTTTGGGACGAGGACCGGCGGATTGACTGCGACATTGTCTTGCCAAATGCCCTACCCTTTGACAACTATAGCAACGCATGGTACGGGGTGCGCGACATTCCCGAGCAAAATCACCGGTTTTGTTGCAGTTAAAACAATTCTTATTCGAACCGCCAGGTTTCCGGGACTCGGACCTCCCATAGGAACCTTCCCGAACCCCTCTCATGTCACGAGATCTACCCCTGAAGCTGCTTATGTCATTTGACAGTCGGTTATTTTGTGACGGTTCCCGACGGCGAAACGTTGGGCGACTCGAATGCCGGAAAATAGTGCCGTCGGTACACTTATCTGGTATGTTTTCTGAGGTCATACCGTCTCGTGAGGTTCTATTTGCTAGTACACTAGGGTTAGTTTCGAATGAAGCGGAAGCAATAGTAGAGAGCACATGAGGCGACTTGGCTTTAGCAAATTCACGTGCACGAAAATCATTTATCAAAAACTGTGTGGCCTCCTCAAAATCTTTGGGACACTTCGCGACCACCCGCATTCCTAGTTGAGGGGAAAGGCTGTCTAGGAGGAGGTTTTTCAACAGATTTGAATAGCCATCAAAGCTTCCTTCGGTTGCCGACGGAACTTGATCCAAACCCATAAGTTTCAAAGTTTTTAATTTCAATTTTTCGAAAAACGGAAACGGATCTTCGCCATCCTCCAGACGAAGAGTTTCGTGAACCAACCGTGCCCTAAGGGACGTGTGTTCAAACTGCCTGGCAAGGGCTTTCTTCAAATCATCGAATGACTCAAATTTCGCGTGACTGGTTAGGAAATTAGCCGCCTGACCTGTCGTTTTCATGAATGCCAACCGGATAAGTTCATCGCTCTGAATAGACTTATCCCAGAATTTTAAATTTTCGAGCGTCTCAAGAAATATCAAAACGTCTTCGCTCCCAGAGAAAGTGGAGACTTGAGATGCGATTTTGCAAAGTGTGCCAAGGGACATATTTGATGTGTCATCTTCAGACATTCTACGTTCGCTCACTAACCCGGTCTAAAGAAAAGAAAATACACTCAAAACACTATATCTAGCCTATGATTCCCTTCCAAACGAAAGACAACGCGTCACCAGTGAACCAATGAGGTTATTTCTTGTGTTATTACTCTTTACTTCCGAGGTCCCGCGATGGACCTTTTGTTGCTGGTTCAATGTCGATACTCTGACCGAGAGCTAAACCCGACTTGCAAACATAACGGTAGCGTGCGAACGGGGGAATCGTTCAACTCTTCAAAGGCGTATTTGGGATCGTAGTCTTTCGTTCGGTGGTTCGAGCTGACTTACTGTATTATAAATTGCTGGTCACAAAATAGTCCAATGCACAACAGCTTTTTCTTGGCTTATTTCTAATTCGTATCTCATTCGCGTCTCATGCGTATCTGTTTCTAAAACCGCTCTCCAGTTCCTGCTTCCACGACCGCCACTTCCGTTAGCTTGCACAATCGCGGTTCTTCCAGAAACCCCAAAAACCACGATGCTTTACCAAAATCTATGTTTTTAGCAGGATATTCAAAACCTCCATCTCCAGGAAGTTCTACCCAATATCTATGTTTCCAAGAGGAAATGGAATATTCTTTTACGTCTTTTATATTTTCTGAACTACGAATAAAACGCTTCCGATAATTAATTATTCATGACCAACCCAATGTAACACAGTTAGGTCACCGCTGATTATTATTTCCGTTTCAGGCCATAGCCTATGAGGGTTGGAGTGATTACTTCTTCCTTACCCAATTCCTCTTATCCTGTGCAATGGGCTTCCTACTCTCATACTCGACTGTACTCTGTACTCAACTAAATTCAGCCCTCACGACGACTGTGATTGGCTGTTTGAAAAACATTGCTGTGACTTATTTAGGAATGTTTATTGGAGGAGATTATATCTTTAACTGGGCCAATTTCACTGGCCTCAATGTCAGGTAAGTCGGAGCTCTTTCTCTTCCATTGTCTGCTGCACACTTGAAACTGTACGTGCCGTGGCAGTGGTTTCCTGTAAGCCGTTTTGGGATTCACTGGTGACTGCTCCCTAGTGTAACAAACCGCGTATGGACTCACCAGTGTCTGGACTAACCCGACCGGTGCAGACTCACCAAAACTTGGTGAAGAGGCAGGTTTAGTGAGAAGACACCAGAAGATAACTCCATAGAACGGAAACACCAGACACTAGTGCGTAGAACCAAAAACAAATAATCTACAAGAACCTCCGTCTCCCTATCTCTGTAATACGACCATGCGGAGTCGAATATATTTTGATACCCTACCCGATGCAAACGAGCGGAGGAGCTACGCAGAGCATTATACTTTGTTACCTCTACAAACAGCTGTATCGCAGTACAACTCCGCAGAAGAATGCGAACGCCGTCCGAGTCGTCCTTTACATCTGATTAGCTGTATACCATTGTGACGTCACGTCTAATTCGCTACAGACGGGGTTCTTCACCCCTGCAGGCATCCTACGGATTGCACCTATTACGTGCAAAGGCCAAGAGGGAAGTAGATGGGTATCAACTCAAACCTCACAGCATGTACCTGTAGCTCCGCTTAGTTTTATCGGGGTATCCATAGTCGCTGGATGGGACCAAAGACGGAGGTTCTATCAGATTATTTGTTCTTGGTAAAATCCAGAAACTTCGGTGAGCGCAACGAACGCGCCTATTATTCCTTCTTTCATCTGTTATGTCGATTTTACTTTTCACAGTTTTGACAGAGAATTCTAACCCCCTTTTGGTTTAACTGAACGGGGAGGTGAATTGGGATCAGGGGTTAACGCAGGGTATAAGAGATTAGGGTTTACCGTATGCACCGTTAATGCTGAATCGGACAACAGATTCTAGTTACAGTAGCTAAGATTTTCAACTTTACGCTGTATGATTATTACAGGCGACGGTAGGAACAATTTGGGTTACCAAAAAATAATAACACCAGTACACCATGCACTCCCATGATATCAGTCCTATCCTACCCAGGGCCAAAATTTTCTAGTATTGCCCTGATGTTACAAGAGCCAGCCGTGCGGTAAAAACTGAGCCGTGCGGTAAAAACTGAGCCGGACGGTAAAAACTGAGCCGGGCGGTAAAATTGAGCCGGACGGTAAAAACTGAGCCGGGTGGTAAAAACTGAGCCGGGCGGTAAAAATTGAGCCGGGCGGTAAAAACTGAGCCGGGCGGTAAAAACTGAGCCGGGCGGTAAAAACTGAGCCTACGGTAAAAACTGAGCCGATCTCCAAAAAATGAATAAAAGACATCACTTTCAAGAGGAAAAACAAAAAAACACTAAAAAATAATACAGTAAACAAAAATGTTGGAAAACGTTGTAGAAAAGTCTGTTGCTTTCCTAGCCAGCCAACCTGGGTTATACCTTGTTACAGTCACATTCCCACTGGAAATGGAACTTGTCAACTGAAACAACATTACTTCCAACTTACTCTAACTTGTTTTCCTCTAGTCTCCAGAAGGCAGCTATAGAGCAATTCCAACAGTATTATTTTATTTTTTTTCTGAAAAACAGTCCATCAATATCCAGTGTTGCCACTTTTTCTGATGGAACCTGTGACTTTTGGTCCGAAAAAAACAATGATATTTTGGCACCTACGAAAGTACGTCTTTTTCACAAACTATTAACAAGAAATCTCGCTATATCATCTTCACAATTACGCCTTAACTTTTATACTTAATTTTTGCATTTACTGCTAAGGAACCAGTCGCAGAGTTCTTGCTAACTCTGTCGAAGAAACGAAAAAGTATGACACATTGCAGAATTCTGCAACCAGCGGCAACACCGGTTTGAGCTTTATCAATAAATCTACCCTAAGAATTCTGCCGTTAGATGACATCTACTTCGCCACAAATGAAAGACTTTTATATTCCTGGGACACAACAGTAGTCGTTTTCACATTTCAATAGTAAGCTAGGGTTGCCATTTCACTAATCAGAAATACAGAAAAAGACGCTGCTCAGCCAACCCTTTAGCGACAACCTTGCGAAGGTTAAAGATAGTTGATAATGACAATGGATATATATTTCCTGAAACAACATCCTACTATCCCTTACTATTTTGCGTTACAGTTCAACGTCAGCATTAACTTTTAAAGAAAGATTGAAATAAAACAGTTGCTTTTTTACCGAATTTCCGCCAGGAGGTTTCATTGTTCTGCACAGTATACTAGTGTTATAATCATTGCGATAATGTTTATAACACTAGTACACTGTGCAGAACAATGAAACCCTTGAAAGCAAGGGTTGGCCCTTGCTTTTCTTCGGGCGATAATATTTAGTGCTAACCATGGATGGTTTTGTGAACTATGGCAGATACGTTACTAGCCAAAATGTTTGGGGGCGGCAAGGTATTTACCGACTATAGTTGATCATTTTTACTGACTGTTTTTTCGGTAAAATCGACTGTTTTACGAAAATCCGACTGTGTTTCAGAAAGATCGATTTTTTTTTCCAGTAAACGTGGATGGTTTTGTGGTCGGCGACAGAGTCGTTACTAGCCAAAATGTTTGGGGGGGGGGGCAAGGTATTTATCGACTGGCTGGTCAGTTTTACTGACTGTCTTAAAGAAAAAATGGACTATTCTTATGAAAAGCCGATTCTGTTTCAGAAGAATCTAATGCTTTTTCCAAAAAAATCGACCGTTTTTTACGAAATAACCGACGCTGCGCGTTTCGCGATACTGATCGGCCGACAACATTGGGGAGAGGGCGTCCCAATACGTGACTGCTCTGATCTAGAGTGCTAAACATAAAAGTTAGCTAAGATTTCTAGCGATATTTCAATTGCGGATTGCCGGTTCCTTCCCTTTGGAATATATATGTTGTTAGGAAGTTCAGTGTTTGGACATTTCTGAGAAGTTACTACTACTACTGCAGAGGAAAGTGCTCGGGATTAGCTTATTCCACCACCCTCTTACTTCACCGTTCGTGTTTGAGTGTGTTTGTTTTGTTCTATGGATGGCCACTTGTTGGGTATTTCGTTGTGCTTAACTGCACTTGCATTCCCTCGTGGAATTGAAGGATAAAAATTAGTTAATCGGTTGTTAATTATTATTGGACATAATAGTAAACTTTATTCTTATTTTAGCATCGCTGGCAGTCTGATCTACACGTATGTAACGTTCAGAACAAAAGAATTATCAGCGCTTCCGACATAACAGTGACCGGTGAAAGTGACAATGGATAGAAATTAGATGTGGGCTGCATGGTGATGGTGTATGTAGTGAGGTAAAGCTGAGATGACGAACTGGCGTGCAGTCAGACGACCTTAGTCCTAATTTTAAGTAGTTGCCGACGATATTGACGTTTGGGTGTTGGTATACGGGTCACACGTAAAGCCCTTTTCTTGCGAGTACCGGTCTACAAAAAATCTTGATTTTTGGGATAGGTAAGCCTCCGCGCTTATGTTTAGTTTAGGGTTTAGGTAGGCTATACCCAAAGCTGAGATGGGGTTGCCTTGGCTCTGGGAATTTGCTCACTATTGCTGTCTACCAAATTCTCTATGCTAAGGCCTAAGGTACATGCACATTCAGTCCAGTTTGCGATGCGAATCTCCTTCTTCGCTCAGAAACTTTGCAACAAAAGGAATGTCCCAAAAAAAAGAAGAACTAAAACTTCAGCTCACGATTTTTCACCTAAAACTTTGATACAGAACAGACATCCCAGCTTTGGGTACAGCCTACACAGACAAGTGAGCTACACTGTAAAAAGTTTCTCCGAGTAAGGATTAAAGTTAAATGCAGTATTTGCTACTGGGATTAATCTTATATCTACTGGGATGATGTTAATCCGAGTTAGAAATAATCTTATCTCAGTAGAGACAATGTTAATCCCAGTAGCAAATAACTGCAAGATTTTTTTTTACAGTGTACCATCAAGTTCATTTTATTTTTATTTGTCAATATTACTAAAAAAAAATATAGCACTGAGTAGAGAGGTGAACTCGGTTGACTCGGATGCAATACTCCTCAGTGTGGAGTATTACCTATCCCAATATCAAGAATTTTTGGTAGACCAGTATCTCTAGTAAGGGGTGTGTAAGCGAAGTAGTCCGCTTGCGGCTGGTGCCGAAATACCTGTCATCGTAGGATGTGTTCCAGCTTTCTCCAGACAGCTACTAAAGCATCGTTCCAACGTGTGTGAAGGGTATAAAAGTACTACGGATCGGAACAACGTCGTAACTTTCGGCTGTTGGTAGGATGTTGTTGAGCGTGTTCCACCCTACTTACCGTAGTTACTACGGTATTTACCGTAGTTACTACGCTAGGCTGGAACGCTTTTTTATTTTTTTCGCTCAAATATCAGGCCGCGGGCTGATCGGACCAATCACGTTGCAGAGATGCGTAGTCACTACGTTCCCGAGCGTGGTAAGCAAATAGTTACTATTTTCAGAAGGTTGGAACGGTCAGCGTAGTAACTTTTCGTGAGGCTGGAACGGAAATAGTAATTAATAGTTACTATTGGTAGAGGGGTGGAACACGCTCGTTATCACGGCCGTTAAAGCACTTATCCATACCTTATAGGTTGTATTTGTACTTAAGTCTTGAAAATAATGTATTACAACGAAGAGATATTTGAAAAAATTGCCTCTGCGGGCTACCGAATGAGTGTTGTGCCATAGGGTTACAAATTTCCACTTCGTAGACTCCGCGTAACATAGAGCGTATTCCACCCCTCTACCAATAGTAACTATTAGTTACTATTTCCGTTCCAGCCTCACGAAAAGTTACTACGCTGACCGTTCCAACCTTCTCAAAATAGTAACTAATAGTAACTATTTGCTTACCACGCTCCGGAGCGTAGTAAACGTAGTAACTCTGCATCTCCGTCACGTGATTGGTCCGATCAGCCGCGGCCTGATATTTGACCGAAAAAAGAAAAAAGTGTTCCAGCCTAGCGTAGTACGGTGACTAGCGTAGTAACTACGATAGGTAGGGTGGAACACGCTCATAGTAGTTCGCAAAGAGCGCGGTCGACTTCATTTGACACAAGTGACAGGTTTGACAGTGCAAAACGGATACGTCAGCTGAAATTTATTAGAGCTATATTTCGGCCCTTCTTGGTTATAATCTTATATATTTTGGCCTTTCATGTTTTCGCAAGTTTCGTTTTTTCCATCTTGAGCGGCTTTGAGCCTGAAGAGGACCCTTACCAAGAAGGGCCGAAATATAGCTCTAATAAATTTCAGCTGACGTATCCGTTTTGCACTGTCAAATATGATTCGCAGTCAGCTTGGGCTGATGGAATATTTAACAAGTGACATGGCGAAATTCGAAACAGCGTGGTCAGTCAGTAGCGCTGTTTCTAATTTCGTCGCGTTATTTGTGTCAAATGAAACTCGGCCGTGTTCTATACCAACTACTGTGTCACCCGCAGTCAATGCAGTAACTTCGCAACTATAATCCGAGGCAAAAATTTTAAAGTTTCTCTTCGTTATGTTATACTATTTTCTTTATTCAAGTTAGTACATATGCAATCTGCCTGGTGAAGACACGTGCTTTAAGGAACGCCACGGGCATGTTCCAGCCCAATACCAGTAGGTATTTAAAACGTTCCTGTAATTTCGATTGTTCATCCCTTCATACAGAATGGAACGACGATGACAGCTTTCAGTAGGAGCTTGGACCAGAAGTCGCTAAGATACTCCGGTACTAGACCGCGTTCCTGCCTTAAAGTCGTGCGTTATCTGTGTTGAAACGATTTGACAAAGCGCCTGTGTCTCAACGCTGTAATTTGGCAGCGAAGTCGATGGAGTTGTGTAACCAGTGGTTGTTTGTTTAGAGAATCGTAATCGACATTGCGTTTTTCGACAATCATTTTTATGACTTGCTTGTGTGACGACCGAGATTTTTTTTTTTTGGGACATGGCGAATATTTGTTCTTGTTTAAAATCAGTTTGTCGTTTATGAGTCATGGTATGTCATAAGACACCCTAAAAGGTGCCTTAAAAGGAAATGCAGTGCCAGCAATACTAATTGATCATCCTTCCTTCCTAAATTCTCCTATCCAAACCTGCAACTACAAGAACACTTGGGAAACGGTTTTACTTTTACCACGATCGACTCGTTTCGAGACACTCTCGCCTGATGCGTTGCGTGTTCAACGTAGAAATTAAGCGTCAAAAAGAAGTATGCTTTATTCCCTCTGTTTTCCTGTTCAAACAAACAAGATCTGAGCTTGGAAAAAGTGGGTATAAGCCGTGCGTTTTTTCAAGATATGTAAGGATTAGAACTATATATGCTTTAATCCCTCACTTTTCCTATTCGAACAAACAAGATCTGAGTTTGGAATAAGTGGGTATTCCGTGTGTGATTTTTTTAAGATATGTAAAGATTGGAAATGACGAACATGTTTGACAATATTGGGAAGAAATAGTATATTTGGTGCTGCATATCCTTTAACGTAAAGTGTTTTGATTTTCGCTTCATCGAATCTGCAGCTCCGTAACCGTTTCGTTTTAGTTCGTTTCTGACGTTCGCTTTACTCAACAAGTGCACAAAATTGCCAAAAAGGTCAAGTGTTGTTAATAATTTCGAACCGTTTTAAATCCTACTCCTGTTCTCGTAAGCAGCTTGAGTAGAGGCGTGTTCTCGCCGTTCCTCGAGGACTCTTCGGGGAATCGAAGGGAACAGCGAGAATAGAGGGAGTCACTCCACGCGGACTCCGCGGACGGAAAACAACGAGAACACGGGGAATGCTTCCAAAATTGATTTTGTTCAAAAAAAAAATACGCAGTTGACGAAATTAGTCTGGATCCATTTTATTTTTGGTTTTGTTTATTCAGATTGTTTTTAATTAATTTTAGGTTGCACCAACACCAGCAAAAACTGATTCCCCTTCGAATTTGAAAAGGAGTCCTTTTTGATGATGGTGCTGATAATCGGAGCATTCCCGGTCCGAGGAGACTCGCGAGAATACGGGAGTGAGTCCCCGGGACAAACAAAAACGCGGGGACTCCTCAAGTGGAGTCCCCGGGGAACGGCGAGAATACGCCCTAGGGAAGCAAAAGTCAATTTGAAAATGTCTCAACAGCTTTGTCTGCAAGAAGAGAATACTCAGATTGGTTCCATAAAGTAATCAGTTTGATTTTTTTGTACATGGCGAAAACACTGCCATTATCTTAGAAGTATCAAACTGAGTATTTGATGAGTATCTAATTGAGCCTACCTCAGATTGATGTCTGAAGAATACATATATGGTGATCATTTCTTGTTGTAAACCACGCCTTTCGGGTTACATTTTCTGTTTGTGGACAAGTCGTGGCGAAGGACTGACGCCGTACAGCACTGCGTCGCCGTCGACTCGGTGCGCAATTTTTATTAATAAAACACGTATTTTCTACTCTGCTACTATTGGAATCAACCAGGGAATCATCACTTTTGTAGCGAAAGTTTAATACCAGAACGAAGCTAAACAAGGTTCGGGAACCTGAGATCGATTCACAACCTAGCTTACAGAAGTACATAGCCTATAGAAACCAGCGAGTTCACCCGACAGTTACGTCATCTAGGAGCTTTTATCAGAGTCAAGTTCAAAATCCGAATATAGATGGCGTGTATCGAATTTCGTTCTAAAAACCAACCAGGCAAGTAGTCGCCCAAATCCGTTAGATGGCACAGAGGTCTGCGAAAATAGCAGAAGTTTACAAGCTCCTCCTACTATTAAAAAAAGGCGTGGTTTAGACTCAGTTTTAGGCTCCTCCCACTCAAAAGGTAAGACTAAAACACATCGCCATCTTTAGATTTTTCCGACAACTATAAGTAAATTCCGTTAGATGGCATACAAGCCTCCACAAATGGCAAAAGCGTAGAAGCTCCTCCTACTTTCAAAAAAGGGCGTGGTTTGGACCAATATTCAGGCTCGTCCCACTCAAAAGGTCAGACCGACACCGTCTACATATTCTGACAACTATTTGGTTTGATCTACTCTTTAAAATATAAAATTCATGATTTTATGAATGCGGGCTGGTTGGATCGACTATTTCGTCTAGGTTCCAAAAACAAAAATAATAGTTAGGGAAGACTTGCATCTTGTGGTCTGATTCCGACTTCCTAATAATAGTTGCTGCTTCGTCCCTGGATGCCTCAAAGTGTAAACAATACTGCTTGCTTTAAAAAAAATGTTTTACTGTCATCGATAATTTAAACTATAAAGCGGCACTTTAGTCCCAAATACAAATCGGGTATACATTGCGCGCAGTATATAGCAATCCTGACAAAAAACATTGAATTACTGACTTTATAAATAAGGTATCTTCGCCGATAAAAAAAAGAACGAAAAACATCACATACATAAGCTGAAGTCAACGCAATAGAAATTCATTCAAGCTGCCCACCCAGTATAAGGGGTCAAGGGCTCGCACGCAACTTGTGAGCAACTCTGCGCTATTAAACAATGAGGAACAACATTTAATTCGTTTGTCAAAACACAGATCAAAGCTGGATAAAACTTATCAGATCACCCTTCAGTCCAAGTAAATGCAGGTCTAGGGTTGGCACAACAGTGTTTGTGGCCGGCCATAATCTCTGTTACGTCTTGGACAGGAATGTATTCGCGGCTGAGTATATATGCTTAGGCAAGAAACAAAGAGTGAATTCTCCAATGGTCACTAGTCACAATACTGCTGCCTTTCTCTGAAGGACCTCTAGATTCTACGGATGAATTAACCAAGTCCTATGGTTCGGACATACAATCAGGGTCGGCCGGTTGCGGAATGGACTTACCGCCAGGAGTTTTCGCACATCATCAATTCCATACGGAAAACCTGAGATTATTTCAATTTTCTTTTTGCAGAAAATCTGACCGGTAAAAATCTGATCGTGTGTCCGCAGAATTTCCAACTCTATCCCAATATCGCGATGCGCAGAAAACCGAATTTAATAGGAGATTTTGTTTTCCGGAAGGACGGAATAGCAAGGGAAGTTCTGTTTAACAACGGTCATTTCGCAAAAAAAGATTCGAGAGATTCGGAAAACGGAGAGATTCGGAAAACGGAGAGACTCGGAAACGGGAGATTCCGGAAACGAGAGATTCGGAAAACGAAGGCAAGATTCGAACATGCGAATGACAGAAAACGGAGAGATTTCGGAAAAACAAGCGCCATTCGGTGTGCAATCGCGCATCGCGATATACGCGGCACGATTCTCTGCAATGTCACTACATCTTCAACGGGAGGAACAGAGTTACAAGTATCAGCGTTCTATACGATCATCCATACAAATAAACCGCAGAGATACTGAAGACACTTTTATCCCCTGCGAGCAACTTGCAGTGACACGAGCTGGACGTTCTACCCTTACTCATTCATGGTTAAACGCACTAAGTGGACAGTTTGTTTCTATCCAAGGATTAATAGCTTACTAACGGTCATTGTATGAACGCAGCCGACAGCTACGTCTGGTTCCGAACACACTATTTCTTAGCAGCCACACTTAGCTGACTCCGAACGGTAAACGATCACTTCAACTGCCCGTTTTCTGACCTGTTATCCAATAGAGTATTTCCGTAGCATAGGAATTCTGTCTTAGTTGCTTTCACGTAACTTGACGTTCAGGCAAACGTACGAAACACTGGCAACTTTTGCCTTTTCATCAGTTCGTTTCCCTGACAGAAGGATCATTTGAATCAAGGGCCGTCTCCTGACCGAGCGGTCGATATCAACTGTTCGCCACAAATCATAGGCTTGGGAGTTACGGGCTGTTAGCGTCCGGCTGCATTAGCAAGTGCACTTGGTCCAATCTGTATGCGAGTCTTTGTTTTTGACTAAACTCATCCTCTTCGAGGGCGGTATTTAACTGCTCACTGTATTTGTGGGCGTAACTGTACAGCTCATAGAGGGCACAGTTTGTGTTGAACTCCAAAGAATGCAACTGGAAGAAAAAAAAAAAATAATAGCACAAATGACACATAAGCCATTCGTTTCTTATTCGTTTCTCCTAATATGAGAAGTAAACTCACTCAATTCTTAGCGGGCGTGGGTAAATTAGGGCGTGGCTCTGATTCTGTCTAATCGCGAAAGTTTTTGGTTGACCAAGAGTAGCTTTTCCAGCGTTAGGTGGCAATTTGCTCTAAATAACTCGTAACGAGAAGCAGAAAGGAAAAGGTCTTCTTGGAAGAATGCTAAGATACCGAGGGCCCACGAAAACGAAAAGGAACAAGCTATTAGGGTAAAGGTTTACCGATGGGCTCGTTCGGTCTTTCAGTCTCCTATGTTTTAACGGTAACAAGAAATAAGAAAAATTACCCCAGCTCTACAGAACCCCGTAGGTAAGGGACCCATGTCCTTCACTGTCCAGTCCAATCGTTTCCAGCTTACCGACACCCATCTGACCGCCCTTATTCTAAGTTTTCGAAATCTTGACGGAATAACAAACGTTGTCTGTGATTGGTTTGCGCGGCTAGTTGGTCACTTTGCAAAATCTCAGCAAGTGCCAAAAGAGCAAAGTTACAAAGCGAAAGCAAGGGAACGGGGGTCGGGTTATGTCTTTTCTTGATAGCAAAGTAATTGGAGAGTGCGGTCCGTTTTGTGTACGAGTTGGCTGTTCGATGATCACTGCTATCACCTCTTAACTGAAGTTCATTCAGACGCGTTCAAATATTATTAAATATTAAGAGAAATTAAGAGGCTCTTTTCATCGAGGAATATAGGAAAACGGCGAGTTTCAAGCCACTCATTCAATCCCTGAAATCGCTGGTAGTTTTCACCGTGGCCATCGGTCCAAGGCGATCGACCTACACCAAGGTCATGTGTCACTATAGGGCGATCGATCTCTTGGATTCGCTTTCCGAAAAGCAAACCGAGAATCCGCCGAGCGCAAGAACAAAGGAAAGTCGTTGCGCCTCAGTTGCACCTTTACAACTTCTCGCTAACTTGTCGAAATCACTTTCCACTAGCGAAGTGGATTCACTTTCCAAGTGCTGGTGGAAACTAGCGGAGCGCGAGAACAGCTCAGGAGAGCGAAGCGAGTTACAGCCGAAGTCGCAAAAATAGCCGGCGCATAAGCTCGCGGAGCTTTCCAGACCGCCAGAATCGCCCTAATGAATGAATGAATTTAATAACAAAAAAGCACGTGGGGCCATGGCGGGAAAAGCTTGTCCAGCAGCTTGGCCGCTCAACCACCCTCAAATGTGTCACCGTACTTACCCTTGATTCCTCTGCAAGCATGGCATTCATATCCTGATCCGATATGGCAGGCATTGCTTTGATATCTGCATAGTACCGGTCTACCCACTCCTTGTACACTGGAATATCTTTGGCGAATAATAATTTGGAACTAGGGGAGTCCTTGCCTGAAAAGAATACAAATATCAGTTTCGGTCGGTTCTTTCAGTACGGATTTTCGTCAGAAAGAAAACAAATAAAGGCACTAAAAAAAAAAAAAAATCGTAGGCACAGTGCATGTAATCAAATATAGCAACCTGTGAAAATTCAACATATTTTTCGCACCAGCACCGCAGTCGACGAAACAGCTTTTTGTTTTAGCCCTGACCTGCCCCCTACACCCTTTGCTGACTTGTCTTCTTCCCCACCCCTACACCAGTGTTAAGTTTCAAAATCAAAATCTTCCGCTCTATGCCCCACTAGCCTCGCTTTTCCCCAATATTCGCTCGAACTCTGATTATATGACCATGACAATTATTTTTCGTACTGACAATGCTTCCCTGTACAAACAAATTCTGGACTAAATAAATGAACTGAATTGCAACCAACCACGCCAACCGAAGAAAAAAACAACAAGAACACTTGTCGCTACGTAAACTCCACTAATGACCATTATGTACTTTTTTACTCAGTGCCCTCCAACCCCATGGAAAATGTGAATATACTCTAAGTACAGTAGAGGTATGCTTTGAACGCTGGTTTACTTTGAACAGTGCCATTTTCATTCACTTGCTCTGACCAGAGACCCATAAATTTCCTTTACAGGGGGCCTGCCAATAAGAGATTTCTGATGCGTTCTTGACCGGTCGGAATGTAGTTCGAGCAATACCCACGGTCCAACGACGTTCAAGACCAGATAGACAAAATTTGGGATTGGCTGCTGGCGCCTTGAGGGAGGAGTCTCTTTGGCGCGCACGTCCAATGAGGCAAACAAGAATCGACTCAAGCGGGGATTTTTGGAAACTGGATGGTTCGGTCACATAGAAGCATAGGAAATTACAGGCCTCCTGTAAGGAAATGTATGGGTCCCTGCTGTGACTAAAATCAACTATCAGTCAGCCAGAGTATCAAAGTAAGGACTCCTAAAAACCTTTTAATGGGTGTTTTGGGCGTCTAGTTTACAATTTAGACCAAACTATACTGTTCAAAGTTAAAGTACGAACACACAATCATGGTCCGGCACTCCCGGACAGGAATTCCTACTCTAACTTTCGGCATCATCTTGACTTCCATATACTTTTTCAACTTTATGATGAATGTGGAGAAAATCCAGCCGGGAGGTCCTTATCATGTATGCGCACTATTAGTTAACGTTCCAAGAAGCATACCTCTACTGTATTCAAAATACGCCCAACTGCCCTTCCCTCTATCTTCGTAACTGATCATCAAGTGCGGACCAGAACTAGTCAACCTCAGAGCTACAGCGGAAGTTTTGCTCAACTCGGGACAGACAGCAGTTGCCCTTTCCAACAAAGTAATTACCCTACTTTTTGGAATACTTTGTCGGAAGATTCTGTCATCAGAAAACGTTCGAATCAAGGATCGAGTGGACAAGGACTGGAAATCACAGCCCTGGAGAGATGACTGATGCGCCGAGTCCGAAACCCGAAA
Source organism: Branchinecta lindahli (assembly GCA_023053555.1). Lineage (NCBI taxonomy): Eukaryota > Metazoa > Arthropoda > Branchiopoda > Anostraca > Branchinectidae > Branchinecta > Branchinecta lindahli. The sequence goes on along the minus strand of JAKZAO010000006.1, from coordinate 8,460,376 downwards.
CTACCCGTTATCTCTTCCGCAAGCTACCCATCGGGATTCTACACATTATTGCTTTGCAAGTGACATGAAGTGCGGAATAGAAGTTGGAACTTTACTCCAATCGGGCCAGGCAACTAAATAATTCCCAACAAAATTCCAATTCTATTCCAAAAAAATAATTCCGTCCTGGAATGCTTTGTCAGAAGACTCTGTCAGCAGAATGATATTCGAATCCGTCCAAGATCGGCTGGACAAGGACTGGACATTACTGCCCTGGAGAGATGACTAGTTCGACCCGAAAGTACGATCATCACCTCCGCAAGCTACTCATCGGGGCTCTACATCCTTACTGATTGGAAGTGCAATGTAAAGTAACTAAGATAATGCTCACCTAATCTATGATCTGACGTCGAACAAGAATCCATAAAAGTCTGCGCTACGACAGACAAGCAGGCATCCACAATATTTGACTTATTCACATCAAACACAAAGTTTGGGTTTTTGATCAAATTCACCCAAAACCTCAACGGTAGAGAGTTCGATTTCCACGTATGCACCACTTCTAAGTCAGTAATACCGTGATGAAGTGCTTGATCGTCCAAGAAATCAAACATGTATTTGATCGCGAGGGGCAAGGCACTCCCTCGGTTGGCTATACTGAAGATTGTTTCGAATAAGTCGTCGATGTACTTCTGAAGAGTCATCTGGAAGAAAATGTCGGTCAGTTTTAAGTCACACAACGAGCATTCTATCGCTATTTTTGGCAGTTGGTCCACATTTATGAAGGCATAGTGGACATCTTTTTAGAATCCTAAAAAGTCAGTCTCATACAATTAGCAAAGAATACACCACTGTTGTAGCTGAACACAAAAGAATGGGATAAGGTGAATAATCTGGTACCTGGACTTTAATTAGCCTTTAAACCGTCTGTGGCAACCGAATGTTTTTTTTTTACTAATCGCGCCGACCAATCTACAGCGCCGCGGAAAAGTAGGCTAACACTAACCGCCGTGAAAGTCAGTAGCTTATTTATCACTACTGGAACCTCTCACTCAATCAATTAACAAGTAAAAAATATTGGCAAGAAGGATCTCTCACTTCAACTCAATATTACTGGAACACCGATTAAGGACTAGCCTAACAGCAGGTGGTAAAGCCAAACATAATTAAAGAACATTCCCTACGGTGTTAACAAAAAAAAACGAAAAACTGTTAGCCTACATAGTCAAATTTTCATTAATTACACAAAAACAAAAATTGCAACAAATTACAGCGCTAAACTACAAGAATTAACACAAAGAAAAGAAAAGGATTTTACTTAGAATTTCGCGTTGAAAAAACTCACGAAGGAGGGGACAAAACTTCTTTCGTACCGCGTATGAATTGCCATTATGGGTTGCATCTTATGAACTAGTTGCGCTGCCATTAGGGAAACGAAGGCTAAAGGGTAATGTGTTCTCGAAAGTCGGTGTAAAACTGGTTTAGGGGTAGCGACTGGTTCGGAAGCTTGTCTTTGAAGCCATGCCCTTTCAGTAGCAAGTCTAGTTGGATCTAATCGTGCTTCCGACTATGACCACGGGGCTGAAAAGTAAGTTGAAATACTAGTTCTTACCTTGGTTGAAAGGAGCCTCGTCAGGTATATTTCAGACACCATCTTATTCCCTCTTTCTCCTTCCTTCCTATTATCATTATCATGGTGTCTCACCAGATGCCAGCACTTTACACCACACTCATGGCTCTCCGACTTATCGTGTCTGTCATTATAGTGAAGACTACCATGATTTGGGTGGGTATTGACTGGGTGGTAAAAGTGGTGGTTCATGGGCGAGGTGGCTCGACTCATTGGTGGACTAGAGCTGAATTTGCTGAAGTTTAGATTCAGGGTTTCATATTTGTGGTGCGCCTTGTCGTTTCGATCCGAGATTAGTGACAAGTTGTACATCGATGCCTGGAAATTCACAAAATGTTACGTCAGGTCAGGGACGGTCTCCGTGTCAGTGTTAAAGAGATAAGACATTTCAAACGCTGTCTTCCAGCGACACACTGACGGAACCAGCGAAGAGGTCGGACGACGAACACCCTTAGCCCCCCCCTCTCAGCAGTGACAATCCGAATGATACAGGGGTGGCCGAAGCCATGGGTGTACACTGTAAAAATTTCTCCGAGTAAGGATTAAAGTTAACTGCAGTATTTGCTACAGGGATTAACCTTATCTCTACTAGGATAAGACTGATCAGAATTAGAAAGAATCTTATCTCAGTAGAGACAATATTAATCCCAGTAGCAAATACTGCAAGATTTTTTTTTACAGTGTATGCTTCTTTTAACGTTAATTTTTGTACTGTGTAGTTTTGTGATAAATGATAAAATGAAGCCCTCTTAAGGGCTTCTGCCTACTTGGCAGACTGGTAGCTGACTTCTATCACTGCAAGTGAACAAAAACGGCACTGTTCAAGTTAACTAACATTCAAAGAAGCATTACTGTACTCAACTATCCATCGACCTGACGATATGCCATCACTGCGATGTAGACAGTGCCAACTGCTGCTGGCATTTTTTTTAAATGGAAATTTACCAGGGACATGTTAACCGAGAAATGATAATATTTTATCCATTTTATTTAGACTAAGCGCATCATTTTATGTTGACGACACAGTCAAAGCCGCTGAGAATTCTTTCTGAAAATCGCAAGAAAAACAAGGCTGGGCAACAGCAAGATTTTGGAATCCCTGACAGATCGAAGCATATCGCAAATAATAGAACTCTCTGGATCCGAAAAGTAATGTAATGTTTTCGCCCTGAGCCACAACTGCCAACTGCACGAGTTTTATAATTGGTTCTTTACTGCTGACATCGAAACTCCAACTTCCAAAACCGTCTGCCATGTTTCTTAATATGTTTTTGATTTCTTTGCCAGGACACTAAAACTCTCCACGAAGCTTCCCGTTAATTCCACAATAAACACTTCCCGGGAAAGCTGCAACGATTTCCAGTCCATGAAAGCCACGGCAAAAAGCTCACCGAGTTTCCATAGCAGCTCGACGACGAAAGAAAAACGATTCCGGTTTATTGCCGCTTGATGCCTTGAGCTACAGGCACACACAGTCCGGCATGATTTCGCATGCGAAATTCGCATCACTATAGGCGAATTCTCGCCGTTCCCCGAGGACTCCTTGGGGAATCGAAAAAACGGCGAGAAAAGAGGGAGTCACGTGAAGTCCTCGGGGAACGGCGAGAATTCGCCTTATGGGAAACCCACATGCGATGCGTTAAAAGTTCGGACCAGAGGAGCGGTTTTTATGGCACTTGCAGCTTCGCTCAAGTGCCATATACCGATCACTTTTCCGTCGGTCGGTCTGTCGGTCGGTCGGTCGGTCCGGTGATCGCGAGTTAGGGTACTTGCAGATGTGCTAGGACGATGAAACTTGGCAGGCATATCAGGGACCCGACCAAACTAACTTGCAAATAGTCACTTCCCCGATCCGACCACCGTGGAGGGAGTAGAGGGCGGGGAAATCCTGAAACTTTAGTAGTTTTTGTAAAACCCCTACCCCTTTCTACACACTAGTAGGTCTGCGCGCGGCGTGACGTCACTCTTTGCATCGGATCACTCTGTTAACATTGGAAAGAGCTAGTGCATTCGAGGGTCAAAGGGGTTTGTATATGTGGTGCAGTGCGGGGGAATATGGAAAATTGAGTGTTGTGTAACTTTGGAACGGGTGATCGGATTGGGACGAAACTTAATACCTGAATGAATGACATATCTCTGATGTTCCATTTGAAGTCCGAACCGGATTCGACAGCTATGGGGGAGTTGGGGTGGGGGAAGACCGGAGATCTCGAGAAACGGTTATAATGGAGGCCAAATGGAGGGATCGGAGTAAAACTTGCTGGGAAGAACAAGAATCTGCTCCAGATAAATCGTTTACATGTTTGGACTGGACCCGGACACTTGGGGGGGGGGGGGGGAAGGTGGAGGGAAGTTACCCGGAATTCTGGTGATGACGGTTTTGGGGATTTTCACGACGATCAGGGACCCGATCAAACTGACTTGTAAATAAAAATTCACTCGATCCGATAGTCGTGGGGGGATTGGAGGGAGGGGGAATACGGAATATTTAGCCATGCGTAACTTTGGAACGGGTGATCGGATTCGAGTGAAATTTAATAACTGAACAGAGGGCGTGCATGTGGGGATCTTTTTCATGTCCGGACCGGATCCGACAACAATTGGGGGGGGGGGGAATACGTGACCGGATTGGACTGGAGATCGGGATGGAACTTTGTGGGAATAACAAACAAGTCCAAAACTGAACCGGATTGGCTCCGGCGACTGTGGGGGGGAGTTTGAGGGGCGGGTCCGGAATTCCGGTGATCGCGAGTTAAGGTACTTCCAGATTAGGGGTCGGCACCGTTTCTGTTTCTGTTTTCTGTTCTGTTTTTTTACCACCGTTTTCTGTTCTGTTTTTTCCAAAAAAACAGAATAACAGAAAACAGGTAGCCGTTTTTTAAGTGCCGTTTCTGTTTCTGTTCCGTTTTTTATATGACCGTTTTTAGCCGTTTCTGTTTTTATTTTACCTGTTTTTTCCCGAATTCCGTTTTCTGGTTATGTCTTTGTTGTAGAAAAAGGGAATTTCAAAGCCGCGTCCGATTCGTTTCCTGGAAGGCAACCTCGGACCTTAATTAATGATCTTGTCGGCCGGTAGATTGTCCCTTGGGAGACCTTTGTGACCGCCAGTGGGTTGAGTTGATTTTGCGTTACTGACGTTTGAAATTCTCAGTTCATCTCGTGACCTTTGTCAGCCCATCCAAACAGTGCATTTCTGCTTAGTGTTTTGAAGTTAGCAATAAGGACTATACTTGTCTTACGTCACAGGATGTTTGATGGTAAGTCGTAACCATATGTAGATGTCATCAGGTCAGAGAGAGTTTATTGACCCAAAAAGTACTAGCCTATGCCAGTGGTAGGCTGCTTTTTCCAAAACAGCATGTTGAACTAGTTACCAGTTCGTCACTTCATCATTTCAAAATACTTTTCATGTTACTATTCAACCACTGATATTTACTCATCAGCCGTATTTTTTGCTGACACTTTTGAAAGCCCGACTCTAACTAGAACAGCTCATCGAAATCACCATGACGAAATAGCTAAGAAGGATAATTTTTCGAAATTAGCAATTTTCTTGTTGGCACTTGACGACTCCATCTAGCAGTTCTGCTCTCCGACGCAACTGGCTGAACGCAGAATATTATTTTTCTCTAATATATTATTTTCTCGCATTTATGACACCACACTCCACTGAATCAACATCATGTTAAAACGAGATTTTTCACCCTTTCTCTCCCCTAAACTGAATGCCGCGAATTTTACCTAATTTTGGTTCAAGGATGCCGCGGATTTGCCGCTTTTCGGGATCCCAAAACGTAAGTGGAGGGATACCTATGACATCGCTAAAGTTGTCGTCTGTCCGTCCGTCAGCCTGAAAGCACGATAACTCTCGAAGAGAATAAGTTATTTTTATGAAACTTGGTGGGATCATCTTTGGGTCAAGGGAAAGGGCGAGTTCGTAGATGGGCTCTGTAGCCTACATTTAGGGTTGGAAGAGAGGGTTCAAATTAAGGGACAGACAAAATATTTTTAAACAGCTAATGAGATAGTAAGACAAGTTAGTTCATATTCGTGGGTAGTAACCCACGAATATGAAAACCATTTTCTCGGCGGACTAGTACCTCGCCAGGAATCCGGCAAAAACGGAAAATTTGTAAAAGTACAAGTTTTATTTAAAGTAGATTAGATGTTCGACTTAGGGTAAGAAGGCATGCTCAAGAACTGATGTGACAATCATTTTCTACCCGGACAATTACTTCGACCGGAATCTAAGAAGGCAAGCTCAAGAACTGATGTGACAATCATTTTCTACCCGGACGATTACTTTGACCGGAATCTGGCCCAAACCAGAAATACTGTTAAAACCAAAAGTTGTATTAGTAGTAATTAGATGTCCGATTTAGGGGTAAGACGAGATGCTGAATCCGTATATGACAATCATTTTTTAGCCGGACACGTACGTCTTCCGAGTAGGCTTGCTGGGTACTTTACGCACGAATGAAGTGAAAAAACGGAAATACCTGTTAAAACGGCCGTTTTTTTTGCAAAAACAGGCCGTTTCTGTTTTTCCCGAAAAAAACGGAAAAACAGAAACGGTTTTCCGTTTTTTTCTCGCCGTTTCTGTTTCTGTTCCGTTTTTTGTTTGCCGTTTTTTACCGTTTCTGTTTTAGCCAAAAACAGAAACGGTGCCGACCCCTATTCCAGATGTGCTAGGACGATGAAATTTGGCTGGAATATTAGAAATTCGACAAGATTGGCTTAGAAATCGCCACTTTTCAAATCCGACCATTCCTTAAAGTACCAATCATGACCGCAAATTAAGAAAACTACTTTTAAGCAAAATATGCATTTCCATCATCCCCATGAGCTCATGATCATTTTTGCCTCAAGGGTTTTGCTTACAAATGAAGTTCTAGCTCCCTTAAAGTGTGCATCTTAACCGCAAGGTCGAAAAGTACTTTTATCAAACGATACATCTCAACCCATGATCAGTTGTCCCACAAGGGTTATGCAAAAAAAAATAATTTCTTGCACCCTTAAAGTGCGCATTTTACCCGCATTAGTGGAAAAAAAAAATACTTTTGATCATACGTACATATCAATGATCCCTAAGAGCCTGCTATCGTTTTTGCCTCAAGGGTCTTCCTTACAGATGAATTTCTAGTGCCTTTAAAGTGCGCACCATTACAGCCAAGTTCAAAGATAAAATACTTTTTCTCTAGCTCCTTTAAAGTGCGCATCTGAACCGCACAGTCGAAAATTACTTTTGATCAAATAACACATCTCAACCCTTGCAAGTGCCATATGAGCTTACAGCTCTTGTTATTAAAAACAGTCGATTTTTTCTTAAATACGATCGATTTTTCTTAAAAACAGTCGATTTTTCGTCAACACAGTCGTTTTCTTCTCAATAATAGTCGTTTTTAACCGCAAAAACAGTCGGTAAAAATGACCAGCCCCCCCCCCCCCCAAAACATTTTGGCTAGTAACGACTCTGCTTGAGACAACCTTGGTTTTATTTTTCGTCCCTAAATCACCAAATGCGAAATATAAATCAAGAGTTTAATGTCAGCGAAGAGTCAAGTTTTCAGCTTTCTTTTGACATGAAGTTTGGAATCAAATCCCTTTGTTGAGATTTGTTATTTCTTTTTAATATCCCTTTTCATCTGTTGGGATGGCCTACCTCGGACGGCTATGGAAGTAATGCAAAACGCCCGACGGCGTCAACTGGCGCGGGAAGCATGGAGAGCTGACAGAGCAACAAAGAGCTAAGGCATAACTCAGTCTGAACTTTATTTTATTAATTAATATTTCCGCTCAATTTTGTGCATGATTTCCTATGTCTGGTCTTCATCATATCCGACCCCGTTCAAAGTTTGGCAACGTTCGAACTAGCATACCTCTGTACTTAGCAAAGTCACTTACTTGTTTCGGGACAAGCGTGAGTTGTGCCCCATCAGGTACTCGGTAGTGGGCTAGGGTGTTGAGTTTCTTCCACTCTCCCTCCATCTTTGAAGTCGTGTCTTCATCGTATAGTATTAGCCGTCCGCTCGTACCAGTTCGCCATTCTAAGAAATAAACGAAGCTAAAGCCTCAAGCACTTCCCGAACCCATTCACGGACCGATACTGCGCTGAGCGCTTCCACACCATATCCATTGACAATGAATACTCTATATGACTAAGTCCAAAACACGCCAGTGATCCTCAGGAAGAAGGAGTAAGCGCGTCCGTAACGACTCAAACTCAACGACTCACATCCTGTGTCTAGCAATCACGACAATCTTTGGGAGCAGCTGTGACACCACTTCTGCCTTTCTTCCGCTAGATACCCGGAGAGGCCGGAGATTTCGCAGCGGCAAGGAGAGATAGTCATAAAGTGTATTTTGGACGTAAATGCTTGTCCTCTGATCTTCATAGATCTCTCCTACCGCATTACGAAGCCCCAAACCCGACTGGACCTGAAACAAGGCTTCGCACTGCAACCCGTAATTGTACTTGACTTGTTCGCCCCGATATACACTCTACTGACCGGTATCTTTCGTCATTTGTACCATATTTCGTAAACTACTTTAATTCTGAACTGTGATATATTCGTTATTAATTGTACATACATATAAATATTTTAAGGCAATTATTGAGAAGTGGTTATTAAGTTTTAGCCGTGTTAATAATTGTGTGATGATCCGATGCTAGCGAGTAATTATATGAGCTATTCAGGAAATAAACGTTATTATTATTATTATAAATCATGATAAACAGGCCACGTTCCGCTTAAAATAAGCATTAGGAACTATGACAGCACCCGAGTCCACTCGCTTTGCGAACAAATATAGAAAAGATACCACAGACTCTGTTGAGTTTCTCAAAGATTACAAACCGGTCTCGGCTATTTTCAGCCTCGCGCTGCCCCCTTGGTTTTGATGCAAAACAAGGAGAAACTTGTATGACAGACCAATCAGCTCCTCGGAGCCTGATCTTGATCGAAAAGCGCCGAACACGGAGAATGCAAGAATCAGTCCAACGGCCGTTAGCGTGGAGACACTCTAACATAGGAGGTTCGATGCCTCCGGTCCGGAATGAGAATGAACGGAATGATTAGGGACGCAGAGTTAGTCAATAATATAGGGAGGATTAACTGCACTCGCTCGAATGCCAACCGACGGTCTCCCCTTTCTGATTATAAGGCGGCACATCAGATAATAAAGCAGGCTAATAAAGCTTCCCGTTTTCTTTGTAATATCTATAGCACAAGAAAGCCATCGAATTGCAAGTCTGTGAGAGAGGGAGACAGTGTACAAAACGGAAGAAGTTCCGTCTAGCCTGGAGAGAATTTGACAGAAAAACATTCGTTCATTCATCGAGGTACGCTTGGATTGCCATGCACCATCATCATCGAACGCATATCTTAGCATTTTCCATCTAGCACAAGGCACTATATCTTACGGTAGGTAATCAGAGAAGTTTCCAGAAAACAAAAGTTAGAAGTACGAATCTTAGAAGTTGGAACCCTCTCAGGAAAAGTTTCCTTTGTCCTTCCGAGATTTGGAAACACCTCTTAGCTCGACTAAGGGAGCCCAGAATAACCAAGAAAGGATAGCTTGCTATTTCTAACTTGATTCATGATTATAAAATTCAGTCCCATCCCTAAAATTCAAAAATCCAGTCCCACCCCTGGGGATAAATTCTCGAAGTTTCAAGTGTAGGCTATATGTTTGTAAACATGTTCAGTTGGTAGTCAAAGAGTTTTCAGCATATAATTGCTGGTTTTTTTCCTACGAAAATGTAATGTTTTGCTTTTTTTTTGTACTCCGTCCTTTTTCTTTTTGAAATGACGGGTGATAAATAAATAAATAAATATTTACTAATGTAATTTGCCCCATGATTCAACAGATGAATTTATTTGTTCCTGCTTTTTTTAAAATGTAACACTTCCATGTAAACTGATCGCGAGACTTTCTGTCATATATTTCATTTATTTTTAAACCCATCTAGTGTATTCCGAGGGAGAAAAAAAAGGCACAACCATCCAGTAAAAACTTTCAGCCGTCAAACGAATTGCTGATGAGCCGACTTGACTACAGTTAAGCGCAGAACGCCCAACAGCTCTATCTAAAAGGAAAACAGGAATCTTTGTCTATGAATCACACTGTACGCGAAAGGTTTATGCCCCCCCCCCCGGCCCCTCGAACAAAAATGGCGAGACGCAAAATATGACTCACCTAGGTCGAGGTCGTCTTTTCTCGGTCGTTGGCTGAACTGGGTTGACCTGTAGATCGTATCCAGTGCCTTTTCTTTCACTTGGGTGATTGTATCACAGTCAAGGGCCTTTACTGGAGTATCTGTGTTGTCGGTATTGGCTTCGAGTCCACTAACGTAGATGGTCTGTGACGAAATGGAGACGTAGATCGTCTACAAATAAAACATAATGTTAGAAACGATGCTATCGATAGGCCTTTGTTGGAAGATCTCCGAATTGTCGGTGAACACTGAGCGGACACAAAGAGACACACCAGCAACACACAATGAGGGGGGGGGGGGCATCTGAAAATCTGGGACGAAAAGGAATGGATGGTGGAGGTGGGGGGACGAATGTCAACTGTAATCCTGTTCCCCAAACTTTGTGAAAATCCAGATTCACTACAAATATAGTATCTGGTTTCACTGAGAGACATGACAAAATGGCCGGGACAACTGGAGAATTCTCGCGGCTCTATTCAAATGAACTATCTATGGGTTATGAACAACTTCGCAAGCCTCTAAAACCTTGTTGTTTTCAGTTCACTACTATCAGGGACCCATAAATTTCCTTTACAGGGGGCTTGTCAATAAGAGATTTCTGATGTTATGTTGACCGCACGAAAGATAGTTCGAGAAATACCCACGGTCCAATCACGTTCAAGACCAGATAGACAAAATTTGGGATTGGCTGCTGGCGCCTTGAGGGAGGAGTCTCTTTGGCGCGCACGTCCAATGAGGCAAACAAGAATGCAGATTCGACCCTAGTGGGATTTTTGGAAAGTAGGACTGGTTCGGTCAACATAGCAACATAGAAGCATAGGAAAAGACAAGCCCCCTGTAAAGGAAATGTATGGGTCCCTGCTACTATCAACAAAGCACTATGTGTGGTGCAATTGACGAGAATCTTTTACATTTTATGTGCGAATGTGATGAGTTGGGGGGACTAAGGGAGGAAGTGTTTGGGAGGAGTGTTTTAGGAGAGGAAGGGTTAACAAATCTGATTGGAGTTAAGTGCTTTGCAGTGACGAGGAATCTGGCAGTATTCGTCCGGTTCGCAGCGAAGCATCGGGGGGATCTATTTAGGATTTTCGTTTAGTTTATTATTTTTCTATACATGATTTTTTTTTATGTGGTTGCTATGGCCAGTTGGCTTTTTGCAATGAATATCATATCTACAAAGCTTACCATAACTTTATAGTCAATCGACTGCCTGATCAGCTTCTCCTCAGATAAGGAATATCTCGCTTCTGACGTCACATGATCTACTGGTCCCTTCTCCACCTGATGCTTTATCGCCCTAAACAGGAAATACAAAGGCTCTCCTGCACACTCCCTCAAGAATTTGTACAGAAGAAATGTAAACCAGGCTGACAACATTTTTTCCGCCACACTCTCCGTGCGCCGAAGGAGGAGCTTCGGGTGACTTTTTCCGTCCACACTTTTCTCTATCAGGTCGCCAAGAAGCGTTTTCAGGATATCGGTGCAGTACTCCATTTTGCCTTGAAGGGTGACCATGATAAGGGCAGCGACGTTGACCCTAAGGAAGAAAAAGAGGGTTAGTCTGATAATCCTAGTGAGGCTTCGTTTTCTTACCCATTTTTCCTTAGCCTCCCTGTTCTCCATCAATCAACAAGCGATACGATTTTGGATGATTTCTTCTTAGTTTGAGTGTTTCTTTTACGGTTTGAACTATTCGAACTTCTTACTCCGGTTCAAATCCTTGAAGGGCTAACTCTGACACTGTAAATCCGTGCGTCCGTCCGTCTGCCGCGTCTGTGAGTGATCACAATAACCCACAAAGGCAACTACATAATTCTGATGAAAATTTAGCTGATAGATTTTCAGCGTACTCTTCAATTAGATTATTTTGCAAAAAAAAGTAGCAGTATAGTTTAGCTATCATGATTATTTTAATCTTTTGTCCAGGGAGGCGGAAGATAAAGATTCTTCACCACACACTTGATCTGCAGAATCTCAACACCAATCGACTGCAGGGTAGAATCCGAGTTTCGTTATTCTTTCGAAAGTAATCACAGACCAGCAGACGGACAAACAGATTTTAGGGGTTTGGAAAGAAAGGTAATGTGGGGAGTAGATGGGGGTGACGAACCCGAACCAGACCAGTCGGCTGGGCCTTCTTTGGCAGGTCTTGTCGAACGCGAGAAGGTATAGCCAAGACCAGTTCTTGTGCAGTCGTTGGTACGACTGGTGCGGACACCTATTTAGGGTTGTGCGCGTCCGGTTTAGTAGTAAGAAAAAAAGTCCGGCCCCAAAGTTTCGTAATTCCTTCGAAAGTTATCACAGACCAGCAGGTGGACAAACATATTTTTTTTTTTTGGGGGGGGGGGGGCAGGATTGGGGGTGGTGGAAAGGAAGGTAATGGAAGAGGTGGGTGGGGATTGTGAACTCAACTCCGATACTAAGCAATATGGCTGGGACTAAGGGTCTTATGTGATGTATTCGTCACATGTCACCGGTTCCTGTGCTGTCGTTGGTACGATACGATAGATTTTAATACCTATTTAGGGTAGTGCGGGATAGTTTTATTAGTAAGAAACAAAGGGAGTCTTACCTTTATAAGACCTTACTCGCAAGCCTTAAAAAAGGGACTTCACAAAGCTTCTAGTCTACAACAATTACCTGTCTTTCATGTAGAAATAGCGATTGCTTTCCAACGTCCGGATGAAAAGAAGAAGGAACGTTTTGTTCATTAACAGCTGACCGAAGAACTTCAACCCCTTCTCTTTTCTCTGCAGCTCGGGCCTTTCCCACTGCAGAATCCCATGGTCCTCAATACTGGGGAAGAGAATCTTCATTGTGTAGGTTCTGTAGTCGAGGAAGGGTATACCGCCAGATGTCAGGTCGGAGGTGAGGTCGGTCATCTCGGTCTGAAGCTCAGCGAAAGCTGGAAGAAGGTGAAGAAGGTTTAAATTCACAACTGTGTCAATAACAGAAAGCAAACAATTTCCTTTAAGCCGGCAGAAAGCTATACTTGTTCTAAAGAAAGGAAAATTCAAACGAAGACTACAACACGCTTCCCTATCGTTTGACTGCTGCCAAGTGCCACGTCAACAGCCTAACGGCTCGGACTGCAGAACATCAGAAACAGCCATTAAAGAGTAAAAGAAACAACCTCTTCGTTTATTTTTTTCCTTGTCAGAAATTATCGTCTATGCTCAGGCCCTTCACGTTTCTACCCTTAACCGTTTCTCCACTTGCCATGTACAGAGAAGATTTTATAGGCACAATTAATCCTTCTTTCTCTTTCTTTATTATTATACTGCGCATTTGCCTCGTTATCGAAAACTCAGTGTGAATTTTTTCCTCTTCCTGAATAATACTGTATTGTACTAGTTTCTGTTTTCTATAGTACTGTTTCTCTTTTCTTGACCGGTAAACATTTCCCATCATCATTAATTCTGGCTGCACTAAACTAAATCATACTGCACTATTTCCATTTTCTTGTTCTGTAAACACTTCCTCATCATCATCATTTTTGGCTGCACCGAACTCTCGACTGCACTAAGCTGATACATATGCTGAATTCTATTCTAGCGATATTTCGGTTTCTGCGGTTCACGGATCCGTTATTCTGGCATGAGCCTGAAGAGGACCCTTGCCAAAAAGGGCCGAAATATCACCAGAATAAAACTCAGCTGACGCATCCGTTTAGCGCGGCCAAATATGATTCGCAGTCGGCTTGGGCTGAAGTAATATTTATCATCCTCACTTTTTTCTATTATTTCTAACAGTCAACCACCTCGGGCTAGGGTTGGGTATCTGACAGTAAGTGGAACTCCCATTCGAAGCTCTGGACCACCCAATAACACAAGCTAATTTGGTATAATTATCAACTTGAGCTTAGACGTAATTAGGGAGAAGCATGACTATTTTATAATCCAAACTTAACTCCGAACCAAAGTTAACACCCCAGACAAAAGTGGTGAACCAGCAGAGATTTGTCTAATTAGTTAATGTAGTTGTCATAGAGATTCCATTTATCCCAGCTCTAGACGGAGGACGGTCCCGGGCTCTGGAATACTGTAACGTCGGACAGCTTTTCGAATGGTTGTAAGTTCTGGAATTTGTTACAAATTTGCTCTGTGGCTAACTTTTCGACCCTAGTTGATCGTATTATAGTTTAAATAGAAATTAAAATAACAAATGAAAAACACCCTCCCCTTGCAAACCGCCAAACCCCAAAACCTGCAGACGTTTTTCCCGTCATTTTGAAATTTATACACTTCCGAGAAGAAATTTAGTTCATATAAAATTTCCAGCAAGTGAATCGTCTACATTAATCTCGAACAGAAACGTTTTCGAGGTTTTATTGATCCGCTACTTATTGTTTTATTTTCTTTCATTATGAATGGCCTGTTTGGCTTTAAATCTTATATACCTCGGATATAATTTTACTTAACATCAACATACAACAAGAGCAAATAACTGCATCCTCATAGCCTCGTGATAAATGGGCACCATATGCGCGACTGACGGGTCAGGACGACCAGACGTAAGGTCATAAGGTCCCTCAGGTCTGACGTAAGGTCCTTACATATCTGTCTGTCTGTTTTGTCGGCTCTAAAAGCTTTCGACTGGCCCCATAATATGACTGTTTCGGAGAAAGCCACAGAGCAAATTTGTAACAAATTCCAGAACTTAAAAGTTAATATCGTCACAGCAATTACAACCGCCTACCACTCGGATCATAACCTTTGCTGTGTGCTAACTTTTTGACCCTAGTTGATCATATTTCAGTTTAAATTCGCATTGCTTTTACCACATTGAAACACAAGGAATAAAAAAATCCTAAGCCGAGTTTCTCCATCTCGTTGTGGATCCATAACACCTCTATGGCTTCTAACACGAAATTTTTATATCACTGTCCAAAGAACACGTAAAAAAGCAATCTGTGATTATTTTTACTTCATCCACTACTAAGACAGACTTACAATTCTCATTGGCCCTTGTTACAGTATTTCTTAGATGTCTGAGGGTAGAAGGTTCATTGAGGGTATTGCAGTGAATAGTAGCTTTTCGTTATAAACATGTTTTCGATCAATATCTTGCAAGGGTGGCTTTTTGTCTTCTTTTAGTCCGTCACCGGTATGGTGGTACGATATAGATACATAGACGAGTCATGATAAGTTCACTCGCGGAAGATTCAAAATCCTTAATTCTTTTATCGACAACTGTAGCAAGTAGAACCAGCTTTGGGCCAAAACAGAGTTATGGTGGGATTACAAACTGCGTAAAACCCGAGCGTATTTTACGCAGGTATTTGAGCTTGAAAAGCTTTATGGCAATACAGACGTATTTATATACAAAACGGACCGGTATCTCAAATACGTCCGTTTTGCTAGAGATATTTTCAAGCTCAAATAAGTGCGTAAAATCCGTTGGTATTTCAAAATATGGTCTGATTTACGCAGTGTGTAAACGTACCATTAATGGTCCATAGGTGCAGGTGCAGGATATATTCAGCAAATCCGAAACAAATGCGTTTTTGTTTCAGGAGAAAAGCGTTCCCGAAAGAGCATATTAAACAATATACACGGAAGCTGCTGAGAAAAAAATACCGATGATCCTACCTTCTTTACACTCTGCAGCTACTTGCAGCTCCAGGGTATCCATATGTTCTTGCATGGATTTCAACACGCGAGATGACTCCGTTGATTTTCTTCTATACGCAATCAAAATCCCAATGACGATGAATAGCAAAAGACCTCCTCCTAGAGCGACCCCGACTATGATGCTTTTGGGTATCGGACCATCTTGTCCATCGGGACGTGCGTAGTTGAGTTTCCCAATAGTGTAGCGTTTATTGCCGCCGACAATAACCTGCGAAAAGGAAAAAAAACGTGTTCTTGAAAAGATTAAAAATAAAATAAAACGAAGTTGGGAGCTAGTGGCAGTCTACCACAAACCCCTGACTTATAGATACCCTATTCCAAACGCCGGGTATATCTAGCATCTGGCAGACCCTAACGCCGGATACACTATGTCAAATGCTGAATTTTCTAACCCACTAGAAAACTGAGGATTCGAGTGAAGCTCAGAAATCAACCAACCAGAATCTTTTATATTGGAGTAGGTCAGTGTTACGGTATCAACTGGTCGTCAGCGTTAGGGGTTATCCAAAAATCAGGGGTTTGTGGTAGACTGGCTAGTGTTGCCTTACTTAATGTAATATTACTATTTTTGGTGGTATTTCGGATTCTGTTCACGTGCTGGTCATTGTTTGTCAAAGACCGGACGCGACTTCCGTCGCCCTTCCCCCCCCCCAATCCAAAAAGTTCCCATTTAATCTGTAACCTCGGAGAGACCAACGCTCCAACTAAAGCTGCAACAGCAACGAATCGAACTTCCACTAATGAGATTACCCTCCCCCTCACACGCACACACTCATAAAAAGTTTCAATGTTCCGTAATACGAAAGCAGTGGAAGGACCGAAGGGGCTGGTGAAAGTTATCCACAGAAGTGCAGTCTTTAATTCCGGAACTCATTTTCATCGGATCTTCCAAGGGATCACGAGGTAGTCGATACCTGCACCGGACTGATATGATATTTATTTACATTTGAAGCCAGGGGCCATAATAAACACAAATAAATAAATAACAAACAAATACAATTTTACACGACACTGTATGCACGAAACACCGCTGTAGGACCATTCCCTGTGAGGACTAGCCACTCTGAGGAACCTTGCCAGGTTCCGCACACTCCTAAATGATGCAGATGTAGTCCCCATAATTTTCACCAACAAATCACTCCCGTGAATCCCCTCTTAAGGATGTACCCCCCCCCCCCCCCCATTTTCCACGGGATCATGAGGACTGGACTCCCGATTTTATCGCGAGTAACCATTAATGGAAGCAAAGAATGGAGCAATGTCTCATGATCTAGAGTCAGAATGATCTAGAGTGGGTCCTTTTCGCTGAGGCTCAACTGCTGAAACCATGGGGGGAGGAATTGCCAGTTATTTTTTTCGGCCGATTTCACTAGTGTCTTGGCAAGCACTACCGCATGAGTGTCGCATATGCTTCAGAAATATCGTTTTTCAAAAATACCCATACTTGCCCCGTGAAGTTAGCGAATTTCTTGTTAGCGCGTGTCGACTCTGTTCAGACTTCCCGCTTTCTGAAGAGGAGGTTCGACGCAAAAGCATTTGAAAACCGTGTGCGCCGTGGTTAAATAGTAGGAAGTCTGTATGCGCTGAGGGTCTCTACCAAGTCAGGCAAAATGAAATGATTTTAGCTTGCCTTTCTTCTCAAAACTTTGTCGGAGGACCTTGAAGCTTTCGGCGAATTTTGCACAACTTAACTGCAAACTCGGCTCAGCTCAAATAACGGTACAAGTTCATAGATGCAAAAAGAAACAATGACAAAGAATGGGAATCCGTGAATAAAAAAAAAAAAAATAAGACGGAAAGGGGATCTTACCACTACTTCCGGCAAATCATCGGGGTCGAATCCAGAAGCGTAGGGTTGTACCGCCGGTGGCCTACAGGTCAGCTGATTCCTGGAGAGTGACGTCACGTTGCAACGGTCAACGCCAATAAGGACCTGAACGTCTGATTCTTGGCAGGCCCGGTCTAAATGCTGCCCCTAGAACAAGAAGCTCCGTCAGCCGGTTCGTCCACCAAAAATCCGTTGGACGGTAACCTTCAAGGTTCGCGCCAACGTGGTATCCCTGAAGGATAGAAAGATGACCTCCCAATACTCCCTGCACCGTTTAACACTACCGAATAACTGGATGTGAATATTTAGCATTTTCATGGATGCTATGTTATTATCCCATTTGCAGGGTCCATTGGTTTTTTGTTTTGCGTCCAAAAGCATTTATTTTTCTTTCCTCCTTCCTTTTTCTGCCCTGTTTGGTTTGTTTCTTCGAAAACAGAGCACAAAGAACAATTAAGCTGCATCCATTATGTCCTGGCCAGAAAAGTGATTGATGTCGTTATTTTTTTGAATAAATTTAACTGGACCAAAACCAAGCCTTATATAATATCAAAACAACGAATTAACTATTTTTTCTATGCGTCACAGAAATGGCATTTCACTGGGACCAAAATTCAATTTGAAAGAAAACGGGAACGGCCGAAGACCATGGACACGAGATCGATAATGGTTTCCTTAAAAATTTCATGAACTTCATGGGGATACGTGGCTTAGTCTGACGCAAACTGTAATTGATAATAGGCCTGATAAATGATAGGAGGCTGTTCCCACCGGACACAATGGAGTACCGGGAACGCCTCAAGGAAAAGTCACAAGCTGTTTTCATACTTGAACGAGAAATACGAGAATTCAAAAACAGAAAAATGGGGCTCTCTGACTGCCGCATTTAAAGCACGTACGGCACCTGTCGGGTTACATATGTAATCATCGGAGTCTAGGACAAAATAATGAAAACGAGATTTTCTGGGTTTCTTTTTGATCAGCTAATTATCCCTCTAAGATGATGTGCGAGGGATAACTATAAATTTTTCGAATATTTCGGCTGCACTTCCGGCAAACCGTCCTATGAGGACGGTTTGCCGGAAGTGCAGCCGAAATATCCGAATTTTTTTTTGTTTAGTTATCCCTCGCACATCATCTTAGAGGGATAATTAACTGATCAAAAAGAAACCCCGAAAATCTCGTTTTCATCATTTTGTTTGCAATGAATGGTCAGCTTGGCTTCAAACCTTATATTCGGAGTCTAGAAATTAAAGTAATAATAATAATAATAATAAAATGCAAAGAAAAGACACTAGACTCTTAAACACTTTTCATCATACATTTTTTCAGCGTACAGGTTGTCCCGGGAATTCTTGAGGCATTTTTTTAATAACAAATACAAAATTTAAAAATTTTGCTTCGGTATAAGAGATACGATGTTTCACTGCTTAGAATCGGGCGTTAGCCTACGTATTATCCCGCAGAGAGTGTGAGTGTGGCCACGCAAATTTGACACAAATAAACCCCACATAGTGATTTTGCGGGTTAGGGCATGGTTCTAGGATTCTGACGGTCACTTCAAGGTACACGATAACAAAATCTCATGTCCAATATGGTCTACATGGTTTTTCCGTGGCATACTTTTATCTCAACTGACTGGAACCCCCAGGATGCTGCTGCTGCTTCTGATTTCACAGTTTTGATCGAGGTTTTGATATCACGTGTCTCCCACTGTCCGGAAGTCACTCCCTCCCAAATTAACTTAGAAACATAACGAGCTCGAATAAAGCAGAAAGAGAACAAACCTGAAAGGTCACATATATATCAGACACGCTAGAAAGAGCTTTGAACAAATTAGTTTATATTCTTTATTTTTGTGTTACAGTGATAAGAAATGATTTCACCGCTGCGTCCAAGAGAATGTCAGTATGTCGGATACTCTTCCAACATTTGAAACAAAAAAATACTGCAAAGACACAAGAATGACAATCAAGTGACATATAATTTGGGTACTATCTGTATATCTGTTATTTATTAACACAAGTTTTATTGGGACCCCAAATCGTAAGTGGAGGGACCTACGACTCAACAGAAGTTGTCCGTCGGTATTTGTTAACAGCTAATGAGATAGAAGATTTAGGGTAATAAGTCATGCTGAACAAGAATATGAAAATCATTTTCTCGCCGGACAAGTAGTTCACCGGAATCCGGCCAAAACCGGAAAATTTATTAAAAGTAAAAGTTTTATTTGAAGTTGATCAGATGTTTGATTTGGGGGATAAGAAGTCATGCTGAACACGTATATGAAAATAATTTTCTCGCCAGACAAGTAGTTCGCCCGTAATCCCGACAAAAGCGGAAATTTGTTAAAAGTATAAGTTTTATTTGAAGTTGATTGGATGCACGATTTAGGGCCACTAAGACACGCTGAATCCGGGCCTATAGAACAGAAATCTACCCAGACATATAGTTTGCCAGGAATCAGGCCAAAACCGATTTTTTTTTTTATAAGTAGATGTTTTAACTGAAGTTGATTGGACGTTCGATATGTTGGTAATGAGGCATGCTGAATCCGTATATGAAAATTATTTTCTCGCCGGACAAATAGTTTGCCTTGAATCCGGCCAAAACCTGAAAATATGTTAAAAATTTAAGTTTTTTCTGTAGTTGACTAAAGGTTTGATATAGGGGCATGGAGATACCCTGAATTCGTTTTTGAGCTTTAGTTTTTGCCGGACAAGTAGTTCGCCCGGAATCCGGCCGGTATGACGAATAGGGGTAAAAACACATGCTGAACCCTATTTGACAGTGCGAAACGGATAAGTCGGCTGAACTTTGAAAATTTCAGCTGACTTATCCGTTTCGCACTGTCAAATATGATTCGCAGTCAGCTTGGGCTGAAGGAATATTTTTACATGCTGAATCCATATCTGAACTCGGTTTTCTTAGATGACTAGCCATTGGCCTTGATTTGTTTCTACAATTTAATAGTAAAATTATCCAAGGAGTCTGGCAAAGACCAGATATCTACAAAATCTAACTGTCTGCATCAAACATGACATTTTTGGGATCCCATCGAAACTTTTGGTCTTGTTTTTTCAACGTCACGATTTTTCAGTGTCTGACGACAAAAATATCGGCCAGTCCGTTCGTGGGATTCAGAGTAGATATACTTACTTACTTACAAATACGGTGGCAACATAAACGTCTCAACAAACAACAATACCAATCTATAAGGTAGCTAGTTCGCAAACAAAAACTCAATAGAATAGAATAGAATAGTGATTTATTCGCTCACACTTTCACGGTAACAAAACCAAAATTGGTGAGTACTGTCACGCATCCCCCCCCCCCAGTCATACACACATCCTTAATTTTGGGCATGGTGCCCCAACCCGTGGGCACGCCCGAACGTATGGCATGGTACTCATACGTTGGGGCACCATGCCCTCCAGCAAGGTCACGGTACCCCTATGAAAATCTGTTAGAAAGGCTAAGTTTCCATTTCCGATTTAGGTTCAACAGATTCAGGATTTGTGTATGACTGCCCCCCCCCCACCAGCGTTTTTAACTGATCTGAGAGCAATTGTATGATAATTCATTCACGCCATGGCGCGAACTGGGGTTGGAGACTCCCCCAAGTCCTTAAGTGGTGCTGTCGGTACTTACGTTGATTGTCAGATAGTCACTCTTGTAGTACTTCAGATCTTCGTCAAACTTCTCATAGATCGGGTCTGGATAGAGAAGGAAAGGACTGTAGTCCTTACTGGACCAGAGCTTCTGAACTGAGCTGACGTTATCCATCAAGAATCCATAATCGAGTTTTAATGGATCATCTGCATTCTGGATCGCGTCGGACTGGATTGGGACGGCAGGCGAGCGGCACTCCATGCGAGTTTTGGAGAAAACTGTGCAGCTCTGAAAAAAATTTATCCTAGTAAAAAAACAAGCCTAACTTATAGTAAGTCACTTATATGTTTTAATGACTAATTCGACTAATACGGCACAGGACCCAGTATCCACCCATATAAGGGTGTCCGTTCTTGACTTTTTCTATGTCGTTTTTTCTATCCGATAATTAATTTTTGTTTATCATAGTAGGATTTTAAGTTTGTTTGAGATTTCTTTCTAGATATACTCCATCTCTGTCTATTCGGTTAAAACATAATTGTTTCTTTCTGGTATTTACCCTATTTTTCATAAAAAAGATATCAGTTCACTTCGTTCTTATTATTTCCGGTTTTCCCGTTTTCTATTGTATCTGCCTCCATGGTACAGAAATCGGAATCTCATATCTGTTTACAGTTTCCCAGATATCGGGTCGAAACTTACGGAGCTTGCTGGCAAAATACCCCAGTCTACTTATAAGTATCTGCCCGCCCACAGTGGCCTTACTCGTTTGCTTTAGTTTCTTGTTCTTTTTGTTTTGTGAAGTGTTTGTTTTGTTTCTTTTATTGTTACTCCGCTTTGATTTTTTGTAGCGGGTCAAAAATAAATTATTATTATTATTAATTCTCTTTCTCTGCTGCTTCTATCCATTTGTATTCCTGAATCTGGAAAGATCCGGCATCTCATTTAATTCAATTGAATTCAATTTATTTCAAAAACGGGAAGCGGACAAGCCGAATATTCCTTTCTACATTTCTCTACATAACGTATTAACAAAACTAAACCTTAAATTCAAATTATTTTGTTTTCGGCAACAGAGCGAAGGCGGCAACACGTCGAAATTTGTTTTCCTGTCACTACAATAAAACATATTGAAGTTCATTTATACTCGTAATATTCAGTATTCAATTGTTAAAACAGAACATTGTTGTACTTACACTGGAGAATCTATTTTGGTGGTGCTCCACATACATCCTGGGATCCTGAATGTAGTCGAAGTTGTTCCCTGTGACAGAGATCGTAATCCCACCCGAAGGGATACCTTTGGGAATCCGCAACTGAAAGAATAAAATACTATTTATTTTCTGACCAAACGGCCATGGCAATGACATTTGAAGTAAACGCCAATCGACAAAAGTACAAGTCTCTTCCTATGAACTAGGGATACCCTGGGGAGCATAGCCAAACGCAACAACTTTCCCCATCACTCTGGTGCCCGGTGTGGCATTTTTGGGAGACTAATGAACAGTCTGACCGGACTGAGGGAGTGCAATAACTAGTCTATTCTATTCCAGCGCGAAAACGAACGGCTTTACTCTTTTTCAAGCCCTTGCTTATTCTCCCTTTTTCGACCAAGCCGAGTTTGGCAAGTCACGCAACAAAAACCTCACCGAAAGCTCAAGGTCCGCTTACAATTCTTTGACACATATAAGGTAGCTTCAATATTTTTTATTTTGGAAGACATGTTAGGCCACCAGGTCTTTCTTCTGTTTCGGCCTTTAGTTTTCACACTTTTTAACCACGGACAGTCAAGTTTTCAAATATTTTGCGTCCAGCCACCGCGTCGAAGAGCGAGAAGGCGGGATGGAGTCGACAAGCGCTAACAAGAAAATCGCTAATTTCGGTGGAAAGTAATGGTATTTTCGAAGAACGACTAACTAAAGACAACTAACTTGTACAGTGGATCACAAATAAATTATTTATTGGTTGCGTTTTTGCAGATACCATGGTATCTGATATACCGGATATACGGTCTAAAGTCGTTTTTGCAGTTCGTGGGTATCTGATACCACGGTCAAAAGGCGTTTTTGCAGTTGTCGTGGTATCTGGCTAGTTACCATAGTAACTGATATTCATATATCACGGTTCGACCATGGTATCTGGTCGTGATATCTGAAAAGTCATCTCACTTTCATCAAATTTTGTCAAATTAGTGAGAAAGAAGTTTTAGCACTTAGTGATGTAACTGGATATCAGTTTTTCTTCTGGGATGACTTCGAAAAATGCAATTTCGGCAACAGTCGTTTTTGCAGTGGACCGTATAGGCTATCAGATACCACGGTAACTGCAAAAACGACTAACTGCATATCCAGTTACCGTGGTAACAGATACCATGGCATCCGCAAAAACGCAACTGTTATTATTTAAAACCCTTAGCAATACTCACCGAGTTGATGACCCCCGATTCCGCGTACTCCACGACGGGATCTTCCACATATTCAAAGAGCTCCTTCTGTAGGAGCCGCTCCCCTTTGTCAAAATTCATTCTGAGTTCCCCTCTCTTCAGCGCATTCGAGCGACTAGTTCGACATTCTGCGTGACTTGAATTCGCGCTGGAACGGAAAGGGAATTTAAAAATCATGAAAGAAACATAAGACGAGATTTTCCGCGAAAAACACTCGGGGATTCTGAGTCAAAACCTATTGTCTGGAGGTTTATGGTCTGATCCTCGGCAAAGATTTAATTTGATGGAAAGAAAAACTTTAGACCCCAAAACAATGTGCAGTGAGATGAAAGGTTGTAGGGTGGTTCCCTCCGAATCCCGGACTATTCATAGGTGCAAAGTTCAAAGACGAGTTAGGGGGAGTTTTCATAGGTGCGAAGTTCAAAGAAAAGAAGAAGTCACAGGTATCCCTGTCACCAAGAACGAATAATCCAATAGATCCTCCGTCTTTGATCCCATGCAGCGACTATGGGTACCCTGACAAAACTGAGCTCAACTAGAGGTATTTACTGAGCTTTGAGTTGCTACCCGCCTACTCCCTTCTTCGCCGGTGCGAATTAGTGCAGGAGCTTTGAGTTACTACCCGTCTACTCCCCCTCTTCGCCGCTGCGCATATTAGAGGAATTAGTGCAGG
Organism: Branchinecta lindahli; assembly: GCA_023053555.1. Taxonomy (NCBI): domain Eukaryota; kingdom Metazoa; phylum Arthropoda; class Branchiopoda; order Anostraca; family Branchinectidae; genus Branchinecta; species Branchinecta lindahli. The sequence continues at coordinate 8,436,360 of JAKZAO010000006.1, read as the reverse complement.
AGGCGAGCTGACCCGCTCAGCAGCACGTCCAGACAACCAATCGGCTTTTACTTTGGAAGTTTCTTCTTTGGGGCTTTACTGCGATGTAATATAGCGGTTTGCAGAGGTAACGAATTTTTATTGTGATGTTCCGCGTAGCTGCTACCCTCCGCTCATTTGGATCGGGCAAGGTACAGGGATTTATTCGACTCCGCATGGTCGTATTACAGAGCTAGGGAGATGGAGGTTCTGGTGCTTATTTGTTCTTGCTGTCACTAACCTCTTGGGATCCCAAACAGCTTTTCCTAAGTGAAAGCCAGCAAACCAAAACAAAATGCCACCGCCATCGCTGGAGCTTTGAAAAAAGTGGAAATACTCACTGTATAATATCACATGGCAATCCATCAATAAACGCCTTGATGCTGGACCCAGCGTTCATATGCTTTCCATGAATGACGAGTAAAGTTCCACCAGACTGCGGACCCCTCTTTGGGTGTATTCCTGAAATGACCGGGTCCACAAACTCGTAATGCGCTTGCGATTCTCCTCTGCAAAAGAAAAGGCAAAAATAAGATCTTTGGAAGTCAAGGGTTCGCTCAGGGTAGGATTTAAGGGTAGGATAGGATAGGCCAACCTAGGTCATGGCCTATAACGCAGCAGTCAGGGGGGAGTATGTCAGAATTGTGAGCACTACTTTGAAAAGTATCCTCTTCTTCCCAACTAATATTGATTACAGGTCTGGCCTTCTCGTGCTCTGTGCCCTGCCGGATTTGTTTGAATTTTTTATTTTGTAGAAGTAATTATATGAGTGAAAGAACCTGAACCTTCCAGAAATTTCTGTTTCTTTCTCCACAAAGATTTCCCGACATCAAAGACCAGTTACTAGGCTCCGAGTCCGACCACTACCACAATAACTCCGAATGCTATCAGATTCAGACACCATAGTGGCGTTTTTTATCGCCGATAAAATTTGCCCAGTAGACAATGCGACTTTGCCGATTCGTGCATATTACTATAGTGGCGTTTTTGATCGCCGATGAAATTTCCCCGGTAGACGAAGGAAGTTTGCCGATCCGTGTTTATTTACTGTTTTCGATAGCCGATAGCCGTTGGAGTTGGAGGCAACGTCCATCGCATATCGGCGATGGCTGATAGGCGATGGACAGGAATTTAGGCGATAGACGTTAGCCGTTGAGCGCAAAAACAGAAATTAGAAGAAACAGCTACGGCTATGGGCTTCCGGCGAACGTCAAAAAGGCCAAAAATTCAAACGGCTACGCTATCGCCGAACTAATCGGCGACAAAAAAACGCCACTTATTTTTGATAGCCGATAGCCGTTGGCGATCGCCGATGTTTCTGGGTGCGCAAAAACGAGTTTTTCATATTTGAAAATACCGCCTAATCCTCAAACAAAATCCATACGTCAACGGCTAACGGCCAGTCCTTGGCCGATGGGCGATGGACACGAATTTAGGCGATAGACGTTAGCCTATCAGAACAAAAACAGAAATTAAGATAAACAGCTACGGCAATCGGCTTCCAGCGAACGTCAACAACGCCAACAAGACCAAAGGTTCCGATGGGATCCCAAAAATCTTCGCCAGGCCAAACAGCTAATCATTAAGAAATCCAAGCTCAGATATGGATTCAGCATGTGCGTTTACCTCTATAAGCCGATCGAAATGATCCTGGCTTACTTCTGTGAATTTTGCGGTTTTGGTGAACTTCAGGAACTACTTGTCCGGCGAAAAACTAAAGCTCAAAAACGGATTCAGCGTATCTCCTTACCCCTATATCCAACATCTAATCAACTTCAAATAAAAATTTAACTTCTAACAAATTTTCCGGTTTTAGCCGGATTCCGGACGAACTATATGTCCGGCTAGAGAGTGATTGTCATATACGGATTCTGCATCTCTTCTTACCCCAAAATCTATCATCTAATCAACTTAAAATAAAACTTTTACTTTTAACAAATTTCCGGTTTTGGCCGGATTCCGGGCGAACTACTTGTCCGGCGATAAAATGGTTTTCGTATTCTTGTTCAGCATGTCTTCTAGCCCCTACACCAAACGTCTAATCAACTTCAGATAAAACTTTAACTTCTAACAAACTTTCCGGTTTTGGCCGGATTCCGGGCGAACTACTTGTCCGGCGAGAAAATGGTTTTCATATTCGTGTTCAGCGTGGATTCTTACCCCTAAATCAAACATCTAGTCAACTTCAAATAAAACTTTTACTTCTAACAAACTTTCCGGTTTCGGCCGGATTCCGGGCGAACTACTTGTCCGGCGCGAAAATGGTTTTCATATTCGTGTTCAGCATGTCTTCTTACCCCATAATCCTCTATCACATTAGCTGTTTAAAAATATTTTGCTTGTCCCTTAATTTGAACCCCCACCCCTAAATGTAGGGCTACAGGGCCCATCTACGAACTCGACCTTACTCTTGACCCAAAGAATGCTCACACCAAGTTTCATCAAAATATCTCATTCCCTTCGAGAGTTATCGTGCTCACAGACGGACGGACGGACGGACAGACAGACAACTTTTGCGATGTCATAGGTATCCGTCACTAACGTTTTGGGATCCCAAAAAGTCAAACGGCTACGCTATCGCCGAACTAATCGGCAATCAAAAACGCCACTCATGGTTTCTGCAAACTAACATGGTACCTGAAATATTAGGAACCTCGGTAGGAACCGCAACCCCAACCTCGCAGGCAAGATTTTGATCCTACGTAACTGTAAACACATGCATAAAGTATGGACATCGTGCAGACGTCCAAAAATCAAAAATCGAAAAACCCAAAATCGAACGTGCCCTAAAAAGAGAGATTTGCCTGAACAGTTCTGTACTGGGATGATAATTCGAGAACTGCAAAGCAGCAGTGACGGCTGAGATTGATCGAACCAAGTAGAGTCACTCAAGAATTTTCAGTCACATTCAGTAACTTCATTACTGTTGCATTATCATTGCATCATCAATGTCACGACCGGAAAAGAAAAACATTATCAAACAGAGGAGTCAAAGAGTTTTGATTAATTCTGCAATTCTTCACGGTACCCTGAACTTCTTTTATGTCAAATAATGTCCATACAGAAAATTTGTAGTTGGAATGCAAGGTCAGAGACACTGAAGATTTAGTTTTGGAGTAACTGACCCGTTACAAATCTTCCAAAAATGTATGACAAAGGATATTCTCTTGGCTGGAGTCTAAGATGAGTCGGCTCTTGAGGGAGAGAGAACAAGTATGGCTGGTTGGTTGCAGGGATGGGGTGGGTGGGGTCAGTCGGCTACCTAGGGTCTTAAAGGAAGCGAACCAGGAGCGCCGGACGACACACCAGATCTATTGCTTTCTTCACCTTTCATAAGTACAGTGGGTGTACCTGACCTCGTTTTTACACAGCCTCGAAACTTGCGGCGAAATGTTAAAATGAAATTTCCATGCCGTCCTGACAGTCAAGAAGAAAAAGCTAATTTTTTTTCAATAGTTATGTCCCGAAATATTCAAATCATATACCTCTTCTTTGTGGATTTTCTGGTTAACTTTCGTAAATTAACCTTTTCCATCACTTGTATTATCTTAAATCTAGTATTTTTGTCATGTTTTGTTGCTCCTTTTTAAGCCAGACAGATTTTCTCCGAAAGAATTACTTCTCTGGAAATCAAATATTGTTTGAGTTTGTGTACCTCTCTTGAATCAATCGAGGGAGACCAAACTGACCAATCGGAGCCAGTAGCTACTACCTTGGAAACATGCAGGGGTGCACTACGCTTCCTCTATACATTCTAAGGTAGATATGGTGGTTAGCATGTGTACATCCCGCAGTCGTGTCCGATATTGGTGCTCGATTTAGGTCGGCGAGATTACGTCGACTTTGGTCAACTTTACGATATAACGTATTCAATTTATCATATTTTTTCTTTAGGATGTTTTTCCAAGTTTTTGCTTTTACTGTACCTTTATGAAAGACAACCAGGAAAGTGATAAAAGCGATTTAAGATGATTTGTTTACAATGTGTGAAAATAAAATGAACCTGGGGCGTTTCGTCAAAGAAGGTGCAGGCTCAGGGCCACCTCGTGCCAGCGTCTAACTTAGATAATTTATTTTAAAGCGGGTTTAAATAAAGAGGAAATGAAATTAATTATAAATTTAAGGGCGGATAGTCTGCCACTTGGTGAAAGACGTAAATATTTGGGTAGTGTTAGGGAGAAATCTGGTCCTTACTTTTGTCCAATGTGCGGTGAGGGAGATGAGGATCTTATTCATTTTATGTGTGGTTGCGATGATTTAGCGGATTTGAGGAAGGAAATTTTTAAGGGGGGATTCATGGGAGGGAGTGGCTGTTGAAAGTTATGCGGAGTAGGGCTTTTCTTAGTATAAGAAACCTGGCGAGGTTCCTCAGAGTGGCCAGTCTACACAGGGAAAAGTGTTTGGGTGGGGGTTAGTGTTAAATCGTAGTGTGTCAGTTCTTCTGTATTTATGTGCATTTATTTTGTGTTTGTTTGTTATGGCCCTTGGGTTTTTAAGGCAAATAAACATCATATCATATGAGAACCAGTTGTCATCAATTTTTCTACTTCCAACATTTCTTTTACATCACAACTGGTAGCGCGAACGCGATCGAATACGAAAATGCTCTTACTGCACTAAATTCTTTCCTTTGCTATAACACCTTATTAAGGTCCTCACAAGATTTGGACAGACGATCTCGGGCCCTCGCGGATTGGAATTCCTGCCAGAATTTCCACCACATCAATTCGGCAGAGAAAAGTGGAGATTTGCTCAACTGTACGACTGTGCATAAAATACGGCTTATTTAACCTAATCGACCACGACAATCCATCCCCTGTAAATCCCTACTCTCTACCATTCAACAAGCCACTAGACGGTTATAGCCCCGACCGCCCCCAAGGGTCCGGTCTAGTAACTTATGCTGGAATCTCCAAGGGTTTCCTATTGGGATTGCCCGAGACTCCCTCTATCCTTCTACTCTTATCAAATTATATTCTGTGTTGTTTACATGTGTTGAGTTGTGTTGAGTACAAGGTGGAGAGTTAATAAAAATACTCTTATCAACTACGCAGATTTGGTGATAAACGGAGCATTTTGTTCTGAACCGAGCGTTAATTACATGCCTACTATCAATTACAACAACTATTTATTATAATTATAACTAATTACTGTAAAATAGCTAAATTCTTTCAGTTAACTGTTAATTTGTATGGACGAAAAAGGCTATTCCTATCAAACTCCTGATTCTAAAGTATTGTCCTATCTCTAGGCAGAAAATGTCAAGCCCAGCCTTTCAGAAAACGTTTGTCTGAAATATCAAACGCACGTTTATTACCAGTTCGCTTTGAACTCAAACGAGCCAGACTAGGACGGGAACCTTTTGGAATACGAGATAAAGGGGCCGACCCTTCACCGGGAGGGAAAACATCGGTATTGTTTCCACCAGTTTTGAGTCAAATCTCTAACCAATTACAGGGAGGAAATACTTGGCATACTTGTCATTGAAATAGTTGTAGGCTAATTGTTATGAAATATTTAGGATTCTAGTGTTTCTATGAGGTTTATTGTTGCGATAGATGTATATGCGTCGGGTACCTATTGATGTAACTCTTTTCATAGGCTATTCTTTTTTTTTTTTTTTTTGGTAATGCAGGGTACTCGTCGATTTTGCCGGACAGAAATAAAATAAATACATAAAATACGTTATAAAGGATTATTCAGTGAACAAAACTTACTGAAGTGCCTTATAATCATGTCTGATCGTGTTATTTTTGTTCTTAAATCATTTACACCGCTTCTGACATTTTTGTCTTTTGAGCGGGGAATGAAGTCAATACATTCATAACGTCTTTTTTTATCCTTTTTTTTTTACCTTTTCCAGTAGAGTAGTTAAGTTTGAAGAGTTTGCATGTGCATTTGAGTAGCCGGAAAGGAAGATGGAAATTTGTAGCCTATATACAATGAAAATAATTTTTATGTTTTATCGTGTTGTCTTTTGTCCTTGTTTTTATGCCAGTAAAATAGCTGGGGTGGTGACCTGTGTGAAGTGGTGACTTGTTGGTGAGTGTGCGAAGGTGTGTCTAACTGAGGATTTTTATTTTTTACTGAAGTATTTAAATTCTTTTATATGTACATATATATATATATAATTTAGATTCAGTTGTTTAAAGAGAAGTTGAAAAAAATTTAAATGAGCGAATTAATTTCCAAATATTAGGGGGAAGAATAGTAAATGAAATATGGGTTTATTTTAAAAAGTTAGGTGACGTGAATAGTTAAAAGTGGGTAAAAATAGATTAAATTAACTTCACTCATGGATGGAGGAGTAGCCACAAAAAGTACGAAATATGGTTTTTATTTTATTTTAAATAATACAAAAAATAAGTTAAATTACAAAAGAAGCTACGGGAATTTTTTTTTATTAATATATATTATATAAAAAAAAAACAAAAAAAAACGCTTAGGTTAAATAATCACGTAATAACCCAAAGGAATGTTCATTCGAATGTTTTGCGCAGGCCACAACAAGTGCCGAGTCGATTTTTGTTCGTACTGGTCGCTTTTCAGTGCGAGTCCACAATCAGTACCTGGCCGATTTTCAAGATCGATCCACTCATAATAACCGGTAAACAGAAGTTAATACTTCGGACTAAAACAATTGCCCCCTTTCCAAGATCAGAAAACTGCTCCTTTCACCGATGACCGGTTAGCTTACCTTTTTATAATTTATGAGTTTATTTGGTTCTTTGTCAAATCAAAAGCAAGAACATACAAAATTGATCAGAAGAAAAAACAAAGTTAATTGTTTGAGACGCTCCATAGCGGAGTTAGAAGTTCAAACCAATTAGATCAAACTGTAAAGGAGTATCTGTACTATTTCTTAAGCATCAAGTATCCTTTTTAAGTATTTTTGTTCATTTATTTTTAGTGGAAAATAATGTTTGAAAAAAAATTCAATGTAACTTTAACACAATTTCAAATTAAAAAAATGTCCCTACTTTGATTGCAACTCTTGAGAACACAACAGTTGCGTTTTTGCAGATACCATGGTATCTGGAACCACGGTAACTCGGTGCAATCAGTCGTTTTTGCAGTTACCGTGATATATGTTACTACAGTTGCTCTGCAAAAACAGTGACATAACTTCTTACCCACCAATTTGACAAAAAACTAGACTCTTGTGTTAGCGATGACGAGAGCGAGATGAATTTTCAGATACCACGACCAGTTACCATGGTCCGACCGTGGTATCTGAATATTAGTTACCACGGTGAATAGCCAGATACAACGATAACTGCAAAAACGCCTTTTGACCGTGGTATCAGATACTACGGAGCTTTAGACACTTCTATAAATATTTAGTGACCCTGGTCGGTTTTAAGTGCCCACTAACAAATCTTCCTAACTTCAGCAAGGGCAAAGCGAAATGCCCTCATAAATTCTAGGGAAAGGCAGGAAACTCATTCCAACCAGCAACTGGGATAAAAAGCAATTCCCCGGGAGCCACTTCAAAAGATGAAAAGGCTATTTTGATAGAATAAAACAAACTACTAAACCGTTAACAACAAAGAATTTAGTAGGTTTCTTCAAATAAGGGCAACACGTTAAAAATAATGCCAATTGTGGCAACTGTCTGGGACCAGACAAGACATATTAGACAGAACAGGCTAGACATAAAGGGGGGGGGGACACAGTCAGCGTGACTCATTCGTGGCTGCGAGACATCTATTAAAAACCGCGAATTTAGTAGATCTCTTTAAATAAGGGCAACGCGTAGACAAAAATAAGACCAACTGTCTGGGACGAAGGACAAGGTATATTAAACAGAACAGGCTTGCCATACAAGGGAGGAGGGGGAGACAGTCAGGATGATTCAGTAATGGCTTCAAGACATCAGCAGATATCCAGGAAACTGTCAATCTCGTCGAGAAAGCATGAACGTAGAAGGCTTTTAGCGACGAACAACTGATCATCAGCCCTTAGTTCTAGTGAGAAATAGAAGCTTACCGGAAGTCAGCAACCCGTACGATGACTTGTCCCTTCCTCGCTTCGCTCGTTCCAGGACTATCCAGTAGGCACACGATCTTCCTCGTTCTGACATAAAGGCTCTCGTACGGTTCGCAAGGCATTCCAGCAACAGTGACACCACCATATACATCCTTGAAGGCTTTGCCAAGGTTGACGCCTGAAACAATGGCGATAAGTCTAAAGATCACCCATTGCCTGCTACACTGTTTGCCTAATTATGAGCATAATGAATCATCTGTAGATAACTAACGACAAGATAAAAGTTGTGGCGCTTTCCAAAAGCTCTTCCAAAATCATGTTTAAAAGGAGATATTCCACATTTTTGACAGTTGTGCCAGAATCACGGCGGTGAGACGAATTTTTGTAAGACGCAGTCAGAAAAATTACAAGTTTTGCCAGAAAAACGCAATGATGTACACAGTTCAAAGGCAAATTTCCCACAGATGTTTTGAATACAATGTTTACACTAGATGCTACCATAAATGTTTTAAATGTGACTAAACTACGAAAACAGCGGTATACTAACAGACCCATTTTGGGACGAAACGCTGACGCTTTAATTGAAGAAAATCGTGGCAATCATCGCTTTCAGTAACAATAAAGGTATTTAAGAGCCCAAGGGCCATACATTAAACATACCAAAAAGACCTCCAAAGTCAATACTTCCAAAGCGGCTATTGAGCCTGTAAGCATAACATAATAGCTAGTGAGCGGCTAGCTACTTCAAAGTAGCCTGTTGAAATGGCTCAAAAGTAGCCTTGAGTTTCTCGAAAGTTTACTCTCAGTAATAATACGAACTACTCGACATAGGTTCACCCTCCGTCTAGTCAGACATTTGCAGTCAAAGTTTCAAGTGCCTCGACTCGGAGCTTTCGCTGTTCCGGCATTCCACTCTGAGGCGGAATAAACTTTCCTGAAGTTCAGCAAGAGGGCTGAAGCCTAAGCAGTTCCAAAATGAATGCAAGCCTGGTCAACGATTTCAACGCGGTCTCGAAAAAGTTTTTGAGGATCTTATGCAAGGCAATTCCCAGAAATATCACCCCTAGCAACCGATCTTAAGGTTAAAAAAAAAATATAAAAAATAAATATGATGCTGATAAAGACTTCCACGTCTCTTTCTTCACAAAACAAGGCAAACACCCCTAGCAACCGATCTTTAGGTTTTTATAATAATAAATAAATATGATGCTGATAAAGACTTCCACGTCTCTTTCTTCACAAAACAACGCAAACAAGTCCATTTAAAGACAGATTCTGGTACCAGAAGTTTACCTTTCTACGGAATTTTTAAACCGAAAACATGTCATCCCGATGAATGCTATAGCTAGAGCTGTTAATTTGAATTCGTTGACTGTCTCCGCACCGACCACATAGTCTGGTAGTAAAGGACCTCTTACAATATTAAATGCATGATTATGTTCTAATATTCTAAAATATGCTTTAAAACAAGGATCTGCGTTTCACAAATTATCCACGGCTTTGGCTGTTATCAGGCCCGGTGATTTTTAGCACAAAAAAAACACGGACAAAATTAGATAACTGGTTTCCTAACAATTTAGCTTATCGAAATCACTGTCTAAGAGATACCTTTACTGAAGTTTCCTCTCTTCCCACACTGACATCTATACCTGCCTTAAACATCCAGATCGAAAACAATAAGACCTCGGAGCTACTAACGGTGCTTGCTATTTCCCAGCCTCAATTTCCAAGTTCGTGATTCCCAATATTCTCATAATCCCGACTATGCCCCATTTTATGATTAAAACCTAGTCATGTCCTAGACGACTTTCCATTCTAACCTCTATCGCATTCCATGCGGTTGGTGGGAATTCCAGTGCCCTTCCTTTCTCTTCGAAACTCAATCTCGGACGTGTCCCGAATTTCTAGGCTCAGAAAGCCCTTCTGAGACGACAGTTAGGCCTTTTGTGTAAATATAACCTCCCTATATTAAACAGCTTTACGTGGCTCTAAGAGGTAATACTGGGAAGTTCAGGCGGTCGATGCGGGCTGTCTGGAGGTTTGTTTATCTGTCTGTAGTGTTTCGGCGAGGATGTTAGACAGTGTTGCCACTGACCTCACAACGGCTGGGTTTCAGTTTCAATTTTTTCCGAGGGGTTGCCCACTCTCGATTTTTAGCGTAGGCTACAGCAAGCAAGTGCCCGGTGCCGCGGTGCCTGGTCGGTGACGGCACCAGCTGACATCAGCCGGCACCGGTTACTACGTGTTAAAACTTCAAAATAAGCATTTTTAGAAGCGTTTGAAAGATAAATCGTCCGGCACCGGTGCCGGCGCAAACAATCACGGTCGGTGCCAGGAAAGGGTGTACAAAAAGTGCCGGGGAGTGGGTAACCCCTCGGTTTTTTTTCAGTTTTATTAACTTCAAAATAAATGAACAAAATAAGGTTCGACACCTAGAAAGCTCCATGGCCCGTTACATAGGGGTTAAGCTATTAGGTTCCTATGTGCTGAAACACTGTGCTGGTGCGGTGTGAGGAAACACGGCGCGTTTCGACGCTATTTGCACACTTAAAATATAGACAGAAAAATATTGCTTCAGCCAAAGCTAACTGCGAATCATATTTGACAGCGCAAAACGGACACCTCAGCTAAATATTTATCAGAGCTACATTTCGGCCCTTAATTTTCCGTTCGTTTTCCAGCTTGAGCGGCTTGAGCCTGAAGAGGAACCTTCCCAAAAAGGCCGAAATATAGCTATAATAAAGCTCAACTGACGTATCCGTTCCGCATTGTGACAAGTAATACCGATCTACAAGTTGATGAGTAGAATATGAGTAGAACTGTCTTTGGGGTAGAAGGTGAGAGCTACTAGGTTCCTTGTGAATTCTTTTACTATCTCTCTGTCTCAAGTGTCGAGACAACGGAGGACTTTCAGAAAATAGTCCGTTTGGACCGCGGAACTGGAATATGGCGAATTACAAATCCATTTTATTACTTTATGGCGCAGGCTTTGCGTCGGCGGATGAACATATATGCAAGTGATGCAGTGTCGTGTGAACCATTCGGGTTCATACGCTACATCCATGACGTGCAGATCAGGACACCCGATTTACTGGTAAAGGTGCAAATTACAGACTAAACTGCATGGAAGTAAGAGAGCTATAGAATTCAAAATTTATGTCGTTAAAGCCCCGTTCACAAGCATGCCTTGCCAAGCACAGATGTCTAGGCACGTGCCTAGCATCACCGTTCACACCAATGCCTAGGCACAGATTTTGGGCCAGGCACGGAGTTCCAGGCTCTAGAACTCGGTGCCTGGCTATGCCTGAGTACGTGCCTAGGCATCTGTGCTTGGCTCGGCATGCTTGTGAACGTGGTTTAAAAGCGAGTATAGAATATATTAGAACACAAACAAAAATAAAAAACAACAATGACTATTAAATAAACAGATCGCGGTGACGCAAACCAATCTAGAGGACATTTGACGATGCAAAACGGTTAAGTCAGCTACATTTTTTAAGAGCTATAATTCGGCCCTTCTTGGCAAGGGTCCTCTTCAGGCTCAAGAGGAAAAAAACGGCTTGATCCTGAAGAGGACCCTTGCCAAGAAGGGCCGAATTATAGCTCTAATAAAATGTAGCTGACTTATCCGTTTTGCATCGTCAAATGTGATTCGCAGTCAGCTTGGGCTGAAGGAATATCTATCAATCTAGAGAAATTTCCCCAACATTCTCACATCACAAAATTGTCTACTTTTTAATATTTAAAACTGGGTCATGGAAGGCCAACAGCCAGATCTTTTCGATACCGCCATGCCGTCACACAACCACTTTTACGCTGCAAGCTGAACAAGTGCCCTGACTCGAACTCTCTCGACTTTAACTAATCCGGGACTCTTTCCAAGAAAGCTTGTTCAGGTTAAATTGTCGGAGCTCCCAAACGGCCCCCATTTCCTGGAGCCGAAAGCTCTCTTAGTTACATTCAACTCTGGATGTAATATCTTTCCCCACCTCAGCTAATTTGCCTAAAATTCGCCGAAACAAATTAACAGTTCCAGGAAATTTCGGGTTATCCACGGACTTTTCCTCTAACGGGCTCGAAGAAGAGCTCGCATAGAGGTTTGAATATGTCTTTACGGAAATAGGGGTAAATACACTTTCCAGTTCATAGGAACATAGTTTTCAATATCTGAAACTTTCCCTTATTTTCACGGTCCTTAAAAACTAACGGGCGAGTTGAACCACACCTAGCACTATTTACTCGTTATGTTTCAATATTAAAACTATCTGAATTCTGTGAAACTATGCTCTGCTTTTAATAAATTATCAACGGCTTCGGCTGTTTTAAGCCTTTTCTCATACCCACTGAATTCTAGCAAAAACTTAGCTAAATTCAGATCACCGCTTTGACACACCTATAGAAGCAAACAATCGTCGGAAGCATACTGCACATGGAAAATAGTGCATCGTGGCAAGTGCACAGGTTAGTGAGGTGTCGTTAGCGGATTCAGAACATAACATATGAAATTTGGGTCTCCGGGTTAAAGAATTAATGAAAGCAGTTAGGGAAGTAGGTTGCCTTGGTATTATAGGTATGACGGGTCCTTTAAAAAGTTCCATTGGAAAAGGGAAAAGGGCACCCTGGATAAGAGCTTTAAGGTACGCAACGGTTGGAAATGCGCCGTTTCTGCTTGAAAGCAACTTGACTCTCCGCGTCCTGATACCTCTCGTTTCTCCTACGACTAAAGTCTCTGCTAAACTACCGAAGGCTTATGACAAAATTGCACAAGCGATTTTCGCCGCTTTTCGCCATTCTTTCGATTTGTAGGCTTCTCACGGCTTATTAGCGCTTTATCGGCCTAGCCGAGTTTTACCCGTCACGCAATGCAAACTTCGCCGAAAGCTTCAAGGTCTGCCGACAACTCTTTCACACATAAGAATTTGAGAAGATTCGAAGTAATGTTTTCATTTGGAAGACATGATCGACCCTCAGGTCTATCTTCAGTTTTGGACTCTTTTCGTGTTCCTTAATTTTCCAACATTTAAACCATGGCGCGTTAGTTTTTCAATTTTTTTGCGTCCAGCCGCCGCGCCGGAGAGCGTGCAGGCTGTACTGAGTCGAGAAGCGCTAACAAAAAAATCTGTAATTTCGGGTTGAAAATAATGGTAATTTCAAAAACGATATTCGTGGGCCATTCATCATGAAAAGATCAGTTTTAAAAAGAGCTGTACTTTAACGAATCTTGCCTTTACCCTTTTGTATATATAACGCTAAATGCCCCGACGAGGGGCGTTGTCTCTCAGGTCAGAATCCAAAACTTAGAAGGAACCACTCCCTCGCGTTCTTCTCAAAGTTCCCGCAAATCCTACGTGCTCGATGAGTCTTGCACTAATTATCTCCCATCATCGATAGTTCCGAGTATCGATCACTAAAGACCTACAGAGAAAGGTTGGGCTAATTGCTGAAATCCGACCTAGGATGGGAAAACAAGAATGGATAGGTGCGGCCCTGGTATTGTTGCTCTTAGTTTGCCGTCCCAAGTTCAAGTTGGTATATAGAAATAAGTGAACTGAAAGGCAAAAGTGCTCCAATGAGAGTGCTCCAAAAAGAGAACGAATGACCTTTGTCTTTCTATCGCTCGGCCATTGTGCTATACAGGGGCTAGTGAGCTCAGTTCGCAAACCACTACAACAGTCAGATAGAAGCGGGGCACAGGATCAGTGATCCCGCCGAAGGCAAGTTCAGTTCACACAAGACGTTTTTCCGTTACACAATTGTGGGCCACACACTTCTGGATGTTTTTCGCGGAAACGCTGTTTTGTCAATTTCAAATGTCTGAATATATAAATAAAAATCATGTAAAAATAATAGAACTCCAGGCTTCCGTCCTTACCATTCCGTGCAAAAGGATCTTCAGTTTTATGTCTACATACTTGAGAAAGATTTTTATTGTATTGTTGTGATGTTATTTTGCTGCTAAATTTAAATTTCCCGCCAAAACCAAGCCACAAAATCGACAATCACCTCGGCAGTTGTTTGTCGAATTTGAGCCACAAAGCGAGCCATGAAAATCTTGTTTTTCAAGGTACCCATTTGAAGCTGGGTGAACTTTGGCTTGTCTTACAGAGTTCGCCACTAACCCCCGCTAGAAACCAAACAGTAGGCATAACCGAGACTCGAACAAGGGACCCTTCCCTTGTGAGTTCGACGCGCTAACCATTCGGCCACCAGAATGCAAAATACTGCAGATTACAGTTATCTGAATTACAGTTTTCTGTATTACTTTATTTACTTTTTTCAAATTCTTCTAGTGCATTTCGAGTAAAAACAAACAACATTAACAATTTTAATAATACCACTACTGTGATATTGCCTTCAAACATGGACAGTTGTATCCCGCGGTATTAATTATCATTATTAACTGTGTTTCTACCTCGTTCCTCATATATCCCATTAGCTCGCCCTTCACAAAATTCAATCTTTCTCATTCTTCGCTTTGTTCCCCTTTCTTCTTGCTGCGAGCAATGGAATTCCGGGTACTCGGCACGAAGATGCCACTTTACCCCACAATAACCTTTTTATATTGTGGAAGGACAGGACAGAACGTCATATTTTGCAAAGGAGTCTAATCCCAGCAAGTTATTAAACCGGAACGTGTCCCTATTGCAAAAACTTAGAAAAACAGGAAACATAGAGGGAGCGGGTCCATGGGCGAATTTTTGGTACTCTGTTGAGTATGTCGAAGCTCCAGGCTCGAATGAAAAGAAAAAGGTTTTGGAGAGCGCTTGGGATCTCACGAACTGGAAGTCTTAGTGAAGTTCTCATCTCAACCCTGTTTTCTCACCAGCCTTAAATTATTGCATAAACTTAGAAAAACAGGGTACTATATTTGAAAGTGCAAAACAGATACGTCAGCTGAATTTTATTAGAGCTATACTTCGGCCCTTCTTGGCAAGGGTCCTCTTCAGGCTCAGGCCGCTTGAGCTGACGTATCCGTTTTGCACTGTCAAATATGACTCGCAGTCAGCTTGGGCTGAAGGAATGTTTTAAACTGGGTCTATGGAGGAATTGGTGTCGAGGGTTGAGTGAGTCGATTCTCCAAGTTCGAGTGAAGAGAAAAAGGTTTTAGAGAAGGCTTGGGATCGAAAGAAGACGCGTTTTCTCGGCGAAGTTCTGATCAGTCTCAATCCTGTTTTTTCAACAATCCTGTGCTCTTGACCTGTCTAAAGCTTTTGACTCCGTTGTACATTCTCAAGCTCTTTATTCTTTGTCCTCCAATGGTATTAATTTCTCTGTCATTCATCTCCTAAAGTACTGGTATGGGAATTCTTTTCTCCGTCTTAAAACTGGTGATGGTCTTTATTCAGATTCTCTAATTCGCGTAAGGCAAGGTGTGAGACAAGGTGGTGTTCTATCTCCCTCCATTTTCAAACTTTGTGTTTCTAATGTTTTGAATAGTCTTCCGACTACATGTTTTTTAGGAGATTCTAATGTCTCATACCTAGCTTATGCGGATGACATTCTATTAATTAGTCGTACCCGGAAGGGGCTTTCAGATTCTGTTAGTTTTGTTGCTTCTTCTTTTTCCACTATTGGACTTTCTCTGAATGTTGACAAATGCGAGTTCCTCTCCTTTAACGTTAAGTCTGCTTCTAGATCATCACTAACTTGTCTAAGCTTTTCTATACCTTTGGTTGAATCTATTAGGTGGTTGGGAATCTCGATTACTAGTAATCTACGGTCACTTCGTTCGCGGACAGTTTCTGACGCTAAGCTTAAGCTCCAGATCGGTTACTCCAAAATTGTTGCTATCAGAAGTAAATATAACCGTAAAGCGCTAGCGAAACTGTACTCGACCTATTGTGACCACTCTGTTTTATTTTTGTCTGGGTTGTTTCCAATTTTTCTTAAAAAAGATATCCGAGCTCTCCGCTCCGCATATTTCCGGTACTTACTTTTTTTACTTTATTTGCCGCCGTGGTATAAGAACAGAAAAATTATCCAGAATTTTAGTGCTCCGGATGTAACGGCAAAGCTGGCCTTGCTGCACGAGGGGCTGTCCGAGTCTGCAATTTCAAACCTTGAGCCTTTTCATGGTCTTCTCCAATGTTTTTCTCGTAGTTAAGTTGTTTTTCGTCATCTTTGGTTTCTTTTTGTTTCTAGTTCATTACTCCACTTTTTCTTGTTTGTTGTAGTGGGTTACAAATAAATTATTATTATTATTTCACAAGCAGTAACAAAAATTACACACAGGTTACATTCGCTTTCTTTAAGTCGCTTTGTTAATTGCTGAAAGCTATATTGATATTATATTTTCTTTTTTGTTTTTAATTATTTATTTTATAGTTGTTATTCTTTCCTTTTTCCTTCACTTTTATTACGATTATTTGTATTACTTATTTTTTATTATTATTCATTTTATTATTTCTTTGAACGGTGGTGAGAGTTTGACCGGTGTATAATTTATTTTCCGGAATCTTTTAGCCTACATAACTCTCGGAAATGTAATCCGATCCGGATGGAACGTCGGGACTGTACGCAACCCTTACCTGAAATATGTGCTACCTGCACGTATGCCCTTATTATTAATCGCAAACGGTCTGCTGCTAAGCAGCCTGTTTAACAACTCCTCATCTCTGATATTTCTATGGAGCGACTCCAACCTTAATCAATCAATCAATCAATATATTTAATTCATGACATTATACGTCACATAAATAAAACAACTGGACAATAATTATAGCCTATATACACATTAACCATCTGGCAGTTCAGGGCAGTAGCATAGTCTGCGGTACAGACGATAAAACTGCCCGGAACGACAATCCTCGTTCTGGTGAACAGCCTGCAGGAGTGGGTTTCGAGTCCGATCAAGGCGCGTTACAAAATTAACCATCGCTTTCCGCCTCATAATATTAAACGACTCTATCTCATTATCCAAAAACATCTGACTAGCAGAGTAACGTCGATTATACGAAAACAACTGTCGGAACGCGCTATTAAAACAAACTTTCAGCTTACTCAATGTCGATTCCAGGTAATTGTCAAACAGTGGAAGACAGTACAACTGCGTGCAATATGTTTTAAATAAAAGAATCTTCACTGGGTGACTACAACATTTAAAATTACGGATCAAATGGTTTGCACGCAGGCAAAGGCCACGATATTGACTGGACATGGCTGAATCATCGTACAGATCATCATCTAAAACATATCCTAGATACTTGACTTTGTGAACTTGAGTTAAAACAGTACCGCCAAGCCGTATGGCAGGGAATATCAAAGATTTAAAATATTTCGGAATAAAAATCATATAATTACATTTTGCAGAGTTAAAAATAATATCATGACAACCAGCATACTCAGAACAAATGCTTAAAAGGCGGTTTAGGGCATTTGCCGACGGTGCAAGTAAAACCATATCATCTGCATACGCTATCGAATTAAAAAAAACACCAGAAATATTGCAACCTACGCGACTCTCCATCAACTGTTTGCAAAGACCATCAATAAACACATTGAATAATAGGGGCGAAATTACTCCTCCTTGTTTGACCCCATTACCAACATGGAAAGAAGACGATAATTTGGAACCCCACTTCACGCGGAACTCTTGCTGAGCATACCATGTCGAAAGAAAATCCACAAGCATCCGAGGCATACCCCGTTTACGTAATTTTTCAAATAATATAGCATGATTAACACGGTCAAATGCTTTACGTATGTCCAGAAAACAAGCAAATACAGGACTACCAAACCCTAGATAATGACTAACTGTTTGTTTAAAAGTAAAAATGCAAAAATCAGTACCATGATGCTTTTTAAAACCAAACTGATTAAAAGACGTTTCTAAAAATTCAACCGTTCGGTGCATCAGTAAATGCTCAAGTAATTTTGAAAATACGGTCGTAATAGCAATAGGGCGGTAGTTATCAACACTCGTCAAATCACCGCATTTATTCTTAATCAGGGGTATAAGAGTAACCTTCATAAGATCAGGCGCTAGGCACGTATGAGCAATTGCACAAGTAAAATACACCGACAGTAGAGCACAAAGGCGCTGCCTATTGCTGTATTTTACATGCTCAGCTGTCAGACCATCATCACCCGCAGCTTTATTAGCTTTCAACTCCTTCGTAATCACCTGATCAATTTCATCACTGCTAAACCCTATTTTATCTGTGATACAATCGCAATCATGAGCACAATTTGTAGGTTGATCATTACTGGGCACCGAATTAAGAAGGTCACTAAAATGCGAACGCCATCTTTCGACAATATTCGACTCACCAACTTGACCATCAAGCGTAGAAGCAAGAACATTCGGAGCATTACCGACGGTTCCGAAAATTGACCACAGTTTTTTATGATCCCCAATGTACGCTTCAGCCATGTTATCCGAGACATGCTTTTGTCGAGACTGTTTGCACTTTTTCAGAGCCGATCGAAATTCTCTGCGCTTCACCAACATATTTTCATATACCGTGCCAGAATGAGCTTTTCCGGCTGTACGCCACGCAAGGTAGGTTGCACGGTAGGTGGCGTGCACAGATTTTACGTCACTATTCCAACCTAGAATGGCTTGAAAATTACGACGTGACGCCGCAGAACTGCTACAAGAGCCTTCTGAAGCAACACAAAGAGAAGAGACAATCTGGCTATACAACGTGTTAATCTTGGTGACATGACTTGCACTTGAACAGTGAACTTCCTGACACTCTATTACTTCTTGCGGTATATTAACCTCAGACAGTAACACCTCTGAAAGATTGCAATATGCCTGCCTCACAGACAGATCAGCCCACTTAGGGACTGAGGTTTTCGATGAGGGTGCATCACAAACTTGGGGAATGATTTTTACCACATTACGAACGTTTAGGACTAGCTCAAGGGGATGGTGATCAGAAGCTAGAACGTCATACCGAACACATATGCTGCGAGCATTTTCAGCCACTGAGGAAGTCAATAGACAGTGGTCCACCCATGAAGTGGTTTGGACGGAACTGAAATACGTGTAAGTATCACTGGGTAGTGAATCTACATCATATAATTGTAGCCCAGAATCCCGACAGAAATCCTGTAACTCGCTACCAAAAGCATTTGTCTGGGACGCATTAAAGTCACCAAGGGCAAGTACACGGCTACTTTCGAACGTTTCACATCGTTCCCATATTAGTCCCAAATAATTTGAAAACTCCTCAAAATTGTCAGCATTGCATACCGGCATATAAATGTTGAGTATAAGGTATTTATGCTCTCCCGAATCATACGAGAGCGCTTGGATACGGCTATCTTCAAAATCAACTATCTTGCATCTGTCTCCGTAAGTCTTTCTCCACAAAATTGCAGTCCACGTGTGGGCGCCCAACTAGAAGAGCGTCGGACGTATCAAAAGCGTAGGTTCCGCTGGCATAGAACCTGTAGTACATATAATGCCGATGCAACCTACTACCGTAACATAATTCATTAGTTGTTAAGCTCGGAAAGCCAAAATTACATTCTGAACCCGCTAACGACACCTCAATAACCTTTGCACAATAACCTTTGCATAAGTCTTTCTCCACAAAATTGCAGTCCCACCGTGTGGGCGCCCAACTAGAAGAGCGTCGGACGTATCAAAAGCGTAGGTTAAGCTGGCAAAGGACCTGTAGTACCTATAATGCCGATGCAACCTACTACCGTAACATAATTCATTAGTTGTTAAGCTCGGAAAGCCAAAATTACATTCTGAGCCCGCTAACGACACCTCAATAACCTTTGCACAATAACCTTTGCATCCACTAGTTTTCATGCGCATTATGCTCCGCATTATTGCTTGCCAAAGCTTGCCAAGATTTTGCTAGAAGTCAATGGACCAGGGAAAAGGCTTAAAACAGCCGAGCGTGAATAGTTTGTTAAAAGCAGAGCCTATAGCTTTACAGTCTTCAGATAGTTTGGATATTGGAACATAAACAGTAAACAGTGCGAGGTGTGCCTTGGTTCGGTTCTTGGAAGTTCTTGGAAATTCGACATGAAGTCACTGAAAACATGCACCAATGCCGTATCCAGGGGGGGGGGGGTAGGGAGTTCGACCACACCCTGAAACCCACAAAAGTAATCGTTTTTTGTGGGCTTTAAAATCTGATCTATGTCTTTTTTGTACTTTCTGGTCCGACACGCGGGCAACCCTCCACCGAAATAAATTCCTGGATACGGGCCTGACTTGAACTAACCTGTTATAGTCACGTTGGTCCCTCCTTCCCACGGTCCTAGCCGTGGTTCAAAATGCGTCACTTGTGGATTCGGACAAGTTTGGCTCGGGTCCAGCCAACCAGCGGCACCTCCACCACACTGATCTCGAACCTCGCACCGATCAGAGGCCTGGCACCAACCACAGCCGTATTTGGCGGGAAGAGCGAGGCACATCCCGCAGTTGTCCGCCATCTCTCGGCAGCGGTAGATGAGAACTGCAAGAAAAGAAGAACTACAAACGTGAACTCCATCCCTAGACTTCCATTTGAGTTAGTCGAACTCGAATCCAAAAGAAATGACAAATTTACGCGAAGACTTCAGGAAAGTACACAAGTGCGCGTTTGAAGGTTTAATGAAGAACTTACTCGTCAGCCATTCAGTTGTTTCAAGGAGTCAGTCCTGGAGTTAGAACTGTTCCAGTCTCTGTCAATACCGATTTGACTTAATTCTCTTTTTAGCCCTGGAATTACAAGGTTACACATTTTATGTACAGGTTAGCGACATCACTGAGATATCATCCCCTACTTAGTTCAATATCCCATGTTTCCTGGCACATTTGAATTTCCATTTTAATGGCATATTTTAATTGGCACATTTTAATAAGCTACTTCGGCGAGCTTGTAGCTGACTTTAGTAACAGCAAGTGGACGAAAATGGCAATGTTCAAGTTAAATAACGTACAAAGAAGTATATCTGTCCTGTACCGTAATCTCTTCAATCAACGGCAGGAAACATCGATCACACGCTTCCTATAATTTTTCCATCATCTCCATTTTCGACAAAAATCGTCAGCTTAACCACTTCAGATAAACATTCAATTTAATCCCATTTGAACTCGTCGCCAAAGTTCTGCCACCCAGCAAAGATAAAATCCTTATTAAATGAACCAAGGAGCGGCATTAGCATTTTTCTATCATCACTCTTCGTCTGGAAACCAGAGGAAACCTAATCTCCATCAACATAGACAGAGCGAATCCTCGAAGCGAGATTTCTACCCCGTTTAACTCAACATGGGACTTCATCAGCGTCATCAACGGTGGTTCTAGACCTGGGAACTCCACCGGTTGCAACGTCTTTGGCACCAGTGTGGTTGAAATTCCGGTTAACTTGCTAATACCGACAAGGGGACTGACTTCTGGTCCTGCTTAAAATTCGTTGTATAATCGAATACAAGCATTTTTCGTAGACAATTGGATTCTGAAAATGAATCAGAAATTTTTCTGGAAAAAATAAGCAAGGATGCGGAAGCGACGGGAAGCGACAAACAATGGACTGCATAGATAGGGAGAAAATGGTTAAAATGACATGACTCAAGTAGAATATGAGAGGAAGATGTGCATGGCCAAGAGACAGTGGCGCCGTTGCAGTAATTGTTTTTTTTTTGTTGGGGGGGGGGAAGGGGGCAAAGATCAATTTCGGGACCCAATCCCAGGCTTATTACCAAAAGACAAAATAAATTCAAAAATTTTTGAAGTAATTGTCGAATATGCTTTAAAATAAAGTCAATGCTTTGCATTTTGCCTTTGAAAACCTACTCAGCGACCAAAAAATAGTACCAACGAGAAAGATTTTGATACCTAGGGGGCCTATGCCCCCCCCCCCCCTCAAAATGGCGCCTCTGTCAAGAGATGTGGGAGGATAACAGCAGATAGTCGAACGAAATCGTCGAGTCTGCCTGTTTTGCAAGGTCATTCCGAGCCAGGGTTATGCCTGTCATTCCAATGTTGCTTGACTGTAACCACCTTGCAAAACCACCAGTTATTGTACGTGGTTTATATCCATAACAGAGCGTAAAAGGAAGTAAAACAAGGGAAGTGGTTGTATGCTAGTCTACCACGCACGGACTGAAAGGACATATCCCCTGATGACGGAGGCTGCATTCCACGAGGGGGGGGAGCCCTGTACCTGGCTTGTTTTTGCAAAGAAACCTTAGCCGCCTGCCAGGAGTGAAGTGACTTGTACTTGTTAGGGGCCAGCAATCCATCGCTCCCATTCCTTCCAGAGATTACTCAAGGCATTCACGTTAATATTGTTAGCACCAGGGACCCATAAATTTCCTTTACAGGGGGCTTGTCAATAAGAGATTTCAGATGCGCTCTTGACCGGTCGGAAGATAGTTCGAGAAATACCCACGGTCCGATCACGTCAAAGGCCAGATAGACAAAATTTGGGATTGGCTGCTGGCGCCTTGAGGGAGGAGTCTCTTTGGCGCTCACCTCCAATGAGGCAAACAAGAATGCCGATTCGACTCAAGTGGGGATTTTTGGAAACTAGATTTGGATCGGTCAACATATCAATATAGAAGCATAGGAAATGACAAGCCCCCTGTAAAGGAAATTTATGGGTCCCTGTTAGCACTCATGTTAATGTTACTGGACCTTCTATTTTCATAGTAAACCGTCTTCTCAGATAGAATAGGCCTAAGCAAGGATGGGGTAAAGAGAACGAACAACTCAACATTAAAGCTGAACACTAACGGTAACATAGCGTACGTCCAGTGAGCACCGCTCATGGGGGTAAAGCTTTGATAACTTACTATGCACATTGTCAGGGTTGTCCAACGGTTTCGATCCACCCCAAATCACTGCAAAGGTGGCCGTTATATTGGCTAGGCGTGAGGCGTAGGAAAACTCCATTTCTTCACAGTAGATGGTGTCACCGATGATATTAGCTGTAACTGACGTCACGCGTCCTTCGATGTTAAACTGGCAGACAAAGCGCGTTTGCACGATGAATTGCTGAAAGGGATACTGAACGTTCATTATGATAGAAATTCTCCCCACCCGGGCATTCACGACCACAGACTTACGGCGGCTTTGGGGCCATGAATAGATATGACATAAATCTGTTATAATAGTGTAAACGCGTACCGCTCTCCTCTAACTAAGCGTTAGGATCTGTGACAGGGCCTGCTCCGCTCGACTATGTTTTTACTATTTGCGTATAATATCCATAAAACGTATTTACCGGAGGGAACTCAACGTTCAGCGTAGGTATCGATTTAGGGCCCCCAACAATGAACTATGGAATTACGGTAATTAGTACCTGTTACGAACTTGATTTTTCTTTTTGGGATCCCAAAACGTAAGTGAGGGATACCTATGACATCGCAAAAGTTGTCCGTCTGTCCGTCTGTCCGTCCGTCCGTCCGTCTGTCTGTCCGTCCGTCCGTCTGTAAGCACGATAACTCTCGAAGGGAGTGAGATATTTTGATGAAACTTGGTGTGAGGATTCTTTGGGTCAAGAGTAAGGTCGAGTTCGTAGATGGGCTTTGTAGCCTTACGTTTAGGGGTGGGGGAGGGGGTTCAAATTAAGGGACAAACAAAATATTTTTAAACAGCTAATGAGATAGTCGATTATGGGGTAAGAAGACATGCTGAACACGAATATGAAAACCATTTTCTCGCCGGACAAGTAGTTCGCCCGGAATCCGGCCAAAACCGGAAGGTTTGTTAAAAATAAAAGTTTTATTTGAAGTTGATTAGATGTTCGATTTAGGGGTAAGAAGGCATGTTGAACACGAATATGAAAACCATTTTCTCGCCGGACCAGTCGTTCACCCGGAATCCGGCCGAAACCGGAAAGTTTGTTAAAAGTAAAAGTTTTATTTGAAGTTGATTAGATGTTCGATATAGGGGTAAGGTGGCATGCTGAACACGAATATGAAAACGATTTTCTCGCCGGAAAATTAGTTGGCCCGGAATCCGGTCAAAACCGGAAAGTTTGTTAAAAGTAAAAGCTTTATTTGAAGTTGATTAAGATGTGAAGTTGATTAGATGAGACGCTGAATCCGCATATTATAAAATCATTTTTTAGCCGGACTTGTAGGTCATCCGGAATCCGGCTGAAACCGGAAAATTTGTTATAAGTTAAATTTTTATTTGAAGTTGATTAAATGTTGGATCTAGGGGTATAGAGATACGCTGATTTCGTTTTTGAGCTTTATTTTTTCGCCGGACAAGTATTTCTGGAATTTCGCCGAAGCCAGAAATTTCGGCAGGATCGTTTCGATCGGTTTATAGGGGTAAACACACATGCTGAATCCATATCTGAACTAGGTTTTCTTAGATGATTAGCTGGTTGGCCTTAATCTGTTTCTAAATTTTAAGAGTAAAATTGTTCAAGGAGTCTGGCGAAGACTGGATCTGGTGAAGACAAACTGGATCAAATATTGATATTTTGGGATCCCATCGGAACCTTTGGTCTTGTTTTATGTACCATGGCCCTTTAGGTTCTCCGTGTACAGTACGGGTTCCGGCTAGTCTCCCCCCCCCCGGTACCTCCCGACACAATGTTAATAAAATGCAATATATTTTTATGAAAAGTATGTATACAGAGGCGAGTGGCCAGCGAGTCGCCGTCCCGCGTTTACATTTAACTCGCGTGTCTACGGAAAATCCGTAAGTGCTCGCGGTCCAAACTGCAGTTTTTAATAAGATTTTCTCTTTCACTATTTATTTGCATTCGGGGGGGAGTATCGGGGTTAGTATCGAGCGGTTTTTCGCTGGGGGGGGTATATCCGGGTGGGGGTTTCGCCAGGTTTTTTTTCGCCTAGACCCGTACAGTACATAGCCTACATACAATAATATACAGACTCGCGATTCTCTTTTATAAAACTAACGCACAAAATCGAGTTGGGCAAACACAGCTGTTCGTGGTCTACTCAAGGGCTGAGGATTGATTTTGCTTTACCGTTTCCGGATCTTTACCAAAACTAGATAAGTTCCCTTAGAAGTCGATCTTTACGATCGATCTTTATGTCTAAAGAAATTCGATTGTTAAAAACAGGGCTGAAACGCTTTATTTTTCACAGCCAGGGATCACCGGATCATAGATACTAACAACAATATTCTATTCCTAGCCGGAAGTTCCACAACGGAGAACAAATAAAGCATAACAAAAAATAAGAAAGTTGTCAAACTTATCATACTAATATGCTGAAACACTAAGAAAGGAAAAGGATGAGGACGTTTTAGGATATATGGAATTAAGCAGTATATTCTGCTATTTCCAATTGTCTGGCAAAAGATAGTCATCTTAATAACAAGCTGACTCAGGTATTCTCCCGCAGTGCTCTGGACAAAAAACCTATCCTTTATTTCTGGGGAGACAGGGCACAGATGAAATACTGGAGATAATGAATATGAAAGGGCTATTTTTCTCCGTTGGTGCAAAAAACATGATCCCATTATCTCATTCCTCTCAGGCAGCCAGTGACAGAAACCTTTTACGAAATCTAATCCATCCCTCCCCTGTAACATAAACCCGCAAAATTCTCTTCTGAGCACACCATCCGGAAAATCGAATCCGGTCCGCTGGCAAAAACACACATACATACTGCCAGGGAAAGATACGCCTAGGTTTCCATTTTTTTAATTTATCGCCCCGAAAACAGGGACTGACTCAGAGTTTCCAGAAAAGAAAAACGTTGACAAACCCTGTGTCCTTGCTGAAAAGCTAAAATGCTTGATTCCAGCTCCCAGGGGGAGGGTGGGGGAGAGAGAAAATAAAGTGAGACAAAGATAAAGAAATGAGGAAAATCTAACTTTTTTCTTGGAAAGCACCCGAGGAGGGGGGAAACGCAGTGAAAAAAGGTTGTTAAAAAGCTACATCTAGCTTGTTTTTAGTGGAGTGTTCCTTGGAACAATCCACTATTGCGAGCGCTGTAGCAGCTTTCGGCTTTCGGTTTCCGGTTTTCGGTTTTCACCGTATTTTGTGGAGCTCATAACTCGTGAACCAGTGCAAGTATCAAGTTCAAACTTGGTACACTTGTTGGTATTGGGCTCTAGTTGTGCCTTTTGGGGGTCCGACCCCCCACACCCACCCGGTTCAGGGGCAAATGGGCCCAGATTGCCCAGTGAATAATGTTCATAACTTGACCAGAGTTGGACATAAGACGATGAAATTCCTTGTACATGTAGACCCTAGGGCTGGGACATTACTTTTAAAGTTGCACCTCCCCCACCCATCACGTTCATGGGCAAATGGGCCCAGATTGCCCAGGAGTAAAGTTCGTTACCCGTGACAGGAATCAACAGGTATCAAGTTGAAACTTGGCAGGTTTGTGAGTATTGGGGTACCTTTTTCATTTTTGCGGGTCCCAAACCCCACCCCCACTTGGTTCAGGGGCAATTGGGCCCAGATTGCCCATTTTTTAATGATTTCAACTTGACAATAACTGGAGATAGGGCGATGAAATTACTTTGTGCTTTTGGATCATAGGGTTGGGGATTTATAAGTGGAGTTGAACCACCCCCTGGCCCCTACCCTCCCCGTTCATCGGCAAGTGGGCCCAATTTGCCCACGAGTCAAGTTTTTGGCCCGTGACTGGAATCAAACTCTAAGCTGGTATAGTCGAGGATATTTAGGTCTATATATGCAACTGATGCCCCCCCCCACCCTCCCGTTCATGCGTAACTGGGCCCAGATTTTTCATGAGTTACGTTCGTCTATGACAGGTCTCAAGTTCAACTCTTGTATATTTGGGGAGATATATCTATGAATGAGGATTTTGGTGTATTGCAGCAAGAAATAAGACGACGCGACGTATCTTTAATGAACAGCTGGAAACTTTACGGTGTTGTCATATGATCGATGATATGCCGTTCTTAATGAATTGTGACAAAGGGGGTATTAGGCTGCTACGATTTGGTTATTGCACTTGTTTTATTACCTTGCTAATGGAAAAGAGGTTTAAAGGGTCGGACTGGCTGGCAGACCATTCAGATTCAGTGTTCTGATTCTCTGATCTAGTGTTAGAACTCATGCTGTTCTTGCAAGATCTTCAACATTTCTTTGGATTTATACTTGCGGTTTGTTTACATTTAAAGCTTTTAAAGTGGGATGATTGCAAACTTGTTTGGTTATTGGGGATATGAAATATCTTGGTTTTAACGCTGTTTGAATATAAAATATGATAAACATTTTACTTTCACACTCCTCGTCTGAGCGCTTGCGCACTTGTTTCTTGTTGGCTCTAGCTTCCAACTTGATCTTTTACTCTGTCTTTAAGGGACTGAGCGCGCAGTTTTCAAAAAAGAAAAATGTTGGAGTTTAATCCTCCTGCTGCGCGCTAATAAGCTTGATTAGAAAAGCGCCCGTGGGAGGGGGAATGAGGTGAGAAAAAGCCGAAAACAAGGGATGGCTCATTTCTTTTCGATAAATATCTGATAAATAAATTATAAGAGTAATTAATCGTTGGGATTCTTAAATCCTATCACTGGAACGGAAAACATTAAACTTCCACTCTCCCTTGCCTGCCCAGTCAAAGGCACTTTCATCAACTGAAGTGCGGCAGCACTTATCTGGAAATTCCAGGAAAATGGAACAATTTCCGACAGAAAACTTTTCTATAGAACTTTTCAAGTTTGGAGAATACAGATCTCCAAATCCCTGTAAATGTGGAAACTTTTCGGTCGTTTCCTGTATCGCTTTATTTCCATTCTGGGACGAATTGTACTTCTTACAAAATTGAGGATCTTGTGCAGAATGGTGGGAGGGGCTGGCGATGCTGCAAGAAGGATTACAATTGCTTAGATGCACCTCAAAGGGTTTGCCTAACTTCGTGGCGTATGTGTATGGGGGGGGGGGGGGGGTCTGGCAAGCCTGCCAGAGGTACTGCTGGCCCTAGGAAGCATTTCTCTCCCAACATTCGAATGACTTCCTTTTTTCTAATAATACAGACAATCTAAGGGAATTCTCCACTTTGAACAGCGACGTGAACACACTAAACATCATACCCTTTTTTTCGAAACTTCCACACAGGATTCTGGATCGCTTCGATGTGAAAATAAGACAAACTTTAAACCCAGTTTTTCTCGTTGTTCAGAAAAAAAGAGCCGGTTAAAGCTTCCAGCTTCCATTAAAATATTAGCTAAACCAATAACCTGGGTGGGGGCAGGGACCCATACATTTCCTGTAATGCCTCGCCATTCAGGGGGCTTGTCATTTCCTATGCTTCTATGTTGCCCGACCTACTCCTACTTTCCAAAAAATCCGCTTGGGTCGAATTGGCGTTCTTGTTTTCTATCCCAGTGGATATTTCTCGAACTACCGGTTGGTCGGTCAAGATCGCATCAAAAATCTCTTATTGTTGCCCCCTGAATGGCGAGGCATTACAGGAACTGTATGGGTCCCTAGTGAGGGGGGGGGGGGGGATGGGTCATCGGAGGCTAAAAGGCATGTGAGTGGAACAAGGCCGCCAAACTAAAATTTGCTCCACAATCCACAGTTCAGTAAAAAGGAAAGAACTGATGTTTTACAACTTGAGCCCAAGCTGAAGGAGTTAAATATATGTTTTGTGTATGGTGGTACCAAGAGCAGAAAATACTTTTTTAACCGTTTTTATTTAGTGTTATTTTCTCTCTTTTCTGTGTTCTGTTTTCTTTTCCTGTGTGACCTCTTTTTCTGTGTTTCTTTATTTTCCTTTTCATATCCGCCTTCATTGTCTCTTCTCGAACGACGGGTTAAAAATTACGTTGCATTACATAAATTGTCCTTTCCAAACATTATCACAGCTTATTACTTTGACTACCCACATAGGCAAAACTCCCCTTCAGAAAACCGATCTTATCCTCTATGATTTTACCGCCTGCCCAAGGGGAAATTCAGTCCTTTTATGGGAAAATTGGCAGATATCTAATATTGAAAAAGGAATCATTTTTTCTTGGTTTTTGCCCCAGAGTATTCCTTCAATACAGATATTAAATTCGCGCTTAAGGAGATGGAATGTCCCGCGGTGTCTAACATATTCGCAATGGAGTTCTAGCTCAACGGCAACAGTGTACAATGCGTATGAAGGTTAAATTCTTAAGTTTACGGCGATATTTTGATCTTATAATATCTATAAGTGTTACGAATTGGAAACGAAAGAGACATTTTTTTTGTTTAGTATAACGCAGTCAGTGTGGGCCAGGGGTTAGTCGCTAATCAGAGGTGGTCCTTGACTCAGTGGTTAAAGAACGGATAGTAATAAGAACTACCGTCGCTCACCGAAAAAGCTTGAAACAGAGAGAAACAGAAATAAATCTAGCAGAAATCTGCAACCGCTTTCCGTAAATACTCTCGATGACTAACTCTTCGTGCTGACGAAGAATCGACGTGTGCCTATCGAAAAATCAGAAATGTCACCCCAACAAATGTTGTTGATTGGTTTCCATATGCTTTCAGTCAATTTGGAGAATTCCTTTGGGTGATGTTTCTTGTTCTTCCCTTTTCACGTTTCTGCTATGGGTAAGTTTTTCATGTGTCATTTAGTTAGAAGATTTTATAGTCTCATCTCCGGCGCGTCGGACTTAGTCATATAAAGCATATTGAGCTTCAACAACCGTTCCATAATATCAAGAACAAATAACGAGACAGAACTGCTGTCTCCCTATCTCGGTCATACAAACATGCTGAGTCGAGTAAAATACGACCGACTCCCGATGCAAACGAGCGGTTTCGCGCCACATCACGTTTCGTTACCTCTACAAATAGCTAGATCGCCGGTAAGTTGCTAAAGAGGAAATCTAGAAGTCAACGCTGATTGGTTCTATGGAGGCGCTCAGAGCGGATCAGCGCGCGGAGTACGCCTCATGCTCGCCTCTTTCGATATTTCTTGTGCGATAGGCAACGGTGAAGACGGAAGAGAAGTTAACGGGTATAAACATCAGCTCAAAGCTAGAGTAAATACCTCCAGCTCCGCTCAGATTTGTCGGGGTTTTCATAGCGCTGCATGCGACTAAAGACAGAAGTACTTACTGATTGTTTGTTCTTGATAATATCTACCACGGTGGATAGCCTACACCGTTCGTAAACTTAAAGGAATTGTATTGCCAAAGGATCCTGCTCCCGTAATCGCTCCAACAATTCTCTAACCCGTAGACCCAAACGTCCTCACCCCCGTATCGGCTCAACGCTGATTTTCACACTTCCATGCTTGCTATTTTCGATGCGGATCATGGTTTCGACAAAAAATCCGGACAGAAAAACCGGTTATCCTAATTTTTCTTTGTTTGTTTTGCTAGATGTCATCGCGTCTGGAGAAAGACTTAGTGCAGCCGAAGCCGTTGGTAATTTGTTAGAAGCAGACTAGGTTTAAAGTGTTCAACTATTTTAGAATACTGTAACATGAACAGTAAATAGTGACAGGGGTCCTCAAGTATTCTGCCTCGTCCACCTTATTTCATACGAACAGAAGCCCCTCTATCAGATCCAAAGATTAATTTAGGGACTTACTGCAATGTTGTCAACTTTGACGTTGATCTTCTTCTTTGTTCCAGAGGAGACGAGAATTTCCGTCGTCCCAGCCGTCCCATTGATCCGGGGACAGAACAAAGGTCCGCTTCGAATACTTGGTCCGATCCTCTGAAAAAAAAATACATTTGCCAGATTGTTCATTTAAAGCACAAATGAAAGGAATGGTGCCTAGGTTACTATTTTTAAAGATTGGACCACCAACAGTATACTGGAGGGGGTCTATCCGCTGAGTTATTTCAGAGCGCAAACTGTCAATGACCCTAAAACATTACGTCAACCAGTCTCTGAGGCCGGTTTCGCCATTTTTCAAGACTAGACCAAATCAGACAGCTTATGGCCCGGTCTGCCCTATGGTCTGTAACCCGAAAGTTTATTGTCCCAGTTTTCAGATGACCTTTAATCTTTCGCCAATTCTTTTGCCATTGTCACATCGATTCAGATCTTCGTCACCATTCTCTCGCCCCATCTCACCCCGTACCCCAATAGGCAATTCCAAAGGACTAGTGGATTATTACCGGATATGGCAAGTTTCCAAGAAATATCTGAACAATGATAATAATTAGCCTGTTTACCGATGAGCAAACCACGCAAGCCCACACATGCCCATACAAAGCACGCGGATATGTCATTATGACAGAACAGAAGATAATTACTGTCCACTTTCATTACTGCCTGTTTGTGAGGATATTCGCCGAATTATGCCGATAATAAATCGGAATCATCGTTTTGCCATGGCCTTCGGGCTTTTGTGTAAATATATTCTATATTCTACTATTATATTCGCAATGTTTAGATCACCCCCCATCCAAAGCGCGAGTTTAAAGCGGGAATCGAGACGAGCATCGTATCCTCTAGTGGCGCGATTCGAAAGCATCCTTACGGGCAAGCTCAAAACTGATCTTAATGAGAAAATCAGACAAACAAGGAAAACATTTAGCTGGTCAATAAAAATTAAACAAAATAAAGATATATTTTGTTCCTTTCAAAAAATCTTTTTATTTTCGCTTAACAATCAGCCACGTTTTCAAGAAGAAAAATTGTGTCCAGTAAGCAAGGGGATGCCCACTCTCGACTTTTAATGCACAACAAGTGCACCGGCTGACACTAGCCGACGCCGGTTGCCACGTGTTAAAATATCAAAATCCGCATGTTTGAAAGCAGAATCGCCTAATTGGTTAGCACCGCTGGTCTCGGTCGGTGCCAGCCGGTGCCGGGAAAGGGTGTACAGTAGGTGCCGAGGAGTAGGTAACCCCTCGCCAGTAAGCTAACCCACTGATAATATGCATCTTACCCACCGAAGATAATATAATCGATATTATATCAGCTTTATATCATATCACATAACCTATGCATTGACAGGATTCTTGTCATAAAGTGTTGATCGATCCAGATTCTCAACTGTGTAAAGCTCTCTCCGTGTTTCAGATACTGAGATTCACAAGAGACTGATTGCAGAGAACAATGTTTTATTATAGGGTAGAAGCTGCATCTTTGGAACCGCAAGAGCACCACTAAGCTTCAACTCTCATTTAAAAATCAAACTCATCAGTTCTATCCTTGAGAAGCCAATGTCCCATAACGTATTGTTCATATCATTCACAATTCCATTTGGACCATTTCTTGTGATCTGCCCCCCCCCCCGGGTTTCCGTTAGATGACACACATTTATTACAAGGATCAACTGGTTCTATGTTCACACTATCGCAGCCGTTCGAGCGGGACACTTCGTCGGACAATTTTCCTCCACTGTTCTTACGTCTTTTGCCCAACAAAAGTTACAACTATTATTTCGGTCTAAGAGCAAAAGAAAGTAATTAGGGGTACTTGGTAGAAGGGGGAGAGACGAGAGATGAAAGTTTTTAATTCCATCGAGGATGCAAATTACAGGGTGAGGGGAGGATATCTTCACGAGACAATCAAATTGGACATGGATGGGGGTGTTCTTTTATTTCTTAGAACCACTGGAGATGAGTTGTTGATCACCACGACTCCGCAGATGACAGGAAAGTTCGAAATCGAACCTGAAGCCCAAATCACCCCTGGGGCATACAGGCAGAGATGTAGAAAGACCTTTTAGAAACAAAAAATATTTTGGTTACTTTCTGTTACTGAATAGCTTGACAATTTTTTCAGAACAGTATGTACGACGCGAAGGAAAGTCTGTTGCGGTTGCCCGTCAAGACGAAAGTTTGAATTTTTCACGACACTTTTCAGTTTCACAACATTTTGCGAACAATGTACGCATATAATGAAATTGGCCTTAAACCTGTTTGGCGCTCTAAGTCTGTCCTCCCTCGCATCATTATGAGCATCTTTAATATTAAATAGTACAATAATTTATCCGTGAACAAAAAAGAGAAAACTAGGTTTGAGCTTTTTTTCTGATGATGGTTTATTATTAAACAAATCCTAGGCAAGTTTTGGTTTTGGTTAAACGATAATGATGGTGATGATCGGGACTAGAGGAACTAAACCTCATGATGGCTCTGAG
This sequence comes from Branchinecta lindahli, assembly GCA_023053555.1. Lineage (NCBI taxonomy): Eukaryota > Metazoa > Arthropoda > Branchiopoda > Anostraca > Branchinectidae > Branchinecta > Branchinecta lindahli. The sequence continues at coordinate 8,403,413 of JAKZAO010000006.1, read as the reverse complement.
CTAGATTGGAATATGGAGAAATATAACTGGTTGTGAGCAGAAATGGCACAATTTGAGACCGTCAAACAATAGTTACGTTTTTGCTCAGCTTTCCCGTACCCTTTTCGCCTTTAGCGTTTAGCCTTTTTGCACATTTTCGCGTTTTTGTACTTCGCCCTTTTTACTAAGGAGTTCTCCCTTTTCTTGGACGAAAATGCAATTTTGCCAAACTGTCTTTTTACTTGGGTTTGGGCAAATCAAACGGAGAGTGTAACTTGGTCTGCTACCAAGTTTGCCTTTTTGCAAAAAGGTGAGGGAAAAGGCGAAAGTCGGCGACTGCCTTTTTGAAAAAAAAACGGGAAATTGTCAAACAGCGCTCAGAACAGTTTTACGAAAACGTAAAAAAGTTAAAAGCCATCAAAACGGCGAGTAAAAGGCGAAGAAAAACGCAACTAATATGCGGCACTATGGCGGCCAAGATCATGTCCCTATTAAGTAGACGGTTGCTTGACTCAGAGACTAGCGGAACCCGAATCCCTGTAACCATGGGAACGAGTTGGTCCGTACGAGTCCCAATGGACCAGACAGCAAACACGCAAACTTCGTTGAGATCGTTTACACTGCTGATCAAATTAGGAGGAAATGACGGCTTGTGTTTACGCTCCGGATTCTGTGGTTCGTATCCCTTAGCGAAGTGCTGATAAACAGAAACAGAGTTCGGTACAAGGGTCAACATATTTGTCCTTCCCGGGAGCGTCCCAGCTTTCTACCGGATCGTCGTGGTTGACATCAAAACGCAGGAAAAGCAATATAAGCTTTTCGCGCTTAAAATAGTCGCGTTTTGTCACCTATCTACCAAGGCCTTGGCTCTTTGCATTAAGCGTTTACTCCTCTCTGCTCTTTGGACCATTTTTGACCAAGCCCTCGGTCCTCCCATAAATACGACGCAGCCTCATTGGCGAAAAAACGCCGATTGTCCTGGTTCGGCCACGTGAGCAGAAGAAAAGATTCTACCCTGGCGAAGAAAGCTCTGCTTGCCATCCCGATGCTCGGTTGGAAGAAACTCCAGGGAGATCAACGTAAAACGTGGCTGAGCACCCTCAAGGAAGTCCTCGAACCCATCGGAGGCTTACGCCGTCATGGGAGGAGATGGGATCCTTATTGGCTTCAAATCTCGATGCCATTCACAGAAGACCGAGATTCATGGCATGCCTTGGTCCGTTATCTGCTGTCGCCAGGGAGAGCTGCAGAGCTTGCGTCCTGACACAAGTACAAGTAGGTGAGAGATTCCCTAGCGTTATATTGCTCTGCTAAAATAGGGGTACGCTTCTTTGATCGTTAGTTAACCTTAAACAGTGCCATGTCCATCCCCTTTCCCGATATAAAAGCCAACTAGTCAGCCAGAATAGCTAATTAAGGTCTCCTGATAACAGTTGACTTCACTAAACGGATACAAATCTGGTTTTGGTGAGGTTCTTCGTAAGGATTGCTTGGAGTCAAAGTTGGTGCTGCGATTTTATTTTGGATGTGTTTTGCTGCTCGACGTTTCGCTGCTCGTCTGACATTTCAGTCAGAGGTTTTCCGCATTCTGATTTACTTTAGTTTTGCTCAGGAGAAGGGACTTGGGTTTGCATTTTTCTGTCACTTAAAAATCCCATTCCGTGTTTCTGGGTAGTGAGGACTCGTCTGTATTTCGGCTCCTAATACCATCTGAATGGGTGTCAATTTCTAAAACGTAACTCCCCAAAAAGGCTACTCATATTTTCTAGAAGCTTCATTTATTTATTGCAGGTTCATTTCTTCCAGCATCATGGACCCTTGCCAACAGGGACCGAAATATCGCTGACGAACACTGTAGCTAACGTTTTCTGTTTTGAGCAATTGTCAGATATAACTGTACTGTTCAAGTTAACTAACGTTCAACGCAGCATAGACTGCCTCTACTGTGTCGTTGCAACAAAGAAACGCCCTATAATTTAAATTCTTCGGGAATGTTTTAAAGCAATAATTTCTATGTCCTGACTTCTGACAGTGCGAAGTTTCATAACAGATGACGCAAGGAAGCGCATTTTCAACAGACAACACTTGGAATGTAATCTGTTGTGATTTTGAAAACGTTATGTACTAAATATTGTGCATAGCATGCATTACCAGAAAGAGCAGAAAAAACGCCGAAAAAGTATATGCTGGCTTTTCCGATGTCATGACGACAAACTAAAAATTCAGCAGATGTTTTTTGCCATTTTTCGGCTCTTCCTAGCAATGCTTGTTATACTTGAAATTGCTCTACTGAGATTAAGAATGTTCTATTGGGAGTTACTGTACTTGTCTGTACGGTGTTGGCATGAAATCGTCGCATATAGTTAAAGCCTTTACTACAATACGTGTGTGCTACAACAATTCGTTCCGTCTCCTACATTCTTTGCCAACTTGGTGTAGCGCTACGGAAACGTTTTTTGATGCTACACGCCTGATTTTGCGGAGGTAGTTCGCAGAAGCCGGACATCCATTTGACTCCAAGTTGTAAATAATTATTGCGAAACTAGTCTTATTGAGGGAGTGAGTCTCCCATTTATGCAGTTATCTACTTATCACTACCCATCTGGGATAAAATCAATTCCGATCGTTTTAGTTTCCCAGGTGGATAGGTGATATTCGTTATGTTACTGTTATTGTTTTTGTTTGTATTCTTGTTTTAGGCTAGTCAATATGGAATTTATCTTTTCTGGATTAAAGAGTTATAATAATGATAATAAATAATAATAATGCTTGTTAAGCACAACATTTAATGCATAACGTTTTTAGTGGAGTGTTCCTTGGAACAATCCACTATTGCGAGCGCTGTAGCAGCTTTCGGCTTTCGGTTTCCGGTTTTCGGTTTTCACCGTATTTTGTGGAGCTCATAACTCGTGAATCAGTGTAAGTATCAAGTTCAAACTTGGTACGCTGGTGGGGACTGGGGTCTAGTTGTGCCTTTTGGGGGTCCGACCCCCCACACCCACCCGGTTCAGGGGCAAATGGGCCCAGATTGCCCAGTGAATAATGTTCATAACTTGACCAGAGTTGGACATAAGACGATGAAATTCGTAGACCCTAGGGCTGGGACATTATTTTAAAGTTGCACCTCCCCGACCCATCACGTTCATGGGCAAATGGGCCCAGATTGCCCAGGAGTAAAGTTCGTTACCCGTGACAGGAATCAACAGGTATCAAGTTGAAACTTGGTAGGTTTGTGAGTATTGGGGTCTCTTTTTCATTGTTGCGGGTCCCAAACCCCACCCCCACTTGGTTCAGGGGCAATTGGGCCCAGATTGCCCATTTTTAATTATTTCAACTTGACAATAACTGGAGATAGGGCGATGAAATTCCTTTGTGCTTTTGGATCATAGGGTTGGGGATTTATATGTGGAGTTGAACCACCCCCTGTCCCCTACCCTCCCCGTTCATGGGCAAGTGGGCCCAATTTGCCCATGAGTCAAGTTTTTGGCTCGTGACTGGAATCAAACTCTAAGCTGGTATAGTCGAGGATATTTAGGTCTAGATATGCAACTAATGCCCCCCCCCCCCCACCCTCCCGTTCATGAGTAACTGGGCCCAGATTTTTCATGAGTTACGTTCGTCTATGACAGGTCTCAAGTTCAACTCTTGTATATTTGGGGAGATATATCTATGAATGAGGATTTTGGTGTAGAGCAGCAAGAAATAAGACGACGCGACGTATCTTTAATGAACAGCTGGAAACTTTACGGTGTTGTCATATGATCGATGATATGCCGTTCTTAATGAATTGTGACAAAGGGGGTATTAGGCTGCTACGATTTGGTTATTGCACTTGTTTTATTACCTTGCTAATGGAAAAGAGGTTTAAAGGGTCGGACTGGCTGGCAGACCATTCAGATTCAGTGTTCTGATTCTCTGATCTAGTGTTAGAACTCATGCTGTTCTTGCAAGATCTTCGACATTTCTTTGGATTTATACTTGCGGTTTGTTTACATTTAAAGCTTTTAAAGTGGGATGATTACAAATTAGGTTATTTCAATACTTGTTTGGTTGGGGATGTGAAAAGTCTTGGTTTTAACGCTGTTTGTATATAAAATATGATAAACATTTTACTTTCACACTCCACGTCTGAGCGCTTGCGCACTTGTTCAAAATCAGAAGAGACAGTGTTGTCTCTTGAAACAGGGCATCAATGTGATCTGTTTTGAAACTTCGGCCAGTGAGGGGAACATATTTAGGGGAACGAATGGGTCGAGTCTCAACTCCTGACAGTGCACAATTTGGCCGCCGTTTCCTTATTTCTCGCTTTTGAAGAGGCAGACACGCCAACTTTCCAGATCTTGCTATCCGTTGAACTAAAGGAGAACTCTCGCCCAGCTTTATCTCGCCTTTATGCGTCAACATAACGGCGAACAGAGAAAGGAAAGAGCCAAGCAAAAACGCAACGACTGCTACTGGGTGAACGATAAACTGCTCTTTCCTGGCACAACTGTGAAAGTAACTTTTAAGGAAAAGTTGTCTGAAGAAGGCAAAACCAAGCAAATTTGAAACCATGACTTTGCCAAATTATCACTTCCTAGTTTCAAGAAAGGGGTAGTTGGGGGGGGGGGGGGGAGAACGCGATCACATAACGATTTCCAAAACTTCTCAGCATGTTCTAGCGGGCTTACTCAAATACTCCCGCGTCGTTTTATACTGTTTACCTGTTAATCCTACCGCGAAGTTACCGCCCATTGCCCAGGAACTGCACGTCTCTGCCCTTGACCATTTTTCCACTTCTTGATTGCACTAACGACTCAAACTCAACAACTCAAATCCTGTGTCAACCAATCACGGCGTCGCTGGGGACAGCTGTGGGGCCGCTTCCGGCTCTTCCGCTAGGTACACGGCGAATTTGCATCGGCATGGAGATTTGGTCATCAAGAGTAGGCTACTGTTTTTTTTTCTTACGCACTCTATTTCGGTGCGCAATAAAGTTTGTATCACCAGCATCATCAATGCAGCAGAACAACGGTGTTCGTTGGAATTTAATACACATATTCCCTGATTTTCAACGTAACAAATTTTGACCTGTGCGGTCTTTAAGAATTCTGGTTTCCTAGCAAATGCTTAGAAATCCCCTTAAAGAAGAAGTTTCAAAAAGTTTAGGAGCTTAATAAACGTTGCAAACTTGGCGGTTGGGAGAGGGAGTAAAAATCGGGTTTTCATGAAAGAGTTTTGTAAGTTTGTTTCGGTAACAGCTTCGATCTCTCGCTTTTAACTGAATTCTAACTCTGACTTGACGTTATAAGTAGAAGTTAAACAAAGCAATCGATTGAAACGTGAGTTGGTCATCTCTCAGAGACTGACTATAATATAAATAATCTCACTGACCAGCATCATTCCAAAAAGCTGAGAAGTGAAATGCTTACTATTTAAATTTTTGACTCCACTGAAAAGTGGAAGTTCTTACATTTTTTTCTTTTTGGGATCCCAAAACGTTAGTGACGGATACCTATGACATCGTAAAAGTTGTCCGTCTGTCCGTCCGTCCGTCCGTCTGTCTGTAAGCACGATAACTCTCGAAGGGAATGAGATATTTTGATGAAACTTGGTGTGGTTGGTGTTAATTTTCTCAGATGATTAGCCTGGCGAAGACTGGATCTGGCGTAGACAAGACGTAGTTGTCTGGGTCAAATATTAAATTTTTGGGATCCCATCGAAACCTTTGGTCTTGTTTCCTACTCCACTGTCGCCAAGTGCATTTGGCGGGTCACAAATACAGTTTTAGGGCAAAAATTATATTATGTATTTCGTAAGTTAATTCTCTTTCGTGTTTTCCTTTCTTTTACTCCTTTTTCCTTATTATTTACTCCGTCATCGTGCTTATTTTGACGGGTCACAAATAAAATCATGATCATCATCAAACACATTTATTTAATCTTATGCTCCGCTTTTTTGTGTATAAACTCGACTGCAATGAGCTGCTCGGTTATTCACATTTGATCTTGGTTCAGTCATCAATATTTATTCTTCAAACCTTGACCTCGTGCGTTCTGTCAAGTTGGGCTTAGAGTGACCAATGACTGGTTCTTTCTGCCGCTTCCGTGTGAAGTCGGACATTCTAACGAGTTATATTAAAGGACACCTGAATGAAGAGTACCAAGTATCATCCCTATCTGTATATGACTTCTGTTAACATTGCCTGCAGAAAACCCAATCCAAATACGAAATAGTATTTCCAAGCTATGATTTTTGCTCCATTTTGCATCTGTCCTTATTTCAGTACCGAACAATTTTAGAAATGAACAACTGTCTCCAATCAACCCTTCTTCTGGAATATTTTAACCAGTTAAGCCCAAACATCTAGAAGAAACTCCTATACGATCCGGCCAGCGCTGTACAAGATTTGAATGGCTTGCGCTTTTTGTCTTGGAGTCTGCATGTGCAAACCTCCAGAAACGAACATCCCTATTTTGAAAACGTCACGCTCAGGAGAAGAATGGTCTCCGTGGCCATGTCTGTAAATGCATTCTCCATGGTGTGTTCAAGTATGGTTTCATTGTTCAGGTGTCATTTAAGTATTCCTTCAGTCCAAGCTGACTGCGATCTTCAGTCATATTTGACTGCGTTAAACGGATACGTCAGCTGAATTTCACTCAAACGGTATTGCGGCCCTTCTTGGCAAGGGTCCTCTTCAGGCTCAAGTAAGAAAAACGAACCTGTCGTTTCGACATCGTAAGTAGTGAACTGAAAGCCAGAATACAATTCCAGCCGGTTATTAACAATGGTGCGGATATGGTATCCTCGCCGTCTAACAAAGTTTCGCCTCCTGTCACTCGAGGGAGTCACAACAGTCAAACAAATGTCAGCCTGTCAAAGCCACTTCTACTTTCTCGCTGATGCATAACTGTCAATCTCATCTGTCAGGAACCGGCAATTAGGCACGTGAAACAGACATCTCCCTTTTAACTTTCTTTCAAATAGGCTATTCTATGCCTGCTAAAAACCAAAACTACCGCCTATTCCTGAAACCGGTAACATTCCCTTCTGCCAAAGTGTCAAAATAGTACGACAAAAACTGCACATTTACTCACTTTTTTCAACTGTTAATCTCTAACCCCCTTGATCATCGCCTGTCATTCTTTTCGCCAAATTCGGCGATACCGGGATTCTTCAATTTCTGCCATGAGCAGAATGAATCATCTGTGATTAAGCAGCAATGGAACATTTATGAGTATTAGACACCCACTTGCAAACAGATGATGCTTGCGAATATTTTCTATGTCTTCTTTCATTTTTACTTCCTGTCTTAACAGAAATGTGTTGCTACTGGGGACAGGACGGTGTGATCGCTCTAATCTCATCCTTGACGGTTACTCACAACAGAGGGCAGATTTGCAAGAAGCAAAAGCTGAAGATAGGATTGGGATTAAGAAGTCCATTTTTTGATGTTGAACTTTAAATACGATTTTTGTAAAGCCAACATGAAACAGCCTACTCTACGGGAGAATTATTTACTGGCTTGCATCCTGCATGAAGGGGGGAAGGAGTGAAGAGGGTTGTGGTATCACTCCAAGCACTATTTCGGTTAGGGTAGAACGGCCCCAAGCGGTCAGGCAGAACCCCGCTGTTTTATGGAAATAACGTCAACGTCTGGGACCGACAGCCTACACGAAGGGTTTGGTGGAAGGGCTTGTGAAGACGATTACGGCTATTAACTTCAGCCCTGTTCCACGCGCCATTTGTGGAGGTAGGGTAAGGGGAGCCAAGAATCGAAAGCCAACAAAATGGGTTGCTCCGATCCAAGTTTGTACAGAAACCTCGACGATTCAAAGCTTAAACAGGTGAGAGGGGGGGGTCAACAGAGGTGATCTAGTTTACCGGGTAGTAGCCTCCCTCGCGTTTTTGTTCCCCCCTACTTCGGTTTTTATGGTGGGATTCCTTATGGGGAAGACAAATTTTGGGGACCTTCGTCGGCTGGGGAGGTTCCTCGAGCAGTCTATGGAGCATCTGGAGCGTTTTTTGGGGTAAGGCATCTTCTTCGTGTATATACTGAGTTTTCGTGTTATTTTGTGTTTATTTTGTTTTCCCGCCATGGCCCCACGGGCTTTTTTGGGATTAAATTCATTCATTCATAATCATTCTCATGTAAAATCATTTTGTTGGATTTGCGTAAAGGTATAAAAAGCAATTCAGTTCTGTTTCGGCGGTTTTATAAAATTTCAAAACCTACGCATTGTTAAAGCAAAAAGAAGAAACGATTGTGCCCTTTGTGATTTCAGACCCGCTTTAAAGTTTTTTTTTTCAGCAAACAGATAGTGCTAAGACAACCGGCAGAAACAAAAGAAAAGAAAAAGATTTTCTCTCAATCAATCAAGTCGTCAGAATCCTTCAGAAATTATCATATGAATACCAGTTTCTCCTGCAAACTAGGCACACAAGGCTTGGGGCTCCCTCGAGTTGTCGTAATTAGTAACATTTATGGGGAATTCACTTAGTGTTTACTTCGAATCTGAAACGACGCTAATTAGAAAATAACTTACAAAGTTCACGGCCCAAAAGTTTCAGACAAAATTACATTTCTTCGTGCATCACGAATTACAGGGCAAAGGCTAGGAAACGTCACGTCTTGAGATCAGACAGGCAAATATGTATTTTTTTTGTAAAGTTCTTCCTAACCCTGGTTCACACGGCTGCGAGACAGGATAATGTCTTTAATACTCTATATGACTAAGTCCAAAATACGCCAGTGATCCTCAGGAAGAACGAGATAACGTCTCACTAACGACTCAAATCCTGTGACAACCGGTCATGGCGATCGTTGGGCACAGCAGCTGTGGTGCCGCTTCCGTTAGGTACCCGGCGATTTTGCATCGGCAAGGAGATTAAGTCATCAAGAGTAGGCCTATTTTCTGGATGTTCACATAAAATGAATAGTCAGCTACGATATTTCGGCCCTTCTTGGCAAGGCTCCTCTTTCTTCCAATTATAGAATGAAGAGGAATCTTGCCAAAAAAGGGCTATTGCTGAAGAGTATCCTAACTGAATTGCCAATTTGAGCTATACTTTATATATTATTCCTAGTCAGTGTGGGCAAGAACAAATAATCAGATAGAACTTCTGTCTTTGGTCGCATGCAGCGACTATGAAAACCCCGACAAAACTGAGCGGACCTAGAGGTATTTACTCTAGCTTTGAGCTGATGTTGATACCCTTTTACTGCTCTTCCGTCTTCGCCGTTGCTTATCGCACAAGAAATGGTGAAGGAGGCGTACTCCGCGCGCTGACCCGCTCTGGAGCGCGTCCATAGAACCAATCAGCTTGATTCCTCCTTTTCCTCTCCCGCGGGTTGACAGCGATTTAGCTATTTGTAGAGGTAACGAAACGTGATGTGGCGCGAAGCTACTAACCTCCGCTCGTTCGCAGTGGATGGGGTATGGGGAGATCCTCGACTCCGCATAGTCATATTACAGAGACAGGGAGACGAAGGTTCTGTCAGATTATTTGTTCTTGGTGTGAGCTGACACAGGCTAAGGATATGGCCCAGTAAACTTCTAGAATGGCTATTCAAGGAAGGTTTCGGAATGAATAGACAAAGCAAAGACTCGTGGTGCCGGATTGGAACTAAATACGTCAGTCATTACAATTATATACTTACCGGATGAGAAGAAACTGAGTTTATACAATTATACGGAATTACACGAAAGCTTTTCACTTAAACTATCTCAAATTCTTTTCGTAAAGGTGTTTTCGACATACGGCACCATAGAGTTTTACTTTCAATGTGTACGTTCACTGGCACCAAGGGACTCCGGTGCCGTGCGCGCTGGTTTACCGGTGCTTGTTCGGGTAATAGCGAAATAAAAAATGTATGCAGCATTAACTCATGTTCTTTTGTCGAAGCTAGATTGGGAATCTTGTCCATATTGGGCCACCCTCATATGAGGATGATCTCACGTATTTTTATTTTGTTTTTGTTTCCATTCTCGAGGCCTTGAGCATAGTGAAAGTCGGAAGTTACTGGCCATACAGCCAAGTTGACAGTAGGAAAGAATAACTGTTGCAACCAGAGTAGGTATACAAGCCCCCCTTCCAGACTTCCAGGAGTCAATTTGAATCCAGCTGATTAACCTGTTTAGGACCACTAAAAACGGGTTTATTTGCATCTTCATAATTTGTACTTTAAGCTACTTACGTTTATTCCGGTGACTAATATGTCATTCCTGCAGTTCTCAGCCGTATCGTGGGTGCAGCGGTGTCCATCAACGCACCAATCACAGGGGAAGTTGGACGACACGCACTCAGTGCAGGAAGTGTAAGTTGTGCAGTCGAAGAATGTGAAGTTTGTCGTCACAAAATCTGGTCCGGATGACATTCGGACGGATAGTTTTGCCGTGAAGTGCTCTGCAATAAAGAAGAAGTCAGAATTTAAGCTTCTATATACACACATACACATGATAGCTGGGCTATGATGTCAGATTGAACAAACTAGAATCCCGAGCTATGTCCTTCAGTGGCAAGCAACCAGGGGGGGGGCTTGTCTGAACTCCCTATTTCGATATATGTATAAGCAAGGAGGGCGGCGGTCCAGAAAAAGGGGGCGGTGGAAGAACACTCAACACCTACCAGTAAAATCTCCGAACGAAATTCACGAAAAGCCCGAGGATCATGGCAAACAAAATTCACAAATACAATTTAAAATTTAGCCGAAATGGGCTGAGACAGGAAAATCTAGTTACCCATCCCTTACTCACTTGAAGACCCGATGCAAATGCGTTACTTAGTAGGGGTAAGTGGTATATGCAGGGACGGGGTATAAGGTGGGACACGGTACTTATCTGCCATCTAGCGATCTTTAAAAAATCCAATAAAGCCACCTAGTATAGTTCATTCAATGGCGGACATGACAGTTCTATCATTTTGGTAAGTTGCTATTTTCGTTTTTGAGAAAATCGACTTCAAAGTTTCGGCTATACCCCCCAAAAAATATTTGGGCAATAGTTTTTTGTGCTTTATTTTGTAACGGTTTGCAGAAATTGTGTGTGTAAGATAGCAAACGAAAGCTAAAACATCAGGCCACGTCGTGTGGCCATCTGATGGAAAAATATGCAACAGTAAAAAAAATCGGACACAATTTGCAAGTAGAGGTCGCATGGTATATACTGGGACAAGTGGTATGTAGTGGGACATGTATTTACATGTATTTTCCTGGGTCTGTCCAAGAGAAAAAAGAAAACTGTCAGAGTGAGTGTCATGTGCATAGCCGGTCTAAGAAAGTGGAAGTGGCCGGACCGAGAAGACTCAATATTTTATCCAAGGGAAGACAATTTTGAAAAAGTTGTCGCCTCCTACCCCAGCACCCGGTACAGCTTCCAGAGCAGCGTCATACTTCGTGTTTGCTGACTGGTAGTCTAGTCTTGTGCCTAAGATATTTTTACTTTTAAAGTCGAATTTTTAATGTAGTTTTTATACGATGAATAGTCGAAGTTTTCTACCAATACATGAATCTTTTTACTATGTCCCAGAGTATACCACCTCGTGTCCCAAGATATACCACCCCCGGTACTTAGTGGGACAAATGGTATAAGCAGGGACACCCCCCTTTTTTCTTCAAGCTATACAAGAAAAATCTGGAAAAATCACAGTTTATGCAGCAGTTACGGGGCTTTCGTTTGAGCCATAAACCATTTTTCTACTCCAATGTTAACCATACATTTTGGAGGTTTTCCAAAATCCGTCCCTGCATATACCACTCTCCCCTAGTATTTACGAAAAATAAGTATTCACGCAGTGGGCTCCCTTTCTCGAGCTGATCACTGCACACTGAAAAAAAAGTCGCGTTTGTATTGAGATTCAAGTTTTCCGTGTCATAGTAGAATTTTGCGTTGTGAGGACGGCCGTAGATGTTCGGGAACGTAGAGCAAACAGTGAAAAATTAAAAAACCAACACAATCTAAATAATGAAGTGTATTCAGTAAATGATACAAAAATGAGTTGCTTTTCAGTTAAACTTTAAGAACCTTGTTCAACGACCATCACAAATGATAACGTACATATTACGTACATTATACAAGGGACTTGACTAATAAACCGGACACTTTTTGAACTGAATTTAGAAGACTAGACTCCAATGACGGAACCTTGTAGACAAACCAGGACCCACATGGTCCGGCTTCTGTCTGACTATTGTAGTGGTTTGCGAACTATGTTCACAAACCCTTCGGTAGCTCAATTGGTAGATCGGTCGCCTGGTAAGCAAGGGTCCTGGGTTCAAATCCCGGCTGAGGTACATTTTTGTCATTTCACTACTTAGGTCAGAAGCGTCAAGAAGACGTCTTGGTAAAGGCCCACTTTTCGACTCTTCCCGGACTTCCTCAGGAGGTTGCTTAGGCCTACTCCTAAGGTAGGTGTACAGCGGTGCCCACTAAGTGAGCAGCCCTCCGGACTACCTAAGCGGATTGCACTTGCACGAGTGCCTTTGGGTGCAGGAGGAACTAATGTAGGGTCTGAGGGGATAAACACTGAAAAGGTATTAAGTAGTAGGCTAAGTTTCATCGCCTATCATTTCAAAAATTCTACAACTTTGACAATCGATTGTTCCAAGCAATACGCGGAGGAGGCGTGCAACTGTGCGCAAACAAATTATTCACATACTTCCTGAAACTATTGTAAGCTACAATTAACAAGTTCAAAGAAGCGTACGCCGACACCTGGCTGACATTTAGTTCAGCTATGGTCAATGCATACCGACGAAAGCCAACATAGTGAAGAAGACGGATTTATCCTGATATTGCGAAGTTGTCAGGCAAATATAAAATAATTTTGAAAATTAAAATCTCGCAGGAACCTTACACCAAAACATCAACATTTTAGTTAGAGAGCATCTTGTACTCCGTTTGTGGCTTATGTGTTAAAAACGGGTCAGTAAATTTAATTCATTCATTAATAATATTGTTAAAACTATGTTTGTGTAAGGTCATTATAACACGGCACATTCCAGGTCATCCTTGTCTATATCCTACCAGAAAACTTCGACAGATTGTACAACGAGATATATTAGGTGCATTTTTGTTCATGGTTCTCAGGTCTCAGTTCTCTGGTCTCTGTTCTCTGTTTTGCCAAAAAATGACGTTTTCGTTCGCAGTTCTCTGTTCTCAGTTCTCTGGTGGATGGTCACCAGAGAACTGAGTAGCGAAGTCAGTTCTCTGGTGAGGCTTATCCACCAGAGAACTGAGAACAAAAACGGACTCAGGTCTCTGTTCTCAGTTCTCTGGCGTGCGAAAAAACACAAAGATTACTAACTGGCAGGAGACCAGAGACCAACCAGAGAACAAAAATGCACCTATTGAGAGCAACTTTTCGATCCACTTCCAACATCGTTAATTTTTCTCGACAAGAGAAAAGCAGAACCAATCCTTCTAGAGCACCAAGTCTGTTTTTCCTAGCGTGCAACAAAGGCCCCCACCCCCACCCTATTTATTTAATTGCAAAGTCCCCCGGCGACTCTTGTTTCTGTCAACTTCGTCGAATCTGAAGAAAAGTCAGAGTTTGAAGTCATGACCCTTCTGAAGTTGAACCATTCCCTGCCCAAGGCAAAAAAGTTCGCCAAGTTGAACACAAAAAACAATGTTTGACAGAGAGGGGAAATATTGACAAAAGCCAACAACCAAAGGAGCGAGTACGAGATGAACAACTGTGCCTAAATAGAGATCACACCACACGGCTGCACTGTAAAAAGTATCTCCTAGATCGGACTTAAGTAATACCAAGAGGTTCCAAATCTACTCCCAATAATTAACCCAATTAATTAATCTGGCATTCCCATGAGGTAAATCTTTCAAGTTCTATGACACAGCAAATGAACAAGTTAAAATACGGAGAAGAGATCAGACGTAAAAGTCTGAAAGTAACGTGAAATAAGACGAACAGTTTCGATGGGATCCCAAAAATCTAACATTTGATCCAAACAATTGGGTCTTGTCTTTGCCATTCAGTCTTTGTCAGATTCCTTGAATATTTTTACTGTTAAAATAAAGGTCAAAAATGTATTCAGCATGTCTCCTTGCCCCGATAACTTTGACCCAAAGGATCCTCCCACCAAGTTTCATCAAAATATCTCAATCCCTTAGAGAGTTATCGTGCTTACAGACGCAACCGCAAACTGGGTCGCAAAAAACACCATGTCTCGGTGAAATTTCAGCTTCTTTATTACATCATGTGACCGAGAAGCTTTTATGTCTAAATATTCCGTCAAACATTTCAGTTTCCCTTTTGTGATCGGTACGGCTTGTCGCACTACTGAAAATACTTTTGCGATGTCATAGGTATCCCAATCTCCGTTTTGGGATGCCAAAAAGAAATATATAGCCTACTTCCTAAGTAAACCGAATTTGATTTTAGCTAATAAAGTGGGTTTCGACTCTTGATTCATTCACGCTGTAAGTCTATAATGAAATACGTTATTAACCAAACCAGAAAAGGTAGCAGAAGTACTCCGTAGCACATTCTGTCAACCCCTTATTTAATCCTCTACAGTTGGTCCAAATCTCCACTGATTCCAGAGAGTTGTTTGTCATGCAAAGTAAGATTCTGTGATCCGTAAAAAATCAATCTAATTGGACGATGGGAGTTCCCCTGTTACTCCCACATGTGTTGATCCGTCTAACATCTGCAATGTTGCATTAATCGTCAGACTGGATAAACTCCTTTACTCATGTCTGCCGAGAGCTTCGCCGAACTGATTCTTCACCGGGGTTGACACTAGCACAAACGAAGCATATAACTTCCTATCCAAAAGTAGCTTTATACATAGTCAAGGAATTCTGCAGTCCACCACTGAAGAAAACAATTCGATCCTTTATTTGTATAAAGGATTGACTGATATTGATGGGGAAACAATCTGACGATTCGCGATTTACACTGCTAGTTCATATGAGTCGGTCCAGACGTAATCAAGAACAAATAATCCAACAGAACCTCTGTCTTTGGTCCCATGCAGCGACTAACCGCGACAAAACTGAACGGAGCTAGAGGTATTTGTTAAGCTTCGAGTTGGTACCAGTGTACTTCCCTCTTCGCCGCTGCGCATATCAGATGAAAAACTGAAGAGGACCCGCTCTGCATCGCATCACACATGACGTCACAATGGTACCAATCAGCTGTAGAAGACGATTCAGACGGCGTGCGTACTGAAATTTCTTCTCCAAGGGTCTACTGCGATATAGCTGTTTGTAGAGGTAAAGAATTATGAAGTTCAGAGTTGCTCCTAACCTCAGCTCGTTTGCGTCGGGCAGTGTATCGAGAACATATTCAACTGCGCATGGTCGTACTATAGAGATGGGAGACGGAGGTTCTTGTGATCATTTGTTCTTGGTAATATGCAGTAGCCAAACAGAACCCAGCAGAAACTACTCAATCTTCTGTCAACGTAAAGGGCACAGCAGCTATTTTATCTTTCATCTCTGGATCTGAATGATGGGCTACTATTTTTTTTTCCATCAACAAACGCGTCATGGTAAGTCTTCACAAGATTTGTCGCTACTTTATCTTTCCCCTCTGGATCTCAATGATGGGCTACTATTTCTATTTTTTTTTTTCATCAACAAAAGAAGGTACCGTATTTCGCGTTTCATGGTAAGTCTTCACAAGGTCTGTCAACTCTACAGCTGCTCCAGAAAAGTACGGACTCTGGCATCCAGATTATCGCAAACATAACTTCCTCCTGCTATTCTGCAGCCAACGTCTCCCCACTTGTTTCCAGCCGTCGTTAGGGCCATGTAGCCAGCGTCTGAATGAGTCAGTTTCCCTCTGGTGGACGCACCCAGTGGGGCAAAAAGTATCTCCGGTTGGAAATTATACACATCCCGTTTTATTCCTTTCCGTTATGAAAAATCCTTACTGAAATAGTCACTGTGGACGCGGAATGCCTATTTGGTTACCAGGCTAATGCCTGGGGCAGATGACCAGGGTCGGGTGCTCGCTGACTGGAAGACTCTATATGACTAAGTCCAAAACACGCCAGTGATCCTCAGGAAGAAGGAGTAAACGTTTCCGTAATGACTCAAACTCAACGACTAAAATCCTGCGTCAAACAATCACACCGTTTCTTTCTTCCTTCCGCTGCTACCCGGAGATTTAGCATCGGCAAGGAGAGATAGTCATAAAGAGTACTCTTGCCGGGGTTTTTGGCATCATCATCAATTCCATAAGGAAAAGTTGAGATTTTTGATGATTAAACTAGAGAAAACGAAAAATTCCGATCATGTGTTCGAAGTTGATTGATGTATATTTGACAGTGCAAAACGGATGAATCAGCTGAATGTTATTAGAGCTATCTTTCGGCTCTTCTTGGAAAGGGTCGATTCAGGCTCAAGCCGACTAAGCTAGGATAAACTAATGTAGCGGAACTGATGAAACGGAAAATAGAGGCGAAACCCTAAACAATCGACAGGAATGGTTATCCGAAACAAAAAAAATGTTTGAGCACAATTAGTATGAACACAACTGCATAATCCCGAACCAGCCAAATTTATTCGCAACAGCAGAAAATCAAATTTGCCTTTTACAGCAACAAGTCAGTCAATCTCTGCCGCGCTCATTGACTATTCAGTACGTCTCTTTGCCTCATTAATTATTCAGTGTTCGAACTGCATAACTAGCTCCGGGGCACACCTTGTCTTCTTGTATATTTGGTGTTTTGTAATCACAAATTACAAAAAAAGCTGCAAAGCAATTGCTGAAAGAAATAGATAATGCAAAATGTTTAGCTACTTTTTTTGTATTTCCATTCGTACATCTGCTAAATGTTTTTTTTTTGTGGACAACAAAGTGAAATCAAAGAGCACATGTGTGAGGTGTGCTTTAGCTTCTGCCGTCGTCATCCTTGGATCACCAGCCTGTGCGGTCAGGGATAACTGCATCATCTCGGAAGGAGTATGACACCTAAGATTAGTTTAGTGTCCATAAGTGTATTCTATTTGTTTCTTTTTCTTATCTTGTCTTCAGTACTTTGAATAGTCATCATGCAGTTTTGCGGGTCATTCTTCATTATCATCACCCGTCGTCAGGCAACATTTCCTTTACGATCCAATTTCTTATTTGTCGAAAACACGATTGGCTAAGCTGGTGACAGCTCGTTAACGAATGTCTTATTGATCTTGGAAATGACGAGTTGTTTCATAAGTTGAATGAAACTTACTAGAAATCGGTATTTGGTTAAAAAATATAATGTTACGGATGTAGTTCAAAAGCTCGGTGACCTACACAGAAAGCTTTCTGCGGACGCATTTTGTAAAATAGGCCCTGATCACGGTCTTATTCAGTTTTTTGTTGAAGAGGATAGTGTTTAGTTGAAGTTTTTTTTCTTTTTATAGTTTACTCCACTTGTACTACTTGTTTCTTGTAGTTGTGGGTGATAAATAAATAATAATAATAACTACAAGCTGGTGCGCCACTGCTGAATGATGCCTTCAATATGTAGAGCTTCACCAGAAGACGACATAAATAAAGATTTTGTAATACACAGATGGCACTTCATACAAGGGACTTTTACCGTGACTAATTTTTTTTATTTTTCCTTTTCATCTTGCTATTTTAAAAAGCAAGTAACAAAACCAGGGTAGTATCAAGATCGTTTACGGGTAGCGACATGATGATGACCCGCAAACTGCTGAACTCATCATATGCCAAGATCCTGCCTAGCCACCAAGGCCCACCACAGTGGACCAGAGGACACTCAAAGAAGCTATTTAAACAGTCAGTCAAAACCAGGGCCAGAAAAGTTTCTTCACCAGCAGAGTCGTCAACCCCTGGAATGAACTATGCGAAGCAACGGTCTCAGCCCCCACCCCTGAAGCATTCAAGAAGGCACTGGACAAAGAGTGGGCCACGAAAGATTGGAAGTACAAGTGGGACATCCCGTCCTGCTCATACCTGCTATGAGATACCACCGATTCAACTCAGGAGCATTCAACAGATCTTGATTTGCTCCCAAGTGCAAATTAAGTAATTAATTAATTAAGATGAAACAGTCCGACAAGTGTTAAAATAAGCATAGGCCTACCTCTACTGCACTTCTTATAAACCAAAATTTTATCTCGTCAGGCAAACGTCATGAATTATGGAACGGAAGCATGACGACTCGCCCTAGACTCCACACAGGTGTCAATAGTTGGATTAGCCTCCCTCCGAAGAAGATTTGAATAGATTCAGCGCCCGACACATTATCCCTGCTCGTCGGGTACTTCAGAATAACAAGCTTATGGCCGAATGCGATCAAATGATCTCGTTGCGTGGCACCGAACAATCGAGCGTTCGGACGTAATAATCCGTCCTGTACTTCCCGCTTCCACCCCCCTATCCCTAGGGGTCGACAACTCTTCCCCTTGTTGCATGCTTGTAAGAAAGGGGACTGAAGAAGGAATTTGAAGTCCTCACTTTTTCTTACTTTTTTTGGTTCTTCCTGTGTTCTTCAAATTTTTTTTTCAAAAGTATGTCGACTATGCATAAATTTACAGTGGAGTTTAATTTGTTTGACCCCACAGGACCATTTGGGCTTTCATGCAGTCAAGGTATCGATTAAGTGTCCTTAGAGTAACAAAAGTATCTGCGCTATAATAGATTTATATAATACACATTATTTTAAACTTGAAAACAAAATCTAAAATATTCAATCCAAAAGCAGTGTTCAGCTTTTTATTCACATAAGCCCATCCTCTACTGTGGTCCCCTGACATGACGAGGCTAAAGTACCAGGCAGCAAAAACTCCTGTGCTCACAGCAACACAATTCAAACAAGAATGAGTAGCCTACAGAAATAAAAGACATTTAAAATATTTGCAAGGATTTACTGTTTGCAAGCTGACATAAAATAAACATGAATATGACATTGCTTAATAATCACTAATGATTCATTAAGCTCATGGAAGAAATTCGGAAATTCTGGCGTCACGGAATTAGGAAAAAAAGTGATATGCCATGAGCAAAAGGGTAAGAGACTCTGTAATTAACAGCTCGATGCACGTGCTGTTTTGTAACTGCTGACAACACGTTGCCGAAAGGAAAAGTTTACATTTATCAGGAAAGTGTTGGATATAAGCAACGTTTTGAGCCCGTCTTTAAAGTTAAACTGAAAAGCCAACTTATTTTTGTGTCATTTAGTTGAATACACTGAATTATTTTGATTCTGCAAAGTGATTTTTTTGTTTTCCACTATCTGCTCTAGTTATGACGTTCAGAATATCTGCGGCCGTCCCCACAGCGAAAATTCTACTATGACGCGGGAAATTTTTATCTAAAGACAAACAAGGCTTTTCAGTGGGCAGTGGCGATATTGGTGCATTCAACAAATTAGAGGTATACTATTTGAAAATCGATTATTCCTGAATAGCGGAACAACCAAGTAACGCATTTTCAGCGGGTCTTCAAGCCAGTTTAAGTGAATAAGTGATGGGTAACTTAGATTGTCCTATCCTAGCCCTTTTCGGTTAAACTTTAAGCATATGAATGTGTATATACTTTCCGCAGTGTTCTGTTTTGCAAATGGAAGGGTTTCTACGCAACACGGAACTCCTTGATGCCAATTTGGCGACTCTACAACGAATACTTGATTTTTGGATAGGCTATGCCAAACCAATCTGACCAGGCGGTTGGGATAGTCATACCAGACACTGGTTAGAGTATGTAATATGTCAGGGCTTCCTGGCCCAATACGAATGAACTGTGAAAAGTTATGTAGTTTGTTTCAGATACTCGCGCAATTCTTAATAGGGTTAGGTCCGTATTCAGGAATTTATTTCGGGGGGGGAGAGCTCGCGGGTCGGACCTAGTCCATATAAAAAGTACAAAAAAGATACAGATCAGAGGTTAAAGCCTATACAAAAAATATTAATTTTGTATGTTTCGGGGGGGGGGGGGGGGTAGAGCCCTCTCCCGGATACGGCCTTGTTCATGGTATACCGCACTAAGTAAAGCAGTAGTGTCTCTACTTAAAACATCTATTCATCCGGCTCATCATCTACACGATGTTTTTCACGATTTTTTTTTAGGCCCAGTTTGAAATTCAGTCTAAATTGTCGTTGCTTTATGTTGATCTTTATTCGTGTTTTTTTTCCTTTTTTCGTTTTACGCCACTGTCACCGTGTACATCTGGTGGCTCATAAATTAAATATGAAATATATAGCCTACATATATATAGTAGAGTTCTTTCCTCGGTTCTCTCTGTGTTCGGAGTCCTTCTTTAAGCTAATAATGCAAACATGTACAACAGTCCCTACCAATCTGAAGTGACACAAACCCAAATACACTATATAACATCCCTCAACATTGGATTAGACCGAATACTTCCTCATAAATATGTTTCTATGAACTTAAGTGTTTCGTTATTCCCTTAGGCCCACATGCCAAGACGAGTCAGCTATTTCTAAAGAATAAGCCTGAAAGAACCCCGACAAAACGTCACAATACATCCCTCGGAATTCGCTTTCTAACAGAAAATAAAGTTTCCAAGCGGCTTTTCTTTTAATCGAATAACGTGTCCCAGCTACTGGAAAATGTGGAGTACAGGAACCGATATTTCCTAGCTTCTAATCCCAGAAACGATGACTAGAATATACGGACATTTTTCTTCGGCAATTTATAACTCTTAAAACAGACAGATACATATTAGAATAAAACAAGAGCTGGAAGCTCATATGGCACTTGCAAGGCTAGGTCAGAGGATGAAAGTAGGAATTCGTCAATTCGTGGGTTTCTTTTGGTCATTCGTAAGCAAAACCCTTTATATAAGAATGATGGGTCCTTGGAAATCACGAGACTGTATCGTTTTGGCAATGCATTTGGCTGTACGCACTTTAAGGGCGCTAGAAAATCATCTGTAATCAAACTCTTGAAGCAAAAAAGATGATCACCAGGAGCACGAAAATCTATATTTTACTCAGAAGTATTGTTTGTACTTTAAGGAATTCAGTTGTAAGCAAAACCCTTGAGGCAAAAATGATCATGGGCTCATAGGGATAACGAAAATGTATCTATTGCTTAAAAGTATTTTTTGTACTTTGCGGTTAGCATTAGTACTTTAAGGGATGGCCGGATCTGGGAACTAACTATTTCTTAGCCAATCATGTCAAGTCTCTAATTTTCAAGCCAAGTTTCATCGTCCTAGCATGTCTGGAAGTACCTTAACTTGCGATCACCGGAATTCCGGACCCCCCCCCCCCTAACTCCCCCACAATAATCGAATCCGGTCCGGTTCTGTCACTGATCTACATAGGGCTTGTGCTTGTTCTTCCCACCAAGTTTCATTCCGATCGCTCAACTCCAAGCATGTCACAAGGTTTCCGGACCCCCCCTCCGACCCCCCCCCCCCCCAGCTTCATCGGATCCGATCCGGACTTGAAATGGGACATCCGAGACATGTGGTCTTTCTACATACCAAGTTTCATTATGATCCGATCACCCGTTCGGAAGTTATACATGCCTCAAGAGTCCGGATTCCCCCTCCCTCCTCTCCCATCGGATTCGGTCCGGACTTGAGTTGGGACATGTGAGACATGGTGTCTTTCCAAATATCAAGTTTCATTAAGATCCGATTACCCGTTCGAAAGTTATGCATGTCACTAAATTCCGGATTCAGGCTCCCCTCCCTCCCCCCACGATGGTCGGATGGGGCAAGTGACGATTTCCAAGTTAGTTTGGTCGGGCCCCTAATAGGCCTGCCAAGTTTCATCGTCCTAGCACATCTGGAAGTACCCTAACTCGCGATCACCGGACTGACCGACCGACCGACAGACCGACCGACGGAAAAGTGATCGGTATATGGCACTTGGCCGGAAGGCAAGTGCCATAAAAAAAACTAGGCGAAGCTCCTGAAGTTGGTCTTCAGTCACCGGCAAAGTTCTGTTTAAAGCACATCCCACACTATTTACTGTTTATGTTCCAATGTTCAAACTATTTGAATGCTGTACAACTAGGCTCTGCTTTTAACAAATTATCCACGGCTTTGGCTGCTTTAAGCCTTTTCCCAGGTCCATTGGCTTCTAGCAAAAACTCTGCTAAATTCAGAGAACCGGTTTTACGCATCAAATAGCATGGGGTTAAAAATAATGAGTGCAATTACGGAAGTAGGTTGCACTGCCATTATCGACACGACAGGTCCTTTAAGGACGTCAACTCAATTCAATTCGACTTATTTTCAAATCGTTCACGGACTAGCCGAATTTTCTGTTTTTTGTCAACAATAATAACTGTATCAAGATAATGACGTCAAACGAAACAAAAATACAACAGCAACAAGACAAGATACTCAGACCGCAATATAGGTTAATTAAAATTTAAAGAAAAAAACTTCAAGAATATGCAAATAGGTTGCGACTTCCTACTGTTTTATCGATTTCTTTTTAGTTGTGTACACAAGGAAATGAACCAGTTTCGCTGAAAAAAATTTATATAGGTCTATAATTTTTGTTTAGTATTTCGTGAGTAAGTAAGTCTTTAAAGGACTGAATTGATTTCGCCTAGAATTGGAAAGCCCCTGAAAACGGGGATGATCCCTGTAAAAACTAGTACACCTTTTCGTTGAAAACCTGATAAAGGCTTTCTAACCAGTTTCATCACAAGCAGTCTCCAACTACCAATTTTATGAAAACGTGTCCTTCTTGTCGTGACGTTCTGTAGCGAAATATATCAATACAAAAAAACTGTCACTTTATTCGCCTCAGGAAACAACAAGATCAAAGGTTTCGATGGGATCCCCAAATTTTAATATTTATTGGACTTCTTTCTCCAGATGTAATCGGGGCGGGGCTTTTGGTAACAGCTATTGTAAGTAAGTCGTTCCGTGACTAACTTTGGCTGACATGCTTTTTTTCTGCCCTAGAGGGTGTTAACTCACGGGTGGCAAGAGAGTTCACGGCACTTCCTCTATACACTTTCATAAGTGTCTATGCAATACCTTTTCTGACCAAGTCCCAGCAGGGACCCATAAATTTCCTGTAATGACTCGCCATTCAGGGGGCTTGTCATTTCTTATGCTTTTATGTTGCTATGTTGCCCGAGCCTCACCTAGTTTCCAAAAATTCTACTTGGGTCGAATCGCCGTTCTTGCTACAGATAGAGCCAATCCCCGGCCTCCTTGGACGTGAGACCAAAGAGACTCCTCACTCAAGGCAATATTTTATCCCCGTGTTGGTATTTCTCGAACTATCTGACGCTCGGTCAACAGCGCATCAGATCTCTTATTGATAAGGCCCCTGAATGGCGGGTCATTACAGGAAATTTATGGGTCCCTGGTCCCAGCTACTTCTGGTCGTTGAAGCATCAAAATACCAACCGATAAACCTAGCGGATCAAACAAGAACTACATTCTAAGACGAAGACCCAATTTTAATCTTATGGCATTTCACTGGAACTGCTCATTTTTAAGAGGATTTAACCGAACTGGAAAGGCTTAGCCGAAGTCATCACGTTAATTAAATCAACATATAAGGTTTCACGAGTAAAATGCGATGTTCGGTGGTCTGAGAAAATACGAGATTGGGAAAGAGGTAGGCTACGACTTGCACATAGAAACGTGGAGACAATCGAGTCCTAGACTTCTAAATTAAATTCGAAAAAACTTTTTCTGGTTTATTGGTCACGGTCCCTTGTATTAAGTGCCATCTATGTATTATAATTCAGGAGTAAGCAATCAATTGGTCCTCGGCAGGCTGCAGTGAATTCGGACGCGGCTTTGTCTTTGCCCAAGCACGAATACTTTTGTTGTCACGCCAGACACGATCTGAACGGCTGTCTGTTTTTAAAACCCCGACTGAACCCGAGCAATCGTAGTAGCGCATTCCTTCTAACCTAAGTAGTAAAGAAACGATCGGTTCTCGGCAGGCTTCGGTAAATTAGGACGTGGCCTCGTCCAGCCACGAACGTTTTCTTCGAAACGTTGCATGACGTCACCATCAACAAAACCCGCTTCCCCTGTAGGCGACAGCTTACGAATGCAAACTCTACAACTTTAGGTTCTCCCTGGGTTTATTTACATACATTTTTGTCCAGTTGGGCCTATGTTAGTTTTTTTGTTCTATTTTGATGTTCGTCTCTAGTTGGCCGAATTTTAGTTTAAATTAAGAAAAATAGTAATTATATCGCTCGTAAGGAAGTCTTCTTTGACGACGAAGGCTAGGACACTGAGGGTCCAAATACTATCATAAGCACGCTATCCGGGTCAGTGTTCCTTTAAGTGCTAGCTCGACTGTAGGCTACTTCCGCTGCTCAGCAGAGGCAGAAATATTCATATAATCACCCCCTCTCCGAAGCCTACATATTCACCCCACCCTGAGAACTGGGTGGGACACGGCCTAGTGAGACTACAAACGTTCAGCCATCTCGATTACTCATTCATACAATAGAGGTATCCATCTCATTCATTCAAACTCATTGAGTCATGACAATTTATCGACGTCCAGCTTGTCAACTGAGAGGACACGAGATGCGACCGAGAGTAAAAAGAGTAAGCAACGGATCTCGAGTTTTCTTTTCTTTCTAGATGCTATTTTCTAGTTGTTTCTCTGTCGTATTCTTCTTTTTTCGTTATTATTTACTCCGTTTTCTGTGTTGGCTTGTTACAATTCATGTCTAGGCTTCCCTGATTTTTTTTTTTATTTCATTCGTTTTTTTATCCCAAAATCTAATCATAAGAATATATATTAAAGGACACCTGAATGAAGAGTACCAAGTATCATCCCTATCTGTATGAGTTCCGTTAACATTGCCTGCAGAAAACCCAATCCAAATACGAAATAGTGTTTCCAAGCTATGATTTTTGCTCCATTTTGCATCTGTCCTTATTTCAGTAGGCTACCGTACAATTTTAGAAATGAACAAATGTCTCCAATCAACCCTTCTTCTGGAATATTTTTTAACCAGTTAAGCCCAAACGTATATTTAGAAGAAATTCCAATACAGCCAGCGCTGTACAAGATTTGAATGAATTGCGCTTTTTGTCTTGGAGTCTGCATGTGCAAACCTCCAGAAACGAACATCCCTATTTTGAAAACGTCACGATCAGGAGAAGAATGCTCTCCGTGGCCATGTCTGTAAATGCATTCTCCATGGAGTGTTCAAGTATGGTTTCATTGTTCAGGTGTCCTTTAATGCAACAAAGAAGACACACACGTACAAGAAATACTGCAGGCACAAACAATAGGCTTGTGAGAGGCTTTTTTTCCTACTGTACGGTATATTTAGTATGGTACATAAGGTAAATTTGGTACGACTCTGTGTTGATACCAAGAATATATTTAAACTAAGACATTGCGCGAAATTCTGAACAAGTTATCATGCTGCCTACAATCCGTGACCATTACCTCTATTGCTCTTGACAACAAAACAGCGGTGATCCAACTCGGGACAAGCTCCAACTCTCACTTTATGAAATTAAAACCCTGTAAACAAGATCGCTCATAGGCCTACGGATTCCACCGGCCTGTTTTGGGAGCACAATCTGAATTTAAGATTTCACACAGTCACTCCATGGTAACGAGCCTAGTGCAAGGACCGTCGGCATTACCGAAGCTCTGAAAGGGTTCTACCTTTCGTCTCGTTTGAAGGACTAAAGTTTGTCACAGAGGAATCTTATCGCTTTTGCTAACGAACAGGGACAGAGAGTAGCCAAAGGGCGCTGTTGTAGATTTCTGAGTTTCGGAAATACTGGCTCAATACAATTATGATTGTAAATGTAGTAATTTTATGTAAAATGTTGTTCCTGGGTGACTGTTTTGTTTACGTTTTCCCTATCAATGAAATTCATTGTTTGCAAGTGGTCTGTGTGAGAAGTAAGCAATTTTGCGGGCCGGATAGCCTAAATGTGGCCCACAACTGAAGTATTCGTTATTTGATTTATAATAAATATTCAGTTTTATCTTTCCGCAGCCTGCGAACTTGACGACTTACTTTTCTTAATAAACCTTTCTTGTGGGTAAACGTAGGAAACGATGAAGATTTACAGGACATCACCAGTCTCAAGAGTAGACTGCGAATATAAAGCCGCGTTCACAAGCATGCCTAGCCAAGCAGAGATGCCTAGGCACGTGCCCAAGCTTAGCCAGGCACCGAGTTCTAGAGCCTAGAACTCCGTGCCTGACCTAAAATCTGTGCATAGGGATGGATGTGAACGGTAATGCTAGGCACGTGCCTAGGCATCCGTGCTTGGCTAGGCATGCTTGTGAACAACATGACTCGAAGAGTAAAACAATTTTCCAATAAAAATAAAATTATATCTTCTGACGAGAACAAAACGAGATTTTCGGGTTTTTTTATCGATCAGTGGATTATATCTCTCTAAGATAGTATTCGAGAGATATGAAGAAAAATCGAATATTTCGGCTACACTTCCGGTAACCGTCCTCAGCGAAACAAAATCTTAGTCTTGTTAGTGTGGTCATATTGTTTGGTTGGTTTTTTGTGGCAATAAATATGGACTGGCCACATACCGGATAAAAGCTTCTGCGCTTTTCTGGGAAAATTGTACAGGTAAATAATTGTATATACACAAATTTGAATGTTATTTTTACACACAATGTGGTTTCAATTTCGTTCTTTTACGCATTTTATTGTCGTTCTTTTCAGTCGGTTTCTTAGCGTCGTCTTTTACACATTTTATCCTCGTATCGTTCTGTTCGTGTTTGTTTTCTGCATTATGGATTTGTAAGATTTTGTTTCGCTGAGGACGGTTACCGGAAGTGTAGCCGAAATATTCGATTTTTCTTCATATCTCTCGAATTCTATCTTAGAGATATAATCCACTGATCGATAAAAAAACCCGAAAATCTCGTTTTGTTCTCGTCGTCATGGACGGTCAGTGTGGCTTCAAACCATATCGTATCTTCTGAAACCTAGCAGCGAATCACCCAAAAAAAGATTTGCAGTACATCATCAATCTCACGAAGACTAGGGATCAAAATTACATGATTTTGGTATTTAACCGATTTTTCAATCAAACCAGAGAAAGTCTACCCAAGAAGATTGCAGCACATCACTAATTTCAACAAGACTGCTGACAAAATGATTAAGACACCCCTTTCTAGCTTCCAGCTCTTTCCTTTCGCCAGTGAAGCTATTCTTACTTCGGTCTCTTCGCGGAAATCCATTCTAAGGCTCCGACACAGTAGCCCCTGTCATCTCACTGGCTGAACTTTTCTCATGTTTTTTCCTATTTCCTCTCAAATTCATTCTACTATCTCGCTTCTGCGGCCCTCAAAATGCACTTACTTTTTTATTCGAGAAAATTACAGTAAAACCATGTTACTGCTTCAGAGTTACAGTTTAAACAGACCTCGGTGTCGCATTCCGTTTCATTTTTGCGGAATTGCATTAGAAGTCTCGAAAATTCAGGAAAAGTTTCTTAGTGAAGGGAGTTTCCTCTAACATAATGATTATGGGATGTAAGAAGCGTGTAAAAAAAGAAAAAGAAAAGACCCTTCATTCTAGCCTCCAATTAAAATGCTAAAGTTTAATAGAAAAAGAAAGGACGGTCCTTTTTTTAAGTTCAACTGAAAAGCCAACTTATTGTGTTAAGGGATTTTTTTTTCATTATTTGCTCTAGTATGATGTCAGGATATCTACGGCCGTCCTCACAACGCAAAATTCGACTATGACGAGGAAAACTTGAATCTCAATACAAACGCGGCTTTTCAGTGGCCAGTGATCAGCTCGCGGAAAGTAGCTAATTGCGTGAATACTTATTTTTCGTCTATCGTTTTCGTCAAGCATACGACACAGGTACAGGCGCACAGAGGTAAGACAAATCCGACAGGAAAATTCCACTATATGAAAATAGGTTGTTCGTGAATAGCGGAGCAACGAAGTAACGCATTTTCATCGGGTCTTTGAGCCTCTACGTGAATACGTGAATACAAGGTTGTCCCATCTCAGCCCTTTTCAGATAAACTTTAAAGGTCGTGCTTGTAGAATTCTAATCAACAGCCGCGCCAAAACAGAATGTGTCTCTAGGTGGATTTGGCTTGTGGAATTTTGGCGAGGAATTTTTTTTAGCGAAAGCCTGTCAAAGATAAGTGCGAAGTTATACTCACGTTGTCCTTGCGGGTTGTGCGGGATCAAATCCGTCCTCGGGGTTGTGCAGGAAACGCCGTTGGCTGTTCGGGTAGCGTTTGTCACAAGGGTTTTCCCCAGGGCTGTGAACGCGCACAGAAACTGACCGGAGAGAGCGGGCAGGTTGTCAATAACCAAAGCAAGCTAGAAAAAAGTTTAACATGAACATACACTGAAACGCTGCACAAGGAGGTATCAAAGAGCTTTTTTTGGAGTAAAGATTCCCTCCTTTTTGGTGTATTGTTTTTTAGTGTTATTTTGTGTTTGTTCTGTTTTCCCGCCATGGCCCCACGGGCTTTTTAGGAATAAATTCATTCATTCATATCATCGACATTCCGGAGAAGGTTCAACTTGTGACCCAAGCAACGTTACCGGAACATTTTTGGAAATTTCCAGCGATCGAATTTCAAGGGCTCGTACTTTCTCGTCATAATTTCAGGTAGATGTTTTAGTCAGGGAAAAGTGCACGGGAAAGTATGTCGCAAGGAAAGCAATTGGGCTTGATTAAACACCAGTTGCCGGGACGTAAATAGACGAAAAAGGGATTTGCAAGGAATGGGTTGTTACCACAAATAATAGAGTATAGCCTATACGCTATGACGTTAATATTCAAGGTGGATTACCGGGATGATTATATTCGACACCAAGAGGTTTACTGGAAATGTAGGCTACCACTAGATAGCGTTTGGTTCCAAATACTTTCCTCCTTTACTATCCTAACTTCAGAAACAAAACTCCCATTTGACGCGTCTTTCACGAGGTCTTTCAACATTCAGATTCCGTTCGCCTCAGAGCAAAAAATATTGGGACGAGTTAGATGTCTCCATACATTCATTTAAGAGCTCGAAGAGTTGTGTGTGGTATATATTTGGTCTTCCTGGCTTTTCACAGACTTATAGCCACATATAACCACCTTAATTACTAGAAATTGACAATTTTAGCGTAATAAAGTCAACCACCGGCCCAACGAAGTGATCCAGGTTATGTCCATGTGTTTCGACAAACAAAACAGGTTAAAGCAGTCGCCCCAGAAACAGGCATACCCTGTACACCCTACTTTTCTCTTACAGAAAGACATTTCTTCGTATCGTCGGTTCTGGTAAACATAATTTAAAACTTAAAACCAAAAATGATGCACTCCCCCCCCCCCGACAAACATGCCTTGTTGTCCTACTTTTCTCTTCCATGGAATTTTCGTTTGTATCCTTTTCGGTTCTGGCAAACACAATTTAAAAACCGAAAAGAAAAAATACGTTGATGCAAAATACGAAATCAGATTATGACTCATAAAAGTGTTCCCCATCATGTTGTTTGTTCTCTTCATTTCAAGACCGCTGTTGCGTTTCCAGAATTTCCATGACTTGTTTTCCCCCTTTCGCCTTACTTTTGGAACGAGCTCCAACTGAACAAAAGGCACGTACTCTCCAGACGGCTGTGAGTTGGCGTAGCCAATTGAAAACTGTTAAAATTGTTTTAGGCCTGATCAGGGCCATATCCAAGGGGTTAGGGGGTTCGAACCCCCCACCCCGAAACCCACATAAATAATCGTTTTTTATAGGCTTTCACCTCTGAATTATGTCTTTTTTGTACTTTTTGGTCCGATCCGCGGGCAAATCCCCCCCCCCGAAATAAATTCCTGGATACGGACCTGGGCCTGATTCGTCGGGACACGTTGGTTAACAAGGATGTATTCACTTCCCCCTACCTTACCCAAGCACATATTCTTCATGTGTCTTCGTCCTCGGCATAACCAAGAATAAATCAGGAGAAAATTGGAAAACAAGCAAAGTAGAAAGTAAGAAGTAGAAGAAAAGTCGAAATTTATCTTCATTTCTTCCAATATTGACAAAAGTGACGGCAATAATAAGAGCAGCAGAACGAAATTAACTCTATGGTCAGGGCAGGCAACGGCTAGGCTCCGCCCCTAGCAGACCAAAAACTCGAACAATTGTAGTCAGCATGGTTCAAGTCATGTTTGTTCTTGGTATAGTATAACCTACGTCCCTATCAAGACGGAAATTCAGACGCGATTTAAGAATAAGTTGACAACACCTTCATTTGCTCTTCCAGATGTACCTGAGCTCTTTTACCGACCCAACGGGGATCTCTGCGGAATCTTTGCTAGTGGGATCAGTTTTTTTCCGCCAGAATTGTGTGCATCAAGTTGAAAAATGTCGTTTGGGATTGAGGATGGTGCCAAAAATCCTGACACGAAATCCCAGACGGCAAGCAACCAGCACTGATCGTGTATAAGCTGCTTTAGAGCCACCAAATATGACTCTTCTGCTTCTATTTCCTAATACTATGTCGTATTGAGTCGGGAGGCGCGAAAATATGAACATGTGCAATGTGTGACTACTAAATGATTTTTTTGTTTTGTTTTCCTGGTTTTACCAAAGATAACCTCAACTCGTTTTGAACGCAGGAAAGCACCAGACCCTGATCGTTTTTCAAGCTAACAAAATACATCAATCCTTTTTTAAAAGGGGACACAAAATATATGTATGGTATCCAGTCGAGACTCATTTTGTTATTATGCGTGAACTTACAGTGAAAAATCATTTTGTAAACATACAGTGAGATTCTTCAGGCACACACGGTCACCAAAATGGTTTGTAAGTTATTTTACCATATACTTAACAGTCCAGGCACGGCTTTGCCAATGTCAATTTCAAATTTGAGCCTGTACCATACATAATGTAATTGTCAGAATCCATTGACATGCAAAGCGATTCCTTCCAAGTATGTTTACGAGTGGTAATGAACTAAGGGTCCAAACAACCCATTAATTAACTGCGAAAAAAAAGCATTGTTTTTTAAAGGCTAGCCAGGGTTGTTTATGCCTTCTTATACCAGAGATCCAAACATAAATCAGAAATAGATTTTGTAAAGTTTAAAAGTTGGGAAATCTGCCGCTCGAACGGACATGAATGCTTGCCGTAGCCTCTTTTAAAAGAGTGAGCATTGCTTGACTTTACCGAACGGAAACAGTAAGTACTGTATACATTAACTGACCAGGTACCTCGCCAGGTACAGAAAACTGTGAGTTAACAAAATAGCCCAATTTAGGTTGGATTTTTCTGTAGATTCAAGGCTGGGTTGTTCTTGTATTATTTGAACGAACAATAATGCAACTTGGACTTCAATACTTTTTTCTAGACGTTGCCAGGAAAACCACATATATTTCACTCGTCTGTGGCCGTTCTTATAGCCACAATGTACAGAACCATTAGTTTTCTCATGGAAAATAATCAGCCCTATTTGGGTGCAGAGCCATTCTGATGTCCACTATTTGCAAATTACAAAGCACAATACAACAGTTAATTAACTTTTTACGTAGCATTCTGCCTCGGATTTGCGAATCCATTTCGGCGCGGTTCCGAATGTCGACGATATCCTGAATATACAACTGCCAGGAGGAAAAAAAAATCAAGAAATGTTTAGTGATGCTGAACGGATTGATCCGTTCAGATTCTGCTTTGACTATTCAAATTGTCAGCTTATGATTATGATTAAAGTTTAACCGAAAAGGGCTGGGATAGGACAATCTAATTATCCATCACTTATTTACTTAAATTGGCTTGAAGACCCGCGAAAAATGCGTTACTTTGTTGTTCCACTGTTCACGAACAATCGATTTTCAAATAGTGGAATTTCCTTGTGATTTGTAGTACTGAATTTTTGTTGTATGCATTACGAGAAAGATCTATGATTTTTTTTGTTCAGGCACTTAGTAATCTTCATCAGTTTCACCACTGCCCACTGAAAAGCTGCGTTTGTGTTGAGATTAAAATTTCCCGCGTCATAGTAGAATTTACGTTGTGGGGACGGCCGCAGATATTCTGAACGTCAGAACTAGAGCAGATAGTGGAAAAAAAATCCCTATGCAGAATCCAAATAATTCAGTGTGTTCAATTATATGACACAAAATTAAATCGGCTTTTCAGTTAAACTTTAAAGTTGGTTTTCTGCGCACGACCCAATGATGAACCTTGCCAAGAGGCCCGAAATATTTCAAAACCAAAGCTCAGCTGTCTAATCTGTTTTGTACAGCACAATATGATTAGGAGTCAGCTTGGGCTAAAGGAATATTTAGACAGCAAGAAAGGAGTTGGGAACTTAAGAAATAAAAGAGACATAAGAATGCCTTGCAGAAACACATAAATAGGAACAGTTGAGTCACCGCCAATGTATGAACAAAATTAATAAATAAAAAGGCTCCACCCTCTCATTCGTGAGAGTTAACCAAGGTCAATTGAACCTCGACAGCCAGAGCTTCCGAACTAAAGTAAACTACTTCTAGTAAGTCCCTTCGTTTACGTCCGTTTTGAACCTATGACATCCAGACGTCAGCATACTTCAGATTTTCGCGTCTATCCAACTATTTCTAGCAAATCCTTCGTTAGCAAATCTTGGTTTATGTCTATCGGAAACTGCGACAGCCAGTCACCTTTCTAGCAAATCTTCCAAACAATTTCGAACAAATCCCTTTTTTTACGTCAACTTGAACTATTCGACCACCAGATTTTAGAATACAAAGACTGGTACTGTTTAGCAAACAATATCACTATCTCTTGTAAACGCCTTCATGTAGCTTCATGCCCCCTTCCTAGCATTTTCACACAGCAGTACCGTTTTCTAAATTAACCAACTATTTCCAACAAATTTCTTTTTTCCTGGAACCTTCGACATTCTGATCCGTTTTTGCACACGAAGGTTAGCATCGCTTTCCAAATTAAGCAATTAGCCTTAGTGAATCCCTTTTTTATGTCCACTTGATTCTATGCAGCGAACTTCAAGAGCTCTAACCCTCCCAGCATCTTCAATTTTAATCAAGCCCGACTGAGTCCTCAATAGATACCAATTGCTTCTACCTTGGCATACTTTCCCATGCACTTATTCCTGATTAAAACATCTACTTGAAATCATGACGCTAAAGCACGGGCCCTTGAAATATCGATCGTTGGAAATTTTCCGTCTGGAGACTGGAGTTCCAGTCGGAATATCTTTTCTTAGGGAGCTACTGAAGGAGGGGAAACAAGGAGGTGTTTTTAAGCGTTCCTACTCACAGTGTGTGGCTTGAAAAGAGTTTTTCCGCGTCGTTTGTGTGGCCCACGGGCAGGGCCGTATCCAGGGGGTGGGGGAGTAGGGGGTTCGACCCCCCCCCTAAACCCACAAAACTAATCGTTTTTTATAGGCTTTAACCTCTGATCTATGTCACTTTAGCACTTGGTCCGACCTGCGGGCACCCCCCCCCCAAAAAAAAAAAAATATTCCTGGATACGGATCTGCCCACAGGTGAGTTTCGGCGACCAACTAGATTTCTACGGCTCCCACAGTGTCTCAAATTGACAACAGCCATAAGGCTGGTCTTAGACATAAGATTATCGGGTAGGCGAACTCCGAACCCGTCGTGTCTATAGTGCCGATGCAACCTACTTCCGTAATTGCATTCATTATTCTTAACCCCGGAGACCAAAATTTCAAATGTTACATTTGGTTTCTAACGTAACGTAAAAAGTAACGTCCGCTAACGATCTCTCACTAATCGTTGCATTTGCCACAATTCACTATTTTCCATGCACATTGTGTTCCCGATGGGTGTTCGCGTATCATGCTATTGATGCGTAAAACCAGTTCTCTTGCCGAGTTTTTACTAGAAGCTAATGGACCTGGGAAAAGGCTCAAACAGCCAAAGCCGCACGTAATTTGTTAGAAACAGAGCCTAGTTTCACAGTGTTAAAATAGTTTTGAATATTGGAACATAAACAATCAATAGTGCGAAGCCTTGCCTGAAGGAACTGTCGAAGTTCCTGCGACCGACGGAAAGATAGAACAGCTTTTAATTCGGAAGGACGCGATAACAAGTGATATAGTGAGTGTTTTTTCCATAGATTATTGTGTGCATGGAGTAATGGCTTGCCACATTTATTAAACAAACAAAAAATATTTGGGGGGGGGCTCAGACAAAGGAAGGCCTGAGTTTCTGGCCTAGCCCAGAGCATAACAAGGTGTGTCTTTCTTCAAAGAGGTCGAGGACGGCAAAGAAAATCCCCAAAGAAAGAGGCAGCAAGTTGACTAAACATACAGTGGTCCCAGTGAAATCAACTCTCAGTCACGGCAATCAACTTTCAGGAAGAACCTATCACGATAGTTGAGCAATTTAATACACGACAGGAAATCCAGGATCCGAAGACTCCCCAGATCGTGCCCCGCCAAGATCGTGCCTTGGAGGGATTTAAGAATCAATATTTTTCGCAAGATTCCCAAGATCGCGTCCCCAGAGCAAAACGTTTAATACAATGTATTTGAATCGGGGAACGGCAGGAATGGAATCAGCAGTTTACTCCGCTCTCAGACTAGATCATTCATCGGCGTAGACCTGCGGTTGAGAACTGGGACTACTGGGACGGTATTCTCATAATTGTTGCCTCATCCTAAAAATCAAGGTCTCTGAAGCATAGTTCCAGACAAATGAAAAAAAAAGAATCCATCATGACTGCACGGAGGCCGGACTCGGATTTTTTTTCCTACCGGAATATTTTCCCCCGGAAATGGACAGAGAAAGAAACCGGAAAACAATGTTCTAGGACGAAATCAGAATCAACCACAGAACTGGCAGACCCAGACGAAGCAGTGAAATTGAAAATGTAAAGCTATGCCAAAATCCTTGACACAATACCCTATTACATGAACTTTCATAATGTTTGTATATGGAATTTGATCTCGCCTTTGACGGAATGTGAACGAAATAATAAGCAATGAGAGAATTCAACACTAGCTTCTTTTTAACCACGAAGATGATTAGGTAGGTAGAATTTTGTTGAAAAAAAGATTATGTTAAAAGTTTCAGTAATAACCCTCAAGTGTCACTTTGAGCGGGGGGTGGGGAGTGCTTGCAGTTTATCTGAACTACGTTTTACCCGCGGCTAAGCAAGAAATGATCACCTGACCAAGTCAAAGTTCAGAGATGGGGGTGGAGATGTATTAGAGAGCAAATAGAATGGATGATAGCGTCGATGAGTAACGTCATTGGAGGTACGTGCTTCCATGATATTAAGAAGCTGGTAATTTCCTGAAGCCTTTCCAAGATAGCACGTTTCTACAGTTTACCTGATAATTTTCGTTTCAGTGTCTTTTCTTTTTGATTACTGCTATGTCTGAAGCCTTTGCCAAGGTAACACGTTTCTATAGTTTACCTGATTATTTTCGTTTCTTTGTTTTTGCTTTTTGATTACTGCCATGGCTACTGTCTTTTTGTGCTACTATATTATTATTAAATAAATAAATTAATCGCTTGAATGGGCATAGCCGTACTAGATAAAGCGTGAATTACATACTATCGTATATACTATATAGTGAAAACAAATTCCCTGGGGGGGGGGTGGCTGACAAGGACTGCAACTATGTTTATGCCGCTCAGGGAGGATTTCCATAGCTATCATCTTTGTATCCACTTCAATGTCCCCTATCTTGACATCTTTCGCCCGGGATATAAGTCCCAACTAATCCTTGTTTCACATCCATCCCCATTCCATGCACCGTAGAGTATTTTTTTTGCAGCTTACTGTAATGGATACGACTGGAGGTCCTTGTAATCCATCTACCATCACTGTTTTCACAACAGGGGGCTTTCAGGTCATACCTATAGATGTAAAAAGCGAATTTTTCAGTTGAAAAATTCAATCGAATATTCGCAAAATTGAAATATTCGGAGGCCTCTCGAAAATTGCGAATATTCCGAAAAATTGAAATATTTCGCAAAACTGAAAAATACTGAAAAATTGAAAAATATGGCGAATTTTCGCAATTTTCGCAAGAAAAATGCAATTTTCGCTGCAATTTTCGGGGGATTTGGGTGCAAAGTCTTAGTCAAGGCTTCCATTTAGAGCCAATTATATCGTGATTTCCAGGCAATAAGAGGAATGGGTATTATTTGTCGTTAAAGATTATTTTCATTTAGTTAGTAGGTCGGAAAAAACGTGATTGGCGTGGCCTGCGGCTTCTTATCTGAAATATTAAATTCTTTTTAGTCCTGCAAATTAAATTTTTCTATCGATTAGACTTGAGAAGATTAGCGTTAAATCAGAGATAATCTATCCTTAACTACCCTAAACAGTAAGCTTTAGTAGGAATGACAATGCTTGACCTAACCAGAAGTATTCCTTAAACGTGATGACGCATTTGACCTTATTTTGAGTATATTATACATTGAACCCTCGATCTGACCAGTCTCCAAGACTAGAAACTCATTCGTTTACTGCATTGGCGATGTCTTCAACATAGAACATTCCGTGTCAAAAAATCTCTCTGTACTGTCAAATGCTTGAAACTCACTCGAAAGCCGATAGCTCTACAGAGTCTCTGGAGCAACCTTTAAGCTTGCTTGGAAATTTTAATTTAAGTTTAAGCTTTAATATCTATTTTTTGTCACCGGGATTTTAAGAAATGGGCAAGATAGTCATTCCGTAAATTCTTTGTTGAAACAGTAGGCTATATTGCGATGGGAAAACAACAAAACAAATCCGAGTGAACAAAGTTTTCCAAACAAATTTGGTAATACAGACAGCAGTTAAATCACCTCAAACTGGTTGTGATTTTCTGACAATGTAGAAACCCTTTTTTATTCTTACGAATTGCAAATTTTACTTCCAGTCAAGCTGATGTGCTGACATTAGGATAAAGTATCGAGGTTTTAATTGTAAAGCCTGGAAATGTTCATACTTGTTGGACATGCTTCTGGTAGGTGACAGAGGGGGAGAAGAAGCATAACCTTTAGCGAGTTTCTCAGTTCTAATCTGACTCATGGAAATTTGTAGAAACAACACACTCGACCTAAGCATCTTATTTTTCAGGTTTGTTTTTAATTTTTCACAATTTTTCAAATTTTTCTGCGAATATTCGCAATTTTCGCAAGATAAAATTGAGGCATTGAAATTTTACATCTATAGTCATCCAGTAAGAAAGATTACCACTAATTTATCAAAGAATAATTATGTTGTTACAGAAAGGAGACGTGAACACGGATGGCCGATGAACACAACCAATCGCACCTACAAAGGGAACCTTGAAGTTTAACTGAAAAGGGCTGAGATAGGACAATCTAGCCACCCATCACTTATTCATTTAAAGAGGCTCGAAAACCAGATGAAAATGCGTTACTTCATTGCTCTGCTATTCACGAATAATAGATTTTCATACTGTGGAATATTCCAGTTTGAGCGGCTTGAGCCTGAAGAGGACCCTTGCCAAGAAGGGCCGAAAGGTAGCTCTCTAATAAAATTCAGCGGACGTATCTGTTTTTCACTGTCAAATATGATGCTACAAACGATCGTGCCAGGAGAACTTTCCATGCACATCTCAGATTTCGCGTACAAAACTTCACCTTCATTAAAGTTCAACAAAAAAAAGCACGAAATTTTAACCCAGATAGAACAGTCTAGTTACCCATCACTTATTCACTTAAATAGGCTCGAAGACCCGATGAAAATGTGTTACTTCATTGCTCCACTGTTCACGAATGATCGATTTCTGTTTAGCAAATTTTCCCTGTCGGATTTGTGGTACCTCTATGAGCTTGCGCAGTGTTGTATGCTTGACGAACACGATTTACGAATACTAAGTGTTCACGCAGTGAACAGAAAAACGAAGCTACCTTCCGTGAACTAATCACTGGCGGCAACTGAAAAGCCGCGTGTGTATTGAGATTCAAATTTTCCGTGCCATAGCAGAATTTTGCATTGTGAGGACGGCCGTAGATATCCTGAACATCATACTAGAGTAAATATTGAAAATAAAAAAAAAATCCTTCACACAAGCCAAATAATGCGGTGTGTTCAGTTCATTGATGCAAAAATAAGTTAGCTTTTCAGTTAAACTTTAAGAATTGTTCAAATTCGTGCCATAAGCTGCATGACACCTATCACCAGCTTGTACAGCGAGCACGGGCGTGATTAAGAAAAATAGAAATATATCCAGTTTCTCTTATGCTGCACTAATCAAACTAAAATCGTCGCCTGCTCGAGTTGCTCTAGTTAGTCACGAAAAGATGACACTAAAATCCTTATACAACTGACTACACTGATTTGAACAATGATGACGATGATGACATTTTACCCATCTGAATTGAACAATACTTTACAAATGTCCCCACATTTTAGTATATAATGTTGCCCAGTGTTGCCAAATAACATTGAAAAAATAAGCCATTGCATTTGAAGGCAATCAGAACGGAGGCACGCATTTTTTCGATTTTTAGCTTGCGTTCATCGTGTCTTCATTTTGCGTGGTAAAGTTACCTTCTGTTTCGAAGTGATCTTTTAGCAGTTGCTGAGTCACCTGCAATCAAATTTCCCTAAAACTGGTCTATAATGATCGGAAACCTAATGTTGGTGGTTACACCTACTTAGATAGTTGACAGTCCCTCACATTTACCAAGAAGAACAAACAGCTTAAGCAACCGGCAGAAAATAACAAAATCATAGTCCTCGCCGCAGGATTTTCTATTCCAGCTTCACTGCTGATTCTGAACAATTTATTATTTTTAACCTCCCGATTTCTGTCCTTTTCGCTGCAAGGAACCCCTTAGCTTTTCAAACAAAGGTCCTTACTTCCCTCCTACTGGGCTTTAAGGGCGAGAAAAAACGCCTGCTGTTTCTGAAACGCTAATAAAGTCGTAAAGCAATTTAATGAATTTGGTCAAATTCACCACGCTTTGCTGCTATTTGTCAGCCATGAACTGGCCAGTCTTTTATTCCAGGAAGACGAACTTGAATACAGGCGGTGAAGACGTAACGAGACGGGTGTACTTGTAAATAGACCTATTTTGATCCAGCAGGCGTTTGGTAGCTTACGCAGAAACTAGAGCCGTGAAATTAGTTCGATTAAGGTAACTATGGTCGTGTTTCCGCGGTCCCCCGAAGTATTTGTGGCTAGAAAAGAGTGTCTCCGCTGTTGTTTATGTGACCCATGTGTGTTTGCGCGACCAACAAGATTTGTGTGGCTCGCTTTGTGGCTCAAATTCGACAAATAAACTGTCGAGCTGATTTTTTATTTTGTGGCTCGCATTTGGCGGGAAATTAAGATTTAGCAGCAAAAATGTCTAAATAATAAAATTAATTACGGTACTTTATCAAGTACACAGAAATAAAACTGAGGACACTTTTGGCGCAGTAATTTTTACTAGGTATTGCTTTCTTTCTGATTTAGATCTTATAATTTTTACTTCTATTGTTTTAGTTTGGTTAGTTTGTAGTTGTGAAGTGCCGTCAAAAAACGTAATAAATTCATTCAATCATAGCCCATTGCTAATAAGATTGCAATAAACTGATTGATTGACTTGTCTTCTACAGTACTTTCAATTTGGGGTGTAGATGGCATGTTGCCCAGCCTTCGATTTCCACGAAACAACGCCTCTGTCTTTGCCAACCGTTTCCTAAAACCGTGAAAACGCCTTCGAGACATACTGGAACGCCTCAACGACAAGAACAACGCCTACGAAATCGAAGAGCAAGTCTGGAATTTCACCCCATTTCAGCAGATACTCAGAGCTTAGAAACCGCATCAGGATATTAGAATCCAGTGTCTCCCGACGCCAACTAGAAGAGATATAGCAAATCGTATGATCCGATGGATTGAATTCCTGTCTTCAGGAAATGAGTTTTGGGATGTCTGCAATTTTGCACCATGGCAAAATGCGAGCTTCTGATCTGAGCGATAAGGAAGGTTCTATTAAGATGATGATGATGAATTTTATTAGGCACTGAAACAACGACAGGAATTAGTGAAATAAGGAAAATGAAAAAAAAAATGAACTAGGATTTCGATAACGCGGTGAAATGTGCAGGGTCAAAAAGGGAAAAAATAACGAACGGCCTAAAAATGCGAGGGGTTGTCCACTCTCGATTTTAGTGTACAGCAAGTGCCCGGTTCCGCGATTCACGGTCGGTGCCGGCATTGGCTGAAACAAGCCGGCACCAGTTGTCACATGTTGAAACATCAAAATAAGCATTTTTAGAAGCGTCTGAAAGAAGAATCGCCTAATTTATTGTCGGTACCGCTGCCAGCACCGCCTATATAGCCCCTCGCTAAAAAGCCTTCTCCGTAAACACGAAGTGGAAAAATGGTCAAGTGCAGAGACGTGAAGGCCCTGGCAAAATATGGTAACATGGAACAAGGACCGACCGGTAAACAGTTTAAAGCAACGCAGGAGTTCTAAGGTACAAAATAAATTTGCAGTTTTTGAAATAAAAGGTCCTGTCGCTTTTTAGCAATTTCGCGAAAACTCAAACTTGAGTAAAATAGGGGTGTATTTTTTTAATCCTGCAGGGTGTATTTCCTGCCGAGTCTTCAAAGGTAGTAAACCGAGTGTTCGTACCTTATACTGACGCCTTACAAATAGGCTACTAAATATTGTGCACGAGTATTTGTTATATCTAAATTCCATCATAGTCGTCGGCATAGTTCAAAGACGCATGCTTTATACTAGCAAAGAAAAAACGCACAGGCTACCATATCTCATCTCATTCCTCACATATCAATCCATTCAATTTTTGTGTCTAACCAATAGTGTTTCCCAACGCAACGCAGTAGACTATTTTATTCCCGCACACTTTAACCTAGAAGAACTGCAGACGATATTTCATCTCAGTTCAACGTACAAACACATCGATTATCGCC
Source organism: Branchinecta lindahli (assembly GCA_023053555.1). Taxonomy (NCBI): domain Eukaryota; kingdom Metazoa; phylum Arthropoda; class Branchiopoda; order Anostraca; family Branchinectidae; genus Branchinecta; species Branchinecta lindahli. The sequence goes on along the minus strand of JAKZAO010000006.1, from coordinate 8,362,679 downwards.
CAATATCTCTTCCTTTGCTCACTTAATCTCAAAGGAAGTCCACCGTTTCCCCACTTAAAGGATCTCGCTAGAAAAATATCTTTTAAGGAATCAAACTGGACGAGCAAAAAAGACGCCTTTAATCATATTATATAGTACTTGCAGGAGTGGGTAGAATGTAGATCAGCTAAGGTTCGCGCTCTCAAGGTCTGATGGCTCTTCCCGGACCCCTCCAACTCCCTCGAAGCCTTTACAGCGAATGATTCCTTTTTACTGACAAAAACCATCCAGCTAGAGGCATCAAATCGCTTATCTTCATTAGTCAATTCGACGACAAAGTATTTACTTTATTCAAGTTTTTTTCTTATTTATTCAGTTTTAAAAATAACCCCAACCTAAGCCTAACCTAGACCCTCCATGATTTACTTTGATCCAATTTCGGATTCATGAATCGGATTCCCTCAAAAAACGCATGCCTACAGCCCAAATGCCTCCAACAAAACCGTCTGATCATTGAACCCCAATATCATCTAATCTCTTTTGTTATCTGACATCTCCAAAGAAATTTTTATTTAGCAAAAAATAGGCTAAACCCAACCTACACCTTTCATAAAATGATCCAATTCCGGATTCATCCATCGGTTCCGGTCGGAAAGGAGCATCTATAGCCCAAAGGCGTCGAACAAAGCGTCTCATCGCTGGACCCGAATATCATCCACATTTTTTGCTATCTGACATCTCTAAGGGAATTCCTCGCGCGACACCGACAAAAGCCCTGGTCCTCGGACAAAGGAGGGCAAGGATAAGTCAATAAGGCAGGATAGGGACCCTGACAGTGATTCATATTTATTTATACGAGAAAGAACGAAGCTTGTTCCCTTGATTGCGAATAGTAGTTGCAGTAAAGTGAACAATCGCGGAAACACACAGGGAGTATAAACCTGATCGCAGGTTTGCTTCTTCAAGCAACAGACTGACGAGGACCCTTGCCAAGAAGGGCCGAAATATGGCCGAAGAGCATCGTAGTCATTTTGAGCCATTGTTTCATATATGTCTCTAAAGGAGTATTTATTGAGCTGAATACGAACAAAACTAAACGGTCCGGATCTACAACTTGTAAAGAATTCGTTCAACCCAAGCTGAGCCCAGGTTTTAAACTGATTAGTAGGCTGACATTTTATATTGCCAAAGGTCCTTCCAGGCCAGGACGCAGTCAAAAAGAAGTAACTTGCGTTATACACTCACATCTCCGATCGCAAGTTCATATTTCTCAGATACAGCCTGAAGAGGCCCCTTGCCAAGAAGATCCAAAATATCAGCAAATATAATCTCAACTGACCAATCCGTTTAGCACCATCAGAAAAATAGATAAATACTCATTCAGCCAAAGCTGACTGCGAATGCTTATTTATAAAAATAGACGGTTTCTTTTAAACGTGTCCGCAAACAAATCCTGGTCCCTCATTCCGCCCCAGGAAACGGGGAAGTTTTTAGAGGACCACATAGGTAGGTAGTTACAATTTTCAACAAGAATAATGAGACAAAACTAAAAGAGACTCATTTGCAGCAAAAGGGAATTCTTAAGGACTTGCGTTGCAAGGTCTTGCAGGACTGCAAGACTTTGCGCTAAGCAAAAGTGTTTACTGATTAGTTAGTTTTTCATCCATGAAATTACGATAGAACTCTAAATCGAAGTTTATTTCGTCCCATCATTCCTAAACTGCAGTGCATTCAAAATAACCTACTCATTATGCCTGTAACGTTTAGGTTGCATGCCCAACGCAACAAACTGGGGCAACCTCGGGCTTTGGAGCTATCTAGGCCTTGTGAAAATATTAAAATTCTACGAGGATGTGGTTACAAGGGGAGGACGTCAACGCTTGTGGGGGGGGCAAGCTCGCGGAAGCTCTGCTATTTACGCTCGCTGTCTGCGACGGTCCACAAAATTATTGATTTTTCTTCCTCTCTCTACTTCACAAATTTGACGTTACCCTGCAGGACTAATTTAATAAGCCAGTGGTCTTACCGTTCTAGCCGTAGTTCGCTGAATCTGATGGGGCGTCACCGACGTAATGGTCGTACATCTTCCGGATCGGTAGGGGACCCAATAAAGCGGATCCCTAACGGCATCTTGGCAGTCAGTTCGGAGGGAGCACTTGTTTTCCAGTGAGCACCACCCACAGTATGGATCCCGAGCGCCCAGACACTCCCCACAAGTTCGATAAACTCCACATTCCTGGACACGGAGTTTAGAGACCTGGAAAAAAGGGAAGGTCAGATGAGGGGTCTAGAACTCCAAAGAAGGATGAAACAGATTTTGCTTAAAATTTAGATGAAAAAATGGCGACAAGCTAAAAGCTTAAAGCCAAATGTCAAAGAAAAAATACAATAAGGTGAGGGAAAACCCAAGTTCAATAAAACAGTCCGCATTGAGACTTATTGCTGCTAGATGCCTGGCTGCAAAATAAGTTCAGAATAATCCAAGAAGTAGCAGCCTAGCAAGTTCGTTTATTATTTTTACGGATTTGCTTAAACAAAGCCGAATGATATTTTCCCTTTTTTGTGTCAGTGTGTTATTTAGCATAATGAAGGAACGCAAATTAGCTGTTAGCTATGATGTTGTTTAAATAAACCTATCTCTCTCTATCTCTCTTACTAACAGCAGTCTACCTGACGCTGTTGTTGATCGAAAATATTTAGAATTACCTACAGCTACCGCAAGTTTGAAATACCTTTAACGCAAATCAAAATCGTTATTCTGGAACAGCGGGGACTAATGCATTTTCATCGGGTTTTCAAGCCTGTTCAAGTTAACTAGTAAGTCTTAACTAGATTCTGTATTTCAGCCCTATTCACTGAACCTTATATACACGACACAGAAGCACAAGTTTATCGAGATTCAATGTTAGGCTTACGACAGTTCAGGTTTGTAAAGGTAATCAGGAGAAGCGGCATAAGGGCAAGACGGGAAAAGTTAAGATGGTGGGAGGGAATGTGCAGATCAAGGTGCAGATAAACTATTACTTTCATCCACAACTCATTATGGAATAGAATAACAATCAAACTTCAAATCAGGTAAGTTTCATGTGATTTTCACTCCTACTCCATTATCGGGATTGTCGACTCCGCTCTAGTTTCCCTGATACTTTAAAGAACGTCTTGAAATGATTTTCTTCTTCTGTCAATTCGCCTTATTCCAGTTCAGCGCTCCAAGTGGACTAGTTTCTGAAAAGCCCCCATTGTCTCATAATCAGCATTGATAGAAACAGTAAAAACATGGATCCGTAGTGTAGTGGGCAGAACATGGTATCTTTCACTTTTTACTATCGAGACAGTGCAAAACCTCCATTTCCTGGGAAGCAGATTTCAGATTTTCTACTCGTCACCTGTGGATCTATTCTACCATGTCTGTCACAAGTGTTGTAATGAGGCATTGGGGACTTTCAGAAACTAGTCCGTTTGGAAGCGCTGAACTGGAATATGGCTAATTCTAACAAATTCAGTGAAGCTTTAATATAGAGAAGACAGAAGCCAAGGCTTCTAACCCCTGCAGGTCAATTCTGAAACATGCGGAAGTTTCTCACTGTGGTTCTGACAGGTTCCAGCCGTGTTTTTAATGACCTTCCTGCAAAAAGAATCCAGGGGATGATGGCCAGTCGGATTTTGGAAAATGTGCAGAGTAAACATTCTGTTAATCCAAAGTGTATCCTGCGTTTACGAAGCCAAGAACACAAGTGTTTAGACAGTCTAGAAAGGAACTAAACTGAACTAATGGTAGAAGCTTCGACGAATAATTTGCCAGAGAAAAAAAAAGCAGAGCACCAACATCATTCGTTCGTGTCCATGAATGCATGTTCGACGGAGAAAAGTTGATCAGAAGCACTGAAGAGTTAATGGTGGATTTTTACTAAAAGACGTCTTTTGATGATGTAAAGCACGGTGCTAATATCTTTTACCCCCCCTCCCCTTGTCATCCTTTAAAGAGGGAGGCTAATAAATATTCCTTCAGCCTAACTGACGATGCAAACGACGTAACTGTTTGTTCAATAAAGAAACGTAGAATATACAACCATTATGAGAAAGAATAACTGAATAGCCAATTGAATTGGCCGTACAAATACATGAATATAATAAAACAATACACTACATTTTCTACTCGTCACATGTGGATCTATTCTACCATGTCTGTCAGAAGTGTTGATAATGAGGCATTGGGGGACTTTCAGAAACTAATCCGCTTGGAGTCCGCGTCTTTAGTCCGCATCTCTTTATTTGGCTAAAGCACACTTTAAAAATGGGCAAATCTCAACTATTTTGCTTTATTTCTTGTGTCAAGAACATCAGGGAAATCATATTATACCCATTAAGAAAATGTCCCCAGGGATCAAAGAGTTCCTAGCAGTATAGACCTACCAGAAATGGATATGAGGATAAATAACAGACCGCGGGGATTCTATGCACACACCTGATTCACAGCCATTGTGCACAATTCACGGCTCACGGTGCAAATACAAGGAATACGTATTCACGAGACCCACAAGAGCAATGATTCGGAAGAAATGAACCCTAACGAATCAGGTTCAATGTGAAACATTCAGAGAAGAGGAAAGCAAGCTGCTGAAAATGGCAATGTTTGATCCTGTGAATACATCCCAATTAATTTTCATTGCCAACAGATCCGTGTTACCTTTACACAAACTCCAAAGTATAATGTATACATTGTCAGGAAAAGCACCTCGTTAAAGGTGTCGGATGTAACGTATAAGGAGGGTATCTGATACTAATGCAAATGTCGCAACTCGACGGTAATGACGTAACCCGACGATGCAACAAACAAGGATGGCTTTAGATTAGATTAGATTATTTTATTGCTAAATTACATAATAACCCATCATAATAGGTAACCGCCAATGAGAATGAAACCAGAACTGATTTATATGTTGGATCGCAGACGAATTTCCTTCTTTCTCAATTAAGCTGGCTTTAGCGCCAGAGCATTGGATAGGGTTCTCTAGCTTTTATTACAAAGCATTTCTGGAATACTCGTGATGACTAATTCTTCGTGCCGATGAAGGATCGCCGTGTGCCCAGTGAAGAGCCAGACACGTCACCGCAATAAACGTTGTTGATTGGTTCATACATGATTTGAGTCAATTTTGAGGATTAATTTGGGTGATGCTTCTCGTTTTTCGTTACGATCGCTGCTGTGTTTCAGACTTGGTCGTACAGAGTCTCCCTTGGAACTGCTCCCGTTACAACCACTTTCACCATCCACTCCTAGTCATAAACACCTTCTCCAATTTCTTTTTCCCCAACCCATCCAATTCTTTACACTCATCCATCAGGTGCACAATATTCTCATCCAATATCTCCACAGATAAATACTCCCTGAGCCCAAGCTGACTGGGAAACATATTATATATTAAATATATATATATTAAAACAATGCATAAAAAGGACACTGACGAGGACCCTTGCCAAGAAGCGCCGCAACATCGCTGCCAAAGCATCGTAGCTGACGTATCCGTTGTATGCGGTGATTGAATATATTATCCCCACACATTAGGCAGTAGTAAGGGACCAATCCGACTTAACAACCTTCCCACATACTTCCTCCTATCCCCTAGCAGGGAAAATAAGGCCTGGTACTTATCACATTCGCTAACTCCACCATATTCAACCCTGCTTCAAAATAAATACTCCCCCGAATCTCTTTATCTCCTTTGTACAACCTCAACGAACTTGATCGTTAACTTGAAAACCTAACTGACGTTGCTACTACCAAACATCGACAGTTTGAGAGTTTAGACATATTTAAAGGCCTACTTGCGCGAGCTACCGCTAAGCGTATCCCAAATAGGGACTGATTGGACAAGCCAAGGATAAAAGAGCAAACTTTCTGCATACCCATTAAGGACAGTGAACATGTGTAGCTACTTAATTAAGACACTTTTATCTTAAGGACTTTTTATCAATCGGAGAGCATATTGTCCTCGATAATGTCACTCAACTGAACAAAGTTGTAATTGGATATTTTGCTTTTCATCGCGTACAGAATATACGTACATGACATGAAAGCAGAAAATATCAGGGGTTGGAAGAGGAGGGGTCGAACATAGATGAGGATAATAAAAAAAAAATTCTTATCGAAATTACGCCGATTCCGATTTTATCAGTATTTACAATCTTTCAACCAGTTTTTTAACACCAAATAAAGCGCTGACGTCTACCACACCAAATCAATTCGTGGACTACTAATACTAACCACCACAACGAATGGACATGTTTGTACGCATAATGTGCAATTTTTAATTGGCACTTTCGGCCGGACAAAGAAGATGCCGCCCCATACTTGCGGGCATATGTAATCTGAGGAGTTATTAGCTTCAGCAATCCGGTGGATGTCGTATTTAAATGTAGCCGACTAACTTGCACCATCCCCCGCCACAGGTCATGAACCACTTCCTTGAAGTGTCAGACGCTTACAGATTTTAAGGATCAATTTGTTAGGGGTCATTTTGCTTCTAGGTATTGTGAAATCTACGAACGGAAGTTTCGAAATGTGTACAGAAAGCGACTACACACTTCATACAGACATATTACTTCAGACTGAGGATAGTGTAACCCGAGGTTTAGCTGTTTGTTCTGTTTTACTTGTTCTTTTTTGTTGCATGCCTTCCGGCTAGTTCAAATTTCGAAGACTGCATCAGCAGCGCACCATCTTCTTAGCACTGAGATACCAAATCAAATCCGTTCTCTAGCTTATGCGGACTCGAGATGGACTGGAGCAGTGTTGCCACCCGACCAAAATTAAGTTTACTAAATTCCGGGGAATTTTTTTACTAGATTCTAATAAGATTTACTAACTAAAAAAAAATTTTCGCGGCTGTCGCCGCGACACGGGCATTGCATTGTCTACCTGTACTAGATTTCAATAATAAAGAAATACATCGAAAGACAGTTTAAGTTTGAGTCTTTGTCGGACCGTGGACTCGGTCATCAAGAGCAGAGACGTCGAAAACGGGGGGTGCCCCCTCCCAACGATTTCGGCCAATCGGCAAAGAACAAATTAATTGGCGCGAAGCGCCGCAATTTTTAAAATAACAGTCAATTTTTCCTGATTTTTCTCAAAGCAATTGGTTCGTGCGGTCGTCGCTCCGATCCTTGGTTTGGTTAACAGACAAAATAAAGAACTCTGGAGTGATAAGCAAGAGTGGATCCTAATATTTTTGTATATTTCCTCAGAATCTATGAAAAATGACACAACTTCTGGGTTCGACCATCTTTTTTACTAGAAATTGGGATTTTTTACTAGATTAAAATGAAAATTACTAGATCCTCTATATTTACTAGATTTAATATTTTTTACTAGATCTAGTAAAAATTTACTGCCGGTGGCAACACTGGACTGGAGTCGCCGAGTACAATTCCTGATTACTCCAATGTATACTTCGTATGGATAAGTTGAGATGTTTTCGGCTTTACGATGAAACTGCAGAAAATCTGGCTGAGGAAACCTAATCGTCTCCCTGAACCATTACGGTCCTGTAGTGCAGTCCATACCTCCCGGGGCTTACGAGTCAAATTCCATATTAAGAAATCGGGCAAAAAAGAGGCGCCGTGAGTCCAGCGCCATCAGATATCCGGTATAACTTCAATCAGTGACTAGCAGGAAGGGGAAAGGGAAGACACAGATAGAGTTACGGCTTACAAGAAGCTCAGTAAATGAAGTTCCCACGTGGTGGTCGCCGGTAGTCTATTAACCACATAAGCTGTTTAACCACTATCGCGATTTGTTGGCGTACTGGAGTCAATTTGCGCCTGAGGCTTCCCAGCGTGAATGGTGACATATTTTCAAGAATGGTGCTTGATCAAGGAACCGACGGGTTGCCCACTTTAGATTTTAGTGTACGGCAAGGCAAGTGACCGGTGCCGGCATCGACTGACACCAGCAGGCTTAGGTTGCCACGTGTCAGTACATCAAAATAAGCACGTTTAGAAGCTTCGGAAAGATGAATCGCCTAATTTATGACCAGCACCGTTGCCGGGACCGCTGATTTCGGTCGGTGCCGGCAAAAGGTCAACAGCAGGTATCGGGGAGTGGGTAACTCCCCGCAATGAGCGGGCGGCACAGGCAGGCATGAATCTGGGGGGGGGGGGGTAGACCGAGGCAAGAAAAAAAATGCATATTTGATGGCGCTAAACGGAAAAGTCAGCTGAGATTTGTTCCATCGACATTTCGGCCCTTGAAATGTGGAAATGGAAAGATACGGCCCTTCAAATGTCAAAAAAAATTTAACCGCATACACGATTACCTTGTGTAGTCTGCAGGTACTACGATGTAGGTAGTTTTACGGTTAGGTAATTACTCCGGTATGCCCAGGTCACATTCAATCACATCTGTACATAATTTGGTTCGTTAATTTGTTTATTACCCACTCTTTACGTTTCACCTGGTCACACTTGAAGTAAAAAAATTCAAGAAACATCACCACAATCATCACTCATGCGAAAAACAAGAGCTGAAAGCTCATATGGCACTTGCAAGCTTTTTTGCTTGTATTCAAGTTATCGTAGTACGATGTGAATGGATAGTAGTGCTCCCCTCCCTCCCCTCACGATGGTCGGATCGAGCAAGTGACTATTTCCAAGTTATAGAAAATCATCTGTAATCAAAACTCCTGAAGCAAAAAAGAGGGTCATCAGGAGCACGAAAATGTATTTTGCTCAAAAGTATTGTTTGTACTTTAAGGAATTTTGTTGTAAGCAAAACCCTTGAGGCAAAAATGATCATGGGCTCATAGGGGTCACGAAATGTATATTTTCCTTAAAATTATTTTTTGGCACTTTGCGGTTAGCATTAGTACTTTAAGGGATGGTCGGATCTGGGAACTAACTATTTCTAAGCCAATCATGTCAAGTATTTAATTTTCAAGCCAAGTTTCATCGTCCTAGCATGTCTGGAAGTACCTTAACTTAACTTCCAGGTTAATCTTAACTTCCAGGTTTATCTGGTCGCGTCTTTGATTTACCTGCCGAGTTTCATTGTCCTAGTCCACCTGGAAGTAACTTAACTCCGTATCACCGGAATTCCGGAACCCCACTCAAACTCCCCCCACAGTGCACGAATCCGGTCCGGTTCTGTCAGTGATGTACCTAGGGGTTGTGCTTGTTCCTCCCACCAAGTTTCATCTCGATCGCTCCACTCTAAGCGTTTAACATGATTTCCGGTTCCCCCCTCCGACCCCCCCAGCTTCATCGTATCCAGTCCGGACTTGAAGTGGGACATCTGAGACACGTTATCTTTCTACATATCAAGTTTCATTATGATCCTATCACCCGTTCGGAAGTTATACATACCTCAAGATTCAGGGTCCCCCCTCCCTCCACTCCCCCCACGATGGTCGGATCGGGAAGCTGACTATTTCCAGGTTAATCTGGTCGCGTCCCTGATTTACCTGCCGAGTTTCATTGTCCTAGCCCACCTGGAAGTAACTTAACTCCGTATCACCGGAATTCCGGAACCCCACTCCAACTCCCCCCACAGTGCACGAATCCAGTCCGGTTCTGGCAATGAGGTACGTAGGGGTTGTGCTTGTTCCTCCCACCAACTTTCATCCCGATCACTCCACTCTAAGCGTTTAATATGATTTCCGGTTCCCCCCTCCGACTCCCCCCCCATACATCGGATTCGGTCCGAACTTGATATGGGACATCTGAAGCATGACGTCTTTCCAAATATCAAGTTTCATTAAGATCCGATCACCCGTTCGAAAGTTATTCATGCCACTAAATTCCGGATTCCGGCTCCCCCCACGATGGTCGGATCGAGCAAGTGACTATTTCCAAGTTAGTTTGGTCGGGTCCCTAATACGCCTGCCAAGTTTCATCGTCCTAGCACATCTGGAAGTACCCTAACTCGCAAACAGCGGACTGACCGACAGACCGACGGAAAAGTGATCGGTATATGGCACTTGGCCGGTAGGCAAGTGCAACTAACACAAGTCAGTAACTGTGGCCTGTGATTGTTCCAAAGATACGTTTCAAAGTGGTGGACATGGATTTTTCCATTTTGACTATCTCACGTTTTTTGCAGCCTCTTTTCTTCCCTTTTCTTCGGTAAAACGGCGTTACTACTAGGTATGACTAGTGTGGCCCGGGCAGTAGTTTTACGGGACTAAAGTTACATTATCGATCCACTTTCAAACTGGGGTATGTTTTACTTTCTTGGTCCAAATGGAAACAAAAATTAAAGAAACAGTAAACTTGACTACGCAACTTTCGGCCATTGAATCGCCCGGGGGGCTTAGATAAATATACAGGCTCTGATTGTCGACAGGCCCCCCTTCTTTGTTATTTCGAACCGTCTCGAACCCCCTCCTTAGTGTTCCCAAAGCTAGCTGGCAGGCCCATGCCCCTTATGCACTGTAATTATGCACTTATGTACTGTAAAAGTTCGCCTTTTTACATGTAGACTACAGAATAACGACCTCCCCGACAAGACGGCCGGGGTTCGATTCCTAGTCGCGGCACACCAACCTTTTGCTTTTGCAAACCTTTTGCTCAAAAGTCGAATTCTCGGAAACTGCCCGGAAACTGCAATGGTCGTAACGAGAATTTTTCTTACTCTCAATATCGACTCAGGGTACATTCTTGATATGTTAGCTAGCTCCCCGAGTCAAGTTTTCTGCGAGGTTTTCTGTTCCTTTATTCGCATACACGGCTCCCTCGTGTAGTCTTCAGGTTTAAGTAGTTTTACGTTTAGGTAGTTACTCCGGTAGTTTCACGGGACTAAAGTTGTATTACCGACCCACTCAAGACACTTTTCTTTTTCGACCTCTAAGCTAGCGGACAGTATGACAAATACATCATTGATAGGTAAGAAAAAACCAATGGTTCTAATTCGCACTTCAGTGTCCAGCGTGTCCTTTCGAAAACCCTTTCCCTTGAACCAACTGCATAATCTTTTAGACAGTCAATCAGCTCAAGCCGTGATTTTCATAAGAAATGCAAGAAATCGGCATCTCCCTTTGCTGACGGATTGAGATCGATGACGAGTACGAAGATTATATCTTGACGAATGTCGTGTCAACATCTTTTTGTTAGCATGGAGACACGACCGATGTGATTAGGAGAGGAGCTCCGAAAGGATAGAGAAGTTCAGCTACAACAGTTAGGCAAGTGCATAATTCTAACCTCGCTTGTCTAGAATTCTAAGGTTCTTCTGATTATAAGGTCAGCAAGTCACCATTAACAACAACATCCTGTTCCAGGCACGAAGGAATCGAAAACAACGAATATCAGAAAGACAATATGTCCAAATATATATCCACAAATTATGAGAAAGAAATCCTTTCTGGCGTAATCAGCGCCAAAACAATGTTACCACTGGTCGCAGAATTCTACGATCTGTCACAGGCTTTCAAATTCTTTGACAAAGCGAACCAGAAGTCTGGGGCCAGTAAGACTGTAAAAGAAGCAAAAGTATATAATTATGAAACTAAAAAGCGAGATTAAAATCCTCGTTGATGGCCTAAATGATAAAGAGGACCGAGTTTCGTAGGCACCAGAATGTCACAGATTTTAGCGGCCAAATGTCACAGCTTCCGTCAGAGAAAAGTGGAAACACTGCGCAGTGCGCAGAAACGATCTTCGTCAAGTATACTAACGGGATCCGTACCAACCAACCTCCCTGCTTGTGTACACCTGATGCGCGACTTTGCCGAGGTGTTACCCACTCCCGACACCTGCTGTAAGCTACACTCTTTCCCGGCACCAGCTGGCACCGGCCAAAACCAGCGATGCCGGCACCGATTAGACGATTCTGTTTCAAACGCTTCTAAACATGCTTATTTTAATGTTCCAACATGTGGCAACCGATACAGGCTAGTCTAGACCGGTGCCAGCACCGCACTTGCTGTACACCAAAGTCGAGAGTGGGCAACCCTTCGGACTCTGCATCACCTCGCTTAGTACAGACAATGCGTAACTTCTCATGCAGCGTTCTTTCTGTTAGGCCTTCCTTTATTTTTAAAAACTCCAACTTGTTTACTTAAAGCATGTATGGCCACCTGACACGTTGTCTGTGTATTCACTTGAACTGGGTAAATAAAAGAACATACCTGAAAAAAATTTAAATCAAGTTCCTCGGTATACGAGTTACGCTTTTTCACTGCGTAGAGTAAACTCGTCGTAGCAAGGACTTTGTAGCAACAGCTTCCCGCCATCGCGGGCTTTGGCAGAGAAAACTTCACGTGCCTATGGCTTTGAAAGAGTTCCTACTTCCAGTGCAATTTCGAAAAAAGCTACTATTAAGAGCCAAAAATGTCATATCTAGTGATAGTAGTGAATGTAGTGGCACATCACAATGCTCAGAGATGGATTTCGACTGCCTCCTGTCTTCTCATTGTCCTGGCTCCTTTGTTACAGGGTTGAGTGAAGATTGGTTGTTTATTTACTTGACTTGTCTTTCTCAACCTTGTGGTTAAGGCCCAATGTTCAGCACACCTTACTTCTACCAAATATGTACCAGATCTCAGAAGAGGAAAATCATTGTGACCAAAATGCAAAAATGACTCACAGAAAATGGGAATAAATAAGAAGCCGAAGGTTGGTGAAACTGATGGATCTACTATGGAGGTATGCTAATTTTATTTATGAACTTCAGCTGTGTACACCTGGACACCCCTCATTTGCCCATGCGTAATACCATGCATAGGCTTTGATTCTGGCTTTATAACACATTCAGATGGTGTGTTGAACCTTTACTAATTAATGTTTAAACAGAGCTTCTGTCAGGAAAATCAACTTGAGAGTTGTGTTTCTTTTTTGAATCTTGAAACTTCTTTTCGATTTTTTAGTGTGACTGATTTTGCAGCAAGGTAAAGTAATTCAAAAGGAGCCACCTGCTGATTTGAATTTAAATCTGTCAGTTGGAAAAAAAACTTGAATTATTTTTATTGTTGTTGATACAGTGTAAAAAAAAACACCTTGTAGTACTGTATTTGGCTGGGATTAATCTTATCTCTTTTCAGAATAGATTATCTCTGATTCCGATTATTCTTATCACAGTTCGAGAAGTCCTGGCTTAGTCGGAGCCAGCCATAGCTAAAATTTGTAGTATTTCTGGCTAGGTATGCAGCAAGGCGTGCTGCGTTGTCGGGGAACTAGGACCCTCTGACCTAACTGAAGACAAAAAGGAGGAAGTAAATTGATTATAGTTGTTTCATACAAAGGGAATGGCGAGTAAAAGTGACATTCATATGTAAAAGTAACAGTAGATCCATTTAGAGATTCACCCGTAGAGAGGCTGTTAAGGTTAATCCCAGCAGCAATACTGCATCTTTTTCCGGAGAAAATTTTTACGGTAAAGCCTCTTCATCCTTCTGGACAAACGCTCGCATAGCTAACCCCAAAATTTTTTATACAGACAACTAGCCGGCTGGCTAGTTAGGCCATACTAGTGAATTAACCAAGATTCATGCAATAAAGTCCAGTTTAACTGCTCATGTCGACATTGGATGGCGAGCAAACATTCTGAAAGTTTCTTCTGAAAGAACACGAATCACTTGAAGAAAGTTTTATTGCTCTTTAGCTTCAACAGTTTTGAATCATTTCAAACCACATTGTGCTTCCCTAAATGTCGTTAAATCAGGTGCACTTCCTGGTAATGATCAACACACTTTTCCAGTGTGACTGCCACTCCAAAGAATACGAGTCAAGATCCCTATTCTGACAAGGCCAGGGATTTGTTTATTACTCTGTATAAAAAATCTTCCGTCCGAAAAATATTTGAATAGGGTTGGTGGTTAATTGAAGAGAACACACCTGGGGAAAGAGAATGCACTGAGTAGAAAGAATTTCTCTCATAAGTATGACTTGCCCTTGTGTGTTCACTGTCCATATAGAGACATCCATTGGCACACAAAACATTTTTTCTTTATTTTATATGTACCATTTTCAAATGTTTGCTTATTTGACTCTCTATTTTCAGTACCTTGTCTTTGTTTCTTCATTTTATAACAGTCAAATAGAAAGGGAAAGTAACAAACTTGTTAGCAATCTATCTGTCACAAAATCTAACTTGAAAATGTTGTGTTTACATAAATTTTAAAAAATCTTCTTAATCCATTTTCTGGTCTGAATGAACTAGCAGCACAGTAAAGAATTAGTAAAGTTCCTTATGCTGGCTGGGATGTGTTAACTATCATTACATTATAAACAACGTTGGGTGCGTAATATTTTGACAATAAGTATGTAATCCCGGACTGCTAGGTGCAGCTCTGTGAATGCTTGCAACCTTGAAAACAGAAACAGAGCCAAACAGAATCTAAAACATTCAAACTTTGGATGAAACCTGAGTATATAGGATATGAATTAAACATTTATGGATAGTGCTTAGCGTGAAAATTTCATAGGATGGTTTAAATATTTTCTTCTGCAGCATTCCAACATTTGATAATAAATTCAGCATTTCTCTACTGTCTCATTTCATAAATTGTGAAGAGAGTAGACAGGCAGATGAATCTGGAAATGAATTAAATGTTTTGGCAAGTATTTTGCAGTAAAATTTGTTTAGATATTGTTTTTTTAACATTAGGCTACATTATGACACTCAAAACAAGCATAAATATACTGTCTAATTCCAGAAATCGTCAGGGAGATCAACAGGCAGCTATTTTCCTTGCCTAAGGGAATGTAGGGATCAAGTAACTTCTAGTGGTAACCATACCATCAACTTCAACCTCAGACCATTCGGAATGATCACGTAAAGTCGACTGAAAGCACTAATATCACTAATAGTGATATGTTTAAGGTTTAACTGAAAAGCCAACTCATTTGTGTGTCATTTAACTGAATACACTGAATTATTTGGATTCTGCAAAGGGATTTTTTGATTTTCGACTATCTGCTCTAGTTATGAGGCTCAGAATATCTCCAGCCGTCCCCACAGCGTAAATTCTACTATGCTGCGGGAAATTTTAATCTCAACACAAATGTGGCTTTTCAGTGGGCAGTGGTGAGATCGGTGAAGATTGCTTAGTGCCTGAACAAAACAAAATTGAAAAAATCTTTCTCGTAAGGCATACAGCAAAAATACAAGCGCATAGAGGCACAACAAATCACACGGAAATTCCACTATTTGAAAACCGATTATTCGTGAATAGCGGAACAACGAAGTAACTCATTTTCAGCGGGTCTTCAAGCCAATTTAAGTGAATAAATGATGGGTAACTAGATTGTCCTATCCTAGCTCTTTTCGGTTAAACATTAATAATCAGATGTTTAATAATCACAAATCCGTGATTTTGGGAAAGCGTAGCCTATGTCAAGCGCTGGGTATATCTAGCCTTTGGTATACCCTAAACCAAACGCTGGATACACTATGCCGAATGCTGGATACTGGGACCAAATTAAATATTGATGATTTGAGTGAAGCCCAAAAATTTACCAGTCAGAACTAATCTTTATTGTCTTTATATTTTGGCACATGTTTATTTTTTGTTGTTAATATTTGTTGTTAGTTGTCGGCCCAAGTTGGCCGTTTAATGGTTTAAATAAATAAATAATAATCTCTAGTGAGGTAAGGTCAGGGTTAAGGTGCCAACAGCTATCTAGTGTTTTGCATAAGGTATCCAAAAACCCAGCATTTGTGGTTGACTGCTGGTCGACTAGAGGGAGGAGCTTATTTGCTCATTACAGCGATCTTTGGAACAGGAATAAAAACAATAATGTGGATGATGCTAGCTAATGATAAGTGGATAAGATGCTGGAACACTACCGGAGACCGGAGTAGGGTGTTAAAATCAGCATATCTCAAAGCCGTCTCTAAGTACCTAGGCTACTATAATGTAGATTAGTTTCACCAACCTTCTTATAGCCTAGTCTTTATTGAAAAAAAATAGAGGGGTTTTCAAAGGTATCCAGCTCAAGTGCATAAATAAAATTAGCATACCTCCATAGTAGATCCATCACTGATCCATCAGTTTCACCAACCTTCATATTTAATCCCATTTTCTGTGAGTCATTTTTGCATTTTGGTCACAATCATTTTCCTCTTCTGAGATCTGGTACATATTTGGTAGAAGTAAGGTGTGCTGAACATTGGGCCTTAACCACAAGGTTGAGAAAGACAAGTCAAGTAAATAAACAACCAATCTTCACTCAACCCTGTAACAAAGGAGCCAGGACAATGAGAAGACAGGAGGCAGTCGAAATCCATCTCTGAACGTTGTGATGTGCCACTACATTCACTACTATCACTAGATATGACATTTTTGGCTCTTTAATAGTAGCTTTTTTCGAAATTGCACTGGAAGTTAGGAACTCTTTCAATGCCCCATTGCTTTGTGTTTTTTTAATAGGCATGTGAAGTTTTCTCTGCCAAAGAGCGATGACGGGAAGCTGTGCTACAAAGTCCTTGCTACGACGAGTTTACTCTATACTACGCAGTGAAAACGCGTAACTCGTATACCGAGGAACTTGATTTAAATTTTTTTCAGGTATGTTCTTTTATTTACCCAGTTCAAGTGAATACACAGACAACGTGTCAGGTGGCCATACGTGCTTTAAAGCAAGTAACTAAATTTCGGCTGTCATTAATTTGCCAAAACTGCACTCGGAGAACAGTTATGTAGAGCAGGTTTCGTCTCCTGAATACACTTCTAAAGTCGTTGAGTAACTCTTAGCGTTGACTCTCAGGCAGGAATGTAACCGGATCAGATTGGCAAGGACGGACGCCGGCACTAACTGAAAACTTCCAAATGACAAAGCAGTGACTCATTGGAACCACCTGAAACCTCGTCGTTGGTATGGAGAAGTAAATGAACATCCTGTTCACCATAACGAGGAGATTTGCAACTTAATGTTTTTGCAACTGAACGTTGGCAATTCGTACTGGATCAATCCAACCGCACCAAATAGCAAGAGCTAACAGCTCCAATGGCACTTGCAACGAAGGGCTGTAAATCTCAGAACCTGGGAAGGACCAGGCTACAAATAGGTCATCTAGACAGCCCTTGCTCTTGATCGAGCTCTTGATGCGCTTAACGTTTCAAAAGCTTTTACAGCTGATACCACACTAGGGGCAAAACTGACACAAAGTACAGGATCTATAGAAAGTTATACGACTACCTATCCTGATTCAAAATAGTGCACATAGAGCACAATCTAGTTTTGTGTCCTATCGCCGTGACATCTAGCGGAGACCGAGAAAACGTATAAAGGGGAAACTAGGTGTGTGGGAAATTATGCAGGCACACAGCTCGTGTTAACAACTATGAAAACCCATCATGGGCTCTTGGTGACGCACGGATTTATTGCACCGTGCAGCAACAATAAAGCCGCGCCTTTCTTGGATAAAAAGGGAGAGGGTTTATTTCAACCCTTTAGGCAAAGCGCTCAAAGTCTCGAGAAGAAATGCTAATACTGCTGGTATCAGGGGCGTCACGACTGGGGGGGGGGGCGAGGGAGACGCCCCCCCCCCCCCCAATGTTGTCGGCCAGTCGGTAAAAAAATAAACGAGTCAGCGCGAAGCGCCGCGATTTTGAGTCAAAACAGTTGATTTTGTTCATGAAAACAGTCGTTTTTTCTTAAAATCAGTCGATTTTTCGTCAAAACAGTCGGTTTTTCTGAAAATCAGTAAATCTTTTTCTAAACTGTCGTTTATTTTCTTGAAAACAGTCGTTTTTTCTGCAAAAATAGTCGGTAAAAATTACCCGCCAGTCGGTAAATACCTTGCCCCCCCCCCAAAAAAAAAAACATTTTGGCTAGTAACGCCTCTGGCTGGTATTCTGCTCATTAACTTCTGGATCTATTTCATTTATGTATGATGGTTGCTGATAGTAAGACGAAGGAGACACAAATAGACTGATCCCACTGAGGGGTTGCTCAACTTCCGATTCTAGTGTACAGCAAGTGCCCGTCCTGCGGTGCCCGGACAGTACCGGCACCGGTTGCCACGTGTTAAAACATTAAGTAAGCATGTTTAGTAGCATTAGAAAGATAAATCGCTTAATTCATGGCCGGCATCGCTGATTTCGGTCGGTGCCGGGAAAGGGAGTACAGCAGGTGACGACGTGGGTAACTCCTTGGACGCGAAGAGGGCCAATTTTGCAACTTGCAGTCTACTGCCAAGGGCGCTGACTTCAAACCACCAGTCGGTCCCCCAAATTTTCATATTAAAGCCGCTTTCACACTGATGCGTTGAACCTTTCCCACTGAGCTACGCAATCTCTGTGTCACGCTTGCGTCGACCCAACGCAGAGCTTATACAACGCAGAGCTTATGCAACGCAACAGATTTTTCAGTAGAAAATGGAAGTTTTTAAGAAAAACAGGAGAAAAACCTACTAATGATGAAAGAAACGAGAATTCCGCAGAAGAAACCGAGAAAGGAAAACGTAAATGAGCATCCAGCGTGAAAGCTTCGCGCGCAAGTGTGAAAGATACGCTAAGCAAGCTGTACGCAACGCAAGATAAACGCATACGCAACGCATCGCAACGACGCGTCAACGTGAAACCGGCTTAACCCTCCCGCAGGTTGCGAACTTGGCGAGGCCAAGAGAAGAAAGCACGCAGATCAATATACTAGCACTCAATGAAACGGGATTCATTTCCATTCGGAGACTGCACGGAGAGGGAACACCATCTTTCCATTCTTTCTTATTCTTGGGTTATTTTTCTAAGCTGATTGTAAACACGTCAAATCAAGCCAGCTTCTGAAATGTTGATGGTATGAAACCGCGGGAGGCAAATAGATCATGCTGATGGGTTTCCGTTCAGATGCTTTCCATTAAGACACATGAACACCAGGAGCACTGAACTCTACTAGAGGAATTTATAGGAACAAAACGCAAAACGCTCTACTGAAGAGAAGAACCAAAGGTTGGAAAACATATTTACTAGAGGCATTCCCCAACTAACAGCTCATGAAATTGAAAATTAAAACTGAATTAATCTTGAATTAAACTAGAATAAAACTGGTTTAAAGTAAAGTATACGGTACAATAAATGAGATCATGTTATACACCGTAAAATGCCAGGAAAACTGCGCAGCAAACTGAAACAAAACAAAGAGCGCAAAGAGCAAAAGGTTTGAAAGAATTTACAATTTGTGCTTTACTTAAATTACTGTTTCCGATCAGTAGCCTACTATGCATGAATATTTGTTAAGTTTGATTTTCGAAAACATTAGCAGCTCGAGCGCGACGAGTTTATCACTTCCAAAATAGGTGTACAGTAAGTTCCCACGGGGGATGTACAACAGTGCCCACTCGCTTCAGCGTTGGCATACACATATTATACTGAAAGACTTCTTATGGTGTGACATAAAACACTGACGGTAATCACAGGAACTTCCCAGTCAGTTCTGTTAATCCTTTGAAACCCATAAATTAGGCGATTTATCTTTCAAAGGCTACTAAACATGCTTATTTTAATGTTCTGACACGTGCAACCGGTGCTGGCTGGTGGAAGCCGGCATCAGGCACTTGATGTCCACTAAAATCGAGAGTGGGCAACCCCTCAAGCGATCCAAGCGGATCAGTCTATGTGTGTCCACCCTCGTTATCAGCAGCCATCACATAAGTGAAACAGATCAACAGAATATCAGTAGTATTAGCTTTTCTTCTTAAGGCTTTGAATGTGCCAGAATACACAGTTCATTGCGTAACAAAATTCACCATCCTTTTCACAACTCTGGTGTTTGACTACCCCCTAAGCCTACTTCTGCACGTAACTAGGTTCAGGAATGGGACTTTATCGCCGTTTTATAACTGGGCAACACGCAGAGTTAAAACTTTCAAAAAACATAAAACTGACATTGGGCTTCGAATAGTTGGGCGAGACCGGCAAACTATGCGACTCATCTGACTTTAACTGCGATTTCGTTTCAGTCCGATTAACCAAAATCACAATCTTGACATAGTCGACACGGAACGATGGGCTATCGACGCTTCCTAAAGGTGAGCTTTCTGAAGATTTCGGCCCTTACTGGCAACTCTTCAGAGAGTAGCTACAAATTCAGACTTGTGCGATAAACCGGGAAAAGGTTCTAGATAGTTTCCAGGCTTCCAGCTACAGACTTCATAGCGAGGGGTCGACGACTCTCCCGGAACGGTGTACACGTTCCGACGGAATAACCCGGAATGGTCAGGAATAATCCGGAATGGTCAGGATTATTCCGTTATTCAGGAATGGTGTACATAAAAAAAAGAGTCGTCGACCCCTCGTTCGCCACAGGACAGACCGAATGGGGTGAAATAAATGCGGACTAAACAAAAGCTGGTGAATTACCAAACTCGATAAAGAATGGGAGGATATGGAATGGTTAGGAATAATCCGGAATGGCCAGGAATAATCCGGAATGGTCAGGATTATTCCGTTATTCCGGAATGGTGTAGGCTACATAAGAAATGAGAGTCGTCGACCCCTCGCTTCATAGCAATTTCATACATTGGGTACGGCCTAAAGAGGACCCCCGCAAACAAGGGACGAAATTGTCCTTGTATCAGAGAAAAAGGTCCTGTATTTTTTTCCTTCCCAGTTTGTTCGCCGGCGTTTGGGATAACCCATATGCAGAACTATGAAATACAGAACCAAGTTATATCACAAACAAACTGATAAATATAATCAAGATCAACAACCTTTCGAACAAATTAGGATCATCATCAAATAAATACATTAGGAAACGGGAGTTTGACATAGACCATCTTCCATCACGTTCCCCTGCTCCCCCCCCCCCCCCAATGGATAGTTGGTTACAGGAGCCAGCTAGTGATGGTTTCTTAAGTGGATCGGGTCAGGTCAGATCACTACCGGCAGATTTCGATTTCGACTGATCGGCCGACCACCAGACAAAAATACGAACCATGAGACAACTCGTCTCATGCCTCGAACAATAATTCAAAGTAATTACGCATCTCCACAAAAAAAACGGTAACAGGCAAGACAATAGACTGGTATACGATCGGTAGTGAATCAAAAGCTTGTAAACAGAAGACCCGACCAATAATGAAAGCTACTAGATGCTGGCCTATTGTTCTCCACCTCATAAGTAGCTGGGAATTTGGACAATAGCTACTGCGTCTGCGTGTTTGGTTGGCCCGTTTGTACAGCTCATAGCTTTTTTCGGCATACCACACATATTAAGGATCGACAAAAGGAAAAACATTTGGCTGGTATGCGAATAAAGAGTAACAAAATACAGCTAAATAAATTGTCACTACTTATTTCTTTCAATAATTCGCTTTGAGATTTGCTTGTCATTTCTGCCTGAGAATACACCACACTTTTAAAAAAGAAAAAGTCCGTCCGCTTAGCTAGTGTATGTAGTATGACCCACTAAATAGCCTATGTTAAGAAAAGGTGAGATTCACGGAGTCGTTGTCATACATATGTTCGTTGTGTTATATAATATTGTTGTTATGTGTGTAAATATGTTGATAAAATTTATAATGTTGTTTTATTGTTGTTATATGCTGTTATAAGTATATAATGTGTGTTGTATAATGTATAATAAATAATGTTGATTAGTGTTAGGATTTTGCAGACAGAAAAGGTACAGTAGTACTCACAACAATCATTCCTATCGACCTCCGTCATTGTCTGCCATAAATCCTTTTATCATCAAAGTCTTTACGCCAAAAGAAATTAAACGCCAAACGACCCTTTCCCTGAAGAATCGTTAGTAGGGAACGATCAAGATATCAGGGGGGGGCCTCCCTCCGTGGATATAGGCTAGCTCCCTCAGCGATATCCGACGAAAGGCCGGGTCATGAATAAGTGATAGGGATGTCTCGTCCTGACCCCAGGACGGCTAGCGTTGCCTGAGAGAGTTTTCCAGGACAAGAATAAAAGCACGAAGGCTTCATATGGGCCACCCCACAAAGCATCGGCCTGCCCTAAAGGGTGACGAAAACAACAGTGCGAACACCAGTTAAGTTTTTACTCGCTCTTCCACTCGAGCGATAAGTATCCTAGGAGATCAATTTTATAATCCTTCTAATGTACAAAGGGGAGACCCTCTAGGAGATATTTCCCAAATTAGGCCCACTGATAACCAGTGACCTACCTGTCAGAGACAATCAATGGATCTTCACAAATAAGTTATACTGACGTTACTGGGTACACAACGCAGGCTGTTTTCAAACACTAAGACTCTTGCTGAATCTCTACGTCAATTATTATGCCTACATCTTCTATGGATTTCCATAACGTTAGGGGAAATCAGCAACTCTGTGGAACGTCTTGTCACCCTGCAATAAACTCCAAATTGTCCTGAATGGGGGAATCCGTAATATACTGAGAGCAACTGACAATCGATAGCGAGAGGATACAATGAGATGTCTCCCAGATCCGCTATGTCACGGCGGGGTTAATGGTTCTACTTTATCGTGACCTTAAAAGCATGTAGACGTACAAAAGCATAATTAAGCAGGATACTAATGGAGTAGGACAAAGCTGTTCGAACACGACAATAAGTTTGAACTAGTTTGCAGCGACAAGGAAACTCGAAACTGGCATATTACACTAATAAACATACGAAAGGGAATTACAATTTAAGGTAGTTAAATCATCCGTGCCATGAGCCCATTCATTCATTTTCCCATATAACCGTCTAAAATTTCACGATATTATAAGCTAATTAAGTGTTCGGTTATCGCAGAATTTTAGTAAAAACTGGCGTTACGACCACATTTCCTTTGGTTCTGGTTCCAGCTTCAGAGTGACTCAGGAAAAAAGTTACTGCGAGGAAGAGGAATAGGAAAACTGAAAACAGGTAGGATTACAGTTTCCCGCGACGAGTACCTCATTATGGTCTTCATCAATAAATGCTAAGACGTTAGTGCCGCTCGTTATGAAGTGTGATAGCCTACGATTTTATAACTGAGACAGTTTAAGGCTCATTCAGAACTGAGCTCAGTTTCATTCCATTTCCTAGAAACTTGTTTGACAGTAAGCTCAGTGACAAAAAAAAATCTTGCGCTTTTTTGGCAGGTTAATTGTATCAGTCGTGTGTTTTAGTTTAAACACAAGTAAACGAAACTGAAACTAAACAGAACTATTGTAAAACAAAGAATATTAACAAGCATAGGCTAAGATGATAGCGAGAACCAAGCAAAGTTTATCCATCAAATTTTAGCCATATCCTAACCAGTAGGCTAGGCTAGCGTACTTTTGGGCCGCTCAATAAATCGTAGGTTTTATTATTTTACAAAACACGGGAATTGAACAAAATAGTCTAAGCAGACTAATAATGTGACCAAAAGTTTCGTGTATAAAAAATGCCAGTCAGTGCTGCTAAATCAAGGTAGCCTAATCTTTTTTTTTTCGAAAATAAACAACAGCCTAAACGTTCACCAAAAAATACTTAGAAATCCAAAAAAAAGAACGAAGGAGACCTGTCGAAATCGCCTTCTCCGATGATTAATGCAAAATAAATCTTGAACTTAAAAGAAAAAATCTGTAGTATGAGCTTGCATATCGGTTCCTAATCTTTCCTTTTTCCCCAGTGACATCCTACCCCCCCCCCCCCCCGCCCTCCATTTCCCTATTTCCTGCGGACTTCTCCAAAGGTACCGGAACAGCTAACCGCGGTCCATTGGCTGTCTTGTTCAGTCGTCCTGGATGTCTAAATGATTAATAGTCCAAATCAAGTGTACATTGTCGATTGCAATTGGGGTAATTGATGGTGCTGAAGAGATGGAAATAAATGGGATTGCCAAAATTTGTCACTTCATAAGGAGTGATTCGCCGCGAACGGGTGCCGGCGGTTTGTCAGCACACGAGATTCAATTTGCCTGAAAGCTACGCAATAGCATTTTGAATTCGAAGGGCCGAGAGGGTAGAACCAGTCCCCCGCTGATACGCCAGTTTGTATCAACCATACCCGAGATGACTCAAGGGCTAAATTGCAACACCAAAACAGTAATGTTTTGAATACTTTTCACTGACTTTCAATTCCAGTGGTTTTATTATTGAAAAAGCGATGGAAAAAATTTAAAGAAAAAAGTCGAATCAGGATTAGAAGTACAGTAGAGGTACGCTTATGTGAACAGTTACTTTAATGTGAACACTGCAGTTTTGGGCAAAATGGTAGACTGACGATCCAAAATACCTGTACAGGTGTTTTCAGCTGCCCTTCTTACCTACTTTGGCTAACTGATAGTTAGCTTTAGACACAGCAAGTGCATGAAAATAGCAAAATCCGAAGTCAACAAACGTTCACATAAGCACACCACTACTGTATAGTAACGAGATAAAGATTTCTTTTAAAGTAAAAATGGATAGTGTCTGCCACACACTTGTGTCACCGGGAGCAGGAGGGGGTGGTGAGAGCTGGCATACCTGTAAGGTACATAAGCCAGCAACACCTGTCGTTTTATCGTTCGGTCAACAACTCAGTGCGTGGTTGGAAGCTAGTAATCCGCTTATGTCCGGACCTCACCATCGTCAAAGACCCCAGGATAACACTGTACATTTCGCGAAAATGTAGCCTAATATTTATGAGAGGATGCTTATGTAATGCCATTTTAAGGGTAGCGTTTCGCAAAAAGATTTGTAGCGTCCCAGAAGCAGTAACCAGGAAATAATCACCATCATCAGCCGCAGGCTATTCATCGGGAAACTACATCCATAATACGTGCAATTTAAGGTAAAGATGACACTTAAAAGGGTCATAACATTAACATTTTTGGTATCCAACAATCATTCAATACAAGGATGTGCACTTGTTTCGCGGAAAGGGAACTTTAAACTTCGACTTTAAAGGGCCGTAACATAACTTTTTTCGGCATCCAACCTATATTTAATGGTCGTCCAGGCCTTCATAACAGTCCTTCTCGAACTGAGTGCCATGGCAAGCGGCCCAGATGTCTACACCTTCACATGGGATCTCGATGCAGTCTGGGCCATCCAATCATAAAAGATTGACTGACCCCCCCCCCCCCCCCTCACTCGAATCAACGCGAGGAGTAAGCAACTACCATCAAGCACTTCGACAGAACAGAAATCCGTATGCAATTTAACCAGGCACAGACCAAGCGAAGGCTAGATCCCCCCTTACCTGGTCCTCAATCCCTTACCATTAACCAATCCGCGAGCCAATCCTCTAGGACTTAACAAAAACAAAGAATTCATCACTGCAGATTATCAAATTTCACGCCAACGCAGATTCAAAAAACTTGCTCTCACATCCGGGAACCTAATTCGTAGGCTAGTCAAGCTATGCAAATATATTATGCCACAATTTGGCACACGAAGGCTTAAAATACCAACAACACCATGGCGTCAAAGTAATTAGCATGTTAATAAAAGGCATCCAAGCATGAGCCGAGGCATGAGCTTCAACCAGTAGTTGTTTAGTCATTGATAACCATTATTACCGTTAAAGTGGATGGATTATACTTTTTTCCACTGATTTTTTTTTCTCATATGGGCCCTTGGATACAATAAAGCAACTAGCACTGATGACCGTTCTTAGAAGCTCCTACACTGTCAGAAGTCGGATAACATATAACGTAAGGATGCGCAACTCTTTTGGATGTTAGTCTACAGGTGTCACAGAAGGTATCCATTACGACCTTTGAAGTTTTATTTTTTCGTTAAAAGTAACATAGCAAACCACGTCTAATGTTACCTGTTACAAAAACATGACAATTAAGAGGATCATAACACATTATTTATGCAACACCAACAGAAACCGTTGTTTGTTATCAGTTGAAACCGCCCATCGTTCGTTCACAATTACGTAAAAAATGTAGGGTCACCGGAAAACCGGAACACCGGAACGCCGGAACCTCCGTCACCGGAACCGATGGCTTTCGAAACTAACCTAACCTAACCTAACCAAAAAAGTGTACAACAGGTATTGTCAAACTCGGAACGACCGTGTCAAGGAATGTTTCCGCTACGACCTTGTTTTTTCGATAAAAGTAACATCCCAAACCATGTTTAATGTTACGTTTTACAAAACGTTACAATTAGATGCTCATAACACAGTATTTATGTAACATTAACAGATAGTTTGTTGTCTATTATCCGATAAAATTGCGCAACCGCATGTTATGAAACTTCAGACAGTGCTCAAGGGTCTTGAACAGACTAAAATCCAAAGGTCGACGACATATCGCCCTCGAAACTTGAAAGCTCGCTGGAACTTTTGCCCTGAGATGAGATTTTCTACGGTCGCAGCTGTCGAGGAACAGATGACGGGTCTCCCCGGTCCTTTTCAAGCTTCGCGTTTCTGCCTTGAGGGGATACTTTATCCTTTTTCTCCCTTCGTTGTTAGACATGAGGAAGGACAAATAAGGTGGAGGGTCTTGAATCTTGCCTCTAACAAGAGGAGAGTCTAACTATTTTACATTCTTTACTTAAAACATTGAAATTGCTCAGAACACAAATGGGTAAGAGCCGAAGAGGGGAACATGTCCAGAAAGCAGGAAAACAGGGTAGAAAAACAAGCTCGAGGTCTCGCCTCTAACAAGATGAGGGTCCAACTATTTTGTTCTTTGCTTAAAACACTTGAATTGCCTAGAGCCCAGACGAGTACGAGGGAGAAACGTGCAGACAGCAGAAAAACAGGGTCCAAAATAAGCTGAATGTCTCGCCTCTAACAAGACCATGGGAACCATTTTATTTTCTTTGCTTAAATACTGAAATTGCTCCAAACCCAGATGGGTGGGAGGAAAGGAAATTCCCGTCAGCTAACGTGAAAGCTAAGGAGAAGTAGGGTGATAACTAAGAAGTTCAAATTCCTCCAAAAACACTCAACTGCTAAAGTTTGCACTGTTAGTATGTTGCCTTACTATTTTTTTTTCATCTGAATGCATTTATTCCACATAAGACAATTCCCGAAATGATAAATGTAAAAGACTGACATATATTCGTATCCAATTTTCCTGCAGCCCTGTTGACCCAGAACATTTTTCAAAAGTGACTGATTAAACACATAGATAGGCCTAATCTTGAGTCAGCTTTTTTAATCTTCTGTATTTTTTTTTTCTCATCACAAATACAGCACTAATATATGCTATGTATAGATTAATTTTGCACTCCTGAGATTAGGGGATGCAGATAAACAACAAACAAAAAACGAAGACAAAAACGAAGACAATACCAAAAATATAGAATACAAATAACTTATAAATAAAGGCAAAGTCAGTATTTTTTCCCAGAGCACCCAGCGGCACAATAGCCAAAGTGGGTCACAAACACCGAACTTCCAAACTAAGCAGTGGGTTCGAGAAATGCGAGCGAAAGTGGGTAGCAAAT
Source organism: Branchinecta lindahli (assembly GCA_023053555.1). Classification (NCBI taxonomy): domain Eukaryota; kingdom Metazoa; phylum Arthropoda; class Branchiopoda; order Anostraca; family Branchinectidae; genus Branchinecta; species Branchinecta lindahli. The sequence goes on along the minus strand of JAKZAO010000006.1, from coordinate 8,335,428 downwards.
ATGGTCTGAATTACCGGTGCTAAAGTCGTGACTGAACAATCACCGTTTGTCCTTGCCGATCCGTTCGGAACATGACGAAGGAAAATTTAATATTCTTCAAAGAATGTATTGCCATTCTTTTATGAAGCGTCTCAAATTCTCAGAACGCTTAACCGATCGACACGCCAAGTTTGACGACCTCGTCTAGTGCCCGAGCATTATAGCCTACCATAACTTATGGTACATATGTAGCGCGCTCTCGAGGGATATTCAGTGCAAAAAAAAAATCCTTGCTTGCTTGATTGATTGATTTATTTATGAAAACGAAATAAATCAACAGACGAATCCCGGAACTGCCAACATGCCAAAGGTTCAAACGACCAGTTCAGGGACTCAAAAATAATCAATTACATCTCTTAAAGTTTAACTGAAAAGGGCTGAGATAGGACAATTTAGTTACCCATCACTTATTCACTTCAAGAGGCTTGAAGACCCGATGAAAATGCGTTACTTCGTTGCTCCGCTATTCACGAATAATCGATTTTCAAAAAGTGGAATTTGCTTGTCTGATTTGTGGTACCTGTACACACTTGTACCTGTGTTGTATGCTTGACGAAAAAGATTTACGAAAAAGAAGTGTTCACGCATTGAGTTACCTTCCGCAAGATGACCACGGGGCACTGAAAAGCCACGTTTTGATTGAGATTCAAATTTTCCACGTCATAGTAGAATTTTCCGTTGTGAGGACGGCCGTAGATATTCTGAACGTCATTCTAGAGTAAATAGTGAAAACGAAAAAAAATCTCTTTACACAATCCAAAAACTGCAGTGCATTCAGTTAAATGATACAAAAATAAGTTGGCTTTTCAGTTAAACTTTAAGAAAATCATTTGTGACAACCCTATATCTGCGTCAGACGCGACAACAACTAGTAAAAGTAGAAGATTAATGAAATACTGAAATAGCTCTTAACTGACATTTTTGGCTTACAGGTTACCCTCAGATATGATCTTTAGTATCTTATGTGTTAAGTTTTTATTTTATTGTGCTTTATCTTCTCTCTTTTTTCATTTTTCTCCTTTCGTTCTTTCTTCATTATCGTGTTTATGTTTGTTAATTTCTTAAGGGGGGTTTGTTTGAACCTCTTAACAATTGTAAACTTCTGAAGGATGTTGTAGTTACTTGTTGTTGTTTTTTACAAACATCATATATAATCTTAATCTAAAAAAAATAACCGTATGATGAGATGCAGTGAATTTGAATGTGCTTTTTTTCTTGATTGTTACCTCAAATGTCCTAGGCTACTCGGTTTTGTGACTTTTTGGACACACATTTGTCAGTCCCATCCTGTCCTCCCTCTAGGACAAGCCAGTGGTTTAGGGGGTAGCCATATGGAAATTTCAAACTTATTCCTATCTAAACACAAATATCTTTGTTTAAACTCTCTCAAACACAGCATTCTTTTTTATTGATTGTATAGCTCCGTTTCCGAAGCAAAACAACACCACCTGAAACGCTTAAGGGGTAAACCTTGCATGACAAAGGATAGATCCAATGAAGCTTCACCGAAGGCTTGCAAATCGACACCACGACCCCTATTATGAAGGAGTGCCCTCCTCGGCAAAAACATAATCGATGTTATAAACAGCATAACGAATTCGGACCAAAGGTCAAATGTTCCAGTCAATCCATTCATTTGCTAAAGCGTATGCTTTTTGCAGTGGCTCAGAGAGGTTTTGTCAAGTTCAAGTGTCATTTTTTGTGAGAACCAAGAGTTCGAGAGGTGGGATCTCCTTTATTCAATGAGTGAGGTTGAAAGAGTCGCTCCACAATAGCATCCTACTTGGTTATTTGGCTGCAAAGTTTAAGTGTGGTATAACCTTGACGACAAAAGATCTGTGCTAGCTAGAGATGGCTGCGCTGCATCATGCAGGTTTATTGGCAAATGGATTTGATCGTCATTGTTGCGTCGTAGACAAGAGTACTCCTACGGAGGGATTTGAACCCGAGACCTTTAGTTTTCAGGAATGAGAGGTAAAAAGTTTAATCATAGCCTGCGTTCTTGAATAGCGCCAACCAAGGACGACGTGTCTTGTTGGAGGATTTCTAGGAAGGGTATTAAAAATTGTTTAAATATATTGCTGTATAAATAAACCTTAAGCCCAAACTGACTGCGAATCATATTTGACAGTGCAAAACGAATATGTCAACTAAATTTCATTAGAGCTATATTTCGGACCTTCCTGGCAAGGGTCCTCTTCAGACTCAAGCCGCTCAAACTTTAATGTTCAGGATAGTGTCAATACACTCCTTCGTTCGCATTCAAATTTATTTACCCTCCACAAACATCCTGCCTTGTCAGCCCACGAAATAATTAGCCAGTTTTTCAATCCTGAACCCGTTTAATGTGCCTGTCACTGTGTAATTTTTTTGTAGGTCTAGTGTGTTGTTAAACTATATGAAAATAATGTAGTCATGTTTATTTATTCTATATTGTTTTGTTTAGTTTTTAATATGTGTATTTTCCTTTGTGTATTTTATTCATACTCCGCTGTTATCTAAAAAGCGGGTAAAAAAAAATAAAAAAATTAACTGTCGGAAGCAATCGTAACGTGTCGTAAGCGGCCATTTCGGCGGTTTTCAGCCAATGAGAGCAAGCTGGGTCCGGACGAGCACTTTTACGACGGACTTCCGATTGCCAGTGGAGGACCCACGTGTACCATATTGGATTATATTATTTGAAATTTATTTGTTGGATTAATTTGGAATTTATTCATTGAAGTTGTTTTTTTTTCTTTTTTTGTATTTGTATTAACCATGGCCCTTAGGACTTTCAGTGAAATATCTATCTATCTATCTACTGTCCGTCGCAGAACGACGAAAAGGCAGGACCCTTCTTCTAATTTTCTTCTTCTTCGTCCTTGAGAGTTGAGAGATAAAAGCCCTGTTTTGTTGGTATCATTCTCCTTCTTCCCTGACAAATTTCGACTTCCGGAGGCTTGTTTTAACAACGTTAACCCCCTTTCACCGGGATTCGGGTACGGGTGAAAACGACGAAAATGCAGGACCCCAGTTCTAATTTTCTTCTTCTTCGTCCTTGAGTTGAGGGATAAAAGTCTTGTTTTGTTGGTATCATTCTCCTTCTTCCCTGACAAATTTCGACTTCCGGAGGCTTGTTTTGGCAAGGTTAACCCCCTTTCACCGGGATTCGGGTACGGGTGAAGGCAAAACGAGTAGCTTACCCCTTGCACCACCCCGCCATGAAGAGAAACATTAGGTTTCAATTATTCCCCGAACTTCCAAATGGTCTTGCGGGTGAAGAAAAGTGTCTTACCTTTTTCTCGGTCATGACGTACAGGTAGCGCTTCTGGGGGTCGAAATGGAGATCGGGATTCACGGCTTTTCCTTCGTCTATGACGACATTGCTATACTCAAGGGCGAGTCGAGGTGCACCCCCAACAGGTCCTAGGTTTGTCTCAATTACCACCTGTAAGAAAAGGTGAAAATCAGAACAGGTTTTATATTCATAAATATATATTTATATACACATCTATTTTTTACATAATTATGCTTTAAATAAGTATTCATTTGGCCCAAGCTGACTGCAAATCAGAGCAAAATAACACTGGGAAGCAGCGCTAAGAGAACGTCCTTACTGAAACTCATCCAGTCGTGCACCTCCGCTGGCTCCGATAACTTTATATTCTGAACACAGCCAAAAAAAAGATACAACTTCCTCTGTTTCCTCAATGTGTGCAAACCGCACCCAGCTTTACTAGAAATTTCTAAGCCCGCAAGACTGTCTCGCTTTAAATGCCGCAAGCGTAGTCGGCGGCGCTACGAGTATGGCCCGTTTGGGAAGCATGGACAGCATCAGTCTTGGCGCCACTCTCTAGTGTTACTTTTCTCTACTGAAAATCATATTTGACTACGCTAAACGGATCCGTCAGCTGAGACTGAATCTGGCAACGTTTACCCCTTTTTGGCAACGCCCGAGGGGTTGCCAACTCTCAATTTGAGTGTACAGCAATTGACCGGTGCCGCGGTACCTGGTCGGTGCCGGTACCTGGTCGGTGCCGGCACCGGCTGACACCAGCGAGCACCGGTTTCCACTTGTTAAAACATTAAAATTAACATGTTTGTAAGCTGGAGTCGACTAACTTATGGCCGGCACAGCTTGTGCCGAAAAGGGGTGTACAGCAGGTGCAGGAGACTGGGTAGCCCCGCGGCAACGCCTCCGGTGCGCATAAAGTCGGTAGCTGGACATCCCCTCGAGTAGCCATTTTTCTTACACGGCCCTTAACAGCCTTGCGCCGGTAGTCTGCGCCAATTTTAAAGGTATTTCCGCCTGCAAAGCCGCAAAACGCGCTGCATATACAGATTAATAACCAAGAGCTTAATAAAGGACCTCTATTCAACTACAATCAGTTTAAAATTCATGAACGCAATTATCTGTAACCATTTAATGAAGGGGTTTACTCGAACAAGTGCAAATTTGAGGTTTTACAACTGGTGGTAATGGTGCTCCGACGTTCCTATCGCAGTTAATCTGCCATAAAAGGTGAATTTAATAACAAAAAAAAAACGATTTTAATCTTAGAAATGGTATACGACGGTAGAATTTGATTATTCTTTAGGCAAAGATCAAAGAGGATGGGGGGATGTCTACATTCTAAGCGAGTTTCAATGGGAGGAAATAAGGGATTTGATAAGTTAAGGTACAACTTTACTAAAAATGGTATTTACTCTCATGGCATATAAAAAAATACGCTTTGCAAATTAAATAACTGATATGTGACCTCGTATGTGACACGAAAGAACAAAACCCTAGCCTAAACACATACAGCAGCACGATAATTTTAGGGCAAGGTAATAATAACGATCAAAACAATTACAAATAAAAGCACACGAATTTTAGGATAAGGTACATACAAATGGTCAATGAAGAGTGAATTTGTCGCGTTACGGGGCAGAGGGGTTTCATTAAGAATACATATTTGGGGAGATTCCTCAGGGTAGCCCTAGCCCTAGAGGTAATGGAAGGTTGCTCAATGAAGAGGGGATGTGTGGCGTTACGAGGCAGAGATGTTTCATTAACAATAAACAGTTGGGGAGGTTCATCAGGATAGATCTAGCCCAGGTGACAGGTGATAAGTTTTTTTTTCGAAGTTGATCATTTGCTCTTAGAGCAAATTAACCTTGTCTTGTCCTTTCGAATGTATGAATCGTGCATATTGTCGTATTCCGGCGACATTCTGGTATTATGGTGACAAGAACTGTGTCGAAGCTGGCCCTCCAGTCGCATTCCTTGTCAAAACCGTCTTTTTGTCATTTTTCATTAATTCACTAACCTTCAAGAAAGCAGGAAAAAGCACCGATCCCTGAACAGATTAGTAAAACCATGAGCAGTTTATTATTAATACTGGTCATCGACTCGTCCAACACCTGGGTAGGATGCATCCGGAATTTTTATAAAATGTAGTCAACTCCTACCAATTTCGCTTCGGTCCACGAGTTCAAGAAACTCAATATACAAAGGTTCCAACATTCGCAACAATGTGTTTGTACACTGTCAGAAGTTTCATAACAGATAACACAAGGATTCGCGCTTCCAACAACAACACTTGGGATGTAATCTGTTGTCGCGACAAACGTTACACATGAAATTTTATGCATAACAAGCCAAGAAGAGCCGAAAAACCGCCAAAAAAGTAAATGCTTTTCATTGATTTTTGGTTGTAGGCTGAGTTTAATTACTGTAAAAAGTAAAGGTAAAGGTAGTCTACTGTAAAAAGTAATTTAGTAGTATTTCCGTTCATTCCCGTTCCCACGATTCTTCTGTTGTCGCGACAAACGTTACGCATGAAATTTTATGCATAACAAGCCAAGAAGAGCCGAAAAACCGCCAAAAAAGAAAAATGCTTTTCATTGATTTTTGGTAGTAGGCTGAGTTTAATTACTGTAAAAAGTAAAGGTAAAGGTAGCCTACTGTAAAAAGTAATTTAGTAGTATTTCATCCATTCCCGTTCCCGCGATTCTTCACTTCATAAGTGTATCCTATCTCTTCAATTAGCAATACACTGATTATCACGCTTGCCACGTTTGTTCTCTTTACGTGACGCATTTTGCGCCTGAGCATCGTTGCTGAGGAGCTTATTCGTCCGGAGACCGAACTTTTGCCAAGATTTGTCATCCAAGGCAAGGGACATGCAAAGAGGCTAAAACCAGCCGAAGCCGTGTGTAATTTTCTGTAAGCATAGCTTAGTTGTAAAGTGGTCAACTGAGCAGAAACATTATATAGTGAGAGGTGCCCTTTAAAGCGGACCACAAAAAATGGTATTTCTACCACACACACAATGATAACCATCCCTACTGCCACACCAAATGTTCAAAACCACAAAAAACACCATCAAACGATGAGCATATTAAAAAAAAAAAATCCTAGGTTTGAAATAATTCGGTCTGGACTAAATCTCAGCCGATTATCCGAGACCGCCGTTACGGCACGCAGGGAGCCAAGGATCAAACTAATCATTTCCATCTAATGCTCCAACTGTTTATTACATATACAAATAAATGAAAAAAACCAAGACCAGTCTGGTAGGCCTACTTCTAAAGACATCAGAAAAATAATCAATTAAGTCTTATAATTCTTTGCTAATCAAACGGGGAAAATTTCGTCATCTGGAAAAGAAGACGTTCTGCGTATTTTTTTCTCGAGCCGAAACAGCAATCCGGCGATCAAGTTCAAATCTAAATAAACTGGTGGCTTGCGATCAGTAAGAGAAGGTAAACATAATGTTTGGATTAGGTCTTTAAGTAACTGTTCAAAGAAGCATGCCTCTACTGTAGCCTACTGTCGTTACCACCTTTCCGGCTTGAACATCATGTCAATTGAAGTTACCCCCCTTATCCATTCACTCCCCAGAGGGGCACAAACTCTATCTAGTTACTAGCTTGAATCATCTCCAGGAGGAATTCTTTCAGGCAAACTAAAAAGCTGTTTTCAAATTGTACTTCGGTACTTTCAGCTGCTTCAACTGGTTCGCTGGGGGGATAGGGGTCCAATTGAGTCCTTGCTTTATGGCCCGTAACATTGATGTCCCGATGGAAAAATAAATTAACTTTCGCCGTTGATAACTCGTTGGAGAGCGAAAGGAGAGGCAATTTTGCGACTGGCAAGCCCCTGGGACTCTCTGAACTGAAACAGTTGCCACGGTAACTAGTGAAGTTGTGCAGAACGAAAAAAAATGAACGAGATGATGCGACTGTCATAAGCCTACAGAATATCTCAATCGTCTTGCGCGACGATAAACTTTTCCTAGCCAATCCTATGATAACACTATTTGACGGCATTTGTCCCACACTTCCCAAAATCGTAAATATATAGCCCAACCTTTATTTATAGTAATATATATTTTTGTTTAATCCCAATATTATTTTGATTGAATATTTGTGACATATAAATACACAAACTTACATGTGTACTAATATGTGAGTATATATTGTAGAAAATTAACTATATTTCTCTAACAAGAAAATTCAATTACATAACAAGCGAAGTACTTCGTTTCTTCAACAGAAAATCGCCAAGACTCACAACGTTCAACTTCGGACTAAATGTATCGGTAAATCCCAGAGTTTCTGTTGCGAGATATTTTGTTTAAATTTAGATTTTTATTTGCCCTTGACTCTCCTTATTTTTCATTATTTCACTGTAGCCTACCTAATAAGTGGGTCATAGATAAATATAAAAAAAAAACTCCAGGGAAAACTTCGTTATTTCTATTGTTTAATTTTGGCCCGTTCTTTTCCTTGGCATTATCTCCCTTCCCCCGCGATGTAAACCTCCCCCAGTGTGGTTCTAACTTAGTTTAGTCAGAAAGAGAGAGATATTCAATCAGGCGCGGGTACACAGATAGGCTACATCTCAAACCTAGAATGATTTATTTTGCTTTAAACTGGAACAGGCCTTTATACACCAATAACTCCATAATAAATTTCGGTTTTCCTGGTAACAGCCACTGTCAATAGTGCCCAGTCCCTGCACAGATAAGCCTTTAGTAATAAAATCCAAATCACCAAATCCCACATGCATATTTTCAGAATCATCCAGGCATATCTCATTCACGAATCTAGCGGCCTACCAATAAATACCATGTACCGGCAAGACTGGACACGCCAAAACCCAGTAGACCTAAAAATTACCCCAACGGCTCATAAAACAAGCATAGGCCTGACCCACAGCACTACCCGCCTTTTGGTTCTCAGATAGCATCTAATTTTCACACATCATAAAGGAAACGGTTAGACCTCTCATGATGACTAAGGCTAGGCTTTTCTCGGCTAAGGCAGAGATGAAAATCGATTTTCTTCCTATCTTTTTCGTCGGTTACTAAAAACTGATGAACAAAAACCTGGGTTTAAAAATAATTCTTTTAAACAGCAAACATACGGCACGTAACCGAATACTCCGAATACTATCAATTATTAATGCTAGCATGAGCCCTTGGTGTGTTGTTCACAGTTCTTGGGTACAGTGGAGGTACGCTTATTTGAACGTTAGTTAACTTTGAACAGTGCCATTACATCCGCTTACTGGGACTAAAGTCCACTAATCGTCCGCCAAGTTACTAATGAAGGACTCGCCTGCATGGGTCTTTTTGTCTCCATTCTACCATTTAGACCAGAACTTCGCTGCCCAAAGTTAGCTAACGTTCAAAGAAGCATACAAGTTGTCCTGTTTATTTTTAAACAGTACGTCAGAAATAGCAAATTTGGCAGAGAGGTCTCGAGGCGAAATGGAATAGGCTACCTCTACTGTAGTTCAAATAAACTAAGTTATGAAGAGCCTACTATGTGCCCTTTGTAGTGAGTAGTTTCAACTCGTGATTGGACTATTGCCCCTAAATAAAAATAAGTTATGAACAACTTACTATAGGCCCCTTTGTAGTATGTAAATAGCCTACTCATTGAGCCCAAACTCACTGGGAAATATATATCCAAACAATGCACAAAACGAAAAAAAAGGGTAAAAAAAATACTTATTTTCCAGAGCAAAAACACGACGTCACCGAAAAGTAGTAAAATATAATGGTAGCATGAGCCCCTGATGTGTTGTTCATAGTTTTTATTGGGATCCCAAAACGTTAGTGACGGATACCTATGACATCGCAAAAGTTGTCCGTCTGTCCAACTGTTAGCACGATAACTCTCGAAGGGATTGAGATATTTTGATGAAACTTGGTGGGAGGATCCTTAGGGTCAAAGTACAAGTCAAGTTCGAAGACGGGCTCTGTAGTTCTATATTTGAGGGTGGGGGAGGGGTTTCAAATTAAGGGGCAAAACAAATATTTTTTGAAAGCTGTTTAGATAGTGGGTTTAGGGGTAAGGAGACACGCTGAATCCGAATATGAAAGTTATTTTCTCGCCGGACAAGTAGTTCGCCCGGAATCCGGCCAAAACCGGAAAGTTTATTAAAAGTAAAAGTTTTATTTGAAGTTGATTAGATATTCTTTATAGGGATAAGGAGATACGCTGAACTCGTTTCTGAACTATCTTTTGTTTTTGCTGGGCCAGTAGTTTGCTCGGAATTCGGCCGAAACCGGAAATTTGGCAGAAGTACACCAGGAAGTTTCGATCAGTACCGTCAAAATAGATATGGCTTATACAGGTATATCTGAACTTGGTTTTCTCAGATGACTAGCCTGGCGAAGACTGGATTTGGCGAAGACAAGACGTAGTTAATATTAAATTTTTGGGATCCCATCGAAAACTTTGGTCTTGTTACAGTAGAGGTATGCTTTTTTGATGGTTGTATGTAGTTTCAAAACTGACATATCCGATCAAGCTATTAGCCTTGAAAGAAATGCCTGGGCAATGACGTTTTCTTGTAATCTTCAAATTTAAAAGAGTTATATGCGGAACAGTTGTTAGAACCGTCATTTATTCTACTGCAGGTTTCGTTCCAGTAGCTACAGCCTGAGAAGGATCCTTGCCAAGAGGAGCCGAAATATCACTGGAACAAATTTCAGCTGACATCTGTTTAGCACCTTCACATATGACTCGCTTGTATTGAAATAATGTTTTTTCTGGATAGGTTCAGTTTTTGTTTGTTTAGAGCGTGTTCCACCCTTCTAACAATAATAACTATTAGTTACTATTTTCGTTCCAACCTCATGAAAAGTTGCTACGCTGACCGTTCCAACCTTCTCGAAATAGTAACTATTTGCTTACCACACTCGGGAGCGCAGTTACCGTGGTAACTACGGTCTCTGTGACGCCCGCGGCACGATATTTTGCCGAAAATAGTAAGTTCGCTCCAGCGTTGACGCCAAGAAGCCAGGACGCGTGACGTCATGTGTAGTAGCTACGGTAAGTAGAGTGGAACAAACCCTTAGTGTGGTGGTCAGGTGGCAGGAAAAAATGGTCACTTACCTTCTTGACACTACCGTTCTTAGTCCCCAGGAAAACTACAGTAAACTCTCCCGTGGATGTAGCTGCAATCGAGGTAAGCTGCGTCCCTACGAAAGTCGCTAGGGGTTTCTCGTGTACTGGGTCTTCGCCACCTAAAGGGGTGTTCACATCAAGTCCAGGGAAATCTTCGGTGATAGTGTTCAATTTCTAGAAGGAATGGACATTTATTAATAACAATAAAATGAAGGCTCTGGCGTAAATTTAAGAACATTCCCGTACACCAAAAAATTAGAAAAGACTAGAGGATGGTTTTCGCGAGATTCCGGAATCACTTTCCAGTGAGCGAAGCACATCGCGAAAACTGTGGGAATCCGATTCCTGAAATTGCTCTTCATTTTCGTGGAAAGATGAAATACCGCGAAAATCCAAATGTTTCTGGATTCAAGCAAAGTCATCCTTAAGTTTGCTGTTTTTGTTACATTCGTTAGTGACAATTGTGTGTTTTTTCCACATTTTCAAACTTCCCGCCGAATCATTTAACTTTCAGCGGAGCTTTCTACGAACTTTCTGGAATTACTTTCCAAGAAAGCTGCTTCGGTTCCCAAAGCGCGAAAACCGTCGGCACCTTTCCGAAGCAGCGCAAAAAACACTGGCAAGTTAGTCTGACTTAGCTTTCCAGCTCGCGGTGGAGCGCAGCTCGAGGGGTTGCTCACTCGCTGGGCACCACTGTACACCCTCCCTGGGCACCGGACACTACTGTACAACCATTTTAGGAGTGAGCACCGGCTGCCATGGGCACCGGCTGGGCACACCTGGGCACCACTGTACAACCATTTTGGGAGTGAGCACCGGCTGGGCACCGGGCACCACTGTACAACCATTTTGGGAGTGAGCAACCCCTCGGCGCAGCTCAGCTCCTAGGTAGTTTCGATAGGATCCCAAACGAAGGAATGCTTCTTTTTCTGTCACTGATAAGTGATAACTTCCACTATAGTTCCTACTTCGGCCAACTAGCCTACTTATGACCTAGGAACAGTTTCAATTGTATCAAATTAAATTTATTTATAATCTGTCTAGGTCGAGACGGAGTAGGCTATTGTAAAAAATGAAAAAAAAACGACAAGAGCAGCCAAAATAATAAAAATTAACTAAACCGAAACATCATTGAGCTCCATGGTTGATTATAAATTCGCTTTATTCTGTTGATGGGCCTCAGGACAGCCGCAGACGGATCAGCTACACAGAACTTTTCAATGAGATGGCTGTTCCTCGTCTAGGGGGGAAGGCATAGCAAATTTGTTATAGATAAGATTTTAACTCAGCTCAGTATGACTCCCAATTTCTTCGAGTTACTTAGGGGCAATAGTTATTTACAGCCAGCCTCTTGTGTTGGGTATGTTACTATAATATTACAGGAGGCGTGACCTAAGTCACACTACTAAAGAGGGGAACTATTTCAACATCTCATTATGCTCAAGGCAGGAAGTTAAGAATTTCGGCGTCGCCGAATCACCTTCAAGTGGTGAGCAAACGGGTCAACTACTGGTGACTTGCAACCTCAAGGAAGTGAATGCTAAACTAATCCTAAACTAACTTAGAATCACATGGATGGAGCCACGGACAGATAAGTTTCCAACCGTAGAACACAAATTAGAGGAGAGGTTTTCAAGCGTCAATAACGGGTCGGAAACTAAGCGGTTCCGCGTCCGACGTTGTGGGTAGACCTACAGTAGAAATCCCAGATATCACTATGAAAGCGTATGGGTCTACAGATCTATATAACAATCATCCGGACATTCAATTTTCATCTAACCCGGTACATTATTTGGGGGGGGGGGGTCCCGTGGGTCGGGCCTACCAAACAGTAAAAAAGGACATAGCTCAGAGGTCAACGCCTATAAGAACATTTATTTTTGTATGTTTCTGGGGGGGGGGGTAGTATAGTAGGCTAAGCTATAGGCCTACTGCCATATTTCATTTTTACTGCACAGTTACACATAAATCTTATAAATTTTGTGTTTACTGCACAGTTAGTTATAATTAAATTTTATAAATAAAGTAAATATAATAAAATCAAAAAGATAAATTAGTATAATAAAAATCACATAAATATTCATATGAACGTCTCACGATCATCATATCTGCATGGTTTACTACAGATCTGAACTCAAGGACGTAAATTAGGGTGCCACATGATAAGAATCCAGAAGCAAGTTTTGATACTACACCTTGTCCACTCACAAATCTTTGTCCCATCGATCCTAACTCAGTCAGGAAATACCGCTGCACGACCTGAGAGTAGAGACTACTCCGGCATACCACAGCCTACCGATAATCATCTAGACATATTATGTAACCGGACAGCATATCCACATGACGCCTTATGATCAAAGTAGCTAAACCATTTTTTTTTTAACAAACAGATCTCAACTCTCTGGCAAGGGCGTAAATTAGGGTGCCACATAAATCTCGGCTACCATTTTCGGATCCTCTTTAAAAGGTAGGTAGCCTTGCCGGGGGTTACAGACTAACCGGAGCCAGGACCCACCAAGCGCGCTGCGATGCACGTTGAAACTGGTCCAACGGATGACAATCCAGCAATTTCATACTACACAAAAGGAATGCTAGATGGAGGAAATCACGCACAAAAACTGTCGGTTCAAGAACCCAGTCCTGACACCAACAACAATCATGAGCAAGATAATCTAATCATTTTCTCCTATCTTGGGACACACAATTTAACACGTGCTTTTAGTCGTAATAGTCAATTAGTGTTGTGAACAGTGAAATTCCTTATTTTACGTCTTTTACCAATTCTACTATTTTACGTAATGTACCCGTATTTGACTGACATCTTTACACTTGTTGCCGCGCAGAGCCACTCAGGGAGGCCTTTGAACTGAAAGAGGTTTAAAAGATTTTCAGAAACATTTTACGGAATTTACCCGTATTTCACTGACATCCTGACATTACACTTGAGTGCTTGACCACCATATTTTACCAATTTTACTTACAGAGTTTTTATTTTACGGTAACCTTACAAGATTTTAGTCAATGGGTCCAAATCCCGAGACCCTCTTCAAATTAGGTATTCCATGAGACAATCTGTTATCGCGAGATTTTACTGTGAGTACAGACAGAATTTGGCAAGGTACGAGAGTTTTTCTACCTTCTTGATTTTCTCCTCGACAACCAGTAGGCTGTAGCCTAAGATCTGTAAGTGCAAAGAAAGCCTGCCGTGGTCTACATTTTCAGAAAGTACGACAGATTTGGTCATGCCACTAGCAGCCATTATGCCTACCCAAGCCGGACACTCCAGGAGTTTCTAGCTCCAGCTCCTCGAGCTAGCTCAAAGTGTCTCTATCTAATCCTCAATATTAAAATGTCTGTGTCTATACAATGATGAGCCATGCGTACATTCTAGCATGGCTAAGAACAATATACAGAAACCAGGAAAATAGACGATGGATTAAGTGAATGAGAGCACTAACTAATTTGGCATTTCACGGTCGGCTGAAGAATGTGAGAATTTTACGCTTCCGGTTTAACGGTTTCAATTGGGCAAAGGCTCGCTCATAAATTCACGCTAGACTGGGAAACCGTAAATTAAGCAGTGAAAAGCGAGGAAGTTGCAAAAAGTTACACGACACATCGTATCTGTCTCACTGAAGATAACTTTTAAAAAGAAGGCAAAGGGAAAAGTGAGAAAACATTAAACAGAGAAGTGGGTAACTGATATCAATGTAAGAAGAGAACTTGGTTCAGAAGCTGTGGGCCTAATGCTTGCCGTTGACTACAACTGTAGGCTAGTATTTGACTCGGCCTGAACAGTACCTAGAAGAATCTCCAACAAACCAGCTGTAAGAGGCGTTAACGGCATGGTTTTTTTTTTATACGAAGCATTGTGAAACAGCCTTCGGGAAAAGAACCTGTCAACGCTTTAACTCTGGATGTCCTCGAAGAAGGAGAGGGCGAGGACTGAAGCATGCTGAATGTCGGACACACAGGGATGCCAGTGAGCCGATGTAAAACCCAAACTACCAACCAACGAAAAACTCTACAGGAGCTCACCCCATCTTATCTCGTTGGAGGGGCGATTTAAGGTAATTTAAGGACTACTTCCTTACAGCAGGGATCCATAAATTTCCTGTAATGACTAGCCATTCAGGGGGCTTGTCAATAATAGATTTCTGATGCGCTCTTGACCGAGCGTCAGATAGTTCGAGAAATACCCATGGGGATAAAATACCCGACTATCCAGATAGACAAAATTTGGGATTCGCTGCTGGAGAAGAGCTTCCGCCTTGAGGGAGGAGTCTCTTTGGCCTCACGTCCAAGGGGGCAAGCAAGAACGCCGATTCGACCCAAGGGAATTTTTGGAAACTAGGTGAGGCTCGGGCAACATAGCAACATAGAAGCATAGGAAATGACAAGCCCCTGAATGGCGAGTCATTAAAGGAAATTTATGGGTCCCTGCTTCCAGTCAATACAGGTTAGATTTCGATGAAAAACTGCTACAATAGCCAGAACTAAGCAATAGGCGAGGCGATAAAAGAAAATTGTGAGAAAAACATAGACAAATAGACAAGGTACGCTAACTGTAAAACAGCAAAAGAGCTTAAAGAGAAAAAGAAATAAAACTGAGCCGGGCGGGTATAAACGACACTGAAGAACAAGGAATTGCTGGCTAAAAGGTTTTACTGTCAACGGCTACTTGACAATGTCGCGCACGCGTGCTTAGAGGCCAATGTACGACCAATTAAACTGTATCTATTGTGCACGTCTAAAACCACGTAATGGCCGGACTAGAAGTCAACTTCCTTCCCTCGGGAACTTGGGTTCCGAATCTGCTGCGACATAAATATATTAATGGGAAGGCTTTTAGTGAGAATGGTCAGGAGAGATGCAAAACGTTGTCTTACCGTGGGTGTACAGGGTCTGTTTTCTGAGATGAACTCCAACCCCCTCATTCCTTGACCTGAGAAGCATTTCTGAATATTATCCATGAATTTCTTCCTGATGCTCTTGAGGGAAAAAACACACAACGCACTGTTATCACTCGGCTTGCTCATATCTGCACTTGACGACTGCGAGAACACGGCGTACAGGATATCATCATTCAGCTGGACTCCCAGGTCAGCCGCGAGGTCAGGGCTTGGCTTCGTTAGGAACGCAGCCTGGGCCAGGTCGAATTTCTGCCCGTTCTCGTTACACTCAATTGGGATTTCGGTGTAGGAATAATACTCTTTATCCTCATGGTGAATTCGCACCAGCTTCGAAATCCACTCATGGCTGAGCGTGGATTTTCTCTGGGTCGTTAGAAAATAACTGAACCCCCCACTGGAAAAGCCGAAAACGTAGTTGATTGGATAGATTTCCCGAGACAGAGAGTTGACAAAGATTCTCGTACCGGTAGTGACCTCTGTTCTGGCGATCTGGAACAGCTCATTTTTACTCAACGCCCTGCTGGCCACGGCCGGTACCTCAGATCGGTAATAGTGAGAATTTGTATAAGTAACGCCAACGTAAAGAACACTACTTGTGCCGGGACCGGGTGCGATAAACGCAACAGTTGATGCTGTGGCGTTATTGGCTACTACAGCCTCTCGGATTTCTGCATATTCCTCTGAGATATTTCTGAGATTCCTCGTACTACAGATCCCTTGAAAAAGGCTCCCACATGTGATTAATCGATTCTCGTTTTCATCGATAACGAGAACCTTGTTGTAATTATCCGTTAGCTTCTTTTGGACGTGAGAGGGACATTCCCTTGAGGAGCAATCCGGGGAGTCCTCCTTAGGTCCTGTCGTCACTTCGTTCATCACCTCCAGCCCGCCTGTCAGTTGGTATAGCTTATTCACACCTCCAACATAAACATTTCCAGTCTCCCTATCCACTGCCAGATGGTTAAACTTCGGATTGTTTCTGTCGTGGAACACAGACACGACGGATTCACTTCTTACTAAATTCACTTCAAATATCACCACAAGAAGCAGACACCTCGTTCCAAGTAGGAACAATGTTCTGATGGCACCCATCTCAGGTTGTTGAGTATCGAATTAATGAGCTGGCTAAATTTAATCACTTAGTTAATGCAGATTCACAGATTAGCTGCTTCCCGTGAACGATCGCGGACATTTTCACAGTAACACTTCAAGATCAACTTCCATAATCCAAAACAACACTCGGTCACGTCTTAGAGATCATCACATGGCGCGAGCCAAACAAACACTGAAGGCGCTAGATGGCTGGGCGACGCCCTGAGGAGCGCGCAGGCGCAGAGAGGGCTGCGCAGATGCTTGAAGATTCTGCGGAAAAAGAGGAAGTCAGCAAAATCTGTGGCACGCCACTATAGAGAGAATCTGTAACGTCATTAGCCTATCTCTGTTGATCTTTTCGCAGGGAGGAACGGGGGAGATTATTTCAATCACGAAAAACAGGCCGACAAAAAAAAAAATCGTTGCCAGGGCCCCACAGCAGACCGCTAACAAACTCCGGTATTAGAATAATGATGAGCGTCTGATTTCAATGTTGGTGGAGAAAGAAAGGGGAAAAATGCTGACTTGTTTTACACATAATGTGTAAAGGGGATCAACTTACTGCGTTTCTTCGAATGTAGTTTCACTGCAATTTGACGTCGTTTTTTTTTAGTTATGAAAGTACAGTATGTGGAATGGACAAAGAAAACGGTACAGATACTGTACTTTCCAAGGGGTTACCACTCCCTGGCACCTGCTGTACACCCTCTCCCGGAGCCGACCGAAACCTGCGGTGCCGCCGCAGGCCATACATTAGGCGATTCCCGCTTAAACATGGTGATTGTGGTGACACGTGGCAGCCGGTGCCGGCTGGTGTAAGCCAGTCCGGGCACTTGCTGTGCACTAAATTGAGAGTGGGCAACCCCTCGGCACTTTCATGACTATGTACGTCAAACTAAAGTGAAACTACACCCAAAAAAAAACGCAACTTTTAGTTAAATGTCAGTCTTTGAGACTCAGTCATACCACCCTCGATACCACCTCCTGTCAGGCTCAAAATACAATATTTCTGCTGATACGAGCCTGATACACATGTTGCCCCCTTAATAAATTCCACCCGGACTAGGCGGTTGCACCAAGACCTGGCAGTCAATATCGTCCCCATGAAACGCATTCTACCGGAACAGCCCTGTCTAGCGGTTTCTTGCTCGCAACGCACTAGAAAACTGAAACCATATGCTCAACAAAAGGAGTATTATTGGAACAATGCCTACAGGGGGTCACTTGATGAATATAATGGTAGGCATGTCTGTCGGGTGATATAAGGGGTGGCTAAACAACATAGTTGACTCAACAAAGGGGTTGATGATAGAGGAACTATCTCTACTGACATGGGCACTAGGCTTTCCTGTTGATTTTCACTGGAAGCGAAGGGCCGAATTTGGAACTGCGGGAAGTGGTAAAACAAATGGCAGAGAAAAGCTAGCAAATGTTGATGAATCTTCTTTCTAATACGTTTCCTTTTAGAGGAGCAAAAATCAACAAGGGTTTAAAATTAATAAGCTAATGTCCATGTTTCACCTGGCCGAACAGTGGGACATTTCAGTCAGTGCAATATATTTGTAAGAAACAGTCTGCATTGGCTCTTTAAAAAATTAGCCCTTAAGACAAATCCGAACTTTCGGCGGGAGATCGGAATGACGGAATATTTTGAAGCTGTTTTTGACAATTCACTGGAAGCGAATGACAGGATGTGGGATGTTCAGGAAGTTGCAAACTAAATAACATTAAAATGTAGGCAAATCTTGCTGTGGGTCGAGTCTGCGGCACACATTTATGTTCCGTAACAAACATCCGTAACATGTCGCGTAAAAACGGTTCAGGCTACTGCAGTCTAGTTTGATACCGATCAGTTCGAAACGTTAGGGAACCGAAACGAGACATTTGTTGCTAAGGAGTAAACTTTGTAAGCTGAACCGGTTTCCCAAGGAAAACTTACATTTTTTTAGAGAATCAAACTGGTAGACGATCGAGCAGTTTACCAAAAAGTGACCACATTCTAGATGACGCCTTCCATGTGTTCCTAAAAGAGATACAACATTCTATATTACAGTTACAACGACCAAGTGTTAAATTTCTGGAACATTCATATCAACCACCACCTTTTTTGAGGCATGAACAGTCAAGATAATTTGAGGATTTGACTGGCATTACTGTCAAGGATCCCACATGGGAAGTCATGAGAGCAGTTACAGAGTACAATTTTTTCTGCTTATTGTTTCGACCAGAAAAGCGCCAAAGGCTTCATTTTCAAAGGTTTTGAATCGCGTGGGACTGCCACGCTCCAAACCCTTTAATTGTACTTTATCCTTAGTCATTAGCCAGAGCCATAGATATTTGTCTACTGAAGCTCTTGGGCCATCAACAAAAACGATACAACATTTGCATTCAGTATACGGAAAAATCACATCTCTTTATCAAACTCCAAAGTCTTTTCACTTTGGAACGATCGTGTCAAAGAAGTCTGTCACATACAAGACCGTGCATTCCCCCAAACCAGAGTCGCCATTGGTCGCAGAATTCTGCGAATTGTTGAGATTTTCGTTTCTTCGACAAAGCGAGCCAGAATTCTGCTACCGGTTCTTTACCAGAAAAAAACAATAACGAAGTAGAAAGAATTGAGGCATATAATTATGAAGGATAAAGAAATAGTTGGTAAAATAAAGGACTCAGTTTCGTAGGTTTTTGCGACCAAAAGTCAAAGGTTCAGTCAGAGAAAAGCGGCAACACTGCTCCAAACGGTCCGTGGACACTGATATAGCAAATAAAACACTGGAAGCTGTACTGGGATGCGCTTGAATCCAGTCCCAAGAATTAGAAGCCAGTATGACAACAGGAGCTTGCCAGTATCACCGCGGGAGCTTCGCATAAGGATTCATATCTTAGAGTGCTCCAGTGTGTAATTTAAGGTATCCTAATTAACTTCACCATCTCAAAACCAACACTACACTCTTCTAATTTTCTTACTTTTGTGGTCCAAACACGGTCTGAACTACGAAACAGATATGTTGAAAGAGCCATAAACCCCCCCAAGATCAACTTTAGGATCCTTCTACTGACCAATGACAGGGCGCTTCAAGAGCTCAGACACAGCAGAGAAACCCCAGCTTCGGCCTAACGCCCCCCTCAAATTTAATTCTCCTTATTTGCATTTGCCTTTAAATTATCGGAACATTTGAAGTTCCTGAAATAACTGCAAGACTCTAAGAGCTTCATGACAAATTATCTTCCCCAAGCCCAAAAACAGGCTACTAAAATCGCCGTATCACGGTCTTATTCGTGTTTTTATGGCACTTGCAGCCTCTGGCTCAAGTGCCATATACCGATCGCAATTCCGTCCGTCGGTCGGTCTGTCGGTCGGTCTGTCGGTCGGTCTGTCCGAATTTTTTTGTCCCACATGTTCGAGTTAGGGTACTTCCAGATGTGCTAGGACGATGAAACTTGGCAGGAAAATCAGGGACCCGACCAAACTAACCTAGAAGTAATCAGTTTCCCGATCCGACCATCTGGGGGAGAGTGGTGGGCCGGGGAAATTCTGAAAATTAAGGAGTTTTGTCACTCTTTTTCGAATTGGAGTACTTCCAGATGTGCTAGGACGATGAAACTTGGCAGGAGCATCAGGGGCCCGATCGGACTAACTTGGAAACATTCAGTTTCCCAATCCGACCACCCGGGGGGAGTGGAGGGCTGGGGAATCCGGAAAATTGGAGTAGTGTGTAACTTTAGAACGGGTGATCGGATTGGAATGAAACTTAATAACTGAATAGATGGCATACTTCTAATGTCCCGTTTGAATTCCGGACCGGATTCGACAGCTATGGGGGAGTTTGGGGGGGGGAGACCGGAAATTTCGAGAAACGGTTAGAATAGAGGGATCGGAGTGAAACTTGCTGGGAAGAACAAGCATCTGCTCCAGATAAATTGTTTATACATTTGGACTGGATCCGACCACCCGGGGGGGGGGAGGGCTGGGGAATCCGGAAAATTGGAGTAGTGTGTAACTTCCGAACGGGTGATCGGATTGGAATGAAACTTAATAACTGAATAAATGGCACACTACTGATGTCCCGTCTGAAGTCCTGACCGGATTCGACAGCTATGGGGGAGTTGGGGGGGGGGGAGACCGGAAATTTCGAGAAACGGTTAGAATAGAGGGATCGGAGTGAAACTTGCTGGGAGGAACTAGAATTTGCTCCAGATAAATCGTTTATACATTTGGACTGGATCCGACCACCCGGGGGGGGGAGTGGAGGGCTGGGGAATCCGGAAAATTGGAGTAGTGTGTAACTTCCGAACGGGTGATCGGATTGGAATGAAACTTAATAACTGAATAAATGGCACACTACTGATGTCCCGTTTGAAGTCCGGACCGGATTCGACAGCTATGAGGGAGTTGGGGGGGAGACCGGAAATTTTGAGAAACGGTTAGAATAGAGGGATCGGAGTGAAACTTGCTGGGAGGAACAAGAATCTGCTCCAGATAAATCGTTTATACATTTGGACTGGATCCGGACACTAGCGGGGTGGAGGGCTGGGGAATCCGGAAAATTTGAGTACTGTGTAACTTTCGAGTGGGTGGTCGGATTGGAATGAAACTTAATAACTGAATAAATGAAATACCTCTGATGTCCCATTTGAAGTCCGGACCGGATTTAACAGCTATGGGGGAGTTGGGGGGGAGACCGGAAATATCGGGAAACGGTTAGAATGGAGGGATTGGATTAAAACTTGCTGGGAAGAACAAGCATCTGCTCCAGATAAATCGTTTATACATTTCGGATGGATCATGACATTAGGGGGGGGGGTTGGAGGGGAGTTTCCCGAAATTCCGGTTATGGCGGTTTTGGGGATTTGCACGACGAATCTTGGGAGGCGAATCAGGGACCCGATCAAAGTGACTTAAAAAGAAAAATTGACATGATCTGATAGCCGTGGGGGGAGTAACGGGAGGGGGAATCCGGAATATTGAGTCATGCGTAACTTTGAAACGGCTTATCGGATTTGAGTGAAATTTGGTAATTGAAGAGAGGACATGTTTCTGTTGATCTTTTTCATGTACGGACAGATCCGACAGCAATTGGGGGGGGGGAATACGTGACCGACTTAGACTGGTGAGATCGGGATGGAACTTTGTGGGAATAACAAACAGATGCTCTGGATAAACACTTACGGAACCGGACTGGCTCCGGCGACTGTGGGGAAGTTTGAGGGGGGGGAGGTCCGGGATTCCGGTGATCACGATTTAAGGTACTTCCAGATAATCTAGGACGATGGAACTTGGCTGTAATATTAGAGATTTGACAAGATTGACTCAAAAATGGCCACTTTCCAAACCCGACCATTCGTTAAAGTACTAATCTTGACTGCAAATTTCAAAAAATACTTTTAAACCAAATTCATATTTTCATGATCCCCATGAGCCCATTATCATTTTTGCCTCAAGGGTTTTGTTTACAAATGACGTTCTAGCTCCCTTAAAGTGTGAATCTGAACGGCCAGGTCGAAAAGTACTTTATTTGAAACAATACATCTCAACCCATGATCGTTTGTGCCACAAGGGTTTTGCTTAAACATTTATTTCTGTTACCCTTAAAGTGCGCATTTGAAATGAAAAGCGAAAAAAAACTTTTGACGAAACGGTATACATCAAGGATCCCTAAGGGCCTGTGATCGTTTTTGCCTCAAGGGTTTTGCATACAGATGCATTTCTAGCGCCTTTAAAGTGCGCATCATTACACCCAAGTTCAAAAATAAAATACTTTTTATCTAGCTCCCTTAAAGTGCGCATTTTAACCACAAGTCGAA
The DNA here is from genome assembly GCA_023053555.1 of Branchinecta lindahli. NCBI lineage: Eukaryota > Metazoa > Arthropoda > Branchiopoda > Anostraca > Branchinectidae > Branchinecta > Branchinecta lindahli. Next base: position 8,313,190 of record JAKZAO010000006.1, on the reverse strand, counting down.
AAATACTTTTGATCAAACAAAACATCTCAACACATGCAAGTGCCATATGAGCTTACAGCTCTTGTTATTAGTTGTATTTTTCTCTCCTTTTCTCTTTTTACTCCACTATCCTCACGTTGTTTATGTGCAGTGGGTTATAACTGAATAACATTCTTCCCGATATCCTGAAAAGCAACACGGAAAGGGTTATAATCAATATATGTGATTAAGAGCGCTGAACCTGATAGCGATTAAATTACGTAGTTAGGCTCCATATCCGCCTGGAAGTGTTGGTATTTTGGACGTGTTTTTGTTCCGGTTTTGTATCCACTCAGTAGTACTCAAGGCCGTATCCAGGGGGGGGTTAGGGGGTTCAAACCCCCCCCCCCCCGAAACCCACAAAAGTAATAGTTTTTTGCATGTTTTAAGCTCTGATCTATGTATGTTTTGTACTTCTTGGTCCGACCCGTGGACAACCCCCCCCCCCCCCCCCCCCCCCCCGAAATAAATTCCGCGAGCAAAACCCCCCCGAAATAAATTCCTGGATACGGCCCTGGTAGTACTATTTCCTTTTTTAAAAGGACCATCCGAGCGTCCGAACGGTCTAACCGGAAAAACGGCATTTATGAACGGGGTTCCGGAATCCCACTGACCATCTGATGCACTAAGAAGCCTTATAAAGCTGATTTGGAAATAACCTTTTTAGTTTACTTTCCGGGGGAAGTCAGCTTTGAGTCTGACGTGAGTTGAGTGTGGCAGCAGGCGAGAGGTGTTCATCAATTCCCGACTCTTTACCCTCTCCACTGGTCATGACATCCCACCTTTCGCTTGGGGAAATTCTCACATCGAAGTACCACTTTCGTTCTAGCAAACCAAGAAAACCAAGGCTAGAGTGTCCACTTCACCTAACAATATTTCCGAGAAATTTGGGCTCCCACCACTAACAAGCCAAGACGCCAAGTAAGACCCTTAGGACTAATCAGTGAGAAAGAAAATCCCCTTTTCCGAACTGAGAAAGTCAGGACACCGGGGAAATACAAACTCTTAAAGGACACCTCGCACAATTTTAGTATACGTATCCACCACCATTCTAGTATATTTATATTCTAGTATCTGCTGTATTATAAAATACTTTAAAACTAGGCTCTGCTTCTAACAAATTACTCAGGACTTCTGCTGTTTTAGTCCTTTCTCCGGGACCGTTGACTTCTAGCAGAAGATGGAAAAATTCACATAACCTGTTTTTCTGATGCACAGGCTTGTTACGAACAACCACCGGCAGCATGATACGCATCGAAAGTAGGGAAAGGAAGTCCAAAAATCAGTGCGGTGTAGTAAGGGAGGCGAGGAGTATAATGTACCGTATAAAATTCGGACCTCCTCGAGTTTAAGGACGATTACGGAAGTAGGTTGAACTTATTACATGCTGATGTTTAATACAAAATATATTACATTATAAATCATAATTACTAATATTTGACAGTGTAAAACGGATACGTCAGCTGAATTTTATTTGAGCTACATGTTGGCCCTTCTTGGCAAGGGTCCTCTTCAGGCTCAAAGCCGCTCATTTTGGAAAAACGAACTTATGGAAAACAAACTGAAGTTTGCTTGCAACAAACTCAGTTGAAAACAGACTGAGTTTGTCAAATATGATTCGCAGTCAGCTTGGGCTGAAGGAATATTCATAATTATTAAGTAATGACTCATTATGCTCACGGAAGAAATTAAGATTCCAGGCGGCACCACCGAACCGCATCCTGGTGGTGAGCAAAGAGGTTAGCTACTTGCGAGCATAACCCAAAGGAATCGAATGTATGTGTAATTTTTTCGCCCTTTTGTTTATGGCCTTTTTATGATTGGAAAAGGCTGCTGCTTACGTGTCACACAGAAATCAAGGAAAATAAAAACCGGCTAAAGGGACCACAATACTAAACTGCCTACACAGGACAATATACTAGCGTCATATTATGTCCAATTCCACCAGACCCGAAAAAGGTTACTGTAGCACGTTCAAATTCCGGGGATAACAGAAAAAGCGATCAGAAAAGAAGTGCATTGGCACAGTATTTACTTTTCATAACCCAGGAGTTACGAGCTTGATGCAAATTAGTGAAAACTGGCTACAGCGAGTAGCGACCACAGTACTGCATTTGTCCATGCTGGATCCTGCACCAACAATCGTACAACTGCCATCGGAATCATAATTACTGGGATAACGACGAATCGAAACAGTTACGGACGAATACTGAATCAGTACAGCTTAGGTTATATTTGCTTAACGGAACCGTGTCATTTACTAGTATTTTCCTGGAAGCCTTTCAGCTAAAAAATTCACTGAAGTCTTAGTAAACAAAGAGGGACGAGACAGACAATAGGCGAAGCCATCCCTACAAGTCTGACCACCTTTTCTTCCGAGATTTTTCTTTTAGAAGCGCCAGCTGAAGAGCGACGTCTTCTCCACTAATTAGCAGGCTGACCGCTTGTTTGAGCGTATTTTTATGGGAACCGCCGCCAAGATTTTCCCACATTTGTTTTTGGCCGAAAACAACTAGGGCTTAGATAGGCAATTACGAAGCACTGAATGAACCAAGTGTTGCAAGCTCTGAGTGCAAAGTACAGTGGTAAATCGTGAGCTAACGTGAATGTAAGCCTACTGTTTAAATGGCTGAGATCCGAGCCTGAATGTCATCTAACTTTAGTCCGAACACTTCCGGTAAGCAGATCGACCGAAACTTTATTTTTTTTTTTCTTCCGCATTCACCACGTTATCGAATGATGACGGTTAAATTTAATTAACGCATTAGAAAAAGAATAGCGCAGTACAAAACAAGAGCTGTAAGCTCATATGGCACTTGCATGGGTTGAGATGTATTGTTTGATCAAAAGTACTTTTAAGGTTACCGGCCTTTGTGGTTCAGATGTGCACTTTAAGGGAGCTAGAGAAAAAGTATTTTATTTGTGAACTTGGCTGTAATGATGCGCACTCTAAAGGTGTAGAATTCATCTGTAAGAAAGACTATTGAGACAAAAACGATCACAGGCCCTTAGGGATCATTGATATATACCGTTTGGTCAAAAGTAGGCTATTTTTTTGCACTTTTCGGTTAAAATGCGCACTTTAACGGTGATAGAAATACATTTTGAAGCAAAACAATTGCGGCACAAATCATCTTGGGTTGAAATGTATCGTTTACAAAAAAAAGTACCTTTCGACCTGGCGGTTCAGATGCGCACTTTAAGGGAGCTAGAACTTCATTTGTAAGCAAAACCCCTGAGTCAAAAATGATAATGGGCTCATGGGGATCATGAAAATGTAAATTTTGCTTAAAAGTATCTTTCTGAATTTGCAGTCAAGATTGGTACTTTAAGGAATGGTCGGATTTAGAAAGTGGCGGTTTCTAAGCTAATCTTGCCGAATCTCTAATATTCCAGCCAAGTTTCATCGTCCTAGCACTAATAGAAGTACCTTAAATCGCGATCGCCGGAATCCCGCCCCCCCTCCCCACAGTCACCGGAGTCAATCCGGTTGTGTACAAAGATCAAGACATGACAAAGATCACCAGAGACATGTCCGCTGTTCAATTATCAAATTTCACTCAAATCCGATCAACCGTTCCACAGTTACGCATGACTCAATATTCCGGATTCCCCCTCCCGCTACTCCCCCCACGACTATCGGATCATGTCAATTTTTATTTATAAGTCAGTTTGATCGGGTCCCTGATTCGCCTCCTAAGTTTCGTCGTGAAAATCTCCAAAACCGCCATGACCGGAATTCCGGGAAAGTCCCCTCCACCCCCCCCCCCCCTAGTGTCCAGATCCAGTCCAAATATATAAACGACTTATCTGGAGCAGATGCTTGTTCTTCCCAGCAAGTTTCACTCCGATCCCTCCATTCTAACCGTTTCTCGATATTTCCGGTCTAGATTTCCGATATCCCCCCCATCACCCCCATACCTGTCGAATTCGGTCCGGACTTCAAATGGGACATCAGAGGTATGCCATTTATTCAGTTATCAAGTTTCATTCCAATCCGATCACCCATTCGAAAGTTACACACTACTCCAGTTTTCCGGATTCCCCAGCCCTCCACCCCCCCCCCCCCCCAGGTTGTCGAATTGGGAAACTTATTATTGCCAGGTTATTCCGGTCGGGTCCCTGATGCTCCTGCCAAGGCCCACCACTCCCCCCCCCCAGATGGTCGGATCGGGAAACTGATATTTCCAGGTTAATTTGGTCGGGTCCCCGATTTTCCTGCCAAGTTTCATCGTCCTAGCACATCTGCAAGTACCCTAACTCGCAATCAGCGGACCGACAGACCGACCGACCGACCGACCGACAGACAGACCGACAGACCGACGGAAAAGTGATCGGTATATGGCACTTGAGCGAAGCTGCAAGTGCCATAAAAAGGAAAAAATTATAGTGAGCTTTCAATAACGGAGTAAATGCACAAATAAAATATCACAGTGTAATTTTCGTTTTTCCTTACTGCACTATTTCCTTTCATTGTCTCGGCGCGTAATGAATTCATCACTATCATCGCCATCAAAGCAATGCATGTGGCATTCAAAAGATTTGCTTATAGGTAGCGTTCCAGCGACGTAATATTAGTTACGATCGTTACTATTCTTGTTATTATTGCCGTTCCAGAGCCTGCCGTAATAAGTAAATTGGCTCCTCCTACTTATTATTTTCGTTCCGCGACTGTTACGATCGTTACAATTTACTTATGATGGTCGCGAGCATCATAAGTGATAATAACTATCGGTTCTGCAGGAACTCCCGTAACAGCGATGACGTATGTTCGTTCCAGAGAGCGTGATAACTACGATAATACGGCGCTCACCCCTCCTCTTATCATCGTAACTTGTAATAACTTCACTGGAACGCTACCATAGTTCCTAACGACCCTCAGACCGTCAGCCTAAAGATGACTAGTCAGTTCGGCATCAAACAACACAAGCAGCCTATACCATGAAACTACTTGATCAGGGTCACTCTACCTACACAACCTGATACAAATCACGGGTGAGCAATCCAACGTCACGAATAAGCAATCCACTGGACTTCCATTCCTAACGGAGCTTTTACTTTGGCACTTGTTGAGCCCACATCGGTCTCCTAATCAGTGTTACAAGTTATCGAAATTTCCTAAGGCGTGCCAAATGCTTTGAATCATCTAAAATTCGTCTTCATTTGTCTTAGGATTGGAATAGAAACAGTATCTACAGTGGCTTGTCTATCAATGAAGCATAAGATGGATTTTAACAAACAATGTTTATTATTTTAACAAATTTTTTTTTTAAATTCTAATTATAGTATAGGCTACATTTATTATAAACTAAATATTTTCAATTTCAAATATATTACACATTTACATAACAATTTATTTATTTTTAACAAATCCAACACCATTTAGTAAGAAAATGTGTACCATGCAACCCCTCAAACCTCATAGGAGGTTAATCAGCTAAATAAGCCTAAACCTACAAGCTCACACAAAAAGGAGTTGCCACTACTTGACAGCAGACCAATTGTTTCCATTAGGAGGTTAGCTAAGGAGTTACAAACCAAAGAACAACCGCTGGGATTCGAAATTATATTACTCGTTCAAACTGTGAGGAGGATCAGGCAGCCACCGCACAGAAACAAACCCACTTTTCATAAAACGGAAATGGTAATTAACCATATAAGAAAATGCGCGATAATTCAAAGAGAAACTGAGAACGACCAGTCAACGGATCCAATACACAGGCAACGATAACATTCGAAGAGTTGTCCCCAATTAGTTGCTGTTATATTTGACTGCACTAAACGGATAAGTCAAGTCAGCTGATTTTTTTTTTAATATTCCGGCAAAATCTTTGGCAAGGGTCGGCCATGTAGCGTGTCAGGATTTAGAGGGAATCATACAGTGAACATCATAAACAAAAGGGAGGGCAAATGAACCCTCCTTATGCCAGTGCTCCTAATAGTCGGTATAACCAGAATCACAGTTTACCTAAGGTAGGTTCTTTTAATCCTACGAATATACCTCCTGGAGCACTAGCTCCATTCGAGAATCGAGATAGATGTGAATACTCTATATGACTAAGTCCAAAACACGCCAGTGATCTTCAGGAAGAAGGAGTAGGCGCGTCCGTAACGACTCAAACTCAACGACTCACATCCTGTCTCAAGCAATCACCACGATCTTTGGGAGCAGTTGTGACACGACTTCTGCCTTTCATCCGCTAGATACCCGGGCGGAGAGGCCGGAGATTTCGCAGCGGCAAGGAGAGATAGTCATATAGTGTATTGTGACAACCTTACGGCGGGTAGCGTGTCAGTTGATGCGGAGAACCCGTCCGTCGCGCGCAGGCCGCAGGCTCGTTTTCTAGCTTGAGACTGAAGAGGACGTGCCAAGAAGGGCCGAAAAATGATTCGAAGTTAGCTTGGGCTGAAGGAATACTTACAGTTGTTGTTCAGTTTACAAGGCCCTAGTTGACCTTTCAGTACGAATAAGTAAATGTAAATAAGCGAATACTTTTACAACATAAAACGAAAGTTTTATTACCCGTCGTGTGTATAATGTCAATTTACCCGTCGTGTGTATAATGTCAATGCGACATACTTCCGTAACTGCATTCATTAATTCTTAAGCTCGGAGACCCCAGTTTAATGTTACACTCTAAACCCACTAACGATGCTTCATTAATCTTCACTTGCACTTGCCAAAATTCACCATTTTCTATGCGCATTATGCCCGAGGAGTGTTCGCGTGCCACGCTACTGATGCGTAAAACCGGTTATCTGAATTTTGCCGAGTTTTCGCTAGAAGCCCATGGACATGGGAAAAGGCTTAAAACAGCCAAAGCCGTGGATAATTTGTTAAAAACTGAGCCTAGTTTTACAGTATTCACACAGTTTTAAATACTGGAGAAATAAACAGTAAATAGTGCGAGGTGTGCTTCAAAGGCCAACTTGGTAAGTGAAGAGCATGTGCCCACGCCCTTCATTGAACGATCCCCCCCCCCCCAAAAAAAAAGGCAGATACAACTTCGCTGGTTATACCTGCACTGATGTGGAAGTCAGTGAACTCATTAAAAATTAAAGGCTGTCTGGAGAGCATTCGGTTTGGTCAACTTATCGGTTAGACCTTTCGCGAGAATTGACTATCCGCACACAGATAATTTCGAAACAAATGGGAAACAAAACAAAGCTATTAGATGGAATGACGACGACACAAGTAATGACTAAAGGTAATGTAGGCAAAAAGTTAGACAGGAAACTGTACGACAAAATCGTCGGAGCCGAGTATATAAGTTGGCAGAGCTAGTCACCACCTGGTCGCCTTCAGTGGAACGGACTCGGTAGCCTTGGTCTATAGTATAGGGCTAGAAATGGATGACCCAGCCACAAAACTAGTACCTGGTAAAAAGGCTGGATGCTCCAATTGACATGTCCCAACGAGGGGTTACCTACTCTCGATTTTAGTGTACAGCAAGTAGTGCCCGGTAACGGCACCGGTTGCCAAATGTTAGAACATTAAAATCAGCATGTTTAGAAGCGGAAATCGCCTAATTTATGGCCAGGCCCACTGGTTTCGGTCGATGCCGGGATAGGGTGTACAGATGGTCCGGGGAGTGGGCAACTCCTCACCAATGCGCTAAATCCCAGCCTGGCGCTACTGTGATTACTGAACCCAACAGAGCGTGTCCAATACACCCCAAAAAATCAAGACCCCTCTCATCATTTTGATGAAGATAGCGAAGGCCCAACTGTCGCCAAAAAGTCTCGTAAATTCAATATCAGTGTGACGTCACGGGATTGAGGAGCTTATCATCTTTTGGTTGTAAATGGAACGCGCCCTGCGTTTCGCTGGTCGCTCGGCTCTCTATATTCAGATTCAAAAACATATTCAAATATACTGACAAATTACAATTATGTGGAGACTTTAAATAGTGATGATGATGATGTAATTTTATTAACGCACTAGAGATCAATCGCGCAGTAAAAAAAGGCAAAGGAAAAATTATAAAAAGCTTTCGATAACGCAGTAAATGCACAGGATAAAAACAAACAAACAAAACGCAGAAAAAAAGGATAACCGGGTCTATAAAATCTTTTTCCCATATGAAAAGTGGAAAATAAAACACTGTGTGACATCATGAAACCTGCAAGTGGAAAATTCAAAACCGAAGGCCCAGAACGGCCAAACAGACAACTACACAGGTCAAACTCCATGCGCCTACCGCGGCCGCATCTTCATGCTAATCGCGATTTAATGACCAAAAAACGCAATCAGTATACTGACAAGTAAAGCTGCCCCGACCTCTGAAAGGACCATACCAAATCGATGATTAGATGAGAGAATGCCGACTGAGGAGCAGAGCAAAAAACGTTTCCCTTCCGCCGGTTGCAAGATGACCAGACGACCAAATATTTGACCAAAATGAAAGCGCGGTGAAGCCAGTAAAAACGGCGAATTCAGGGCGGAACACACGTGGGCGTTGCGTATGATGAAATAGATCGCATACCAGACGAGATATCAAGGTAGCGAGCAAGTTATTTTAATTTCGCATGAGACGGATTTTACAGAAAATTCCACCGTCTATCAAAGGGCGGTGTTTTTCTCCAAACGGATCGCCAAGAAGGGAGGTCTACTACCTGGAGTGCCATGTCCAGACACGTCAGACAAACGTTTTTGCGAGGTTTTTGTGAATTCCAAAGCACACAGATGATACAGATGCAGACAGACAGGTGGCCATAAGAAGCGATCTCGTGTATATAAGCCGACTGGTGGGGTAGGTGCTAGACAGAACTCACATTTTACACTCTATAGCAACCTAGTGAAATTGATAGATCAGGTTCACATCTGTTCACGTCAATAAAAAACATCTTTTTAAGAAGCGGGTCTGTTATATTTTCGTCTAGTACAGCACCATCTTCGAATTAAGTATTTGCTTTTGTTCGAATTCATCCACGAGGGTCCTAGGCTGTCGCACTCGGGGGTCCTAGACTTCTAGATTCAATTCATTTTATTTCAGGTTTATTTGCCACGGTTAAAGTCTCTTATATAATATTCCATCTATACGTAGCCTATATAAAGTCTAGCAGTTGACGATCGGTGGGACTCACGCACAGGCCCCATTTTCACTAAAGAAAATAACATGTGTTCTTTTATTTTCTGTGGTGTACATTCCTCAAAGCCCTTCGGGGCTTTTCGTTTAGACTTACTACAAGTTGGTAAGCCTAGTACTAATTGAGCTTTGGATTCCAGACTGATAATCAGCAAATTCGCGACCTTATTCATCTAGTACGGTAGAGACATATAGCGAGGGGATACCCCCCCCCCCCGGCACCGGCTGTACAACTTTTCCGGCACCGGGTGGCACCGTCCGAAACCTCCGGTGCCGCCACCGGTGCAAGCCATGGATTCCGCTTCTAAACATGCTGATTTTAATGCGCTAACACGTGGCAACCTGTGCCGGGCACTTGCTGTAGACTAAAATCGAGAGTATGCAACCCCTCGTATATTACTTTGAATGTTGCCCAGCTTCAAACGGCACGGAAGAATGTGAGAGGAGTGATAGAAGATTATGCAAAATCGCTCTCTTTTTGCTCAGTTGCTTCTGCACCCGCTGGCAATATTACTGCAACAATTTGCATTGCTTTCCTAATCGTTCAAAATATCTCAGAAGAAACAGAACATTCAAAGATAAACAGAATACGAAATTAAACGAATCTGACTGCATTCTTTATGTCTTAAAGAAACTTGAAACACTTGGCTCTTGGCAACTATTAAGCTCCCAAATTATAATTCCCATTTGCCTGTATTACAGGCGAAAAGCAAAACTAAGGTAGTCCAAAATCTAAAGAAGCATAGTCTAACTCAATCGTCATTTTCTCGACCCAACACCTTGGGACCGATGAAGAATTGCAAAAAAGACAGTTGTGTTTATTCTTTATTGTTTGTATGTGTCCGTTTATTTATTGCATTCTTTGTGGGTCGTATTTTGATTATTTTTATTACTGTATATTCTCGCTTCAAAAACGGAAACGTCAGCTATGATGCTTTGGTAGCATTTTTTTTTAGCTGCCAAAGCATCGTAGCTGACGTTACCGTTTTTATCCATTGTATTAATATATGTTTCCGGGTCAGCTTGGGCTGAAGGAATATTCATTTATTCTAGTGTTTTTCTTCTTCTTATTTTTTTCTAGTTTGTGGTTCCTCTGTATTATTTTGATGATTTTACATTATTGCTATTACAGCCCGAAAAACTCACCCGAGGGGTTATCCACTCCCCGGTACCTTTGTACACCCTTTCCCGGCACCGGCTGGCACCAGGCGAAACAAGAACCGGTGCAACCGTGCCGGCCATAAATTAGGCGATCTATCGTTCAAACACTTCTACACATGCTGATTTTAATGTTCTAATACCAGAGGTGGTGGACTCGGACTCTGGACTCGGTCTCGAGACGTCTCGAGACACCTTTTTCTGGGACTCGGACTCGTCTCGGACTCGTCCTTTGTGGAAGAGGACTCGGACTCGTCTCGTCTCGAAATCCGGCCGAGTCACCCGAGACCAAGAGACGTCTCGGACAAGCAAATTCAAAATGAAATTGACGTCTTTTGACAGCTGTGACATGACACGTATATCCCATTTCGGAGGCACAAACCTAGTTCTAAGATTTGTTTTGGTATTTCAGTTTGGGAGCACAAATTCTAACAGTTGTTGAATAAATCAACACTCCTTTAGTTAGGAGATTTTAGAATCAGCTTTTATTTGTCATACTCTAAGAATAGCATGTTATCTAACAATTATTTTTGCTCTCTCTATTCCTTTCTTATTGGTGCTGGATGACATTCGCAGCTCCGCCAACTTCCAGATATGCTAGGAAGATGAAACTTGGTAGGCAAATCAGAATAGTCTACTCCTCTCGTGGTGGGAGTGGAGGAAAGGGCTTGAATTATTTTCAAACGGGTGATAGGAAACTAAATTGTCTCAGATGTTTTGCATAAGATCGGATCTATAAGTTGTAATTGGGAAGGGGCCGAACTCTTGTAGAACGATTACAGTGGAGAATCTGTATGGATTTTTGTAACCTTTGTTTATAAATGAATTCTAAGCTTTCTTAACGTGCACATCTTAATGACTTAATGATTTGACCGGCCTTCACATTTTTAGTGGAGTGTTCCTTGGAACAATCCACTATTGCGAGCGCTGAAGCAGTTTCCGGTTTTCACCGTATTTTTTTGGAGCTCATAACTCGGGAACCAGTGCAAGTGTCAAGTTCAAACTTGGTAGACTTGTGGGTTTTGGGGTCTAGTTGTGCCTTTTGGGGGTTCCACCCCCCACACCCAACCGGTTCAGGGGCAAATATGCCCATATTGTCATAGCTTTGCCAGACCTGGGCATAGCACGATGAAATTTCTTGTACTTGTAGATCCTAGGGCTGGGAAATTACTTTTTGAGGGCCCCACTCCCACTTGGCTCAGGGGCACTTGGGTCCGGATTGACCATTTTTTTTTATGTTTAACTTGACAATAAGTGGAGATAGGGAGATGGAATTCCTTAGTGCTTTTGGACCATCGGGTTGGGAATATATATGTGGAACCACTCCCCACCCTCCCCGTTGATGGGCAAGTGGGCCCAGTGTACCAATGAGTAAAGTCAGCTGAAGACGGCGATGCCCTGTCTTTCTGGCATCAACACAAGGAAAAGCTAAACATATTGTATCCTTTGCGGATTCTTGCGATTCCTGCCTCAATTGCCCCTATAGAGCGCATCTTCAGTTCTGGAGGAATTTACATGCGACCACACAGAGCTAAGATGAGGCACGACCACCTTGGTGGGCTTGTTTTTTTTAAAGTGTAACACTGATTGATGATTTTTTTTTTAATTACTCTGTATTTGAATTTTGAAGATTATAGTTTGACAAAAACAAATTGTTAGGACTCGGGGCGTGACTCGGTCTCGAGACGTCTCGAGACACCTTTTTCGCGGACTCGGTCTCGTCTCGTCTCGAACGATTTTGTTCGCGGACTCGGACTCGTCTTGACTCGTGATCGTCACTTCGGTCTCTGTCTCGTCTCGGACTCGATCACAGCGGACTCGCAGCACCTCTGTCTAATACGTGGTAACCGGTGCCGTCTGTTGTCAGCCGGTGCCGGCACTGGACCCTTTTTGTACACTAAAATCGAAAGTGGACATTCCTCGTCCTCATCGTTTGCACCATACATTCCTTATCATACACGCTCTCTCTAAACATTGTATGCCTCAACCCATCCAAGTAGGCCTATCCAGCTCACTACATGTAGGCTACACATCGGAACAGAGCTTCGGATGGACCATGGACCACATCTTCCTTCATGTCCCCACACATGATCGCGTATGATCAAGGATCGTTTTGATGAGATGTGTCTAATCTAAAACTGGAAGACTTTCCAAAAGACAATTCGTTTTCACGACCTCTAACAATACCAAGGAACAGCGACGAATACAAAATTCCGGTCTACGTCTAACCGAGGGGATGTCCACTCTCGATTTTAGTGTGCAGCAAGTGCCCGGTTCCGCGATTCCCGGTCGGTGCCGGCATCGGCTGAATCAAGCCGGCACCAGTTGTCACGTGTTAAAACATCAAAATACTCATTTTTAGAAGCGTTTGAAAGATGAATCGTCCAACTTATTGTTGTGCCGGCCGGTGCCGAGAAGGGGTGTACAGCAGGTGCCGGGGAGTGGGTAACGGAAGCCCTCGCGTCTAACAATTATAAAAGCATCTGATCTATCACTAAGCGAGCATAAAACCATGGGAATCTCTGTGTCACCCATCTCAGACATTCCAACAACGCCCAAATGAGTTTCAAATTTTTCGCCAAAGGGACAAGAGCGAGGGCAGCAAAGTAAAATTTCACGTGATCCAAGCTAATGATGGTTGACATTACGGAAAGTGATTACCGCGGCATGATGACTATGTTTCATGCAAGTGAATACTGTCTCAATGTCTGTAAATTTTCCTCGAAAAGGCGAAGTACAAATTACTGGACAAATTACCAAAGGAGGTGGTGACTCCAAATACTTAGAGATACTTCCGTTGGTTGACCTACTCTTACAAAGCACCAGTGATTTTGAATCGCTTGCATTTCCCTAGGACATCCTACCAACTGATCTCTCCACGGTCTTTCTCCGCCTCAACAAGTTTTGATGGGGGGTGACTCACCCCCCCCCCCCCCCATCATACCTCAGAGAATCGTACTCGTATGTTTTGAGTTTGTCAGAATCGAAGTGTTGTGTATTAGCTGTTCATTTCATACATTTCAAAACATACAGCGTCTGTTCTGAGTTTGTCATAGTGAAAGTCTTATGTTTTAAGTCAGTCTCAAAGATAGTCCTGTGTTTTGAGCTTGCCATAATGATATAATGTCAGTTGCCAAATCGATAATTTCTGCCGCGAATGTCCTGTTTCTAGCCGTATGATTACGACGAAGCCAGTCACAAGTTTTCCCATTCCCAAGCGCTTGGAACAGCCCCTGCAAGTTTCTCCCGATTAAGATTCAATTGATATTCCAGCCTTTTGGTATCTTTCACGTATATTTACTGAACGAATGTGTTGAGAATAACTGATTTTTAGCGTTTATCGGCGAAAGCATAGGCTTACAGGCATTGTCTTGCTTGTTCATCTTATTTTCTAGTGCACTGCGCTAAGTTATCATTCCTTTGAAAATGGTAATTCTTCGTCTACTACTACAGAGACCCACCTTAATTTGTAATGTGCGCCAAAGACTCACACAGCAATCTTGTAAAATGTTCGTTCCAATTCCTTTCTAATGCACTTAGAAAGCTTTGCTGTAAGATCCTGCTATTATTCATGGGCTTTGGCACTCCAGATTTTCAATTTGAAAAGAGACGAAAAAGGCAGAGGGTCTTGATGAAATTTTCGGTCAAGGTAGTAAATAGAACCACCGATATGAGATGATCCTGTTGCTTCTCAGAGCAACTATGACAGCTCTGCACACTAGGTGATATATTTACTGGTGGGAGTGGGACTCAGAAGCAAACGTTGCTTTTCCTAGAATTGTGACTTCTTTTATCTATGAAGTTGCAGATTGTCTAGCAAAACTCTCCGACGACCCCTCTAAGAATCCGGCAGCCTATCTCCCAGGTGCTTGGACCGGCTATTTCCCTTCCGTTACATTAGAACAAGAGCTGAAAGCTCTTACGGCACTTGCAAGGAAGGCCATATGCTCTAACAGACATTAATATTAGAAGACTCACTCGCGACCCAAGTCCCAAACAGCCGAGGATATTGGCACAGCGCCCGGAACCATACACATATAACCGCGCAGACTTTGCGGTTTTCTATTCTGCCGCTACTACCAAACAACATTACACCAACTAATGACGCTCTATTTCAACCTACGTAGGCTGTCAACTACATCATCCATTTAAATCGACTAGCAAGACTCGACTCAACAAACTGCGGACCCCCAATTCCCCCAAATGAACAAACTGCCCACACTCCACAGTGCCCTGCCCAGTCCCATTTCAAGTGCCGGTATTCAACGAGTAATTACACAAAGACGAGAATCACAGGGCTCGTATCGCTTCTCCCCTCAAAGGATCCTGTCAACCCTCGTCAACCCCAAGGGTTATTTACAATCTCAGAGGCATAGGAGGCATTCTAATTGTCACACCCCTAGACATCTCAGTAGTTTACGGGTTAGGAGAAGTACCAAACGTCATAAACTGCCCGGCGCGATGTTCAAGGTGGTTGGTAAAAATGAAGAGCAATGGCACACACTTTTTTTTTACGGATCCTTGCGATATGTTATAACTCATTACCCAGGAACTTTACATAGGCTACCTGCTCTTGAACATTTTTCCACTTGCTTTTAAGGGAGAAGATTTTTTAGGCCCGGTTAGTTACCTTGTTTCCTATTTTCGTTTCTCAGATCTTACGCGTTCATTACGTTATCCAAAGTTTAGTGTAATTTTTTGTTTTCTCTCTAGCCTTCATTCCTGTATCATATCTTCTTACCATTCCTGTATATACCTTCTTAAGAATTTTGTATTATTTTTTGACCAGCCCAGTGGTAAGAGCCCTTACGGTAAGGGCCTTAATCCCGTTAGGGGTTAAATTCAACCAACTTGAGGACCAGTTTTTATGTTCATTCGCCTCTTCAAATGAATTCGCCTGTTTAAATGAATTACGTGTATCAAGTCCCGATTCGCTCAGATCTATACCAAAACAAAACATAGTAAAGGGTCAGAAAACCAACGACGAAAAGGAAATTGATCATTCTCTCTGTAAAAAATCAACCTTAAATTATTTTGAAGAAATAGCAAGCTTTTTTAAGTCGTTAACCTCACTATTTTATAAACATCGAAAGTGCAAACTGACGGCCTTCCCAAAAGGGACCACTGATCACCAAGCCACTTTTTAGCCATGAAAATAGCCTACGGACCAATCACCATTGATTCCCACCCCTTAATAGGGAAGGAGAATCTCTTCGGTTGCACCCCCATTATACCTCAGTAGGATGGCTTTGTTCTTCGCACCCTTCTAGGAGATAGGAGAAGATTAGTTCGCATGACAGCCAGCGAAAAATACGAATTTGTACACCTGTTAATATACATGCCTTTATGGCACTTCAGAAGCTGGCAATTAAGAATGATGAATTGCCCTGAGAATCTTGTTGAGCGAAAGAATAATCGTCTGAGAATGAGTATTGCCTGTGGTTTCGTTCAACCATTGAAATTGTGGTTAAAATAGCTTCTAAAATAGTTGTTTCTATAGCTGCATAATATGGTTTCACAACATTAGCTAACATACAGCTATTGGTCGTATCTCAAATGTGCCCACAAATTCGGGTAGGCTACTCCACGCCCTACAGGACGATGTATGGCCCCGTCACAAGGGGATACAACATTTTACTGGCCTGGCTACCATGAATATGATGCGAGGTATACGGATAGGATAGTTGGTGGGTGGGGAGGGGGATCGGTGGGAATCTGAGGTGAAAAGTTCAACGGTAGGGGAAAAGAATGGTAAACTGTATTTTTGTGCGATAAAAGTCTTTTCAGTAATTTCCACCTTTTGCAGGTGACCGATTATGACTACTTCTAACTTCATTTTTAACGTGGTTACGCAAGAACAAATTAAATGACACGAACTGGATTATGTATGTATCAATCTCAGGCATCATCAACTAACCACGGTATCACCCTCGACTAATCATTTCCCGCTAACACCCCCAAACCCAGGAACAATAATATAGTACCATTCTGTTGCTGCGCACTGAGCGCAAAACTGAATAATATATACGGAGTTGGTCTAACCCAACCCCCATTTGGCCCCCAGATAAGCAGATGCTCACGAAACTCTTCACAAACAGTTCCCATTTTATTTCCAAACACAGCTTCAGGAATTACAAAATGTCAAGATTTGTTACAACTGAAACCAGTAAACCATGGCTGCAACTTGGCAAGCCAACTAACACAAATATAACCAAAACCTTATCAAACGGTTAACCAACAGTTTACCTACGACTAAGTTGGCCCAGGTAATAAGGATTATATTTCAAGATATTGATGATGATGATGATGATCTTTCAAGATCATTGCCAACGTACTTTATTTCAATTTGGAGCGAAGTGATGAATCAGGAGTGGATTTTAAAGAGGCTCGAACGGAAGGTTCAACGTCTTGTTACATGAACAGCAATGCTCCTTCGTAAATAGCTACTGCAGCACGCCGAACGCCGTCTACAGTCGAAAAGCGGCCAACTGTAAGCCTCAAAGTACAACGAGCTTGGCTTTCTGTCAAACCAGACGCCATCAGAACAGCGGATGGCTTCGCGCCACTATGGCAAGCCGAGCCAGTGCTGGCGTTTACGATGGGACAGCATTGCAAAAGCTCATAACCAGACCCACGGCTTAAGTGCAAGAGTGCACTGGTCGTATTTGGCAGACGTGGGGTGTTTTCGAAGTTGAACTGGATCATTTCACCAAAGAGCTCTCCAAGTCTTTTTTCAAGTTCAGTACGACACTCTTCCAAATGCTTTTTATGAGCCAACAGACCGTTGGTAACAAGTTCGGCCGCTTTTCCTAAGCCAACAATCATAGGAGTATTCTCAGTTCCAGAGCGAAATCCTCGCTCTTGCCCGCCACCAAAAAACATGGGATACAACTCAGTTTTATCGCCACATTCTCGAACATAGAGAGCACCAATCCTTGGGGCATAGAACTTATGACCAACAACAACCAGAAAGTCAACACCAAGTTTGTCAACATCAACTTCGATCTTCCCAATAGCCTGAGCAGCATCTGTGTGGAAGAATAACGGGAAGGAGCCATTCCTTTCGGCTTTGAGCCTTCCTATCTCAAAACCAATCTCTTCCAAAGGCATAATTACACCCGTTTCATTATTTGTCATCATTACCGAGACTAAAATAGTATGTGGTCTGATAGCATGCATTATAGCATCAACTGTAACTCTTCCAGAAGCTAGATCAACTGGGACAATAGTGAGCTCAAGCTTGCCTTGTTCTTGCCAATACTTCAATGGTTTTACCACAGCTACATGCTCAACATTGGTAGTAACTACATGCGGGATTACATCTGTATCCCCATTTTGTTTTGACCAATCTTTGAAGCTTTCTAGAACAGACCAGATCACATGGTTATTTGATTCAGTACCTCCAGATGAGAAAATCACATCAGAAGGTTTTGCACTTAGCATTTTGGCTATCTGAGAACGAGCAAGTTCAATTGCTCCTTTCGCTTTCTTTCCAAGCTCATATGGAGAACTGGGGTTTCCCCATAAACTGAGAGCCTCTGTTACTGCCTTGACAACCTCAGGATCCAGGGGTGTTGTAGCGTTATAGTCAAGATAGATCTGGTCCATTCTACAAAGAAACCAGAATTTAGCGAGAAAAAAAACCTGCCATCTACCCACACCAGTCACAGAAACCTTGTTTCCTGAGAATAGGGAAGAAGCAAACAAGCTATCTCGAATGAAACCATTGAAGTACAGGTCAAGTTAAAAGCACTTCTCTCATAAATCAGCACACCAAGAACTGCATGACCAACAAAATATATAGTAAAAAAAAAAAGGTAAGGTATCAGCACTAGCCTTGACAGGACAAGCTGGCGGTGCTGATCTCCGATTCTTGGCCCTCAGCCAGGAAGTGCAATGGGGGGTTGGGGGCCAGCCATCCTCTGCTTTCGCACACCTTTCCTGTAACCTTCCCGGATTTCTCCAGGTACCCATTTGAAGCTGGGTGGACTTTGGCTTGTCTTACAGGGTTACGCCACTAACCCCCGCTCTAAACCAAACAGTAGGCACAACCGAGACTCGAACAAGGGACCTTTCCCTTGTGGATGCCTCGATGAATTACACAAACTCAACAAGAGCTGTAAGCTCATATGGCACTTGCATGGGTTGAGATGTATTATTTGATCAAAAGTAATTTTCGACTGTGCGGTTCAGATGCGCACTTTAAGGGAGCTAGAGAAAAAGTATTTTATCGTTGAACTTGGCTGTGATGATGCAAAAGGCACTAGAAATTCATCTGTAAGCAAGACCCTTGAGGCAAAAACGATAGCAGGCTCTTAGGGATCATTGATATATACGTATGATCAAAAGTATTTTTTTTCCACTAATGCGGTAAAATGCGCACTTTAAGGGTGCTAGAATTTTTTTTGTTGCAAAACCCTTGTGGCACAAATGATCATGGGTTGAGATGTATCGTTTGATAAAAAGTACTTTTCGACCTTGCGGTTAAGATGACACTTTAAGGGAGCTAGAACTTTATTTGAAAGCAAAACCCTTGAGGCAAAAATGATAATGGGCTCATGGGGATCATGGAAATGCATATTTTGCTTAAAAGTATTTTTCTTAATTTGCGGTCATGATTAGTACTTTAAGGAATGGTCGGATTTGAAAAGTGGCGATTTCTAAGCCAACCTTGTCCAATTTCTAATATTCCAGCCAAATTTCATCGTCCTAGCATATCTGGAAGTACCTTAACTCGCGATCACCGGAATTCCGGACCCGCCCCTCAAACTCCCCCCACAGTCGCCGGAGCCAATCCGGTTCGGTTTTGGACTTGTTTGTTATTCCCACAAAGTTCCATCCCGATCTCTCCAGTCCAATCCGATCACGTATTCAACCCCCCCCCCCCCCCCAATTGTTGTCGGATCCGGTCTGGACATGAAAAAGATCACCACAGGCACGCCCTCTGTTCAGTTATTAAATTTCACTCCAATCCGATCACCCGTTCCAAAGTTACGCATGGCTAAATATTCCGGATTCCCACTCCCTCCGATCCCCCCACGACTATCGGATCGAGTGAATTTTTATTTACAAGTCAGTTTGATCGGGTCCCTGATACGCCTCCCAAGTTTCGTCGTGAAAATCCCAAAAACCGTCATCACCAGAATTCCGAGAAACTCCCCTCCACCCCCCCCCCCCCAAGTGTCCGGGTCCAGTCCAAACGTGTAAACGATTTATCTGGAGCAGATTCTTGTTCTTCCCAGCAAGTTTTACTCCGATCCCTCCATTATAACCGTTTCTCGAAATTTCCGGTCTCACCCACCCCAACTCCCCCATAGCTGTCGAATCCGGTTCGGACTTCAAATGGAACATCAGAGATATGTCATTCATTCAGGTACTAAGTTTCGTCCCAATCTGATCACCCGTTCGAAAGTTACACAACACTCAATTTTCCATATTCCCCCGCACTGCACCACATATACAAACCCCTTTGACCCTCGAATGCACTAGCTCTTTCCAATGTTAAATGCACTAGCTCTTTCCAATGTTAAACAGAGTGATCCGATGCAAAGAGTGACGTCACGCCGCGCGCAGACCTACTAGTGCGAAGAAAGGGGTAGGGGTTTTACAAAAACTACTAAATTCTCATGATTCCCCCGCCCTCTTCTCCCTCCACGGTGGTCGGATCGGGGAAGTGACTATTTGCAAGTTAGTTTGGTCGGGCCCTTAATATGCCTGCCAAGTTTCATCGTCCTAGCACATCTGGAAGTACCCTAACTCGCGATCACCGGACTGACCGACCGACCGACAGACCGACAGACCGACCGACCGACCGACGGAAAAGTGATCGGTATATGGCACTTGGCCGGAAGGCAAGTGCCATAAAAACAGGAATAATCAAGTCAGAATAATACTTGAAAACTTACGGCTGACTCTAGTCATCCAACCTCAGACAAAATTTCGAATTTCCACAAGTCTTTCCTTAAGAGAGATTTATCTCGCTTAAAAAATAACTAAAAAACATGACAAAAATACTAGATTGAAGCTTATACACTGGTTTACATGCTGGAAGAATAAATTCTTCCCCAGTTTTTCTGATTAAGCATAATTTCACTTAATACAGAATCACCTCATGCTCACCTGAGCTCAAATTCCTTGCAGTGATTTACAAAGTGTTGAAAAAGATAGAGTTACCAAAGTCAGTAACCAGAAAATCCTTTTTTTAAGCAGGTTCAAAACAATGAAAAGGCAAATAATTCAGATTTTTATTGGGACTCGTGGCTGTTGAAAATAGTCAGGTTTGGGTTCCTGACTGTCATGACTGGATGGAAATCTCATTTTGACATTCTCAAAATGCTCTCCCGCCATGGCACCCTAAACACCACCTCCTTCGCATTTACCTTGTGTTCATTCGCCCTTCCCTCGAATACTGCTGTCCAGTATGGCACTTCAATTTAACACGGGAGCAATCGCAACGACTCTAGAGGATCAAGTACCATTCTTTATAAGTAATATCAAAATCCCATACATTACACTAGTGTTGTAAACGGTAAAATTGGTCACGGTAAAATTCGGTATTTTACGTATTTTACCGTAATTTTACGGACCCCCGTAAAATTGGTATTTTACCACTTTGCCTAATTTACGTATTCTACCAGTACTTTACAAATTTTATCCGTATTTTACTGATAGTTTTACAGTATCAGAAGCAGGTTCAGAAAAAAATTCAGAAACATTTTACCTAATTTACTCATATTTTACTGACAACCTAATACTTTTTGTCACACAGAATAAACCAGGGAATCAAGGGACCAGAGAGGCACCAGGAAAGTTTGAAAATGTCTTCAGATTTTCAAAGGAATGAGAGGTGAATGATAAAGAAAGCGAATGTGTTGCTAATTTGTGTGGGTCTGCGGTGATACGTTTGTCGACAACTGCTATATTGTTGATTATTTTGGCTGTGAATTAGTGCTACTATGCCTACGCAGGTGTGGCTGTAAAGCCCGGTTGTGTGTTTCAACTTATCCAGCGATAAGAAAATAATGCAGGAAGTACAGCTTATGCTACTTTCGTCGTGCTATTACCGAAGGTCGAAGGGATTCCCGACTCCATAGCACTTAGTAGTTAATTATTTCAGAAGTGCACGAAAAGTTACTGTCCCTTAAAATCTCTACGGATCAATCGCACCAGCTTCCAATAAATTTGAAAAATGTGTCAAATTATTTTAGCTACTCTGAAATACCAATCTAACCATATATTCTCCGTGAAATACTTATTTTACCATATTTTACCAATTTGACCTATTTTACCTTATTTTACCAATTTTACGAATTTTACTTACCGACTTTTTATTTTACGGTAATTTTACAACACTACATTACACACAAAACCACAGAGAATGGCAGCAAAACCAGTTCCTAAGATCCAACCCATACAGGCAATTCATGCGCAGTAGGAAAGAAGTTTTGTCCCCTCCTTTGTGAGTTTTTCAACGCTAAATTTTAAGTAAAATCCTTTTTTTGTGTTGATTTTTGAACTTTTGCGTTCCAATTTGTTGCTATTTTTGTTTTGTGTAATACATGAAAATTTGACTATGTTAAAGCACAATTGTATTTAGTTAAGTTTGACGAGAGAACAAATATTCGTTTTTTTTTGTTAATACCGTAAGGAATATTTTTGAAGAATAAAGATTGATAAGGATTGATTGATTGAAACATAGAAAAACACACTGACAGGACGTAAAGCATGTGCTGAGCTAAATTAAGGCTGCGCTTAAAGCACTCTAGAGTAGCCATTTCAAAATTACAGATGTACTGTAGGTTGTGCTACTCTATCTGTACTCTACACTCTGAAGACAAACTATTATCACTTGTCCATGCAGTCTAGTACACTAGCCCCTTTTCAGGCATGGTGCTCAAACGTCTAGCACCATGCCTGGGTGCTAGATGTTCAAGCACTGTATCTTGGATTTCATGTATAACTATAGTGCATGGATTTCAGTATACAGTGCATGCATGAAAAACACAGTTCCTGTCATCGCAACGGAGCACCGGCTCGGACAGGGCTGAAATGACTACCATGAATTAGAGAAATCAAAGACAGTCCTTATCATATTTTTCATAACAAAAACAAAAGGACGCGACTGATGATGGAGATGAAAAACCTCATTTCCTTTTCTACATAGTCAAGGGTTTTGCATGCAAAGTGTCCTGTGCTTCAGCTTTTTCTACCTAACAGTCAACCAGAATATTGGCTCCTAGGGCACTCTACATGAAAAATAGATAGGCTGCTGTCAGATTTTTCATCTCCACCATCAGTCGCGTCCTTTTGTTTTTGTTAGGAAAAATATGGTAAGGATTGTCTTTGATTTCTCTAATTCTTGGTAGTAATTTCAACCCTGTCTGAGCCGTTGATAAGTTGTGCCCGTGGTGACAGAAACTGTGTTTTTCATGCATGCACTGTATACTTGCCTGAAAAGGGGCTAGTGTACTAGACTGTGTCCATGGTGGAACTCTCAGCAGATAATTTCCATATTTATTATAGAAAGACTTACGAATATCATTTATCCGAACAAGAAAAAAGCTTCCAAAAGGGTGCCAAAGCAATAACTCCAGAACTAACTGCGAATGAATTATACATTAGCAAGGATAAATCTATAAAATTCAGCTTCATGGCGACAAGGTCAAAGGATTCTGTATGCTTGCCTTAATGAGCTTTATCACAAAAAAATATTCTGATCTGTCTGTAGCCTTTCTTAAAATTCTTAAGGGCACTCAGAGAATCCTAGAAGGGTCACCATTTGTTGCATATGTTCTTAATTCTTCCTTACAATGTAATCTTACCTGCAATCCTTCCAATAAGTAGAATATCCCTTTGAACACAAACAACACACCACTCAAAAGCAAACCAAAACAAATCAATGCCGAAACTGACCAAAATGAAGACGTTCATGTGTTTAGTTATAGGCAGTGTCTATCGTTCCCGGACCTGGAACTGATACCTCAAAAGCTAAAAGTACTCGACCGGTCAAGTATGCTGCCACACAGGAGCTAATAATACTCGATCAGTCGAGTAATAAGGGTTATAGGAGCTATTAGTACTCGACTAGTCGAGGAATCGAGCCTCCAGTCGCTATCAGTACTAGACTGGTCGAGTACATGCGTCTTGGGAAGCTATAAGTACTCGACTATATGTAACTTGGAGTCAGGAAGGAACAGGTCGAGTAACTACTTCTACAGGAGCTATCTTTCCTCGACCTTACAAGTTGAAATTCGGAAAGTTGTAAGGTCGAGTAACCAACCCCCCAGAGACTAATAATACTCGACCATGTAATTGGTTAAGAAGGTCGAGTATTCACGGCAATGGCAGCTATTAGTACTCGACGTATAAAGGAGGATAGACGGGTCGAGTATTTGACGTCCCAGTAGCTAATCGTACTCGACCTAATATTACTAATAAGAGGTTTAAGAGGTCAAGTATTCAGGGTGCTGACGGCTAAAAATACTCGACCTGTTGAAAGAGAATTGGTAGGTCGAGTACTTGGCGCCCTAGCCGCTGTTCGTACTCGACCTGATATTACCATAAGAGGTAAAGTATTCAGGGTGCTGACGGCTAAAAATACTCGACCTGTTGAAAGAGGATTGGTAGGTCGAGTGCTTGACGCCCTAGCCGCTGTTCGTACTCGACCTAATATTACCATAAGAGGTCTAGTATTCAGTGTGCTGACGGCTAAAAGTACTCGACCTGTTGAAGGGGGACTGGTAGGTCGAGTACTTGACGTCCCAGAAGCTAATCGTACTCGACATAATATTACGAATAGGAGGTCGAGTATTCAGGGTGGTAACGGCTAAAATTACTCGACCTATTGAAGGAGGACTGGTAGGTCGAGTACTTGACGTCCCAGAAGCTAATCATACTCGACATAATATTTCAAATAGGAGGTCGAGTATTCAGGGTGATAACGGCTAAAAATACTCGACCTCTTGAAGGGGGACTGGTAGGTCGAGTACTTGACGTCCCAGAAGCTAATCGTACTCGACATAATATTTCAAATAGGAGGTCGAGTATTCAGGGTGATAACGGCTAAAAATACTCGACTTATTGAAGGGGGACTGGTAGGTCGAGTACTTAACGCCCTAGCAGCTGTTCGTACTCGACCTAATATTACGAATAAGGAGGTCGAGTATTCAGGGTGGTAACGGCTAAAAATACTCGACTTATTGAAGGGGGACTGGTAGGTCGAGTACTTAACGCCCTAGCAGCTGTTCGTACTCGACCTAATATTACCAATAAGAGGTTAAGTATTCAGGGCGGCGACGGCAAAAAATATTTGACGTGTTGAAGAAGGATTGGTAAGTCGAATCACACTCTATATGACAAAGTCCAAAACACGCCGTTGAACATCGGGAAGAACGAGAAACGTCGCCTGAACGATGATTAAAATCCTACGTCAACCAATCAACGGCGTTCTTTGGGGACAGCAGTGGCGAGCTTCCGACTCCTCGCAAGGCACACGGCAATTCTTCATTGGAAGAAGAGTTAGTCGTCAAGAGTATTGATTTAGCATTTATTCGTGACCCCCAATTCAAACTTGACATAGTATAGTAATTGGGGTAGAGTATTTGGTGGATGTGCTAGCTATTGATAATTGACCTAATAAGTCATGGCGTGTAAAGTGCATTCACCCTACGAGTCGAAAGTGATCTCGGCGAGTCAGCAAAAAGTTTTGATGTTCTTGTGCTCGGTGAATTCTTGTTTTGCTCGAGTAGATTAGGACTACTAATTAAAGCTGGTAGGACGTCAAATACTCGACATATCAATGTCCCATTAAATAGGTTGAGTACTAACAGCTATCCCAACCTTAAATACTCAGCCAGGTTGAGTATGAATACCGGCTAGGGAGTCAATTACTCGACCAACCTATCCTTCCTTAACAGGTCGAGTATTTAGCCGTTACCACCCTGAATACTCTATATGACTAAGTCATAAACACGCCAGAGACCCTCAGGAAGAAGGAGTAAACGTGTCTGTAACGACTCTGACTCAACGACTCAAATCCTGGATCCAACAATCACGGCGATCTCCGGGAGCAGCTGTGACACCTTTTCTTGTTTTCTTCCGCTGCTACCCGGAGATTTTGCGTCGGCAAGGAGATATAGTCATGAAGCGTATACTCGGCCTCCTATTCGTAATATTAGGTCGAGTACAAACAGCTGCTAGGGCGTTAAGTACTCGACCTACCAGTCCCCCTTCAATAGGTCGAGTATTTTTAGCCGTTACCACCCTGAATACTCGACCCTCCTATTCGTAATATTAGGTCAAGTACGAACAGCTGCTAGGGCGTTAAGTACTCGACCTACCAGTCCCCCTTCAATAGGTCGAGTATTTTTAGCCGTTATCACCCTGAATACTTGACCTCCTATTTGAAATATTATGTCGAGTACGATTAGCTTCTGGGACGTCAAGTATTCGACCTACCAGTCCCCCTTCAATAGGTCGAGTATTTTTAGCCGTCAGCGCCCTGAATACTTGACCTCTTATGGTAATATCAGGTCGAGTACGAACAGCGGCTAGGGCGCCAATTACTCGACCTACCAATTCTCTTTCAACAGGTCGAGTATTTTTAGCCGTCAGCACCCTGAATACTAGACCTCTTATGGTAATATTAGGTCGAGTACGAACAGCGGCTAGGCGTTAAGCACTCGACCTACCAATCCTCTTTCAACAGGTCGAGTATTTTTAGCCGTCAGCACCCTGAATACTTTACCTCTTATGGTAATATCAGGTCGAGACGGTCGAGTACGAACAGCGGCTAGGGCGCCAAGTACTCGACCTACCAATTCTCGACCTCCTCGACCTACCAGTCCTCCTTCAATAGGTCGAGTAATTTTAGCCGTTAGGCTACTACCCTTTATACTCGACCTCCTATTCGTAATATTAGGTCGAGTACGAACAGCTGCTAGGGCGTCAAGTAGCCTACTCGACCTACCAATCCTTCTTCAATAGGTCGAGTATTTTTAGCCGTTACCACCCTGAATACTCGACCCTCCTATTCATAATATTAGGTCGAATACGAAGCTGCTAGGGCGTTAAGTACTCGAACTACCAGTCCCTCTTCAATAGGTCGAGTATTTTTAGCCGTTATCACCCAGAATACTCGACCTCCTATTTGAAATTTTATGTCGAGTACGATTAGCTTCTGGGACGTCAAGTACTCGACCTACCAGTCCTCCTTCAATAGGTCGAGTAATTTTAGCCGTTACCACCCTGAATACTCGACCTCCTATTCGTAATATTAGGTCGAGTACGAACAGCTGCTGGGGCGTCAAGTACTCGACCTACCAGTCCTCCTTCAATAGGTCCAGTATTTTTAGCCGTTATCACCCTGAATACTCGACCTCCTATTTGTAATATTATGTCGAGTACGATTAGCTCCTGGGACGTCAAATACTCGACCCATCTATCCTCCTTTTTAGGTCGAGTACTAATAGCTGCTACTGCTATGAAAACTCGACCTACGTAAACATGTAAATGGTCGAGTATTATTAGTCCCTAGGGGGCTGGTTACTCGACCTTACAACTTTACGGATTTCATTTGTATGGTCAAGGAAAGATAGCTCCTATGGTAGTGATTACTCGACTTGTTCCTTTCTGACTGCAAGTTCCATATGGTCAAGTACTTTTAGTTTCCCAAGACACGAGTACTCGACCAGTCTAGTACTGATAGCAACCGGAGGCTCGATTCCTCGACTGGTCGAGTATTAATAGCTCCCATGACCCTTGTTACTCGACTGGTCGAGTACTATTAGCTCCTGTGTGGCAGCATACTCGACCGGTCGAGTACTTTTAGCTTTTGAGGTGTGTGTTCCAGGTCCGGGAACGATAGACACTACCTTAGTTATACGAGTTTAGTCGTAACTAATCTCACGTAGATCAATCCCAACAGAATAATCAATCGACTAAATGCATGTATATCTCCTAAGAACTGAGCACACAGGTTAGAATACTTTACTTGAACCTAATCTTAGTTTTTTAAACTAAATTCTAGTAGAAGATTTATTGTTTTACTTCTATTTACATGTTAGAAAGTACTATTTCTGACCCTGGAGAATTCAAATTCTTCATGGAATGTGTTTGTAGTCTAGTTGTGGAATGTGGTCCACCGCTTGTCACCACTGGTAGTTAATAGGCTTCAGCCAGGTAATTCAGAGAATTAGCAGTAAAAGAAAATTCCGTCAGAATTAAAAAAGATCTCCATCTGCCTAACAAAACACCTAATGGGCTAATCAAGAATTCATATGTTTAGCCCAGCCTACAAACTAATTCAAATATATTTACACATAACAATTATGTGCAGACATTAAATACTGATGATGATGATGCAATTTTATTAACACACTAGAGAACAATCGGCCAATCGTGCAGTTAAAAAAGGCAAAGGAAAAACTACAAAAAGCTTTCGATAACGCAGTAAATGCACAGGATAACAAGACCAAAGGTTCCGATGGGATCCCAAAAATTCAATATTTGATCCAGACAATTAGGTTTTGTCTTCGCCAGACTCCTTAAACATTTTTTCTCTTAAAATTTAGAAACAGATCAAGGCCAAATAGCTAATCATGTAAGAAAACCAAGTTCAGATATGAATTCAGCATGTGTGTTTACCCCTTGAAGTCAATCGAAACGATCCTGCCTTACTTCTGCGAATTTTGCGGTTTCAGAGAAATTCTGGTACTACTTGTCCGGCGAAAAAATAAAGCTCAGAAAAGAGTTCAGCGTATCTCCTTAACCCTATATCCAACATCTAATCAACTTCAAATAAAAATTTAACTTATAACAAACTTTTCGGTTTCAGCCGGATTCCGGACGAACTATATGTCTGGCTAAAAAAAGATTGTCATATACGGATTCAGCATCTCTTCTTACCCCTAAAACGGACATCTAATCAACTACAAATACAACTTTTGCTCTTAACAAATTTTCCGGTCTTTGCCGGGTTCCGGGCGAAGTACTTGTCCGGGTAGAAAGTGATTGCTGCATATGGGTTCAGCATGTCTTCTTACCCCTAAGTCGAAGATCTAATCAACTTCAAATAAAACTTTTACTTACTTGTCTGTCGAGAAATAGTTTTCATATTCGTGTTCACCATGTCTTCTTACCCCATAATCGACTATCTCATTAGCTGTTTAAAAATATTTTGGGACAGCCTGCAACCACCTACTCTTTCCCCATATACCAACCCCTTCGACCTTCGATTACACTAGCTCTGTCTGACCTTCATAGATTAGGCACAGTGTGAAGAATAGGGTAGGGCAGAAAATTGGCTGACAAATTTTTGTGTCCGGTTTTCACTGTATTCCGGGTGAACTACTGGTCCGGTGAGAAAATAACTTTCATATTCGGATTCAGTGTGTCTCCTTACCCCTAAATCAACTATCTCAATAGCTTTCCAAAAATATATTTTTTTGCCCCTTAATTTGAAACCCTCCCCCACCCTCAAATATAGGGCTACAGAGCCCATCTTCGAACTTGACTTGTACTTTGACCCAAAGGATCCTCCCACCAAGTTTTATCAAAATATCTCAATCCCTTCGAGAGTTATCGTGCTGACAGTCGGACAGACAGTCAGACGGACAACTTTTGCGATGTCATAGGTATCCCGCCACTTACGTTTTGGGATCTCAAAAACAGCTGCGGAATTTTGTCTTAATTGTAGATGAACCAATCGGCCCTAAGTATTTGTTGCTTTGGCACCAAATGTAGAAGAGACAACTCCAGAGACTAACCTAATCATAGGAACAGGTTGAGTATGGTGGATAGTTTGGGTCTGGGTCAAGAATTTGTCTGTAATATGCTGTGTTCTTTGGTATTTTTGTGAAAGTATATGCATTGTATGTTTCAGGCACATGCTGCCATAAACCAAGGGTTGCTGGTATCCTGAACCGTGAAACCGTGATTGTCTCAAGATGAATGTCACTGACGATTTTTGTGCTTTGGTGAAGAAACTGAAGACTGATAAGAGAGTTCTCGACCCCTTGACTCCAGCAGTAAGAAGTGTTCCAGAATTTCGAAAAAAGGCTCTGGCAGTTCTTAACACAGTAGCGGAGTTGGAGGGAGCTATCAAGGAAAACTCCAAACTATATATAGGAAATGGGTTTTTAGGTTTAGGCCCAAGTCCTTCGCTGGAAAGAGAACAGTTCGACTTACAATTTCAAAAGGCGGTGAAATCTTGCAATGATCTGGTTGCAAGTTTGAAGAAAAATGCTGCCATGGCCAAGGGTCATCACAGCACAAGAAATGCTACTATCTCGTTTCTCGAAGAAAAAATCAAACAAGTAAACCGACACTACAGTGAACAACGCAACTTGTTAATGAGAAGGAGAAGTGAGTTAGAAAAGCTTTCGAAATTTTCTATTGCCTTAGATCAGAAACGTATCGATAAACCGGTTACAGTGAAGGAAAGCTTTGATGATAATGGGCTAAGAAATAGAAAGCATTCCGAGTTGAACCCAAACCCCGTCCCTACAACGAGGAGCTTCGTCGAGGATGTTGTGAGCAGCCAAGAAGAGGAGGTTGTCCTTCAGCAGGAGAATCAACAGTTGTTCAACGAATTCACTTCTATTCTTGAAGATATGCATTCCATTGAAACAAAAGTAGTAAAAATCGCAGAGCTTCAGGAACTCTTTGCAGAGAATGTCCTAGTTCAGGATGCGGAAATCCATAGAATATCTGATACAGTTGTTGGGTCTACTGAGAATGTAAAAGAAGGTAATGAACAGATCCGAAAAGCAATGCAGAATAATGCAGGTTCACGCATCATTATTCTTTTTGCTCTAATAGTTTTGGCCCTAAGTGTTTTGTTTTTAGACTGGTATAATGATTAAGTTATTGGTTCACTCCTCATGAGTCTTGACACTTTTTTGGTTTCTGCTATGGAGTATAAACTTATTTGGCGAAAATACACTTGTTTGCACTGCACTCGACAGTTTGGGTTTGTACATTACCAGTTGATTACATCCATCAAAAAACATATTCTGTATGCGAACAACTTACTAAAGAAACTGTTAAGAGTTGATGCAGAAAATGCACGTTTTGGGAAAATGACAAATGTAGACTAGTGATTAACCAATGGAAACCTTAGGAATTTCCTTGCAATTACCCTGTATGTTGAGCTTCCTTCATTGCTTCCGTTCACTGCCAGATACAAACTATCTTGCACCACCAAGGACTTCTACAAGAGCTCTTCCTCATCTGTTTCGCAAAAGGCATAGTTGCCATTTTCAAGGTGGTTATTTCTTAGTCTGACGGAACATTAAGCTCTTTGCACTTTGAGGCTTAGAGTCGGCCGCTTCATGACAGTAGATGGCGTTCGGCTTGCTGCAGAAGCGATGCGCGAAGGAACTGCAACTGAGGGGCTGTTCACTGACCTGTCAATTCTGCAAGTCCGAAACATTGGAAACTTTCAATGACCGTGTTTTGACCACGCTTGATCATTGCTTCCGTCACTGCCAGATACAAATTATCTGATCTTCTATTTCCTTGCACCACCAAGGACTTCTACAAGACCTCTTCCTCATCTGTTTCGCAAAAGGCGTAGTAGCCATTTTCAAGGTGGTTATTTCTTAAGCGGAATTCACACAGAGGGCGTCAAATTATTTGCCTGGCGTTGTGAATGTTTTGGGCTCGGAGCCGAAGCCTGACGAAGCCGTTTTTCAACGCCTGGGGTGACGAATATCGTCAGGCGTGGCGAAATACGCTCTCTGTGTGAATTGGGCTTCATGGTACATTTACACGCTGCGTAAAATCCGAGCGTATTTTGAAATCCGAGCGTATTTTACGCACGTATTTGAGAAAGGTTTCTAGCAATACGGACGTATTTGTATATAAAACAGACCGATTTCTCAAATACGTCCGTATTGCTAGAGATCTTTTCAAGCCGAAATACGTGCGTAAAATACGGACGTTTTTCAAAATACGCTTGGATTTACGCAGCGTGTAAATGCACCATCAGTCTGACGGAACATTAAGCTCTTTGCACTTTGAGGCTTAGAGTCGGCCGCTTCTTGACAGTAGATGGCGTTCGGCTTGCTGCAGAAGCGATGCGCGAAGGAACTGCAACCGAGGGGCTGTTCACTGACCTGTCAATTCTGCAAGTCCGAAACATTGGAAACTTTCAATGACCGCGTTTTGACCACGCGGCGAACTGTTTGTTATGGACTGTGAGATACGGATTTGCAGATTGGTTGTCTGCTGTTGGGACTCCGTGAAACAGGTAAACTATTTTGTAAGAGTTCTGGATAGTGCTTCGCTCATTTGGCGGCCAGATGGGGTGGGGGGACCAACTGACGGAGGAGCCTATATTGTTCCATTATTTGCTTCTGATCAGTTGTGGCAGTAATGTTTATGAAACCATATTACTGTTGAATATGAGAGCGTTAGTGGAAACTATTGGTAGTGCGTGATGCAGTGGTTGATTCGTAATGCCCAAAGTTGATCAGTAAATTATTATTTTTCTGTCAACAAAAAATTACTTACGTCACATGAAGAAGTAATATTCCACTGTGAGGAGTGTCAGTAGATCAACTGCACAAGGGGTAAACAAAATTGGCGAAATAGTCATGAGCCTACTTATAACTCTGCTCAGGGAACATATCGGAATTTTGCTTAGGGAATCTGACGAAATCTTGCTCAAGGAATCTACCGGAACTTATCTCAGGGAATTTACTGGAGGCTGGATCAGGTGATCTACCGGACTTTGCCCCACGGAATCTACTAGAATTCGGAATCTACCGGAATTTTGCTCAGGGAATCTACCGAAACCTTGCTCAAGGAATCTATCGGAACCAGTCACAGGGGATTTACTGGAGGCTGGATCAGGGATATACCGGACTTTACTACATGGAATCTACCAGGATTTGGCTCAGGGAATCCACCGGAATTTTGCTGCTTACCGGATAAATATAGACTCACAGCTTGCCAGGAAGACCCTGGCACACAACTTAAACAGAGTGATTCTTGCAGACAGACAACACAGCGTACCGGAACATTCATGGGGTGATTCCGGTAATCTCCCAAGTATGTGTAGCTTTCAAGAATTAGGCAGCTATTGAAATTTCCGACTACAAATACTATTCCAGGAATAATATCACGGTACCGTCTTATGAGATGCGAGTCATTGCCGAAAATAAAATAAAAATCTCAGATTCATTTCAAGACATATCCTAAAATCATTTTCCTACAGGCGTAACCTTCAGATGTCGCATCTTTAGCTCTGAAAATGCAGGATTTTGTTCAAATTCAAATTCTCCGCGTCTCGATGAAGTTTGGTTTGTCGCGCAAGCAGCGCACACTCTGAACGTTATTAGCCTATCAGAGCCCCGGGTGGAAAAATAAAAATTATCAGATTTAAAAACTGCCTTTTCAGTTAAACTTTAACGAGCCTATTTTGTTGTTGTTCATAACACATAATAGAAGCCAGAACACAACGGTATTCTATAGTTTCTGCAGAGATGGTCACTACGGAGAATTTCCGATAAAAACCTCGAAAAATTCCGGTAAAACTTCGAAAAATTCCGGTAAAATTCTGAAGCCGCACCTCCCCTATCAGGAAGGTGTCGGGACCAGGCCCGTAAATTGGGGGGGGCAGGGGGGGGCATCTGCCCCCCCCTGATTTTCGAAAAATTTCACTTTTTAAACCTTTATTTTTCTGCATAGACCCAAACGTACTACCTTTCCCACTTTGCTCACGGAAATTCCCTGGTTTTTAAGTGTTTTCTCTTACTATTAAGTCAGTGACTAACTCACTACCCGAGAGTTCAGAACCCCTCCTATCAGTTTTATTTCGTTGATTCGTTCCTTGGCTTTCAAGCCCATTTCGAGTCAAAACAACGTGTCTCATTTCGACGTTTGGACTGGGAAAATGTATCGTTGCTAAGGTTAGTTGCAGACTTGGACAGAGTTGGTTGAGTTTTGTGCAGTGAATGAAGGATTGATTGCGAAGAAATTATTATGGATTATTATGAGCAGACATCAGCCAACTGTTTTAAGCTTTTTTAAGCGCAAAAACACAGAAAGTGAAGAAGAACGAAGACAGAAAAGGTTCATTTAACAATATTATGCGTTCATTTTGGTTTGATCAAGCCGTCAAAAAACACAAAATGTTTATTGTTTCTGAACTCGGGGCGGTCCGATTACAGGCTTGAGGCTACTTTTGGGGGTGGGGGTTGGATACAAAATTTTACCGAATGGCCAAAAGCTTTAGGACGGGTGCTGCGGGGGGGGGGTGCACCGTCGGAACGCACCTGTTTAAACTTTCTAAATAGGGATCCGGCTCGGATAAGAAAGCGCACCAGCCTCTGCGAGAGTTTGTCTGCGGTGAACCCGGAATCGCCAAATTTTCTTTCCGTGGAGAAGATACAAGAAATGTGCTGTTTGTATCCAGCATGTGCAATAGATGATCTTGTCCTTGCCTCACAAGTTGGTGCTGCAAAATCACTTTTGCAGTCGATGCCAGTTCGACTCTCCGATATTTGGGAAGTTCGGTCCGAGCTTTCAAAGCTGCCGAGTGCGTTCAGTGAAATAATCAAAATTATTGATATCACTCTTACCCTCCCAGTGACTTCAGTGACGAACGAGAGATTGTTCAGCACCATGAAGCACGTAAAGACATATTTACGTACAACCTGTGGTGATGAAAGACTGAACAGTTTACTTGTTATCCCATGTAATAAAGAGGAGGCGAACTGCCTCTATGTGGAAGAGGTTGTAGACAGATTTGCTGCATTAGGGAACAGGCGCTATCCCCTTGTTTAGTTCTTTTTATATGGAAATTCGTGTTAGCAATTCCTTTTTCTTACCCTTTTTGTACTAGTTTATAGAAATCTAGACTTGCAATAAAAGTGCCGAATTTTACCTTTGGGCAAAGGATACACGGCTATTACTAAACAAAAACGTGGCTGGAAATACCCCCCCCCCCGGATTTTTCAGTGAAATGATGGTCCTAGGGGTTGAAAATTCTTTGCCCCCCCCCTGCGTTTTGCTGAAATGACGGGCCTGGTCGGGACGCCCCTGACCGGGGGTGGTACAGTCGGAGAGCTTTTAGGAGAGGACACGTTTAATTCTTTCTACTTCAGTAGCCTAGTATTTCCGTCTATTGTCGTCCTCGAGATTCTTATCTCCTGTATTAGCAATACACTTTTTATCACGCTTACCACGATTTCTTCTGTTTACGTGACGAGCAGGCGCCAGATCATTATTTACGGGGAGCTGTTAGACCGGTTATGCAAATTTTTCCAAGATTGTCACCCAAGGGCAAGGGATATGGAAAGAGGCTGAAAACAGCGAAGCCGTGTGTAATTTTCTGTAAGCATATAGCTTAGTTGTAAAGTGGTCAACTGTCTCATTACATCTGAGCAAAAAAACTATGAAGTGCGAGGTGTCCTTTAGTTTTATTTCTCTGGTGTAGCCTAACTCATGTTCTGAAAGGAGTTACAAAAGTATGATGTCGTGCTATTTCTAATATGAAAACCACCTGCTCTATTTGTAAAATTACGCCGTAATCACACGCTAACGGGGAAGTTCCAGGTTCAACATGCAAGCGTTACCCATTTGCAAGTTTCCCCGTCCCTACCACAAATCGATACAACAGGGCCCAATCAGTACATGACGTTCTACGCTGTTTCCTGTCCGAAGACTGAACGATTATATTCGTTCAGTCTTCTCATCACTTTTCCGTCGGTCGGTCGGTCCGCTGATCGCGAGTTAGGGTACTTGCAGATGTGCTAGGACGATGAAACTTGGCAGCCGTATCAGGGACCCGACCAAACTAATTTGGAAATATTCACTTCCCCGATCCGACCACCGTGGGGGGAGTGGAGGGAGGGGGAATCCGGAATATTGACGTATTTATAACTTTTGAACGGGGTATCTGATCTAAATGAAACTTGATATTTGGAAAGACCTCGTGTCTCAGATGTCATACTTCACGTCCGGAATGGATCCGGTGACTTTGGGGGGAGTTGGAGGGGGGAAGCGGAAATCGTGTGACATGTTCAGAGTGAACGGAACGGAAGGAAACTTGGTGGGAAGAACAAGCACAAGCCCTAGATACATATTTGACAAGACCGCACCGGATCCGAACACTGTGGGTGGAGTTGGAGGGAGGGTTCCGGAATTCCGGTGATCCCGACTTTAGATGTTTACACATGTGCTAGGACGATGAAACTTGGCAGGCATATTATGGACCCGACCGAACTAACTTGGAAATAGTCACTTCCCCGATCCGACCACCGTGGGGGGAGTGGAGGAAGGGGAATCCGGAATATTGACATATTTATGACTTTATAACTTCATATTTATAATCGTGTGACATGTTCAGAGTGAACGGATCGGGATGAAACTTGGTGGGAAGAACAAGCACAAGCCCTAGATACATATTTGACAAGACCGCACCGGATCCGGACACTGTGGGTGGAGCTGGAGGGAGGGTTCCGGAATTCCGGTGATTCCGACTTTAGATGTTTACACATGTGCTAGGACGATGAAACTTGGCAGGCATATTATGGACCCGGCCGAACTAACTTGGAAATAGTCACTTCCCCGATCCGACCACCGTGGGGGAGTGGAGGAAGGGGAATCCGGAATATTGACATATTTATAACTTCTAAACGGGGAATCGGATCTTAATGAAACTTAATATTTGGAAAGAACTCGTGTCTCAGATGTCACACTTCAAGTCGGAATAGATCCGGTGACTTTGGGGGGAGTTGGAGGGGGGGACCGGAAATTGTGTGACATACTCAGAGTGGACGGATCGGGATGAAACTTGGTGGGAAGAACAAGCAAAAGCCCTAGATAAATAGTTGACAAGACCGGACCGGAACCGAGTACTGTGGGGGGAGTTGGAGGGAGGCTTCCGGTATTCCGGTGATCCCGACTTACGGTGCTTACACATGTGCTAGGACGATGAAACTTGGCAGGCATATCAGGGACTTTACAATTTTAACATAAGAACAGTCGTTTCTCCGATTTGACCATCGTGGGGGGAGTGGAGGGAGGGGGAATCCGGAATCTTGAGGTTGTCCAACTTTTGAACGGGTAATCGGATCTTACTGAAACTTGATATTCGGGGAGAACTCATGTTTCATATGTCCCATTTCAAGTGCGGACAGGATCCGATCAATGTGGGGAGTAGGGGGGGGGGACTGGGGGACAATACAACTGGTCAACCATTTTCACTTTTCCACAAAGAAAACTTCGGTATGCACTTTAAAACACAGAAAATCAGCAGAAACACTAGCACAAGTGGGTAAACTTTCTCGACGGCTTGATTTCAGAGTCATTTTGTAAATGATCATCTTGATCAAGGGTTGCCGGGACATTCTGAATTTCCTGCCACTGTTTGACGCCGTCCCAAAAATTTTATCGCCCAAATGCCAGAGAGGTAAAGACAAGCTGTTATGAACTACGATGTTCTTTATTGGAAAACTCAACTTAGACTCTGTACAAAATAAACATATTCACGCTTATATAGGCCGGTGCCTACGACGCGGTCGCATTTTTACTTTCTTCAGGGAAAACCAGGGGGTTTTCGGAATGATTGGGTCAAAGGGTTGACAGCTTCGATTTTCTAGAATGATTGGGCCAAGGGGTTGACAGCTTCTCTGTTCATAACACAAGCGATAACAAGAAAACGGCCGATTTTCATAGCGGCTTCTACAGGAAGTCGGAAATGTGTATTTGTGAAGTATTTAATACAAAATAAAGCGTTAGAGGTGCCCATTGTGCTTTAAAAATGAATTTCTAGCACTCTTAAAGCGCGCATCTTAACCGGAAAGTAAAAATAAAATCCTTTTCACCAAACCATATCTACTCGTGATCCTAAAGGGCCCAGGATAATTTTTGCCTAAAGGGTTTTGATTACAGATGGATTTCTAGCGCCCTTAAATTGCATATCATCACAGCCAGGTAAAAAAAAAACTTTTTTACCGAACGATACATTCTCGTGATTTCCAAGGGTCCGTCGTCATTCTTATCTCAAGGGTTTTGCTTACAAATCATAACAACAAACCCACGAATTGGCAAATCCCTACTTTCATACTTTTACCAAGCCTTGCAAGTGCCATATGAGCTTACAGCTCCTGTTGACAAAGCTGTGGTCAGTGTTCTAAGAAGAAACAGAATCATCCCGTATCTGTGGTTAGATTTTGCCACCGTAGATGCAAATGTCAGCAAGGCTCATTTGAACTGAAAATCTGGAGTGGGAAAGCAAATGGATAATTGGATTTTATAACAAAGCTTTTACATGCATTAGTAAAGTCTAGGAACTCGACTATAAGAAGATAGTGCCTAGTGTGAGTCTTAGGCGCACATTCAGATATAAGGTAATCTTTAATCTTTGTAGTCGCAGTGAACCAGTGCTTTATATTTTTGTATGGCTTGAGTTACGGTTACATTGGAGGTTTGTTGCCAAGACTTAAAGTACTGTAAATCGTTAAGGGCTCATGGCTCAATCACGGGCTCATGGCGTCTTCATCTACAATATATTGACTGCAGCAAATCTCTTCCAAATATTAAGAAACAACTTCATTCTATACTTATAAATAAATTCAAGAACCAATGATAAATTCAGATTTAAAGTAAATCGTTAACTATTTCATTTTTCGGGTGGATTCCTCATAAGTTGCCGGCCACTGATTACCCTTGCTTGCGCACCTTTTTTTTGTGTTTTTTTTTTTTTTCGGGTTGATCTTTGCCGAGTGTCGGTGTGTTTGAGGGACGGGTTCCCGTCTAGTGGTGAGTCATGGAATTATTAATATTTATTTATATGATTATTATATGTTAAATAGATTTGTTCTTTTATTGTACCGGGTCAATGGACCTTGTGTCTCCGGCTTGACCCTATGTATGGTAATTTTATAATGAAGCGTAAATTAAAACCTTGAACTTCTTTTCAGTATAGAGGATTTTTGTTCATTATAGAAGTTAGTCGGTAAGTCGGTGCAGACGACTTAAAACACATGATTACTTGGAGAAGATATAACCATCGTCAAATCTTTAACGCTTGAAAGAGCTAAAGCATCGTGTAACTGCGCGCAGTGACGCGCGTTTCTTCCGAAACAGTCGGTAAAGGCAAAGAGCACCAAGAACAAATAAGCGAATATAACCTCCGTCTTTGGTCCCATGCATCGGCTAAGGATACTCGAACTCGACAAAACTGAACAGAGCTAGAGCTGCTTGCTGAGCTTTGTCTTGACGCCCGTCTACTTCCCTCTTAGCCGCTGCACATAGAGAGGAAAAGACCGTAGCAGGCGTGTGTGAAAAGCCTGTTAGTAAGCTGTTAGTGACGTCACAATGTTAAACAAACACTAGTACGTTCTCTCGACTGTTCTTCCAGGGGCTCTGCTGCGATGAGCTGTTTGTAGAATTGTTATGTTCCACCAGGGACCCATAAATTTCCGTCAATAAGAGATTTCTGATGCTATCTTGAGCGCACGGAAGATAGTTCGGAAATACCCACGGTCCAATGACGTTCAAGACCAGATAGACACAATTCTGGATTGGCTGCTGGCGCGGAGGAGTCTCTTTGGCGCGCACGTCCAATGAGGCAAACAAGAATGCCGATCGACTCAAGTGTGGTTTTTGGAAACTGGATTTGGTTCGGTCATCATCGCAATATAGAAGCATAGGAAATGACAGGCCCCCTGTAAAGGAAATTTATGGGTCCCTGGTTCCACGTAGCTCCTAACCTCAGCTCGTTTGCATGAGGCAGGGCATCAGAAATTTATTCGACTCCGCATTGTCGTATTACAGAGATCGGAAGACGCAGGTTCTTGTAATTATTTATTCTTGATATCACCGGCACGCAATGAAACTAATGGTTATTCGACAGTCCTTTAATTATGTCAAAGACAACTCGCTGCGTTGTTTGATTGGGGGGGGGGATAACGTGCTCACCTTCAAGGGCAGTGCCGGGTTTCCCTCTTCCTGTAGGTCAGGCTGGGAATAGTGAGCCCTTCTCTGTTACGCTGACAGCAAAACATTTTCGGGGGAGCACAATAAATATTCTATTCTGTATGATGATGATGATTTTATTTATAACCCCTCAAAATAAGCACAAAGCCAAAGCACGAAGACGGAGTAAATAATAAAGAAAAAAGAGAAAAAGAAAGGAAAACACGAAAGAGAATTAACTTACGAAATACACGAAATAACTTTTACCCTAAAACTAAACCAAGAGGGTTTTCCAGTCGTGATCCATATTTTGGCTATGTGTTTCTATTTGCTTCTCCACTGCTGTCAGTGGATCACTAATTTGATAACGACTGGAATTTTTTGAGTTTCTCGTCCAAGGGAGAGGTGTAGTGTATATCTAGCAAAACGATAGAATATTGACTGGATTTGTGTCTTGTCCGATTTGGTGAGAAGTCACCAAGGTGAGAAGAAGACTTCTTCTCACCTTGTATTCCTAGTATTCCTATACTCCCTTGTCGGGGCGATTTAAAGTCATGCAAGGCCTTCAGTTGAATTGCCATCTTTTGGCATCATTAACAGTAAACAGACTCGATTACCTGGGCAATTTTCCACCTAACCCCTTCAGATTCGAAGAGTAACACAGACCAGTAAGCGCTGCTGCCAGGAGAATAAGGTATATTTCTGGCGGTCCGGAAAGCTCAGCTGGCTTATCCGCCGTGTGTTCTTGCGACTGGGCTAAAACTCGCTTCGCTTTCCGATGCTGTTCTTGCGCTCCGCTAGTTTCGGAAAGTAACCTGGAAAATGAATCCATTCCATACATGGGAAGTGGGTTCGGCAAGCCAGCTAGAAATTGTAAAGGCGCAACGACTTCCGTTTGTTGGGAGCTCGGCGGATTCTCGCTTTGATTTTTGGAAAGCAAATCCGTGAGATCGCCCTATAGCCTGTCCTTGGGGCGAAAGGTATAAACTTTTTACTAACCATACTACTGCATGTGTGTCCATTGGTCGCCCGCCACCCCCGTTATTTTAACGTTACGTCATTTTTCGATGAATGGCTCAGGTTTCAAAAACATCCTCAGCACCGAAAACAGCATTGACAACTCAAAGAGTAAAGGGGGCATTGGTCTTGTTCAGAATAAATTACTTAAATTTTTATGGATTTATTATAAACGTGAAATCGTCAATAGGTTTTAACGCGTTTTTGAGGTTTTCTGCATCACTGGTTAGCAATGAGCCTAGAATTGATATCTGTCGGCTCTACCTCACGCTATCTAGGGTTCTCCATTCATTAAATTAGAAGAGCCTTTCCTGTGTTTTATGGCACTTGCAGCCTCTGGCTCAAGTGCCATATACCGATCGCAATTCCGTCTGTCGGTCGGTCTGTCGATCTTTTCCGAGTTTTTTATCACACTTTTTCGAGTTAGGGTACTTCCAGATGTGGTAGGACGATGAAACTTGGCAGGCGTATCAGGGCCCGACCGAACTAACCTGGGAGTAATCAGTTTCACGATCCGACCATCTGGGAGGGAGTGGAGGGCTTGGGAATCCTGAGAATTGAGTAGTTTTGTCACACTTTTTCGAGTTAGGGTACTTCCAGATGTGCTAGGACGATCAAACTTGACAGGCGTATCAGGGGGTCGACGAAATAAACCTGGAAAGAATCAGTTTTCCGATCCGTTCGTCTGGGGGGGAGTGGAGGGCTGGGGAATCCGGAAAATTGAGTAGTGTGTAACTTTCGAACGGGTGATCGGATTGGAATGAAACTTAATAACTGAATAAATGACATACCTCTGATGTCCCGTTTGAAGTCCGGACCGGATTCGACAGCTATGGGGGAGTTGGGGGGACCGGAAATCTACAGAAACGGTTAGAATGGAGGGATCGGAGTGCAACTTGCTGGGAAGAAGAAGCATCTGCTCCAGATAAATCGTTTACACAATTGGATTGCATCCGGACACTTAGGGGGGGTGGAGTGGAGTTCCCGGAATTCCGGTAATGGCGGTTTTAAGGATTTTTCACGACGAAACTTGGGAGGCGTATCAGGGACCCGATCAAACTGACTTATAAATAAAAATTTACTTGATTCGATAGTCGTGGGGGGAGTAGAGGGAGGGGGAATGAAAAAGATCACCAGAGACCTCTGTTCAATTTTATTATTAAATTTAACTCAAATCCGACAAACGGTTCCAAAGTTACGCATGACTCAATATTCCGGATTCCCCCTCCCTCTACTCCCCCCACGACTATCGAATCAAGTAAATTTTTATTTATAAGTCAGTTTGATCGGGTCCCTGATACGCCTCCCAAGTTTCGTCGTGAAAAATCCTTAAAACCGCCATTACCGGAATTCCGGGAAACTCCACTCCACCCCCCCTAAGTGTCCGGATGCAATCCAATTGTGTAAACGATTTATCTGGAGCAGATGCTTCTTCTTCCCAGCAAGTTGCACTCCGATCCCTCCATTCTAACCGTTTCTGTAGATTTCCGGTCCCCCCCAACTCCCCCATAGCTGTCGAATCCGGTCCGGACTTCAAACGGGAAATCAGAGGTATGTCATTTATTCAGTTATTAAGTTTCATTCCAATCCGATCACCCGTTCGAAAGTTACACACTACTCAATTTTCCGGATTCCCCAGCCCTCCACTACCCCCCAGACGAACGGATCGGAAAACTGATTATTTCCAGGTTTATTTCGTCGACCCCCTGATACGCCTGTCAAGTTTGATCGTCCTAGCACATCTGGAAGTACCCTAACTCGAAAAGTGTGACAAAAACTACTCAATTCTCAGGATTCCCAAGCCCTCCACTCCCTCCCAGATGGTCGGATCGGGAAACTGATTACTTCCAGGTTAGTTCGGTCGGGCCCTGATACGCCTGCCAAGTTTCATCGTCCTACCACATCTGGAAGTACCCTAACTCGAAAAAGTGTGACAAAAACTCGGAAAAGATCGACAGACCGACCGACAGACGGAATTGCGATCGGTATATGGCACTTGAGCCAGAGGCTGCAAGTGCCATAAAACACAGGAAAGGCTCTTCTAATTTAATGAATGGAGAACCCTAGATAGCGTGAGGTAGAGCCGACAGATATCAATTCTAGGCTCATTGCTAACCAGTGATGCAGAAAACCTCAAAAACGCGTTAAAACCTATTGACGATTTCACGTTTATAATAAATCCATAAAAATTTAAATTTAATAATAGAATTGAACGGAGGTCTCTGGTGATCTTTTTCATGTCCGGCCCGGATCCGACAACAATTGGGGGGGGGGGGTGGCCGGAAAATTTCGTGAGCCGGATTCTCATAATTCCTAACCCGACGAAAAAATTATTTGACTGTGTAGTTGTACGAAAAGTTGCATGTATTGATATGTAGTGGTATGGAATACTTTGATTTAACATGTCTCCGACTGGGTTGACATGTTGTAGCATGCAGTGGCAACAGTTACTACTGCATGCTACTTTTTCGTACAGCTCCATACGACGAACTCTCGAAATTTTTTCATCAGGACGGGCCCCTGCATCAACGGTTTTGCTTCCATATTAATTCCTAACGCCCTTAAAGATTACAAGAACGACAAATACGATAAATATTCCTGCAGCCTAAGCCGACTGTGAATCATATTTGATACTGCAAAACGGATAAGTCAGCTTCATTTTATTAGAGCTGTATTTTGGCCCTTCTTGGCAAGGGTACAGTTCGTTTTCCTGCTTGAGCGGCTTCAGCCTAAATAGGACCCTTTGGACCGAAGTATAGCTCTAATAAAATGTAGCTGACTTATCCGTTTTGCTATGAATATAAATTCCGCACAGTCATCCTTTGACCCAACTTTGTAAGTGCCATAATATGAGCTTATAGCTCTTGTTTGTTTTTTTAATTTGGCGAAGGCAGAAAATCGACAGACTCGATTGTCTGAATGAAGAAGTCCAGTATATATTCCCCTTTGGGATCCCATCGAAACCTTTAGTCTTGTTTCAACTGGAGACTTCTTAGGCGTTTTTCGGCGGCACAGTTTTGGGCCAATAACTTCTGAGTGTTTGTTGCGGAAACACGACTGCGTGCCAACGCAGACGAGCTACAAGTTGACTCGTGGAAACACCGTTTTATCCGTTTTTGGGCGTTAATTTCAAATGTCTGAAAATAAGAAATAAATCCAGGTAAAATCTCGATAAGTAGAACTTCAGGCTTTACGTCCTTTCCATTCAGTGCACAAAAGATCCTAAGTTTTATGATTGTATGCTCGATAAAGTAGTTAATTTTATTATTTAGTCTTTATTTTGCTGCTAAATTTGAATTTCGAGCCAATTTCGGGCCACAAAACCGAAAATCACCTCGACAGTTCTTTGCCGAATTCGAACCACAAACCTATTCACAAAAATCTTGTTGGTGGCGGAAACACAAACGACCGCGAAAACACTCTTTCTGAGCCGCAAACGTGCCAAACATTTTGCTGACCTCGTTTTTACGCAGCATCTTGCAGCCAATCTCTTCGGCCGCGCGCTTCTAATGGCGTTGTCCCGCCATCTGACACCGTGATTCGTCATTACTTTTTTTGTATCTCACCAGATTGATGAGTTCGCCCTGAA
The DNA here is from genome assembly GCA_023053555.1 of Branchinecta lindahli. NCBI lineage: Eukaryota > Metazoa > Arthropoda > Branchiopoda > Anostraca > Branchinectidae > Branchinecta > Branchinecta lindahli. The sequence goes on along the minus strand of JAKZAO010000006.1, from coordinate 8,269,390 downwards.
GTTTGAAATGTCGTTGTGAAAATGTCCGCGATCTTCACCGGGAGCATCTAATAGGTGAATCTACATTGACTAACTAATCAGATTTAGCCGACTTAACAATTGAAGGCTTAACGATCTGAGATGGGTTCTGTCAGAATGTTGTTCCTGCTTGAAACAATGTGTACACTTCTTGTGGTTATATTGGAAGTGAATTTAGTAAGAAGTGAATCCGTGGTGGCTGTGTTCCACGACAGAAACAGTCTGAAGTTTAACCATCTGGCATTGGATAGGGAGACTGGAAGTGTTTACATCGGAGGTGTGAATAAACTGTACCAACTGACAGTGGGACTGGAGTTGATGAACGAAGTGACGACGGGCCCTAAAGAAGACTCTCTGCATTGTTCCTCCCGGCAATGTCCCCCTCACGTTTCGAAGAGCCTTACTGATAATTATAACAAAGTCCTTGTTATTGATGAAAACGAAAATCGACTAATCACATGTGGTACCCTTTTTCAAGGGATCTGTAGTACGAGGAATCTCAGAAATATTTCAGAGGAATATGCAGAAATCCGAGAGGCTGTAGTAGCCAATAACGCCACAGCGTCAACTGTTGCTTTTATCGCACCCGGTCCCGGCACAAGTAGTGTAATCTATGTAGGCGTTACTTATACACATTCTGATTACCGAGATCAGGTACCGGCCGTGGCCAGAAGGGTGCTGAGTAAGAACGAGCTGTTTCAGATCGCCAAAACGGCAGAGACCATTACCAATAAGGGAATCTTTGTCAACGCAGACTCTCGCGAAATCTACCCAATCAACTACGTTTTTGGCTTTTCTAGTGGAGGGTTCAGTTATTTCCTGACAACCCAGAAAAAGTCCAAGAACAGCGTGTACCGCACTGAGTGGATTTCCAAGCTGGTACGAATTCACCACGAAGATAAGGATTATTATTCCTACACCGAAATCCCGATTGAATGCTATCAGAATGGGCAGAAATTCAACCTGGCCCAGGCTGCCTTCCTAACAAAGCCAAGCCCTGACCTCGCGGCTGACCTGGGAGTCCAGCTGAATGATGATATCCTGTACGCCGTGTTCTCTCAGTCGTCAAGTGCAGATATGAGCAAGCCGAGTGATAACAGTGCGTTGTGTGTCTTTTCCCTCAGAAGCATCAGGAAGAAATTCAGGGATAATATTCAGAAGTGCTTCTCAGGCCAAGGAACGACGGGGCTGGAGTTCATCTCAGAAAGCAGATCCTGCTCGAACACGGTAAGACAACTTTTTTTTTGTTAAGATGGCCGCACTTTCAAGGAGGCACACTCGTGCCTCTTTAAAGAGGCGAACCACGACAATGTTAAGCGATCTTCGGTTCCAGTGGTCGCAGAGGGATGGGGAGGGATGCATTTCGTAGCCCGAGCTCCAACTAAGAAACCTGCCAAATTTCATCCCCCTCCGACTTTTCCTTCATGGGGAAAATCTGGCCGAAAGTTTCGACCCCTCAACCCCACCCCCCCTTTAACGTTGTCTGATCGGACTGAAATTCACAAGTTAAGGTCCCCTAGGGCCCAGGAGCTTATCCGCGAAATTTCAGCTCGATCCGATAACTCCTTCCCTGTTTTCCAGAAACCACGCATAGCCACTTAATGTTCATGTTCTCCTTTTGTTTTTTTTTCGCCACGCCTACAGGTCACAGCCGACATCGGATCTGGGTGTACGAAGACTCATTCGACGCGGAATTCTCCGAGTAATTTTCCTGGAAAGTTTCGTCGGAAAATCTTAACCCCCCGATTTTCTAGCTTAGAAAAACCCCATTTCCCCATAAGAGCCCATGTTAATTTTTGAAATTCTTAAAAGTTACGAATATCAACATTCAAGTACATCAAAATAATCAGCTCGGCACGGCGAGAATGACTGCAAGCATCATAAAAAACCAGCTCCATTCCAGAAATTAAATTATGTAATTGGAAAATCAATTCGAGCCAAAATCCAAAAAAACGTTGAGTTTCTGCGAAACAACCGTTTTTGAAATTCTTAAAAGTTACGAATATCAACATTCAAGTACATCAAAATAATCAGCTCGGCACGGCGAGAATTACTGCAAGCATCATAAAAATCCAGCTCCATTCCAGAAATTAAATTATGTAATTGGAAAATCAATTCGAGCCAAAATCCAAAAAAACGTTGAGTTTCTGCGAAACAACCGTTGAGTTTAGGCCGTGCTGATATTAGTGCTGAAATCCAACGGCTTTGACGAATTATAAGTGAACAAAAGCAGTATGGAGCGCAGAGCCTGCCGGACAAAAAAGGGCAACCCCCCATTCGTCGAAAGATTCGCCGCCCCCCTTGAACGGAGGACTGGATCAACCCTTGGTGTCGAGGCTTCATAGTTTGCATGGTCACTGACAGGAAACCGTAGAATTTCTTGTTGCTGAGGGAACAGATCCAGAACTTCTAAATCAATTCGTTGCCAAGGCAACACAACGGGATTGGTTGGAGGTAACAATGCGCCTACCTACATCCACAATGAAAAATAAACTGGTATCTTATTTCACGTTATTTTATTTCTCGATAAAGCCTTTAGAGCCCCATCCGCGTGATAGCTCCAAATTTTCCGTTTTTGCATCATTCTCCTTGATTGGAAATGTTTTCCAAACTGAACGCAGACGCCATCTAGCATATCAGAAATGAACTTCCTAAACGCCATCTGTCCTTTTTTGAGAGAAAATTCACAATTTATCTGGATAGAATTGTATCAGCTGAACTTGGGCTAAGTTAGGAAAGAGAGATCTTCTACAGCAGAAGATTAGATTTCCGAAGCTAAGTACCAGACTAGGCTATCTATCATAATTAATCTTTCTCTTGCCTCACCACGTCTTTTCTACAATGCCAAGCAAAGCTTGGCCAACCAAAGCAGAAAAAGAAAAGTAAGTATGATGAGAAAAAACAAGAAATTAGCGAGATAAAAAGGGAATACTACCAGGAAAATAAGGACCGAATCAAGGAGGATGTAAAGAGCCGCTTTCAAACAAATGAGATTCCTGTACGAGGAGTACAGGAATTATTAACTTACATCCACCATGGATTGTAGAAAAACGTACAGAAATAATATGAAAAAAACTTCGTTTTCTTAAAGAGTTAAAGAGGCTGCGTCCCAAAGTCGAACCTTAAAACGTACAGGAATTAGGAGAGGCAGTTGGGGGGCTGCCGCCCCCCAAACCCCCCGCTTTTAAAGACTCTTTTGTACAGGTTTTTTGTTGTGGGGGGCTGCCGCACCCCTAACCCCCCGCTCTTGGCTTCGGAAAGGCCCTCTTTTAATTAAAAAAAAATTGAAAGGAATGAATAATGGAATAACTTCGAAAAATGTTAAACACAAGAGGACAGGAGAACCATTGCGCCGAAACTAGTAATTAGTAACAATGAAGTAACCACTCCATTTACATTTTAACATAATTATTGAAACTGTTTCCCAGACACAGAGCACACAAGCTAAGAGCTGGGGGTGCGGGTAGGGTAGCAAACAAAAACCTGTTTTGTATTTTTTGTTAATTAAAAGAGGGCCTTTCCGAAGCCAAGAGGGGGGGGGTTAGGGGGGCGGCAGCCCCCCACAACAAAAAACCTGTACAAAAGAGTCTTTAAAAGCGGGGGGTTTGGGGGGCGGCAGCCCCCCAACTGCCTCTCCTAATTCCTGTACGTTTTAAGGTTCGACTTTGGGACGCAGCCTCTTTAACTCTTTAAGAAAACGAAGTTTTTTTCATATTATTGTATTTAAGGGCTAAAGAGTCCTGGTGCTCATGTTTAATGTCCTTTATCTACTAGTTGTGTATGCGGTAGCTGACGTATTTCGAGACCTCACCATGTTTCGCTACCCCTCCCATCTTCGCCTACTTCTCAGGCAGATGAATCAGTGTTTCATGTGTTTTCATCATTTACTTTTGGGGATCCCGAAACTTATTGACGAGATACCTAAAACTTCGTAAAGTTCTGATGTGCCGACAGAAAGACTGGGGTGTCTCGGGGGGGGGGGAGGGGATGTAGTCCCACTTTCTGACATTCCGTAAGACTTTTGGCCGACGGCCAAAGTTTGACTATCTCAGAAAATAAGAGCTGTACACTCTCGGTAAGACAACGTTTTGTATCTCCTCGGTCCATTCCCACTAAAACCCTGCCCATTAATGCATTTATGTCAGAGAATTTTCGGAGCCCAAAATTCAACTATCAGGGATGGAATAGCCTATGATTTCTAGTGCCCGGAATCCGGCCAAAACCGGTATTCAATATTAGGTGCATTTTTGTTCTCTGGTTGGTCTCTGGTCTCCTGCCAGTTAGTAATTTTTGTGTTTTTTCGCACGCCAGAGAACTGAGAACAGAGACCTGAGTCCGTTTTTGTTCTCAGTTCTCTGGTGGATAAGCCTCACCAGAGAACTGACTTCGCTACTCAGTTCTCTGGTGACCATCCACCAGAGAACTGAGAACAGAGAACTGCGAACGAAAACGTCATTTTTTGGCAAAACAGAGAACAGAGACCAGAGAACTGAGACCTGAGAACCATGAACAAAAATGCACCTATTGAAGTAAGAATATACGCTTACTAACCTTCTTCTCTTTCTGGATTCCGATTCCGATGCCAGGAATCGGGCCAAAACCGCAAATTCCGCTAAAGTCGAAGTTTTGTCTGAAGTCGTCTTTGGTGCCGAAATTGGGATAGGAAAGCGTGCCGGATCAGTGTTCTTCACTTTGCTTTCCTGCCGGACTGACATTCAGCCGGAATCCGGCAAAAAGGGAATTTTGTTTCTTCTTCTTGTATAACATCGTTTAGAGAAAGTCGATTTTCAGGTAAGCTGGCTTGCTCAATTGATACATCTGATTTGTTTTCCTCTTAATAAAAACTAGCCTACTAATGGAATTCGTTTAAAACCGGAAATTAAATAGGACTCGTGTTTTCTTTACTGTGTTTTCAAAACAAGAAATTGATCTTCCGGCCTCTTTTCCTATCAAGTCGATGTTTCGGCCGAGATCGTCGGAATCTGGCGGAAATGAAAATAACTTAGTTGTAATATGATCTTTGTCCAGTTGTGCCTGTTGATATGGAGACGAGACGATCAGTCCAAGTATATGCTTCGTTTCCTCCCGAGTAAATGGCACGATCGGAATCTGCTGTAAACTGGTAATTTTCCAAAGAATAAGACACTGTGGTAAAATTAATAAGGTGTTGTATTTCGAAATAAATAATTTGAAAATCATAATGTTCGACCCAACGTTAAATGGTTGATTGGGGATAAACAACATATATTACCCGATCGGGCGAAGATGAGTAGTCCACAAGAACGAATTGTCTGGACGAAGATGAATTCCCCTAAATATTTCCCTTTGGGATCCCATCTAAACCTTTGGTTTTGTTTCTGGAAGGAGGTAGCCTAGACAGTGTTCATTCCGTGTCCAAATTTCTAGCACACAGTTACCATAAACACTTTCAACTCTACACTTTCAAAAACTTGCTCTTCGGTTGTTAAAGACGTGTGCACATCTATCCATTCCGCTTATGGACGCATCGTCCCGAACCGTGGGCGCTAGTCGGAAAGCTTTTGGAAATTTATACAGCGCTTTTTGTGCTCCATCCATTTTATTTCGCTCTGGTGTGGCACATTATCTACGGAAGAAGGAGTTGAAGAAGATGAGAAGATGCTATTTCAAGTATGCGAAGCACCTGCTTTATTGGCCAAAGTTATACCAAAGCCACATGCTAACGGCGCGTTTCCAAGTTAAATATGCAAGCGTCACACTTCTGGAAATTTCGTCGCCTCTGCCAAAAATCATGGACAACAGGGCCCAGCCAGCACATGGCAGTCTACATTCTTTTCTGGCCGATGGATGAAAAATTGTATATTGTATTTGTTGCGTTTTATTTAATTATTTTATTTTATTTTACATACTCCGCTTTTCAAATGGCGGGTCAGAAATAAATTACTTACTTGCTTACTTACTAAGAATTAAATAGACAAAATCGTGGAGATTTCCGAAATTCTCTGACTTTTCATCTTGCATACTGATATGTATTTTATATAGCCTAGGTATTTTTAATTTAGGATGCTTTACAGCTATAACGACTGGGCTGGGCAGTAAGCTGGATCGATGGATTTAATTTTTGGGATCCCAAAATATTGGTGACTGGATATCTATCACTCAGCAAATACTGTTCAGCAAATACGATACCTGTCCAAGGGATGAGACATTTTGTTCAAACGTGAGGATTCATTGGGTCAAAGTACAGGTCAAGGTTTGTTGATGGCTCTGTGCCCCAGTATTTAGAGGTCGGAAAAGGGGTTTCCGATTAAGGGACGAAAAAAATCTTTTTCAAAATCTAATGAGACAGTCGTTGCTTAGTCCAGGTCTGAAACTAATTTTCTCACCGGACAGGTCTGGAATCCGGCCCAAATCGGAAGTTTGGCAAAAATGATAGTTCGTTCTTAAGTCGATTAGAGTTTCGTGTGGTTTAATTGTGTTGCGAGAGCAACACTTTGGTTTTGTCCCGTTTTTTTTTTTTTTTTCCTAGCACCCCGATCTCAGCTTATTCCTGGAAACTGGTAAGGGTCTAACCTGTGCGGTTTTTACGGAAAGTGTGGACCTCAGGCCGGATTGATGAATATGACATTACATTTTGGCAAGCTCCGTAGAACTCTTGCCTGGGGCCAAAAAGGATGGTTTTTGCTTGTCCTCGAGCCAGAGCCTATGGTGTGCGAAGTGAAGTGGAGTGGTATAGCTTATGTCAGAGAGGAGTATCTGAAGTTGTGCAGCCAAGCTTTCGTTTCATCAAACCATGTTTCTGCTTTCGAGTGGAAAGCTCCGTTCTAGCAGGCAAGCAGGCAGGCACCAGTTTCAAATTGAAGATGGACTAAAATCTACAAGTGCTAAATATGTGCGGCAGTTCCCCGGCCCCACAGCCAATATATCTTCTTTGAGTGATAAATAGAAAAATCTACAGAAAGAAAAAAGTGGCATTTTCCCACGGGTCTTCCCGGGTTTCCCAAGTGCTGTTTGCACTTGGGATTGCGAATATTGCGATAGAGAAATGGTATCAGACATGCCTCCTAAACTTTAAAAGTTCTCTCAATGCCAAAGAAATTAGAGCTTACTCTTTGCTCCTATCTAAGTGGAGATATTAGAAAGTTGGCCTACGGCAAAAAAGTCAACTTTTGAACTAATACAGATAGATTTTTTTTAAACGGCATTCGATAGAGCTTGATGAGCTGATCAAAGTATATGACATCCGTTTTTTGGTACAAAAATTCCTTCATGAGATACAACAGTTTGAAAGTTTAGAGGGGTTGACAACTTCAGTAGTAGGGTACACACTGAAACCAAAAATGGGAAGATCCCAATTGTGAGACTTGTAAGCAACAACAGGCTGTTCGAACATAATCATCTTCGGCAATGAGGGGTTAGCAATTTTGGCTACTTGGTGTACATACAATTTGTTTCCTATGTTTTATCAAGAATAAATGATGGATATTAGAAAGTTGGCCTACGGCAAGAAAGTCAACTTTTGTACTAATACAGATAGAATTTTTTTTTAACGGCAGTCGATAGAACTTATATCAATAGATCGAACGATAGAACCTTATTTATTCTTGGTTTTCTATAGTACGAACAATTTTTATTTGGTGCCACGTCTGTCACGGGGAGATGGACTTGTAAGTAACAATCGGTTACTAGAATCTTTGGTGATGAGGGGTTGGCAGCTTTTGCTAGTTGGTATACCTACTATTTTTTGCCAGTGTATTTCATGGTAAGAACGATACGGTACCATGTCTATCACGGGGAAATGGACCTGTAAGTAAGAATCGGTTGCTAGAAGGGCTTCACGAGAGGCTAGAAACTTGTGCAAATGAATGCACATTTTATTTGATCTCTATAAATCTGAGGGTAAGAAAGCTGGTCTCTTTGGTCTATCATTGCACCTTAGAATATCTATATAAAACCGAGAATTAAGTGTTTACGCAACGTACGTGTAGAAATGGTGTTTCGAAAGAATGACTTAGTTTTACACTGATCTGTAAATCGGCATATATGGTATTTTGATCAGGAAAAGCTACGAGCAGCTTTGTAAGTAATAATCGGCTGTTAAGCTACAATCATCTTCAGCGATGAGGGGTTTGCAACTTTTGCTAATTGGTGTACCCATTATTCGTTTCCGGTGAACTTAATGTCTATCACGGGAGAGGGGCTTGTAAGTAAGAATCGGTTCACGGGGGGCTAGAAATTGGTGCACATTGTATTCGATTTCTATAGATCTGACGGTAAGAAAGTTCGTATCGATGGTCTATCACTGTAACCTAGAATTAAGTGTTTACGCAACGGGTACAAACGATAATGTAAAACAATGAGGTAGTTTCGTAATAATTAATAGTGTCATTTATGGTATTTTGATCCTGAAAAGTTACGGATAGCTTTATAAACCAACTAGATTATACAAGATGCTATTCCAAGTTTTCATCCGTCACGATGTCTGCGATTGAAAATAATAAAGTTCAACTGGCTGCAAAGTCAATTTAGTCCCTTCTTCCGATATTCTTTTGCTGTTGTTTTTAACGCTGAGGAATTGCCTGTGACCATGTGATTAGTGACGATTACTGATTTAACCGATAGCGAAGAAACAAAACCGAAGTGTTGCTCTCGCAACATTTTAGTCGGCGAAGCCGGACAAAGGTTGCCGCAACACTTCAACACAACGCCCAGGCAACGTAGGTCTAGTTAAGATTCAGGAGGGAATTAGAATTGGGTAGGTTTGTTGGTTGAGGGTATTTGAGTGAAGAAAGTTGATTCGGAGTGAGGTAAAGTAAGTGTGTAGATAAATAAAAAATAATGATGAAACAAATTATTGATAAATAGATATTGTTAATGTGATGTCCGTCTTGCACAGGTGACCTGTTGTCACATATTAAGACGGGCTATTGGCATACGTATATGTTGAATGTTACATAATGTTGAAGAAATAAATTGAACTGAACTGAAGTGAACTGACCTGTCGGGGCTAAGAAAACGCGATGAATACATTTCTGAACTTTATATTATTATTTGAAAAAGATATCTGCCGATATTTGCCAAAACCCGGAAATTTTGTGGACTCGAAAAGTTGAATTTTTAAGTGGACTTGAGAAATTGTCTGTTACAAAGTCGGTAAGTCTCGTCGAAGCACAGAGAAGGTCAGCTCAACCGTTTGAGCGTCAGACTGCAGTTCTTCGTTCGCCTCGCGGTGTCACCTGCTCTTTCGTATGCACACATTTTGCGTTTTAGAGCCTCTTGACGTCGATAGGCTGGCAGCTTTGGAGGGGGAACCTCTGAACCTTTCGTTACTCAATAAAACTTTTAATGTTTTTTGCCAAAGAGAAAATAACGCTTTCTCCGAAATAAAACCGTCATCGTATGTTTCTCCTGATGAAATAAATAGACTTGAAGATGATTAAAAGAGAATTGGATTTATGAACATACAGGGTCTTGCCAGTTCGATTGATGAACTAACAAGATTATTGCCAAGAAATCAAATTGATATTTTGGGAATTTGCGAAACATTTATCAGTGATACAACAAACCATAATTTTAAAATTCCGGGATATAAATTCATTGATAAAAATCGACAAGTCCATGGAAAAGGTGGCCTTGGTTTATTTTTGAAAGAAGGGGTGCATTTTAAACGTCTGCCAGAGCTGGAAAAATACGACGTTGAAAAAGTGTGTGAAATTTTGGCTGTTGAATGTCGGCCCGGAACCAAAAAAATACAAATTTGTGTCGTATATAAGCCTCCGTCGGCCCCAATCCCGCTATTTCTGCAATCCCTAGAATCTTTATTAGCATCTTTAGACGATAAAGATGTTGTGATCATGGGGGATTTTAATATAAACTTACTCCAATTTGAAGAAAATAGTCAAACAACAGAATTTATTACTCTAATGACATCGAAATCACTAATTCCATCATGTACAATCCCCACGCGTGTTTCATCGACAAGTGCAACTCTCATCGACAACATATTTTTAACAAACACCAGCAACGTCTTCACAAGTTGTTCTAACGGACTTTTCTGATCATTTTTTGTTAATTTCTGATGTGAGATACCTGATTCAGACAAGAAGAGCACCAGAAACAACAAACCGTATTTTCAATAAGAAAAATCTGGATTACCTTAAATTACCTTAAATCGCACTGGCCGGCGAATAAGGTTGGGTGTTTAAAGGATAAACTGAATATTGCTGATTGGTCTCGTGTCTTTGATGCTGAAGATGTGAACTCTGCAACGACTTATTTTTTACAAGAGTTTAATGTTGCTTTTGATGATTCATGCCCCAGAGTAAAGAAAAGAAAAGGGAAGTATAATCAACCAATACAACCATGGATATCGCCCGCCATTTTGACGTCAATAAAACGTAAAAACCATCTCTATAAAATTTTTGTGTCTTTCAGTTCAATTCAATTCATTTATTTGCTCCAGATATCGGAGAGTAAAAAAAATGTAATAAACGCATACATAACTGGCCAAAAATATAAAACGGTAACTATAACATAACAAGGCCGTATCACATAAACAAATCAACAGACAAATATCCAAATAAAAAAAAAAAAAAAAAAAAATAAAACGTACATTTCCCAACTGAAGAAAATAAAATAACGTTCAAAAATTACAAAAATGTACTTTCAAAAACAATAGGTAATGCTAAAATGAAATATTATTTTGATTCTTTCAGCGAAGTAAGTAAGTCGCCAAAGAAAACTTGGGAATTAATCAATTCATGCTTAAATCGATCGCAAACATCTTCTACCCCATCAGAAATAAAGGACGCACAAGGTAATACAATTGAAAAGGAACTAGAAATAGCTAATTACATAAATTCGCATTTCACGTCAATTGGACAGTCGGTTGCCAATAAGCTCCAACATAATCGGTCCCATGACCAATGTAATTATCGTAAATACCTCGGAAAGCCTTCTGAAAAGTCTATGTTTTTAACCCCAGTAACAGAGGAAGAGCTTGCTAATACTGTTAAGCTTTTAAAGAGTGGAAATTCCCTGGGGATCGATGAATCGTCGACCAATATTGTGAAAACAATTTTACCGAGTATTAATAAAGTTATGTGTCATTTAATAAATCTGTCGTTTAAATCGGGAACTTTTCCAGATTCATTTAAGAAAGCAAAAGTGTTACCACTGTTTAAAACCGGTGACCGGACTAATGCACGAATTACAGACCAATATCTATTCTTTCGGGTTTTTCTAAATTAATGGAGCGATGTTTTTATAATCGAGTTTATAATTTCCTTAATTTGAAAAATTATTTTTCAAAAACCCATTTTGGATTTAGAAAAGGACATAGTACACACTACACAGGATGCTATCCTGACTATGGTCCAATTTATTCATGAATGTCTTGATAAAAAATTGATTCCGGCTAGTATTTTTTTGGACCTTGGGAAGGCATTCGACACGATTTGTCACGAAATATTGTTGGATAAATTAAGCCATGGTGGGATCGAGGGTGGGATACGAGGACCAGCGCACGATTTTATCGCATCTTACCTAACGGGTCGATCCCAAGTAACAATCATCAATAAGACACTTTCGGATCCATGTTTGTTATCAAATATTGGTGTCCCTCAGGGTTCAATTCTGGGACCACTGCTTTTCCTAATATACATAAATGACCTTCCATCAACGACAGATAACCACAGTCTGAATGTCCTTTTCGCTGACGATACCGGATCAACACTTGCAGGACAGTCGGAACAGGATGTCAAAGAGAAGCTGCAAATCGCGTTTTCCCAACTGATTGTATGGCTAAAAGCTAATCGTTTGTCATTGAATGCCGCAAAAACGAAATTTATCATTTATAGTAGAATTGGTCACAAAGCAAAAGGAATTTCAACAATAAGTGATCAGGATACAGATATTCAAATTCAAAGGGTAACCTAAACTCCGGTATCTGGGTATAATTATTGATGAAAATCTGTCGTATAAAGAACATTGTAATAGATCACGGGTTAAAGTTGCCCAAGGAGTTGGTACAATGAGGAGGTTCCAGCATTTTTTCCCGTATGAAATTCTCCGCCTGATTTATTTTGCTCTGGTACATTCCCATCTTACCTATTGTCCCCTTGTATATTTGGCAACATCCAAACACCATGTGAAACCGTTACAGACTCTTCAAAACCGTGCTCTTCGAATTTTACAAAAATATTTACCGTCCCCTTCTTCTTATCCTAATAAAACCCAAACCGAAACTCTATATTTGTTAACTAATATTTTGCCTGTTTCAGAATTATTCACTCTTCATTCTTTTTTATTTCAGATAAAATATGACCGGTCGGAACTGCCTTCGTTTTTTCGTTCGAGTAATTTTTTCCCTGACCAACCTGACCATGATTATGAAACCCGTCACAAATGGAAGATTCAGCACCTTAAATTAATCACTGAGAGATCGCGGTTCTCACCATATTTTTCGATCACGGGTTCATGGCGTCTTTATCTACAATATATTGACTGCAGCAAATCTCTTCCGAATATTAAGAAACAACTTCATTCTATACTTATAAATAAATTCAAGAACCAATGATAAATTCAAATTTAAAGTAAATCGTTAACTACTACATTTTTTGGGTGGATTCCTCTCAAGTTGCCGGCCATTGATTACCCTTGCTTGCGCATCGTTGTTTTTTTTGTGGGTTTTCGGGTTGATCTTTGCCGAGTGTCGGTGTGTTTGAGGGGCGGGTTCCCGTCTAGTGGTGAGTCATGGAATTTATTTATTTATATGATTATTATATGTTAAATAGATTTGTTATTTTATTGTAGGCTACCGGGTTTTGGTCAATCGACCTTGAGCGTGTTCCACCCTACTTACCGTAGTTACTACGCTAATTACCGTAGTTACTACGCTAGGCTGGAACGCTTTTTGAATTTTTCGGTCACATATCAGGCCGCGGGGGGATCCGACCAATCACGTTACAGAGATGCGTAGTTACTACGCTAACTACGCTCCCGAGCGTGGTAAGCAAATAGTAACTATTAGTTACTATTTTGAGAAGGTTGGAACGGTCAGCGTAGTAACTTTTCGTGAGGCTGGAACGGAAATAGTAACTAATAGTTACTATTGGTAGAGGGGTGGAACACGCTACTTGTGCCTCCGGCTTAACCCTATGTATGATAATTTTATATTGAAGCGTAAATTAAAACCTTGAACCTTGAACCAACCTTGATTAAAGATTCGGCAAATTGGTGACAACGCATATCGCACCCATATCTGACTTTTCTTTTCCTGGTGGACAAGAATTTCTCTCGGAATCCGGACAATCTGAATTGGCCCAGTTCAAATTCTGTGTGAATTTGATGAGAAATAGCAGGTAAAGAGAGTTGCGGAATCCGTTTTTATGGCACTTGCCCTTCGGCCAAGTGCCATATAGCGATCGCAATTTCTGTCGGTCTGTCGGTCGGTCGGTCGGTCGGTCTGTCCGGGTTTTGCTAGTTCGGGCACTTCCACATAGGCTAGGAGGATGAAACTTGGCAGGCATATCAGGGACCCCAATTGATTAAGTTGGGAATAGTCACTTTCCCGATCCGAACATCGTGGGGGGAGGGAGGGGAGCCGGAATCCGGAATTTAGTGGCATGCATAACTTTCGAACGGGTGATCAGATCTTCATGAAAGTTGATATTTGGAAAGACGTCATGCTTCAGATGTCCCATATCCAGTCCGGACCGAATCCGATGAATGTGGGGGGGGTCGGAGGGGGGAACCGGAAATCATGTTAAACGCATAGAGTGGAGCGACCGGGATGAAACTTGGTGGGAGGAACAAGCACAACCCCTAGGTACATCATTGACAGAACCGGACCGGATTCGTGCACTGTGGGGGGAGTTGGAGGGAGGTTCCGGAATTCCGGTCATACGGAGTTAAGATACTTCCAGGTAGGCTAGGACAATGAAACTTGGCAGGCAAATCAGGGACGCGACCAAATTAACCTGGAAATAGTCAGCTTCCCGATCCGACCATCGTGGGGGGAGTGGAGGGAGGGGGAATCCGGAATCTTGAGGTATGTATAACTTCCGAACGGGGGATCGGAACATAATGAAACTTGATGTGTAGAAAGACCACATGTCTCGGATGTCCCATTTCAAGTCCGGACCGGATCCGATGAAGCTGGGGGGGGGGGGGTCGGAGGGGGGTCCGGAAACCTTGTGACATGCTTAGAGTGGAGCGATCGGAATGAAACTTGGTGGGAAGAACAAGCACAAGCCCTATGTATATCAGTGACAGAACCGGACCGGATTCGGGCATTGTGGGGGAGTTAGGGGGGTTCGGAATTCCGGTGATCGTAAGTTAAGGTACTTCCAGACATGCTAGGACGATGAAACTTGGCTTGAAAATTAGAGACTTGACATGATTGGCTTAGAAATAGTTAGTTCCCAGATCCGATCGTCCCTTAAAGTACTAATGCTAACCGCAAAGTACAAAAAATATTTTTAAGCAAAAGATACATTTTTGTTATCCTTATGAGCCCATGATCGTTTTTGCCTCAAGGGTTTTGCTTACAACTGAATTCCTTAAAGTACAAACAATACTTTTGAATAAAATATACATTTTCGTGCTCCTGGTGATCATCTTTTTTGCTTCAAGAGTTTTGATTACAGATGATTTTCTAGCGCCCTTAAAGTGCGCACAGCCAAATGCATTGCCAAACGATACAGTCTCGTGATTTCCAAAAGGACCCGTGATCATTCTTATCTCAAGGGTTTTGCTTACGTATGATCAAAACAAACCCACGAATTGATGAATTCCTACTTTCATCCTCTGACCCAGCCTTGCAAGTGCCATATGAGCTTCCAGCTCTTGTTGAATCTTAATTTCCTGTCGGAGAAGTACTTCGCCCGGAATACAGCTAAAACAATGAATTTTGTCAAATTAAAAGAGTTTTCCGAAGTAAAAAAAAACACATGTTGTGAACCCATATCCGAACTTTGTTTTCTTAGCCGTTTGGCCTTAATTTGTCAAAAAACACCACTAAGGTATAATGTGTGTGTACAGTTTCAAGCGGTTAATAATTCCCAACTGATTTTTGGATCCCATCGAAACATGGGGTCTTGCTGTTTTAGCCTCGTACCATTGATTCATCAGGCCTCGGTCGAAAGGCATAGATTTGATCCAAATTAGAAATCAGCAATGAGAAAAATTTCAAGCATTCCCTCCTTTCTTATCCTAGTGAGCCTTTGGTTTTGTCTTCTTAAATGGCTTACGGGGACGATGCTTTTCGGTTCCTTGTTAGCCACAATAAAATGAAAAATGGAACTTTTCTTGTAGACATGGAATATCACCGAAGACTTCTCTGGGCTTGATATGAACTTCCCTTTAGGGGGTGAAGACCCAGTGCATGAGAAACCCCTAGCGACTTTCGAAGGGACACAGCTTACCGCCATTGCTGCTACATCCACTGGAGAATTTGCAGTTGTGTTCCTGGGGACCACGGATGGCAGTCTCAAGAAGGTAAGTGACCTGTTTTCGCTCGTGCTGCAAGGATGTAAGTCGGGAACATTCTAGCTCTTGTAATGTCTAGATAACCCCCATCAAAGTTGCGGGTTCAGACCGAGACTCGTTACGAATGTGCTGCAAGATAGCACTTACTAGATCTTCCATGTACTGGTCCGTAACATTTTACGTTTAGTGGTCCGTATCCGTATCCGAAGTATATTATAGGTTCAACATAGGGTAAGAAGATACGCTGAGTCTTTTTTTGTGGCACTTTCCCTTTGGCCAGGTGCCATATAGCAATCGCAATTTCTGTCCGTCCGTCTCTCTGTCGGTCGGTCCGGGATTTGCTAGTTTGTACACTTTCACATAAGCTAAGACGGTTAAGCTTAGCATGCGTAGATCAGGAACCCAAAAAGATTAATTTGGAAATAGTCACATCTAGGGGTCGGCACCGTTTCTGTTTCTGTTTTCTGTTCTGTTTTTTTACCACCGTTTTCTGTTCTGTTTTTTTCCAAAAAAACAGAATAACAGAAAACAGGTAGCCGTTTTTTAAGTGCCGTTTCTGTTTCTGTTCCGTTTTTTATATGACCGTTCTTAGCCGTTTCTGTTTTTATTTTACCTGTTTTTTCCCGAATTCCGTTTTCTGGTTATGTCTTTGTTGTAGAAAAAGGGGATTTCAAAGCCGCGTCTGATTCGTTTCCTGGAAGGCAACCTCGGACCTTAATTAATGATCTTGTCGGCCGTTAGATGGTCCCTTGGGAGACCTTTGTGACCGCCAGCAGTTCTGCTCTCCGACGCAACTGGCTGAACGCAAAATATTATTTTTCTATAATATATTATTTTCTCGCATTTATGACACCACACTCCACTGAATCAATATCCATGTTAAAACGAGATTTTTCACACTTTCTCTCCCCTAAACTGAATGCCGCGAATTTTACTCCATTTTGGTTCAAGGATGCCGCGGAATTGACGCTTTTCGGGATCCCAAAACGTAAGTGGAGGGATACCTATGACATCGCTAAAGTTGTCGTCTGTCCGTCCGTCAGGTGAAAGCACGATAACTCTCGAAGAGAATAAGTTATTTTTATGGCACTTGCAGCCTCTGGCTCAAGTGCCATATACCGATCGCAATTCCGTCTGTCGGTCGGTCTGTCGGTCTGTCGGTCTGTCTGTCCGAATTTTTTTGTCCCACATGTTCGAGTTAGGGTACTTCCAGATGTGCTAGGACGATGAAACTTGGCAGGAAAATCAGGGACCCGACCAAACTAGCCTAGAAGTAATCAGTTTCCCGATCCGACCATCTGGGGGGGAGTGGTGGACCGGGGAAATTCTGAAAATTAAGGAGTTTTGTCACACTTTTTCGAATTGGAGTACTTCCAGATGTGCTAGGACGATGAAACTTGGCAGGAGCATCTGGGACCCGATCGGACTAACTTGGAAACATTCAGTTTCCCAATCCGACCACCCGGGGGGGAGTGGAGGGCTGGGGAATCCGGAAAATTGGAGTAGTGTGTAACTTTAGAACGGGTGATCGGATTGGAATGAAACTTGATAACTGAATAAATGGCATACTTCTGATGTCCCGTTTGAAGTCCGGACCGGATTCGACAGCTATGGGGGAGTTGGGGGGGGGGAGACCGGAAATTTCGAGAAACGGTTAGAATAGAGGGATCGGAGTGAAACTTGCTGGGAAGAACAAGCATCTGCTCCAGATAAATTGTTTATACATTTGGACTGGATCCGACCACCCGGGGGGAGTGGAGGGCTGGGGAATCCGGAAAATTGGAGTAGTGTGTAACTTTCGAACGGGTGATCGGATTGGAATGAAACTTAATAACTGAATAAATGGCACACTACTGATGTCCCGTTTGAAGTCCGGACCGGATTCGACAGCTATGGGGGAGTTGGGGGGGTGGGAGACCGGAAATTTTGAGAAACGGTTAGAATAGAGGGATTGGAGTGAAACTTGCTGGGAGGAACAAGCATCTGCTCCAGATAAATCGTTTATACATTTGGACTGGATCCGGACACTAGCGGGGTGGAGGGCTGGGGAATCCGGAAAGTTGGAGTACTGTGTAACTTTCGAGCGGATGGTCGGATTGGAATGAAACTTGATAACTGAATAAATGACATACCTCTGATGTCCCAATTGAAGTCCGGACCGGATTTAACAGCTATGGGGGAGTTGGGGGGGGGGAGACCGGAAATATCGGGAAACGGTTAGAATGGAGGGATCGGAGTGAAACTTGCTGGGAAGAACAAGCATCTGCTCCAGATAAATCGTTTATACATTTCGGATGGATCATGACATTAGGGGGGGGGGTTGGAGGGGACTTTCCCGGAATTCCGGTTATGGCGGTTTTGGGGATTTTCACGACGAATCTTGGGAGGCGAATCAGCTAGGGACCCGATCAAACTGAAAAAATTTACATGATCTGATAGCCGTGGGGGGAGTAACGGGAGGGGAAATCCGGAATATTGAGTCATGCGTAACTTTGAAACGGCTGATCGGATTTGAGTGAAATTTGGTAATTGAAGAGAGGACATGTTTCTGTTGATCTTTTTCATGTCCGGACAGATCCAACAGCAATTGGGGGGGGGGGGCGAAAATACGTGACCGACTTAGACTGGTGAGATCGGGATGGAACTTTGTGGGAATGACAAACAGATGCTCTGGAAAAACACTTAAGGAACCGGATTGGCTCCGGCGACTGTGGGGAAGTTTGAGGGGGGGGGGGTCCGGGATTCCGGTGATCACGATTTAAGGTACTTCCAGATAATCTAGGACGATGGAACTTGGCTGTAATATTAGAGATTTGACAAGATTGACTCAAAAATGGCCACTTTCCAAACCCGACCATTCGTTAAAGTACTAATCTTGACTGCAAATTTCGAAAAATACTTTTAAACCAAATTCATAGTTTCATGATCCCCATGAGCCCATTATCATTTTTGCCTCAAGGGTTTTGTTTACAAATAACGTTCTAGCTCCCTTAAAGTGTGAATCTGAACGGCCAGGTCGAAAAGTACTTTATTTCAAACAATACATCTCAACCCATGATCATTTGTGCCACAAGGGTTTTGCTTAAACATTTATTTCTGTCACCCTTAAAGTGCGCATCTGAAATGAAAAGCGAAAAAAAAACTTTTGATCGAAATTTATTTCTGTCACCCTTAAAGTGCGCATCTGAAATGAAAAGCGAAAAAAAAAACCTGTGATCGTTTTTGCCTCAAGGGTTTTGCATACAGATGCGTTTCTAGCGCCTTTAAAGTGCGCATCATTACACCCAAGTTCAAAAATAAAATACTTTTTATCTAGCTCCCTTAAAGTGCGCATTTTAACCACAAAGTCAAAAAATACTTTTGATCAAACAAAACATCTCAACACATGCAAGTGCCATATGAGCTTACAGCTCTTGTTATGAAACTTGGTGGGAGCATCTTTGGGTCAAGGGAAAGGTCGAGTTCGTAGATGGGCTCTGTAGCCTACATTTAGGGGTGGAAGAGAGGGTTCAAATTAAGGGACAGACAAAATATTTTTAAACAGCTAATGAGATAGTCAATTATTGGATAATAAGACATACTACCCACGAATATGAAAACCATTTTCTCGGCGGACTAGTACCTCGCCCGGAATCCGGCAAAAACCGGAAAATTTGTTAAAAGTACAAGTTTTATTTAAAGTAGATTAGATGTTCGATTTAGGTTAAGAAGGCATGCTCAAGAACTGATGTGACAATCAGTTTCTACCCGGACAATTACTTTGACCGGAATCTAACAAGGCAAGCTCAAGAACTGATGTGACAATCATTTTCTACCCGGACGATTACTTTGACCGGAATCTGGCCCAAACCAGAAATACTGTTAAAACCAAAAGTTGTATTAGTAGTAGGCTAATTAGAGGTTCGGTTTAGGGGTAAGACGAGATGCTGAATCCGTATATGACAATCATTTTTTAGCCGGACACGTAGGTCTTCCGAGTATTGCTGGGTACTTTACGCACGAATGAAGTGAAAAAACGGAAATACCTGTTAAAACGGCCGTTTTTTTTGCAAAAACAGGCCGTTTCTGTTTTTCCCGAAAAAACGGAAAAACAGAAACGGTTTTCCGTTTTTTTCTCGCCGTTTCTGTTTATGTTCCGTTTTTTGTTTGCCGTTTTTTACCGTTTCTGTTTTAGCCAAAAACAGAAACGGTGCCGACCCCTAGTCACATCCCCTATTCGACCATCGTGGTGGGAGTGGAGGGAGGGGGAACCCGGAATCTTGAGGCATTTATAACTTTTGATCGGATATTAATGAAGCTTGGTATTTCGAAAGAAGCTGCGTCTCAGACGACCCACTTCAGATCCGGGTCGGATCCGGAGACTTTGGAAAGAGTTGGAGGGGGGAACAGGAAATCTTTTGAAACGATTGGAGTGGATAGATGGGGCAGAGGTGGCCGAAAGCAATCAGCCCGGGGGGGGGGGGGGGTGAGACTCCTCATTGCAACGACTTCTGGATCGCAATATACGACTCGCACGTACCGACAAAAATTAACTATTTCTAATTCGCGACAACAGCGCACATTCCCCGCCACCAAATAATGGAACCGATATAAAACTAACTGGAATGCATCAGCTGAAATTATTATTGTAATCAAAATTGAGCCCAAGCTGACTTAGACTCGTACATTCATATAATATATACAAAAACGGATTCATCAGCTGTGATGCTTATGAATCGATATTTCGGCCCTTCTTGGCAAGGGTCCTCTTCAGGCTGTTATTCTTCTGGGCCAACGCTGGGGAAGGAAACAAACCTGCAATCGATTGCAGGTTTGTTTCCTTCCCCAGCGTACAGCGTTACCGAAGACGGTAACGCCACTGTACGTCACTGCGAGGTCTCTAACCAGCTGGCGTTCTAGATGAAATTCCTTTAGTGTCTGTAGAGACTCCGCAAACACATAGCCACACATAAGCCAATCCTATAAACCTTACAAAGTAAGGGGTGGCCTCCGAACACCAGTCCCAAGGGCCTGACACCGGCTTTCTACAATCGAGCCACATTCATGAGGACTTTAGACTTGGTGAACGGGGGTTCAAGGAGCTCCTAAACACCGCATCGGTCGAACCGCCGCCGTGAGCCTACGACCGGCCCTTGGTGCTGGGCTCTTCCCTCTTTGCTCGCCGCTACTAGGGGAATCAGAGCAAAATAACACTAGAGAGTAGCGCCAAGACCTATGCTTTCCGTGCTTCTCAACGGGTTCTTAACTTTTTGCAAGTCTTGGCGCTACTCCCTAGTGTTATTTTGCTCTGAGGGGAATCCTTGTTAGTTTCTTTTCCTCCGCTGAAAAATATGCTTAAGTCAAGCGGGTCGCCTCACCTGAGCCAGAGCAAAAAAAGGCTAGGGAGTAGCGCCAAAACTTGGAAAAAGTGACACACACTTGAACAGCAGCGATACTGGCGAATTCTACTTTCATACTTTTACCAAGCCTTGCAAGTGCCATGATTATGAGCTTAAAGCTCTTGTTATCCTTTCATTGCAATTATAATTCAATATAACTGATATAAATGTATAGTCATTTGAGAACAAATGGATCCCTGACCAGAAGGGTTGAAGGTAAAAACACCCTCGTACTAGTGTCGGCGATGTAAAGGCGTTTTAGAGATAGGGGGAGGAGTGGGAAATCCATTCCGTACAGAACGTATGTGGCGATAAACTAATTCTTACCTTTTCTTGCAGTTAGTTATTGAGCCGAACCAGGAAACTGTTGGGGATGCACCCCATCTTGCCTTTGAGTACAGCAGTGTCGTCATAGATGAAGGAAAAGCGGTTAATGCTGATCTCCAGTTTGACCCACAGAAGCGTTACTTGTACATCATGACCGAGAAAAAGGTACGACAGTTTTCTTCACCCAGAATCCCGATTGGAATTGGAGTTGGGAGGGGGGGGGGGTCTCACTGCAGAGGCAAAATGCTTTTGTTAGGTTATAGAAGCCGAGTGAAAGAAAAGGGGACGGGACAATCAGTCATACACTAATCCTCATTTTTTGGGCACCGTGCCCCAACGTATAGGCATGTCCCAATGTATGGGCATGGTGCTTATACGCTGGGGCACCATGCCCTGCAGGATGGGCATGGTACCCTCTTGAAAATCTGTTGTATTGAGAATCTGAAGTGGAAACTAGCATTTCAAACAGATTTTTATTGGGATACCATGCCTTTGCTGCAGGGCATGGTGCCCCGACGTTTGAGCACTATGCCCATACGTTGGGACATGCCCCGACGTTAGGGCACCATGCCCAAAAGCTTAGGATTTGTGTATGACTGGGGACAATATCCCAACACGGAGATAAAGTGTCTTTTCGGTGCTGGGTGATCAAAGGGGAAAGCTACTCGATTGTTAGTAGAAGGATTGAATAGTTTCAAGGGCAGTTCTTGTCTGAATTTTCCAGTATCTTTAAAGGGCTCCTGAGACAAATAAGTAGAAGGCCAAGCCAATTTAAGCCAAGCTGACCGCTCATAATACAAGAAACAGCAAGAGCTACGAGCTCATATGGCACTTATTAGGAGTACGCGGTACAACAAAATAGACGAGAACGTCAGAAACTACACACGCCATCCAAAAATGCGGTTCGGACCTAGAAATAGAATAATAAATATGCAGTTTCACTCAAGTCTGTGCATTTCTGGCATCGCCTCGGGATCATCTGGGGCAATTGACTGTTGTTGTAACTTCCAAATTCAGCCCAATAAACCCACTGGTTTGATCCTTGGACGCCACACGGTTTCCGGTACCTCCCTCCAACTTCCCATAAAGCAATCGAATCTGGCTCGGACTCGTGAATGGATCATCTAAAGCATCTTTTATCACCACCTATCAAGTTTCTCGAATCTGGGCATTTTTCGGTAGATTCTGACCCCCCGGCCCCCCACCGTGGTCGGATCCGGTTCGGACAGTCAAATGTGTCATCTAGGGAATATGCTTACTCAACATTCCAAGTCTCATTTAAATCGCTGCACTCGTTAGACCCCTATGCGAGCCATACAATTTCCGGGACTCCCCCTACTGCGGCCGAAAACGACTTGAAAACATAAAAGTCGCATCTCTGACATCTCCTCTTCCCGCCCATCAAGTTCGACTGGAGTCGGAGCGTAGCCTATCTAATCCCTCGACTACAAGTGTTTCACGAGTTTTCAGGTGCCCGCCTCCAAACCCCCCACAAGTATCGGATCCGATCCGGACTTGACATGGAACATCAAGACGATATTTCTTTACACTTGCCAAGTTTCATTCAAATCCGATCAAACGTTCAAAAGTTATGCATGAGACTATATTCCGGATTCCCAACCCCTCCACTCCCCCACGATGGTCGGACCGGGTAAAGGACTATTCTCAAGTCAATGTTTTGAGATCCCTGATGCGCCTGCCAAGTTTCATCGTCCTAGCACATCAGGAAGTACTGGACTCGCGGGATCACTAGAAATTCGGACCCCCCTCCCCCAACTCCCCCACAGTGGCTGCGGATCCGGTCCGGTTATGCCATTCACGTATCTAGGACTTGTGCTTGTCCTTCCCACCAAGTTTCATCCCGAACCCAGCTCTACTCTAAGCGATTCTCAAGATTTCCGGTTCAATATTCCTTCAACCCAAGCTGACTGCGAATTTGACTGTCAAATATTTCCGGTTCCCCCTCCAACTCCCCCCAGATGATTGGATCGTGGAAACGACTCTTCGTAAGTCAATCTGATCGGGTCCCCAACACTCCTGCCAACTTTCGTCGTCCTAGCACATCAAGAAGTACCGAACTCGCAGGATCACTAGAAATTATGATCCCCTCTTTACCCCCCCCCCCCCACAGTGAGCGGATACGGTCCGGTTATGTCAAGTACGTATCTAGGACTTGTGCTTGTTCTTCCCACCAAGTTTCATCCTAATTCCTCCACTCCAAGCGTTTTCCAAGATTTCCGGCTCCCCCTAAAGTCACCGGATCCGGTCCGAAATTTAATCGAGTCGTCTAGGGCATGAGGTCTTTCCAAACATCCAGTTTCACTAAGATCCGATCACCCATTCTAAAGTTATAAATTCCTCAATATTCCGGATTCCCCCTCCCTCCACTCCCCCCACAATGTTCGATCGGGAAAGTGCCTATTTCTAATTTAATCATCTGGGGTCCCTGATATGCCTGCCAAGTTTCATCGTCCTAGCTTATGTGGAAGTGCCCGAACTAGCAAAACCCGGACCGACCGACCGACGGATGGACAGAAATTGCGATCGCTATATGGCACTTGGCCGAAGGGCAAGTGCCATAAAAACAAGATTTCCGGGTTGTTTGTAGATTCCACTGCACTATTTCCACTACACTTCAAAATACATGTCAGTATTTCCACTGTACTTCCGGCAAACATTCGAAATTAGATATCCCTCGCATAACTTCATAGAGCAATAATTAGCTGATCTAAAAAAAAAACGGAAATACCATTTTCGTTTTATCGAGACAAAATAATAATGCTGATAAAATAATAATGTGTCCACTATACACTATACACTCCACTAGAAACCTGGAAATATTATTTTTCTTTTATCGAGACAAGTGCTATACTGAGGCACATGGGGAAACAGCATTAGCCGTTTAATTGGGTGCTCTTGATTGGTTGTTCTGATGGTGGTCCCGCTACCTCTTTCGAATAAATGCTAGACGTTTGAATTGGTTGCAACAGTGTTCACTTTACTACCTTTCCATTTCCGACAGCATACTGGAAAATAGCATTGACTCTGGGGAAAACAATGCCCATTTGAATGTGGTGCCGGAAAGACTTGGGGGCAGAGTAGCCTATTGAATTTTCTTCGGTCTATGTGCGTGCAAACTGAAAATAGACCTTCTTACAACCACCTCTTTGGTATGTACCTCATCCCACCTCTTTTGATCTTTCCTTTATACCCAGGTCTCCAAATTGCGTGTCCAGGAATGTGGAGTTTATCAAAATTGTGGGGAGTGTCTCGGCGCTCGGGATCCATACTGTGGGTGGTGCTCGCTGGAAAGCAAGTGCTCCCTCCGAGCTGACTGCCAAGATGACTTTGTGGATCCGCTTTGTTGGGTCCCTTACCGACCCGGAAGATGTCCGACGATTACGTCAGTGACGCCCCGTCATATCCAACGAACTACGGCTAGTACGGTAAGACCACTTGCGACATATCGTGTTGTTTGTATTAAATATTGTCGAAATAGTGAAGTTCTTTCTCGACTTAAAAGATGTGGAACAAAGAAGTTTGAATCTGACTCCCTTATCCTGGATTCGTCTGCTCTTTAAATGTAGTGCTGGGAAATCGAAAGTGCATGTGGTTTTCGGAGACGAAGGTTATGTAGGCGAAGTACCTGCAGAAAAACACAAAGCTTGGAAGAGAGACGACATTCAGGACCTAACCATGGTGTTTTATCCATACCTTATTTTGCCGAAGGAAGAATATACATGAATGAAAAGGGCAAACGAACGAGGACTACGAACTGTCTATAATACTTCTCCGAATAGACACGCGACCAAATAAGAAGAGGGTCCGTCAGTTCGCCACCTCTTAAAATCAGCGGGTCGTCCATACGCCACTATGCCCACATTTTTTCGACAGTTGACCTTTTATTGCTGACCCGACCATTAGTTATCCTGTCGAGTCAATCGAACTCGTTGGTGACATTGTGTGGGCGAACTGTCAGAAAACGGTAGGCGTAGTAAGTTACTTGTGGGGGAACTGACAGGGTTTTGGAGTGGAGCGTATGACGGTGGTGAACTGACGTGTGGACGAACTGTTTGAATTTCAGCCTGGGCGAACTGACATGTGGGTGTAATGACGTGAATAGCAGTGCGAACTGGAAGGAGCCTCCTTTTAACTTGCATCGTTGATCCGTCGAGATTGTAAAGTAGTGAACTGGCACTCAACACAAAAGCTCAAAATCCATCGTTCCACACTCATTTAATTATTTGTATGGGGAACATTAAATTTGTTTTGGAGATAAATCAGTTGTTTCGTGGCTCATCCCCAAACAACGATCGTAAATAGCAGTGCTTCCTCACGCACGACCACCCTACCCCACACACACATCTGACCCTATAACTAGGCAACTAGCTCCAGCAGAGAATTCTTAGTAGTTCATGAACGGTTTTATCAGCCCTGGATATCAGAAACTAAGAAAATGTTAGAATTTTTTTTTACTTCTTAGTCCTCTATAAAAAGACGGGGAAAGGGAAAAGAAACTAAACTAAAGTACAAAAAAATAACGACAAATCATCAAGAGCAAGTCTTATTTGTTCTTGAAATCATTAAATAACTGAAACATCAGGGACGTCAAGTGATTAGGATTTGCATCTTTCATCTGAAGGAGAACGGTAGTCTGAACTAATTTTGACTTATTTAGGAAAGATTTTGGCCGGTGAACAGGTCACATGCAGACTCCCTCTGTGTGCCCTTCCTCTTTGTGACAGCCACCCCAAATTATATCCGCATCATGTTTAGCGTGCTGCTCCATACCTTGAAGTACCCAAAGCAACAAGCTTGATAAGGAATTAATATCAAATAAAAGTCTGTCTGACCACTAAATATTGTCTCTGTTTGATCCACTAAACAAGAGCTGTAAGCTCATATGGCTCTTAGGGATCATTGATATATACGTTTGGTCAAAAGTATTTTTTTTTCCACTTTGCGGTTAAAACGCGCACTTTAAGGGTGCTAGAAATAATTTGTGTTGGCAAAACCCTTGTGGCACAAATGATCATGGGTTGGGATGTATCGTTCGATAAAAAGTACTTTTTGACCTTGCGGTTAAGATGCGCACTTTAAGGGAGCTAGAACTTCATTTGTTAGTACTTTAAGGAATAGTCGGATTTGAAAAGTGGCGATTTCCAAGCCAATCTTGTCGAATTTCTAATATTCCAGCCAAGTTTCATCGGCCTAGCACATCTAGAAGTACCTTAACTCGCTATCACCGGAATTCCGGACCCGCCCCTCAAACTCCCCCACAGTCACCGGAGCCAATCCGGTTCGGTTTTGTACTTTTCTGTTATTCCCACAAAGTTCCATCCCGATGTCTCCAGTCCAAGCCGGTCACGTATTCCCCCCCCCCCCAATTGTTGTCGGATCTGGTCCGGACATCACCCGGTCCAAAGTTACACATAGATCAATATTCCGGATTCCCCCTCCCTCCGATCCCCCACGACTATCGCATCGAGTGAATTTTTATTTACAAGTCAATTTGATCGGGTCCCTGATACGCCTACCAAGTTTCGTCGTGAAAATCCCAAGAATTGCCATCACCGGAATTCCGGGAAACTCCCCTCCACCTCCCCCCCAAGTGTCCGGGTCCAGTCCAGATGTGTAAACGATTTATCTGGAGCAGATGCTTGTTCTTCCCAGAGGGTTTTACTCCGATCCCTCCATTATAACCGTTTCTCGAGATTTCCGGTCTTCCCCCCCCCCAAACTCCCCAATAGCTGTGAATCCGGTTCGGACTTCAAATGAAACATCGGAGATATGTCAGCCATTCAGGTATTAAGTTTCATTCCAATCCGATCACCCGTTCGAAAGTTACACAACACTCAATTTTCCGTTTTCCCCCGCACTGAATCACATACGCAAACCCCTTTGACATTCGAATGCACTAGCTCTTTCCGATGTTCATAGATTTAAAGTAGTTGATTCATGTGGGCCGAGAAGGTAGGACACACTATCATTTTACGATGAGTCGAATATTTACGAACACACTGTTACCTTTGGTTTCTCCGAAATCTCCATGCTATCCAAGGTAATCCACAAATTACTTTCACTCTTGAAAACAAGTTCGTCAACTCGCCATTACTCATTAAATATTCACTGATCTCCTGTTGTGGGTCAGAGCTATACTAGAATCCCCGAGAAGATCAAGGGGCGTGTAAGAGGATTAAAACAACGATGTATATCACCCTGGGGACGTTTAGATATGTCAGAAGTAAAAACCCTCAGCTAGTTTGACAATTTTTGGTATCGGAAGCTGAATATTATTTTGCTTACTTCGAAAATCTCTAAGAAATCGTTATAACGAATTTAGTATAATTTACGGCGTTTGTTTAGTGTGATCTGGTTTACATCCTTAATTCTTTGGAGTTCGGGAATTATCAAGAAAAAAACAGAAAACAAAATACTCAAAGAAATCGATAATGCAAATAGTTAGTTTGATTTTTCTACACATTTTCCATGTGCCTGATACAATAAAAACAATTTGTTAGATACAAAGTCAAACTATGATCCCAGCCTCTCCATGTCGTGCACTTCCGACCAGCGCCACTAGATGACCCAGCGGTCGGATCGAGTTGTGTCTTCATCTTGGGTCTTGGGTGGGGGGGTTCTAGACGTTGCAAGTGCTAGAATGCTTATGATGCATCTCCTTTAAGCAAAGAGTGACGTCACCTCACGCGCAGAGCTATACTAGTGTGAAGAAAGGGGTAGGCGTTTGACAAAAACTACTAGATTCTCAGGATTCCCCCACCCTCCACTCCCCCCACGGTGGTCGGATCGGGGAGTGACTATTTTCAAGCTAGTTTGGTCGGGTCTCTGATATGTCTGCCAAGTTTCCTCGTCCTAGCACATCTGCAAGTACCCTAACTCGCGATCACCGGACCGACCGACCGACGGAAAAGTGATCGGTATATGGCACTTGAGCGAAGCTGCAAGTGCCATAAACATTCAGGAGACGGCGGAATTGAGACAATCGTTGTCATTAAGGATTCTCGATTGATGATTTCTCTTAGTCAGGAATAATCTTGTTTGGAGATTTTTTTGTGTTTTAAAAAAGAAACGGTAATATTTACAATATTAAACACCATTTTCAATTCCCACCTTAAACATTCTTTTGACTCAATCGTGGGCATTTTTAACCATGGGCTTTTTGAGCCGTGGACATTCTGAGCCTCGGGCATTATTGGTGTTAGCCATGCAACCGAGTAACCGCAGATACCGCCTAACTTGTTTTGAACTAGAGGTCCCATTGGGTTTGACTGAAAATTTTCAATAGTATTGGTCCTCTGAGGGGTATCCCAGCGTCTTCAGAGGTCGTTTCCCTAAGGGTATCTTTGTCCTTTTGCAGAGTAACCTCGACACAAATCTTTTGTTTTCTTTGTTTGATTGATGCTACAGAAAGTGCATCTTACTTCGTCCAGTCGGATGGGGACTCTCTTAGTGCAAATAGGCTCCGTAACGTAAGAAACTTAACCATAACTTAAGTACTTAACGTAAGGTCTTACGTATTCAGTGTAAAGGGGGCTTCAGTGGTATGTCATCTTTCATTTGTCTTATAGCTTGCCTTGGTCATTGACAACTTGCCCGCCCTCCCTGGTCGGTTGCTGTGTGCGTTCGAAGCTCTCGGGAAAACCTTGAGGACGAACGCTATATTGGTCCTCTGAGGGGTATCCCAGCGTCTTCAGAGGTCGTTTCCCTAAGGGTATCTTTGTCCTTTTGCAGAGTAACCTCGACACAAATCTTTTGTTTTCTTTGTTTGATTGATGCTACAGAAAGTGCATCTTACTTCGTCCAGTCGGATGGGGACTCTCTTAGTGCAAATAGGCTCCGTAACGTAAGAAACTTAACCATAACTTAAGTACTTAACGTAAGGTCTTACGTATTCAGTGTAAAGGGGGCTTCAGTGGTATGTCATCTTTCATTTGTCTTATAGCTTGCCTTGGTCATTGACAACTTGCCCGCCCTCCCTGGTCGGTTGCTGTGTGCGTTCGAAGCTCTCGGGAAAACCTTGAGGACGAACGCTACCCAAATAGCTAGCAACATTTCTTGCTCAACCCCAGAGACGAATTTTATCCCGTACAACCCGCCAGGACAAAGTGAGCATAACTTTACAGCTATTTTTCGACAGGTTTTCGCTAGGCCAAAGCCTCGCTGGACAAGTTGTCACAAGTCCATCAAGAGATAATTTGCGATTGACAAAGCTGTGTTTTAGGGAAGTCAACTTATTTATTTACAGAAGAAAGAGCAGGTTAAAACAAGGTGGGATATAAAACCTGTGGTGCCCGGTCTAAGGAGCTTTCGAGGGTCATCGAAGTCCTGAAGATTCCGGCCATTCTTAGTCCATTTTCTTCGTCTTGTCACGACATTCCAGGAACGCTGCTGGGCAGGTACAGGTTTACTGGATTTGCGTTCGGTGACGGAGGTGTCCTTCTTTCATCGTCGGACCAGACGTCACTAGCCGAAATATTGTGGGAGGGGGGACAAGGTATTTGACGACTGGCTGGTCACTGAACTGTTGAAAAAGAATATTGTTTTTTAAGCTTACAAAAAAAAAATTCTAGCGAAAATTGTCTGTATTTAGGAAAACTCTTTTTAAGAAAAAATCGATCGAATTTAAGACAAAACCGACTGTTTTTCAGGAAAATCGACGATCTTATGCGCGAACATTTTCTTTTTGTGCTTCTTGCCAATTCATTTTTCTTTACCGATTGGCCAACAGCAGTGGGGGCCTCCCGTCACTACTAGGCGGAGGGGGATACCCCCCCCCCAATGTTGTCGGCCAGTCGTTAAAAAAGAAAACAGTCGATTTTTTTTTTTAGAAATAGTAGTTGTGTTGCGAGAGCAACACTTTGGTTTTGTCCTCGTTTTTTTTTTTTTTTTTTTTTTCCAATGCCGCCGAGCTGTTACCTGGAAACTGGTAAGGGTCTAACCTGTGCGGTTTTTACGGATAGTGTGGACCTCAGGCCGGATTGATGAATATGAGATTACATTTTGGAAAGCTCCCTAGAACTCTTGCCTGGGGCCAAAAAGGATGGTTTTTGCTTGTCCTCGAGCCAGAGCCTATGGTGTGCGAAGTGAAGTGGAGTTGTATATAGCCTATGTCAGAGAGGAGTATCTGAAGTTGTGCAGCCAAGCTTTTGTTTCATCAAACCATGTTTCTGCTTTCGAGTGGAAAGCTCCGTTCTAGCAGGCAAGCAGGCAGGCACCAGTTTCAAATTGAAGATGGACTAAAATCTATAAGTGCTAAACATGTGCGACAGTTCCCCGGCCCCACAGCCAATATATCTTATTTGAGTGATAAATAGAAAAATTTACAGAACAGAAAAAGTGGCATTTTCCCACGGGTCCGAAAGTGCTGCCATCTATTGTTTCTACACATTTAGGCTCGGGATTTCTGCTGAGTTTATCATTGCATTTCTTACACTTGGGATTGAGGAAGAGAAATGATATCACAAATCCCTCTTAAAGTTTAAAAGTTCTCTCATTGCTGAAAAAATTACAGCTTATCCTTTACTCCCTTCTAAGTGGTTGATATTAGAAAGTTGGCCCATGGCAAAAAAGTCAACTTTTGAACTAAGACAGATAGATTTTTTTTTTCAACGGCAATCGATAGACCTTGATGAGCTGATCAAAGTATATGTCATCCGTTTTTTGGTAGAAAAATTCCGTCATGAGATACAACAGTTTGAAAGTTTAGAGGGGTTGACAACTTCAGTAGTTAGGTGAGTTTATCATTCTGTTTTTCGCACTTGGGATTGCGGTAGAGAAATGGTATCAGGTGTGCCTTTTAAACTTTAAAAGTTCTCTAATTGCTAAAGAAATTAGAGCTTATCCTTTGCTCCTTTCTAAGTGGTGATATTAGAAAGTTAATTGGCCTCCGGCAAAAAGTCAACTTTTGAACTAAGACAGATATAATTTTTTTGTCACCGGTAATCGATAGACATTGATGAGCTGATCAAAGTATATATCATCCGTTTTTTGGTACAAACATTCCTTCATGATATACACCAGTTTGAAAGTTTTGAGGGGTTGACAACTTCAGTAGTAAGGTACACATTGAAACCAAAAATAGGCCGATCCCAGTTGTGAGACATTTGAGAGACTTGTAAGCAACAATAGGCTGTTAGACCATAATCAACTTTGGCAATGAGGGGTTAGCAATGTTGGATACTTGGTGTACCTACAATTTGTTTCCTGTGTTTTGTACGGTAAGAACAATTTGGTACCACGTCTATCATGGGGAGATGGGCTAAGGATTGGGTAAGAATCGGTTGCTAGAATCTTTGGTGATGAGGAGCTGGCAGCTTTTGCTAGTTGGTATACCTATTATTTTTTGCCAGTGTATTTCATGGTAAGAACGATACGGTACCATGTCTATCACGGTGAGATGGACTTGTAGTAAAAATCGGTTGCTAGAAGGGCTTCACGACGGGCTAGAAACTTTTGCAAATCGAATCAGTTTTTATTTGATGTCTATAAATCTGAGGGTAAGAAAACTGATCTCTTTGGTCTATCAGTGTACCTTAGAATCCCATATATAACCGAGAATTAAGTGTTTACGCAACGAATACTAATCATATTTCGAAACAGCGACTTAGTTTTACAATGATCCGTAAAGTGGCATCTATCTATTGTTTCTACCATTTTCTGTTCGTGATTTCTGCTCACTGTGTCATTCCATTTCTTACACTTGGGATTGAGGAAGAGAATTGGTATCAGACATGCCTCTTAAACTTCAAAAGTTCTCTCGCTGCTAAAGATTTTAGAGCCTATCCTTTGCTCCTTTTTCAGTGGTGAAATTAGAAAGTTGGCCTACGGCAAAAAAGTCAACTTTTGAATTAATACAGATAGAATTTTTTTTGTTAGCGGCAATCGATAGACCTTGATGAGCTGATCAAAGTAGATGTCATCCGTTTTTTGGTACAAAAATTCCTTCATGAGATACAACAGTTTGAAAGTTTTGAGGGGTTGACAACTTCAGTAGTAAGGTACACACTGAAACCAAAAATAGGCCGATCCCATTCTTGAGACATTTAGGGGACTTGTGAGCAACAATAGGCTGTTAGACCATAATCAACTTTGGCAATGAGGGGTTAGCAATTTTGGATACTTGGTGTATACCTACAATTTGTTTCCTGTGTTTTGTACGGTAAGAACAATTTGGTACCACGCCTATCATGGGGAGACGGACTTGTAAATAAGAATCGGTTGCTAGAACATTTGGTGATGAGGGGTTGGCAGCTTTTGCTAGTTGGTATATCTATTATTTTTTGCCAGGGTATTCCATGACAAGAACGATACGGTACCATGTCTATCACTGGGAGATGGGCATTAAGTAAGAATCGGTTGCTAGAAGGGCTTCACGAGGGGCTGGACACTTGTGCAAATCAATTCACATTTTATTTGATCTCTATAAATCTGAGGGTAAGAAAGCTGGTCTCTTTGGTCTATCACTGTACCTTAGAATCTCTATATATAACCGAGAATTGAGTGTTTACGCTACAAATACAAATCATATTTCGAAAGAATGACTTAGTTTTCAATGAGCTGTAAAGTGGCATCTATCGTATTTTGATCTGGAAAAGCTACGGACAGCTTCGTGATACCAACTAGGTTATATAAGATAATGTTCCGTGTTTTCTTTAGTCCAAAAGTCACCGATTGAAAAGGATAACGGTCAACTGGCTGCAAACTCAATTTAGTCTCGTTTTCCGATTTTCTGTTTTTTCTTTAATCCCTGAGGTATGGCAACAATGACATAGTTTTGCAATAATTAGTAAAGTGGCATATATGGCAATATGGTCCTGAAACGTTACGGACAGCTTTGTAGTCACAAATAGGTTATATAAGATAATGTCCCAAGTTTTCACCAGTCCCGATGTCTACGATTGAAAAGGATAAAGTTCAACTGTCTGCAAAGTCAGTTTAGTCCCTACTTCCTAATTTCTGTATTTCTTTATAGCTGAGGTAGCCTATAGCCGTATGTTTACGGATCTTAATCCGTAAAATCTTTTTAGAACATGCCATTTTTAAAACCTGGATGGGTCGACAACTTCAGCGTTTAAGGTATATGTTCCCGTCTGAAAAATGGGGCATTTCGGGCATTCCTGGGGCATTCCGCACATGTCTTGGACACACGTGGACCAAAAGTATTGCGAAGGACAGCAACATGTTCAGAATAGATATCTCTAGGGCCGTATCGTTTTGCTTTTTCTATTTTTTATTTTGTTTATACAGATATTTCGGTTCAAAAAAAAAAATTTTTTTTCACGGAAAACAGCCAATATGGTTTGCGAATTCGCACATGTCTCGAAAGCAGGCTATCCCACGAACGTCATACTTACACGTATGTGCTCTTAAAGATTGGAGCTAGGGCCGTATCGTTCTAGTTTTTTCGTTTTTCCTTTCACGTCCGAGAAAACCGCCTCTGAAAATCATGAAAAATCGAGAAAAAGTGGAATTTAGTCCTTCGAGATAAACGGTAGATGTCCATGGCATCGTTAGTCCAGAAAGCCCAATTATGTGGGCGTGTCTATCTGAAACGGGTCAGGTCTCCAAATGTTAATACGAAAATTACGCAAGGCCCTGAGGCCTACATTTCAGACAGGCCGTTTTAGATTAATCAGATTAAAAGTACCTTTACAAAGATTACGGGTGACGGATGAACTGGTGCGGTCTATAATTGTTCAGATAAGATCCGTGTTTCATCAAGTGATTTTAGAATTCAGACCAGACACGGCGAACTTAAACAAGAGCTGAAAGCTCATATGGCACTTGTAAGAATGGGGGAACTGTAGGCTAGGCGGGAGTTTCTTGCTTGAGAGTTATATATAGAGTCGAAAATCGTGTATTTTACACTTGTTGAAGTTAAAAGAAGTGAAAAAGGCAGTCTACAGCTCCTTTTCTTCCTGGGGAGGTTTGAACCTCCAGGCCCCCCCCCCTCCTGCCGGATCCGGTCTGGATTTGAAACTGAACATCTGAGACACTTGTCAAGTTTCATGCAGGTCTCATTCCCTGTTCCAAAGTTATTCATGTTACTAGTTTCCGGGTTCCCCAACCCTCAACTGCCCTCACAGTGACCGAATCGGGATTCCAATTTACTCTGGTGTCCCTGATACGCCTGCCAATTTTCATCGTCCTAGCTTATGTGGAAGCGTTTCACGAGATTTCCGGTTCCCCCTCCAGCCCCCCCCAGCTATCGAATCCGGTCCGGATTTGAACTGAACGTCTGAAACACGTGTTCTTGCAACTTGTCAATGTTCATGCATGTCAGATTACCCGTTCCAAAGTTTGGTATGTTACTAGTTTCCCGAATCGCCATCCCTCCGCTCTCCCCATGATGGCCCTGTCGGGGAAATGATTATTTCTAAGCTAATTTGTTCGGGTCCCTGAAATGCTTGTCAAGTTTCATAGTCCTAGCTTATGAGGATGTGCCCATAAACTAAAAAACCCGGACAGACCGACAGATATTACGATTGCTATATGGCACTTGAAAGCTCAAGTGTCATAAAAGACGGCAACTGGGGGAAATCTTCAAACGGGAGTGAAAGAAACTACCATATATTTTTATTCTTCGGAGAAGTCAAATATAAGTCGAATTGTCCAAAGACGCGTAATTCAATGACCAATTATACCGAACATTCTTTAAAACAAGTAAATTTCATGACACGCAAATGACACGCAAAATCGTGAAGCGTTCCACATTTTTAAATTTAAAAAAAAAAAAAAAAACAAGTAAATTTCCTGCAATTGCAAATACATCGACGAAATAACCGGACCGCATTTGGGCACTATGGGAGAGTTGTCGGGGGGGCAGGGGCGTCACTATGGGGGGAGGGGGGGGGAATCCCCCCCCAAAGGTCTTGGGAAAGTACTTTCGTCGGGCGAACCCCGACGAAAGTTCCTAACCCAGAAAAAATAAAATTTTGCGTGCTTTTGTAGGGCGTCGGTCGGCACATCGGGTTATTTTCATACACAAGAACGTCGTGCAGAACACTAAGAGAAATCGAATTCTGTATCCTTTTGTCGGCCCTCGATATTCTCTTCGACAGATCGGGTTCTTTTTGGGATCCCAAAACGTTAGTGACGGATACCTATGACATCGCAAAAGTTGTCTGTCTGTCCGTCCGTCCGTCCGTCCGTCTGTGAGCACGATAACTCTCGAAGGGAATGAGATATTTTGATGAAACTTGGTGTGAGCATTCTTTGGGTCAAGAGTAAGGTCGAGTTCGTAGATGGGCCCTGTACCCCTACATTTAGGGGTGGGGGAGGGGGTTCAAATTAAGGGACAAGCAAAATATTTTGAAACAGCTAATGTGATAGTCGATTATGGGGTAAGAAGACATGCTGAACAAGAATATGAAAACCATTTTCGCGCCGGACAAGTAGTTCGCCCAGAATCCGGCCGAAACCGGAAAGTTTGTTAAAAGTAAAAGTTTTATTTGAAGTTGACTAGATGTTTGATTCAGGGGTAAGAAGCCACGCTGAACACGAATATGAAAACCATTTTCTCGCCGGACAAGTAGTTCGCCCGGAATCCGGCCAAAACCGGAAAGTTTGTTAGAAGTTAAAGTTTTATCTGAAGTTGATTAGACGTTTGATGTAGGGGTAAGAAGACATGCTGAACAAGAATACGAAAACCATTTTATCGCCGGACAAGTAGTTCGCCCGGAATCCGGCCAAAACCGGAAATTTGTTAAAAGTAAAAGTTTTATTTTAAGTTGATTAGATGATAGATTTGGGGTAAGAAGAGATGCAGAATCCGTATATGACAATCACTCTTTAGCCGGACATATAGTTCGTCCAGAATCCGGCTGAAACCGGAAAATTTGTTAGAAGTTAAATTTTTATTTGAAGTTGATTAGATGTTGGATATAGGGGTAAGGAGATACGCTGAATCCGTTTTTGAGCTTTAGTTTTTCGCCGGACAAGTAGTTACTGAAGTTCACCAAAACCGCAAAATTCACAGAAGTAAGCCAGGATCATTTCGATCGGCTTATAGAGGTAAACGCACATGCTGAATCCATATCTGAGCTTGGATTTCTTAATGATTAGCTGTTTGGCCTGGCGAAGATTTTTGGGATCCCATCGGAACCTTTGGTCTTGTTATACATAAGAAACTCAATTTTTTACGCTTTCGTCGGGCGTCGGTAGACTGCATTGGGTTCTTTTTGGGATCCCAAAACGTTAGTGACGGATACCTATGACATCGCAAAAGTTGTCTGTCTGTCCGTCCGTCCGTCCGTCCGTCCGTCTGTGAGCACGATAACTCTCGAAGGGAATGAGATATTTTGATGAAACTTGGTGTGAGCATTCTTTGGGTCAAGAGTAAGGTCGAGTTCGTAGATGGGCCCTGTACCC
The DNA here is from genome assembly GCA_023053555.1 of Branchinecta lindahli. NCBI lineage: Eukaryota > Metazoa > Arthropoda > Branchiopoda > Anostraca > Branchinectidae > Branchinecta > Branchinecta lindahli. The sequence continues at coordinate 8,232,809 of JAKZAO010000006.1, read as the reverse complement.
CTACATTTAGGGGTGGGGGAGGGGGTTCAAATTAAGGGACAAGCAAAATATTTTGAAACAGCTAATGTGATAGTCGATTATGGGGTAAGAAGACATGCTGAACAAGAATATGAAAACCATTTTCGCGCCGGACAAGTAGTTCGCCCGGAATCCGGCCGAAACCGGAAAGTTTGTTAAAAGTAAAAGTTTTATTTGAAGTTGACTAGATGTTTGATTTAGGGGTAAGAAGCCACGCTGAACACGAATATGAAAACCATTTTCTCGCCGGACAAGTAGTTCGCCCGGAATCCGGCCAAAACCGGAAATTTGTTAAAAGTAAAAGTTATATTTTAAGTTGATTAGATGATAGATTTGGGGGTAAGAAGAGATGCAGAATCCGTATATGACAATCACTCTTTAGCCGGACATATAGTTCGTCCGGAATCCGGCTGAAACCGGAAAATTTGTTAGAAGTTAAATTTTTATTTGAAGTTGATTAGATGTTGGATATAGGGGTAAGGAGATACGCTGAATCCGTTTTTGAGCTTTAGTTTTTCGCCGGACAAGTAGTTATTGAAGTTCACCAAAACCGCAAAATTCACAGAAGTAAGCCAGGATCATTTCGATCGGCTTATAGAGGTAAACGCACATGCTGAATCCATATCTGAGCTTGGATTTCTTAATGATTAGCTGTTTGGCCTGGCGAAGATTTTTGGGATCCCGTCGGAACCTTTGGTCTTGTTATACGCAAGAAATCGAACTCGACAAACATTTGTCGGGCAAAACACAAAACACAGAAAAAATAAAATTTTGCGTGCTTTTGTAGGGCGTCGGTCGACTCGTCGGCACATCGGGTTCTGTTTATATGTGATAAATCAGTTTCAGCAAACATTTGTCGGGCGCACTCGGGAAGTTCAATTATCGTCAGCACATCGGGTTATTTTTATCCGTAAGAAATCAAATTCTGTAAACGTTTATCAGGCGCATCCCGAAAGTTTAAGTTTTGTCTGTACTTTGGCTTCTATTTACAAGTAAGAAATAAAGCTGTTTACAGTCTTGTCGGGCAAAACAAAGAAGAGTTCGAATTCTGAATGTTTTAGTCCAGTCGGGCGTCGGTATTCTTGTCGGCCCATCGGGATATTTTTATTCGCAAGAAATTGAATTCTTTAATCATTTGTGGGGCGCACCCGGAAATTTTAATTCCCTTCGGAAGATCGGAATCTTATTACCCCTTGGGGTTTGGAAACAGATTAAAAGCTAGAACCTGTAAAGTACAGGTATGGAATAGCCTAAAATTTTCCGGAAAAAAATACAGATTAAAAAAAAAAATTCGCCTGCGGCGCTTGATGTAACTTGTTCTGCGTTCAGTCGTTGAAAAGCTTCGCTTTTTAGCGAAAGGTGAAAAGAAACACCGAATATATAGATTTAAATATACGAATTCACATTATAGGAATAATCTCAACTAATGCATTACAGTTAGTTTTACACAGAATTTCGCCTGCGGCGTAGTTCGTAGTATCCTTTCCTTAGAAGAACGGTGTTCCATTTAGTTGGCGTTCTAGGATTGAAATTCTTGGGGTTTGAAACACCTTGAAAGCTAGAATTTGTAAGCTAAATTTTTCCAGAAAGAAAGTAGATTTAAAAAACTTCGCCTCCGGCGATTAATTTAACTTGTTCTGAGTACAGCCGTTGGAAGCTTCGAAAATTTGTCCAGTCAAAAAGGCAGATTTAAAACATTTCGCCTGCTTCGAATAATTTCTTGTTCTGTGTACAGTTTTTAGCGAAAGCTGCAATGAAAACCCGAATATGTGAATTTAAATTTACGAATTTACATTAAACGACTAATCTACGCCGTTTTCCGGGGTTTACCGGCGGTTTTTGTCGGCGCATTTCCGAGTCCGTCGGCACAAACTGGATGTCGCCCCCCCCCCAAGGTAAAAGGCTAGTGACGCCCCTGGGGGGGGGGGGGGGGTCCGGGATTCCGGTGATCCCGCGAGCTCGGTACGTCTTGATGTACTAAGATGACGAAAATTGGCAGGCATATCAGGTACCCGAACAGACTGACCTAAGAATAGTCGTTTGCCCGATTCGATCATCGTTTGGGGAGTGGAGGAATGGGGAATCCGGAATCCAGTAGCATGCATAACGTTGAACGGGTGATTGGATTTGAATATTCAGATATTCGATTTCAAGTCTGGACAGGATTCGAGACTTGTGGGGGGGGGGGTGGCACCGTAGACCTCGTGAAACGCTTAGAGTCGAAGGAACAGGATTTGGCGGGAAGAAAAAGTATAAAGCCCAAGATACTTTCTTGACAGAACCAGGTCGTATCGGGGCTCTTTGGGGTGAGTTGGGGGGGGGGGGGGTGTCCCGGAATTCTGGTGATCGCGAGTTAAGATACTTCCAG